>OX246755.1:37663203-38263203 GCA_945910035.1 Brachypalpus laphriformis
ATCCCAATTAAAAGTGCTGCTGAACCAGATACCTAGATTTTTTGCTTTTAAATTTGTATTTACACCACCACACGTGCAGGTGTCAGTCTCACATTCGCATGCACATGCACATACAATTTTTACTCAAACTAAATGGAGTGTTTCTTCCAAAAAACACTCGCTCTCAATTTGTATTTACACCACTACACGTGCGCACACTTCTCTTTCGTTTCGATCTAACAGAGAAAACGACACACAGTATTTGTTGAAGGGAATGCGCTTTCGATGTACGCCCACCACCCCAAAGCAGAACAACGATCAGGAACAATCGCTGTTAATTTTTTTACATTTGAAAAAGTAAGTTTAATTTGATTATGTTAGATTTTGGTCTTTAGCTCAGCTTCTAGATGAAGCAGAAAGCTGATGGATAGCTTAAAATGTTAAGGAAAGTGTTGACCCCATTATGTATTCCTTTTTTTTGTATTGAATATAAATTACTCGAGTAATAGGAGTTTAAAGGCAGTAAAGTCAGTAAAAACCAATAAAACTACAAAAAACGCTCTCAAAAAGTAGGCTGGGTAAAAAACGACACAGCCTATGTCCTTCCCGGAGTCTTAAGAAACATTTCGAAAAAAGTTTCATCCAAATCTGTCCAGCGGTTCTCACGCCATTAGGTAACATAGAAAAAACGCTACAGTTGTATTATATGTATAGAAGATGTCTTCCATCTAGGTAAGATTTAAGAATGGAAGCGTACTGATTTGCGCCACATCCAAGAATACAGCCGAACAGACCTTCCTTTCTTCGAATGCTTCTTCGATCTTATCCGTAATTCTGTGTACCTGTTGTATCGTAGAGTGCTGCCTTCGAAAACCAAATTGATGGTTCGGAATCAGCTTTTTTCTTTCAATTATTTTATTTATACGTTTAGCGAGCACTTTCTCAAACACTTTTGATATCATCGGCAATAGCGATATAGGCCTGTAAGATGATACCTCATTTTTCGGTTTACCTGGTTTGGGAATCATTAGGACATCAGCAATCTTCCACAAACTAGGGACAAATTTCAGCTTAAATAAGGCATTTATTAAATTTGTTATTTGAATTATTGCCTTGATGGGTAAATTCTTTAATACGTCACCAGATATAAGGTCATATCCAGGACTTTTCTTTGCATTTATCTCATGCTTTATTAGGTTGCGTATTTCGTTAGGATTTGTGGGTAGAATCTCTTTCCTCTTCAGATGGTTCTAATAGCATAGGTTGTCTGTTTCCATTTTCATCTGGTGATTTAACTATGTTTTCTAGGTAGTCTGCGAAAAGAATGGCTTTATCCTCATCGCTTCTTGCCCAGATTCCATCAAGTGCTTTGATTGGAGGTATTTGGACAATAGGTTGTTTTAGTCCTTTTGTAGCTTTCCATAGAAAGTAATTGGTAGCATATTCAGCTGTAAGTCCTCCGAGGTACCTATTCAATGAGTCTTCTTTATATTTTCTTATTTCTCTTTTCAGTTGCTGACTAAGGTTGTTAAGCTTTGTTTTATGTTGTGGAGCTCTTGTTTTTTGCCATGTTCTTCTTGCTCGTCTTTTATCTGCTACTAAATCCTTTATTCCTTTCGGGTAGTTTCTTTTCATGCTCTTTCTATTTACTCCAGGAGTGCTTTCCCAGGCCGATTTCTGAATATCGCTCACCAACTTATGTGCTTCTGTTTCTATATCATTTTTGGATAAAAGAGGTGTCGTTGTGTCTATTCTATTTGTTAGGTTCAACTTGAAAGCTTGCCAATCTGTTCTTTTGTTTGTTAATGTTTTAGTACTTGCATTTTGAATTACATATTCACTAATTTGGAGAATTATAGGTGAATGGTCAGTGCTTAGATACTCAAATTCATCTATGTATATGAAGCTGCTGGACAAATTTTTGATTATGTAAAAATCAATTAGATCTGGCATCTTATTTTTGTCTGTAGGCCAGTACGTGGGCCTTCCTGTCGAGAGAGTTTCGCACTGATGTTCTTGAATTGCAACATAAAGTTCTCTTCCTCTCGTTGATGTTAATCTAGAACCCCAGTTTAAGTTTTTCGCATTAAAATCACCACCAATTATGTATCTGTTTTCTAGTATTTCAAAAAAATCTGAATATTATTCTTTTTTAATTGAAACTTTTGGAGGACAGTAAATGGCAGCGATATTAATTTTTTTATGTTTAGTCTTTATGCTTATTACTGTAGCTTGTATTTTCTCTGTAGTGTATTTCAATTCCTCATATTGTTGGATGTTGTTTTTGACTATAACAGCGTTTCCACCCTTAGCTAAGTTTTCAGGGTGAGCGGTGTGGTAGATGTTGTAGTTTTTAAATTTTATTTCCGTGTGTTTTGTAAAATGAGTTTCTGAAATAAGACAAATGTCTATGTTATTTGTTTCAAGAATCACCTGCAATTCCTGTTCGTGTTGCAGGAGACCATTTGCATTCCAGCATATAACAGCACTCCTGCTGCAGCAAGGTTACATAAAGCCCTTGCAAAATCGGGGGGAATGCCAACATCGCTTAGAAAACCTGACGGCAGCTTTACTGAAGATAAAGAACAAAGAACATCACTGCTCTTAGAAACTCACTTCCCCGGAAGTTCGCAGAACACCTGTGACGGGCGCATGACCAACACGACCAGACCTCGGAAGGAAGATTGGGAGATTGCAGGGGTTATCTGTTCCAGAGGGAGAATCGAGTGGGCAATTAGCTCCTTCCAGCCCTTCAAGTCACCGGATGCGGATGGTATTATACCATCCCTATTGCAAAGGGGGCAAGAAAAACTACTACCACACCTGGTCAGAATAACAAAAAGCAGTCTTGCATTGGGATATATTCCAAACCAATGGAGACGGGCGAAAGTTGTGTTTATACCAAAAATGGGGAAGAAGGACCCAACACAGCCTAAGTCATACAGACCGATCAGCTTAACATCGTTTCTTCTTAAAACAATGGAGAAAGCTGTGGACTACCATTTAAGGGAGGATGTACTTAATACATCCCCACTGCATTATCGTCAGCATGCATACAGAGCGGGCAGATCCACTGAGACTGCTCTTTATCAGCTGACGGAAACAATCCAAAGTGCTCTTGAAACAAAAGATATAGTAATCTGCACCTTCCTAGACATTGAAGTGGCATTTGATAACACTTCACATGAAGCTATTAAACGAGCCCTTGACAGAAAGGGAGTTAGCAGAACATTATCTAAGTGGATGTATGAATTGCTGAGAACAAGATCAGCAGAAACTTAAACTTCACATGGAATTACCAGGGTCAACACAACAAGAGGATGCCCACAAGGAGGAGTGTTATCTCCCCTAATGTGGAGTCTTGTTGTGGATGAGCTTCTTGGAAAATTAACAAGCCTTGGGATTAATTGTCGCGCTTTTCAATTAAAGGACTGCGTTTCTTCTTTAGGGCTCGAAATAGTTAATAACTACCCTACGCGTTTTAGTACTAACTCTGTTCCCAGTCTGCTTGATCTTTTTATTGTATCTGATTCTTCTTCTGTACTCCTCTTCGACCAGCTCTCCTTAGAATATATCTCTGACCACGACCCACTTTTTTGTACTTACAATATTCACTTTACTTGTGCTGCTGTCTGTATGTCATTTTCGTATAAAGATTTTAACTCGATTGATTTCAATGAATTGCATAACGCTGCCCTTGAAATCCCCTGGGACTATTGTAGACTAACTGCCGATGCCAACGATAAGCTAAACTTCTTCGAATTCTTCGTCGCCCACCTATATGACCAATGCGTTCCCACCAAAACAGTAAGAATTCGCAATAATATCTGTCCGTGGTTTATCTCCGAAGTCCTTGCTGGAATCAAAAATCGCAATAAACTTTATGGTAAATGGAAACATAACCCTTCCTCTGCTAACTGGCGTGCATACAAAGTATCGAGAAACAATGCAACATATATTATTCGGAGAGCCAAGAGTAATTACTTCGCCTCTAAATTAAATACGTCGCTGCCCCCCAAAAAACTTTGGGGTTATCTTCGCAAACTTGGAATTACGGCGGGTAAAAGTTGCACCAATTGTGAATTTAACCCAGACGTACTGAATGATCATTTCCTTGGTAGTGTTGAGGCAGTAAATCACCTTGGACTGGTGGCTAATGCAGGTATATCTGTGCCCAGATTAGCGGACTTTGAAGCAGTAGTGGAGAGCGATGTGATTGAGTGTGTTGCAGCCATACGGTCTAATTCTGCTGGTGAGGATGGAGTGTCTATCCGGTTTATCAAACTAATATTACCTCTTATAATCACTCATCTAACCCATATTATTAACCATTGCATCACAAGCTCGATCTTTCCGCAATCTTGGAAAATTGCTAGGGTCATTCTGGTTGCCAAGAAGACCAATGCGGCCTCTTTAAATGACTACAGGCCTATTAGTATCTTAGCTTGCTTATCCAAGGTATTTGAGAAACTTTTAGCGAAGCAGATACAGAACCATCTATCCTTAAATAATTTTCTTAGCCCCTTTCAATCTGGTTTCAGACCTAATCACAGTTGTTCTACTGCTATGATCAATATCTTAGATGACATAAGACGTGATTTCGATAAGGGCTACGTAACATTCCTATGCCTCCTTTATTTCTCTAAGGCCTTTGACAAGGTAAACCATGAAATCCTTTGTTGGAAGCTGCAGCATCTTTTTGGTTTCGGGGAGAGACCCTTAAAACTCTTAAAATGTTTTCTTTCTGAAAGGAAGCAAAGAGTCGCTATTGGTGATAGATTATCTACACTGAAGCCCATAAATCAAGGCATGCTTTAGGGATCCATCTTTATGAGGACGATGTTCAACTCCATCTGTCCCGGCCGATGTGCAAAATATCTGAACTTGCATCCTTACTGAACGCGGATTTAGCTAAAATTTATTACTGGTCGGTGTCAAATGGATTGCTTATAAACCCATCAAAGTCGCAGGTAATACCAATATCAAACACTTCATTTGACCTTAATATTTTGCCTGACCTATGGATTTGTGGTAGTAAATTAACCTTTGTTGAGTCCCTTACCAGCCTAGGTTTTGTAATAAATCGTACCTTAAGTGGCTACAATCATGTGAACGCTGTAATCGGTCGAATCTACGGATGCCTCCGTAAATTAATTGTAAGTGCTAGTTTTACTCCTACCGAATAATTACCTATGCCGAAGTTGTGTACTGCAGTATTGACTCCTTATCTCAGCGCAAACTTCAAATAGCCTTTAACGATGCTGTGCGATATATATATGGACTTCGAAGGTATGATCATATTTCCGAATATTCCAGGAACTTACTAGGGTGCACTCTGCAACAATATATCAACGCCAGAAATTGCATTTTTCTACAAAAAGTAATTCAGACTAAAACTCCACCGTATCTATTCTACAAACTACATTTCGCACAATCACCGAGGACTTGTAATATAATTGTACCTATGCACAACTATCTAAACTCCTCGCACCTGTTCTTTGTTCACACCATCAAGCTTTGGAATTCGCTACCCTTGCGTATCAAGGTTATAACTAACGCTACAAACTTTAAAAATGCAGTCTTTCAACATTTTGCTACCTCACAATAAACTGCTATATACATATATCCTTTCCTGTTTTGTCTCTTTTCTACTTCGACCCTCCCACCACCCTCTCCATCTCAATCTACTATTTTCCTTTTGATTTTGTTTCTCTTCTATTTTTCTATTATATTTTTATTTTATATTTTCTATTCTTTTTGTAAATATCATGAATTATCTGGTTAACTGTTATTTCTTTGCTAACATGAATTTTTGTAATTTTCGATTAATTGTTCTAAGTATGTATAAGCAAGAATGGTGCAACACACCTGGGCTCAATATAAACCCGGCCAAAACCACAATAGTACCGTTCACGAGGAAGAGGAAACTTGAACTGAAGCCAATCCGACTGTCGGGCACGATACTGGCACCTGTAAAGGAAGTGAAATATCTAGGACTACATCTAGATAGCAAACTCTTGTGGAAGAAACACATAGAGGAGATATCCAAAAAAGCTATCCGTGCTCTAATGATATGCAGGAGCCTAGCGGGTAAGTCTTGGGGGTTTAGTCCAAACATTCTAAGATGGATGTACATTGCCATTGTGAGACCAATTATCACTTATGGAGCAATAGCATGGACAAAGCGAACTAGTCTAGTCACTACGAGGGAGACACTCACTAAAGTGCAAAGACTTGCGTGCCTCTGCATCACTGGGGCCATGCGAACGTGTCCAACTGCAGCCATGGAAGTACTCCTATAACTAACACCGCTCCATCTTGTAGTGGAGCAAAATGCACAGCGGATGATCCCAAGGATGGCAAAAGAAGGTATTGGAACGAAGAAATGCTTTGGTTCGAGAGAATACGATGCACTTCTAAAAAAACATCCCCTTCTGGCCGTCCCCAGGGACGACAGTATCAGGAAATTTAACTTTGGAAAAAACTTTAGTACAAAGTTAAGTAACAAGAAAGAGTGGAGCAACGAATCCACGATATACGGACTGGGCAGCCACACGATAAAGTGGTATACAGACGGTTCGAGAACTGGAGAGGGCACAAGGGTGGGCGTATTTGGGCCAAGAACTAAACACTCAGAACCCATGGGCAAGTGCACCAGCATCTTTTAAGCTGAAATATGCGCTATAAACAGATGCATCCAACTCAATCCCGAAAAGGGATACAGCAACTGCGACATAGCAATACTGTCAGACAGCCAAGCAGCTAAGGAGAACCTGGAACACCACCATAAGCCTGAGGCAAGCTAAGAAACTACTGAGATGTTACAACCGAAAAAGATTCGAAGCCTGCATCTGCCTTAGCGAGAATAACCTACGGATCCTAACAGGCTTCCTAACGGGGCACTGCAAACACAGGGAGCCTTTGCAGATTCTGCAACGAGTCATGTTAGACTCCGGGACACCTTCTGGAATCTTGTGGGGCACTGACCCACAAAAGATTGAAATACTTGGGCAAATACCAATTATCAGAAGAGGATATGCCAACCATGGACCCACTCTCATTATCCGATTCTTTAAAGAAACTGGTCTGGAGAAAGAGCTCTAAGGTGAACTATTCTCGCCGAGGCAAAGTAAGAGCAAATGACCTTCAAACACAATTCCGCAGGAATTGCAATTGCGAAGGGGACTCTAACGAGGGAACAAACCTCTCCAAGGTGTTAGCAGGGGCACAATAGACCATTAGGTCGCAGTGCAAAATAACCCTACACAAATAAAAATAATAATAAAGCTCACGGTTTCCTGGAGGCCACTTTTGAATCGAAACCGGTTATGTAGTTTATAGGTCGGGCAACGATGGTAGGTGAAATCAGTTAATGCATTTATCTGAGTTTCGGTCAAGACTGGGATATGTGGTTTCTTTTCCGCTATTTGCTTGCTGATGAACGCTGTTTACGTTATTGTTGTGAAATCCTAGACTCTTCCGTTACGAGCTGGGTGCTGTTTCCTACAACAGACAAGCATGTGGGTATATGTCCCTGAAGATTATTATATGCATGTTGTACCCCTGGACATGCGAGTCCGAACACGTGGCCCCTCAGCGATACCCGTATACCTCTGGAAACTAGAGAAACCAACAAAGTTTTAACGAGTTAAGTATATGATACTTACAAGCAGACTTGGCTGTTTGACGTTGTTGCACCTGTCTCGAATAGAAATCTCGTCCAACTGGATTTGTTGTAGAAATTCATGAACATCGACATCTGTATGTCTGCCAGTTTCGCTAATTCTTCAAAGAAATGTTTGCCAAGTAGGTTTCGATGGAGTCTGCTGATGCCTGGTCAAGGATGTAGAAAGTGGCTGGTGTCCGGCTCAATGTCCTATATTTAGCATTATATTTGTCATTAAAGATTTTGCGTATGAAATGGTCATCTAGAGTCTTTTGTCCAGTTCTTATTCGGGCCAGTTAATCTGCTTTTTCATTTCTGCTAATGCCATTGTGACAAAATAATTTGAACATTATTTTGCCTGCTGCAGTTTTGAGCGACGGAGTCCGAATACTTTGGATGAGCTCTAAACTTGTAGTGGTTTCTAAGGCTTTAATAGCTACGTGGCTATCAACGTAAATGGAGATATCCTTTCGTGATATGTCGACTTCTCTCTTGTATAATATATAGCTAGAATCTAAGCTTGGAAAAAATTGCATCAATTGGGGAGTCTTATGGACGTGGATATACCCATTTTTTCTGAAAAATACCGCTAGCTGGATTTCAATGTGGATGTATGTACAATATGTACCTAGGTATCTATAGATAAATACATTTCACAATTTCAATTGTCACTTTAATGCATAGATAATGTATATCGATTGCTTTGCCCCAGACAAATACTTAAGATTGTATCATATGATCTACATTCCATCAAACACCATGCCCACTCGAAGAGCGTAAATAAAAGCAAAATTTCCCACACGCATGCATTCTGTCATTCACCTCTCATAAAGCACCCTCAACAATCACTTCTGGCGCTGCAGTTGTGGTGCAGTTACGGTGCCGCTGCGGTGCAGTTACGGTGCATTTGCGGTGCAGCTGCGTTAACGTTGTGGTGCGGCTGCTGTGAAGTTGTGATGCAATTGCGGTGCAATTGCGGTGCCGTTGCGGTGCAGTTACGGTGCGGTTGCTGTGGCGTTTCGGTGCTGCTGTTGTTCTGCTACGGTGTCGTTGCTGTGCGGTATATGAGCTCGAAGTTAGTCTAGGGTGACTGAGTACCAAAACATATGCGAATACCGAATATGAAAAGAATACACTAACTTGTTAGAATGATGTCAACGTTGCACACCTCCCACCAGTACTTAGGAGTCCTTTTAATAAAAAAAATACATATATTGCAGTTCGCTAGTCTTATTATATTAAAATAAAATATGAATAAACAAAATTCATCAACAAAATTACTGACGTAACCGAGAAAGCACTTGAAGAAAAAAAGATTTGCTCAAGCGTATTTCTTGACGTCTCACAAGCCTTTGATAAGATATGGCATGATGGCTTGAAATGCAAACTACGGCAAGTTCTCCCTGTATGCCTATACGATATTCTAGAATCCCATCTCGGTAATAGACTCTTCCGTGTTAGACATGGAAACGAATACTCGGAGCTCAAAAATTTCGAAATTTCGGCCGGCATACCACAAGGAATCGTGCTTGGACCGCTTCTCTATTTGCTATATACTCGTGATATACCGAACGAAGATGGTACTATACTTGCTACATTTGCCGATGACACCGCTATCTTAGCAGTAGGTAAAACAATCGAAGAAATGACAGCAAAACTGCGAAACACACTGAATAAAGTAAATGAATGGACGAGGGACTGGCGGATCTCCCTCAACGAATCTAAATCTATTCACGTGAATTTCACTTATAAGAAAACTAATGTCTTGCCAATTTTTCTAAACTTGGCCCGAACACCTTTTACAAACGAGGCCAAATACCTGGGAATGACACTCGACGCAAGGCTGAAATGGAATTCGCACGTGAAAATGAAACCTTTACGTCTCGAAACTTGAAATCAAATAAAGAGATATATACTGATTACTCGGAAAACGTTCCCAGCTCAGTACTGAGAACAAACTGCTTTTATACAAGCAAGTGCTAAGCTGATATACAACTTTGGGGTTGTACTAAGAAAACAAATGCCAATACATATTTTACAAACTTTTCAAAATAAAGTGCTAAGAGAAATTGTCCAAGCACCGTGGTATAGTAGAAACGACGACAGCCACAGGGATCTCGGAATACCGAGAATCGAAGCTGAAACTAGAAGCTTCGCGAGAAAGCATAGAAACCCACTATTCAGACATGTCAACAATACCGTCCTATAAGTTTTGGATGAGAGCAATTTATTGCGCCGACTACGAAGGACGAAACCTTTCGACTTGGCGAGATAATGACTAACCGCGTCTAGATTGCGGAACATGCAGGATCTTTCAGTGGAAAGTAACCTGCCAAACGTTTTTATTTCGTGATAGAAAAATTCCTTGATAGGTTATTACTTAGTTGCGATTTCTAACATATTTATATCGAAGGGTCGTGTTTTTTTAGTCAGTAAGAATTTGGCACTATTACGAGCATGCGCTTCCTATTCTCATAGTGTCTATGGAAGATTTTTCATCTACCCTCGAGAAAAAAAAAAAACTTGTTATCGATGCATACAGTTTAAGTTACTGATATTTTTTATCCCTGATGCCGTTCATTTTTTGCAAAACAATTTCCTTATTCTCAAAATATTTCCCAAAACACAACTAAACCCAACTTTCGCAAAGAGCAAACAAACTTAATGCGCATCGTTATTCATGAACAAGCAGGTACGTCGAAAATGGTTTCGATAGTTAAATAAAGAGAGGAAGATTCGTATCATAGCATCCTGTCCAGCGTTGCCAGTTCCTCCAGACCAAATGTAGCGTACTGAAAATAGAAATGTAGCATTTTCAAAGAACATGTAGGAAAATAGAAATATACACACACTGCTAATCCTTTATAAGGGGGTAGGATGCTCAGGTGGACCCACCATCTTTCTGAAACCTTCTTCATTGACTCAAACTCATCAGGAGGAATCCCTTAACGGCCCCAGGAGAGATGTCTTACTTGATCCAACCATCTATTTCCAGGCCTACCTGTGGATCGCCTACCCGATGGCACGTCTTGGAAGCCGATCTGGGGGCATACGCACTACGTGATCAAACCATCGAAGCATCGATCATTCCGTTCGGAAAAGTAGTAGTAGGTCAGTCGTTCACAGACCTTCGTGGATTGCAGGCGTGTTTCGGCTTCGCTTAAAATAGTGGTTACGTTTTTAAGAGGATAGTTAAACAGCAGTTTTTTTAAGAGACCCCTTGGCCTAGAGACAGTCCTATCAACCAGTCAAGCCAGGGGCACTGGTTCAAGTCCCGGCCAGGTCTAAAAGTTTTAGTTTTTTTTTTTTTTTAATTAAACTAAACAATAAGAAACAAAGTGAAAAAAAGTGGTAAACAATATCAGGCGATGTCGTCCGGTGAGCGGTTCGCTCTCCCAGTTACGGGACAAGCGGACCAAACAACATCTGCCGATGACGAAGTGGAGTCGTTAGACCACCAAACCACAGGGTCGGCTGATGGAACTTCTAAGCGGAGGAGGAGATTAAGGCCGACTCCCAACTTGGTAAAGCGCCCTTTGCTATCAGCTTCAACCGAAAAGCTGCCGGTTGGAGTGAAGGGAGGGGCGCCAACGAAAGCAACAATGACAGCAGCAAAACACCGTCAGACAACTGATAAATTGGTGTACGTCTCCGATGGTCAGGAAGGCCAATTTCTAAAAGGGGATAACAGCTTTGCTGAGTTGGCGACCTCCGAATCTGATGATGAGGAGGAAGAAATGCAAGAATTAAGCAACAGCATCAAGCAGATTCGGGAGAGGTTCAATGCGATCAAGGCCAAACAAACGGCCAGGAGGGAGAAAGAGCGACAGCTGATGATGCAGAATGTGCAGCAACAGCAACAACAGCAGCCAGCACAAAGCCAGCTGCAAGTGGAAACAGAGCCGCAACAACAGCAGCAGAAAAAACAACGACCAGAGCCGCAGGCAAAGCCACAGCGGCAGCCAAAACCGAAGCAGCAGCAGCAGCCGCCGCAGCAGCAGCCGCAGCAGCAACAGCTGAAAAAACAGCATCAACAACAACAGCAGCGGAAAACGCAGTTTCCGCAACAGCTGCTAAAAGCCCAGCAACAACAAATACAACAGCAGCTGCCGAAACAACAGCCGCAGCGACAACAGCAGCAGCAACAACAACAGCAGCAGCAGCAGCAACAACAGCAGCAGCAGTCACAGCAGACGAAACAGAGGGTGCCGCCGATTAACACCTTCAAGATGGAGCTTAAGCACACCATCGAATTGTGTAAGTCGGCCATAGGCAATAATTTTTATATTAAACGATTAAGCGTGGATAGGCATGCCATCCACTGCAACACAGTGGAGCAGTACCACAGAATTAAAAATCTATTGAGGGAATCGACGACGGAGTTCTTCTCCTTCACCCCGAAGGGGGAAAAGTTGCAAACCATGCTTCTGAAGGGGATGGAACCGTCCACAGAACCGGAGGAGCTCTTAAAGCTACTCAAAGAGAAACAGTGCGATGGGCTTACTTTCGTAGGGGTTAAGCCATTTATCACAGCTAAGGCCAAAAGGGAGAAACGGAAATTACCGTTCTTCCTGGTTCACCTCTCACCCAACAGCAAACTGGATGGTCTAAGGAGTATCAAAGTCCTAGACTACCAGGTTGGCACCTGGGAAAAAGTAAAGAGGAGCGAAGGCATGATACAATGCGTTCGCTGCCAGAGGTTTGGGCACGCCGCGTCGAACTGCGATATGCAGCCTCGATGCGTGAAATGTGGAAAAGACCACAAAGCAGAGGAATGCGCGCTAGGTAGGGACGGCGCGACTGAAAAAAGTCAGCTCTCGTGCGCGTTATGTAGGAACACGGGGCACACCGCAAACTATCGGGGTTGCCCTAAGTTCCAATATATTAAAAAAGTAAATCTGGCTCGTCAGCAGAAGGTGGAAGTGAAGCGTCCGCCCGTTCCAAGTGTTCCTGCACAATCCGTCACTCCCCAAGTGACCTACGCCCAAATGGCGTCAGGCCGGGGGAACACGGTACAGTCGCAGCCGAAGGTTGTTTCGCAGGCCCCAAAGCCGAGAGCACCGGAGGCTGAACCTGATTTGTTGGCTATCTTGCTCTCTATCCAGGGGCAGATGGGTCAACTTCAGCGACAAATTCAGGAGCAGGCGACGCGGGTGGATCAAATCTACGCGCTTCTGCCGGGCCTAGCGCACCACCAATCGTAATGGGTACGAACATGGCGGAGCAACCCTTAAAGATCCTTGCGGTGAATGTGAATTCACTGATTAGGATCGAACGTAGAACCGTACTTTTCAAGTTGCTTGAGGACCATTCTCCCGATGTGCTTTTGGTTAGCGAAACTAAGCTATCCAGAAACACAAGTTGAGGCACAGTAGTTATAATATTATAAGAAGAGACCGACCCAACTCAGTACAAGGAGGAGGAGGTGTTGCAATCTTCATTAGAAAAGAGTTACGTCATAAAGTAGTGTACTGCGGTGAAGTGCGTAGATTCCGGGAGCTGGAAGCATGTATCGTGTATGTCCCTCTCCATAGTGGAAAGAGGATGTATATGGTCGCAGTCTATGCTCCTGAACCTACTCAATCCACTTGTTTTATTTCAGAGCTCGAGACACTTTTTCGAATACTTAGGCTGGAGTCGGAAGAGAACTTTTACATTTTAGCCGGTGATTTAAACGCCAAACATAGAGATTGGGGAAATAGCACACCAAATTCTAGAGGGAACCTACTATTCAATTGGTGGGGGTCGGTACAGTGTTGAGTATCGACTAGATTTAAAAGCGACGGATAGTCCGTCGTATCCTAGGAGCGGATCTTATCTGGATCTAATGCTGTTCGACGTACGGTTACAACTGACCGACATGGACCGACAAACGATAAACTGCGTACACACTTTTGTGTATGACAGTGACCATTGCGGACTCAGTGCCGAAATAACGATTCCCAACGAAATTGCGGAATTGGAGGAGTTTGTCCAATTGCAGGCCTACAATTACAGTAGAACGCGTTGGACTCGCTTCTCCACACAGTTGACGAGAGCACTCTCCTCGAACTTACTCAACCTACCGTCAAATATGAATCTGTCAAACGAGGAGATTGATAGATATCTAAAACAAATGGACGAGACAATAAAACGAACGATGGACAGTACGATACCCCGGTATCAACACACTGACAACGTGGACATATACCGCAATGCAATGATTGACGCACTGCACGAACATAAAAGTAGACTACTGTCGAGATTAAAAACCTTGTACAGACAGTTTACTCACAGACAGAACTCGGAGGAGGTTAGGACGCTGAAGTCGTTGATTAAAAACCTCTCGAAATTAATTGAAGAAAATTACAGACTTTCTGTAAATTTGCACTGGGACAGGAAAATTCGGGCTGTAAAATCCAACAACCCGAGTATGTTCCCGAAAATAAACAAGATCTTTCGGAGGAATAATCAAAACGATCTTCCGCGTCTTAAAATCCCCCGAACTACGAACAATGTACAAATACTAGTGACAGCAGGTATAGATCCAGATAACGCAGCTGAGGATGACAATTTCTTTGTGATCGAAGATCCGCAGGAGAAGGTAGAGGCTATAGGAGCGACCTTCCAGGACGTGTATAAGGTGAATGATAGTGTTTGCCCGAACCACGACCTGGAGAATCGGGTCCTTGTGCACAACTTCTGCTTTCGAAATGACATGGAGCACTGGCGATCTGAGAACACTGGTTTCACCGTATTCAATGAAAGATACATGGCAAACAATGCCGTCGCCGATGAAAGGGTACATCCCCCGTTCATTTCGAAGGCAGAGCTCCAAGCGATCTTCGAATCACTGAGGAAAAAGAAATCCGTGGGAATCGATGGTATACCCAACATTGTGCTTAGACATCTTTCTCCAGAAGCGGTGAACATTTACACCATCCTGTTTAATAATGCAATGAATAATGCCCATTAACCTGCGCATTGGAAAACAGCGGTGGTGCAGCCCATTCCCAAAAGGGATAAAGATAGTTCCAATCCGGGGAATCTCCGGTCGATAAGTCTACTTCCGAACATCAGCAAGGTATTCGAAAAAGTGATCCATAGAGCCCTGACAAAGTGGGTTAAGGACATGCACTTAATTCCGGATAATCAATTCGGTTTCAAGGCGGGGCATGATACAATTCATGCGGCGTCTAAACTGGTATCGGATATCCAATGGAACAAAAGCAAGAAGCAATGCACGGGTGCCTGCCTGGTTGACTTGGAGAAGGCCTTCGATACCGTATGGTTAGAGGGACTCTTTTACAAGTTGAGCAGGCTAGGCATAAGTAAACCACTGCTGTACATACTTTATGACGTGCTCACCGGTAAGAAGTTCATTGTGAAGAATGGCAATGTGACGTCTGCTGGAATTTTTGAAGTAAAAAGTGGTCGCCGATCCTTTTCAATATTTACACGAGCGATCTCATAGGTTCACTTCACCATGCCATAGCGTACGCAGACGATTTGGTCGCGTACAGATCAGGGCCTAAGATTGAAGTAATTGCAATACTCTTGCAGCGTGACTTCGATAAGATCAAGATATACTGCGACGACTGGAAGTTGAAGATTAACTTTCAGAAGTCGGAGACCATCCTGTTCAGAACGCCGTTGTCTGGGGCCTCTAGGGACACCAGAAAGAAATGGCGAAAGTTCTCTATCGTGGGACAGCACGGACAGCCACTTGCGAGTCGAAGTGTAGTCAGATACCTTGGGGTCTGGCTAGATCAATATCTATATTTCAACAAACATATAGATGCTGCTCTGGCCAGAGCCAAAGTTGCTTTCGCCCTTACAAAGAGACTGTTTTATAGCAGCCAACTCGATGCAAGGGTGAAGGTAATCTGCTACATGACCCTCATTCGGCCTATGCTCGCATATGGATGTCCCGTGTGGTTCAACGTAGGGCCAAGCTTATTGGAAAAGATGCGGGTGTTTGAGAGGGCTTGCCTTCGTTTGTACAGAACACCAGGGTCTGAGTACATAAAATTCTATCCTAATGAGGTCCTGTACAACAGGGCGAATCTGATCAGAGTGGATAATTTCTTGATCAAGATGATTCGAAGGCACATTGCAAGAGCAATGACTTCGATGAATAGCCTGATCTTTGGGGCTTATTACCCCAACAATCTCTATCACGAGAGTGTGCGCCTTAACGGCTTTATCCCACCAGAAGCATTCCTATACCTTGATCAGAGAGGTCTGATCCAGGATAAGTTAGCGGTGCCACTAATCTTCCACGTCGCCAGAACAGCTGTGGATAGGCGACTCAACTACGACCGAGACGTCGCACAGAGTAGTGCAGAGCGTCTCCGGTACAGTAGGGCGGTTTCCAACCGCGACCTTGAAGACGTTAGTAGGCAGCATGACCAATTTTGGTGGCTTAGAGAAGAAGAGGGAACGCCATCGTCGTTTATTATTATTATTGCCATGGCCGGCTTACATAGTTTTAAGGTAGTCTTAAGTTTGTATAATAAAAAAAAAAAAAAAAAATTTAAAAACAAAAAACAGCACAGCACTTGGCTAAAAAAAAAAAAAAATCAAGCACAGCATTTGGATTAAAAAAAAAGAGTGTATTTAATTACACTTCGTAGTTAAGTTAGCATAAGTTTATTTTTAAGGTAGTTATAAGTTTTATCTAATAACAAAAACAGTCCATTTACTAAGTTTTTTTTTTTTATACAAAACCATTTTTCTTAGTATTTAATCATTAGTTAAGATATAATAAATTCATTAAGTTAGTTTACGTCGAAAGACATAGGTTAAGAGTTAAGTTTAGCTTAGAGCGCCCGCATGGGGCCAGTAAGTTAGAATAAGATAGTTAAGTTAATTAAGCTAGTTTTAAGCGTTTTTGTTAGCAAGTAAGAAATAATGAATTGAATTAATAAAATGCATTAAAAATGGAAAAAATGAGTAGTAGTAGGTCAACATTAAGCGCCTCGCGTACCCTGGTGTTGCGCACTCAATCTGTACGAGCCTGACCAATTCTACATGCTAACTTGGCATTGCTCTTCCCATCACTCCTGAATAAGACCCCGAGGTACTTAAACCTATCCACCTGCTTCAGTGGGACTCAACTAACATACAAAGTGCACTGAATGGGTATTTTGGAAACAACCATTATATAATAATAAGTCTCTAAAAGTAAAAATAAGTTTCCCACTTTTAAACATTCTCCATCCCGGTGAAAGGTATTGATTTAATGCCATTTACCCGAACATAGCTTCTACAGTTTGTACTCATACAGTTATCCACAAAAGTCTGCGTATAGCGATGAGACTTTGGAAAACAGAGGCGTTGTGTCCAAATAGTAAATAATGTATCTTTCAAATTGCAATATTTCAGTAAAAGAGCATTAAACCCATTCATTTTGAACAATATTTATATATATTTTTTTTCTTGTCTGCTTGTAGTGCTTGTAGAGAGAATAGTTTTCTTTGAAATTCGGTTAAAATTAATTCAGAAAATGGGGAAAAAAGAATTAAGTGTGTCTGAAAGGCAGTTGATTTTGAATTTATACATACAGCAGCAAAAGTCGTACTCTCAAATATCTGAAATAACTTCAAGACCCCGGTTAACGATCCAGAGAACAATAAGTCGCTTTAGGGATGAAGGTGAAATTGAGTCAAAGCCAAGATCTGGGAGACCACCTAAGCTAACTCTGAGGGATAAGCGGGCGATCAAGCGGATTGTGGAGCAGGAGCCCTTCATTAGCGCTCAAAAGATAAGTTCGCATCTCGAAATTCACAATAACACCACAGTGCATCCAGAAACAGTACGAAGGCTCATCGTCGATATGGGATTTAAGTCGTGTACACCCAGAAAGAAAACCTTTGGTGAATAAAATTAACCGTCAGAAACGTCTCATGTTCGCAAAGGAATACGTGAACAAATCTGCAGACTTCTGGCGCAAGGTTATATTTTCGGACGAGTCTAAATATAACATTTTTGGTTCGGATGGCCGCTTGAGAGTCTGGCGACGTCAAAACAATGCACTAAATCCCAAGTATACCGTCAAGACAGTGAAACATGGAGGTGGGGGTTTGATGGTATGGGGCTGTATGTCTGCATCGGGGGTCAGAAAGTTGGAAATAATCGAAGGAATCATGGACCAGTTCAACTACATTGATATCCTCAAAAGAAATTTAAGAGACAGTGCTGAAATAATGGGAGTTTCGGATGATTTTTACTTCCAGCAAGATAATGACCCAAAACATACGGCCCATAATATGCGTATGTGGCTTTTGTTCAACGTTCCCCACATGCTGCGAATGCCCCCGCAGAGTCCAGACCTCAAGCCGTTGAGCACCTGTGGGATGAATTAGAACGCAGGATCCGAGCGCGTGAGATTCGGAATAAAATGCAACTTAAGGAAGCCTTACTAGCAGAATGGAGAAGTATTACTAGTTCGTGTACAGAAAAACTAGTTTCTTCTATGCAAAACCGTTTGAAGGAGGTAATTAAGAAGAAGGGATATCCGACAAAATATTAACCATAAAAGTAAAAAGAAATAATTACTTTTTATTCAATTGAACTAATGTTTTCCATTTTATTTCCTACGCAAACTTTTGTGGAATGTATTTAATGACTTTTTTTTGTTTTTGTTAATTTTTTCTTAAGAAAATAAAAAAAATATGAAAATATTGTTCAAAATGGGTTTAATGCTATTTTACTGAAATATTGCAATTTGAAAGATATATTATTTACTATTTGGCCACAACGCCTCTGTTTTCCAAAGTTTCGTCGCTGTACGCAGACTTTTGTGGATGACTGTATATAAAGACTGAATCGCTCCTAACAGGGAACCATCAATCCCATACTCCTGCAGAACACTCCAGTGTTCGTCTCGAGGAACCCTGTCATACGCTTTTTCCAAATCCACAAAACATATGTAGACAGGTGTAGCATACTCCCAGACCTTCTCTAGAACTATTCTGAGAGTGAATAAACGGTCGGTTGTGCTTCTACCGACGCGAAAACCGCATTGCTTATACCCCAAACTATCCTCAACCATAGCTCTGGAACGCGTTTCTATCACCTTAGCGAAGACTTTTCCAGGGAGACTTCAAAGATTACCCCTGTAGTTCGCGCAATATTCGTTGTCCCCTTTTTTTAAAAAGAGTGACAATCACCCCCATTTGCCAATCGCCAGGTGTTTCACCGCATTACTAGCCCAATTTAGTGACACGCGAGAGCCATTGTACTCCCTCCTTAGCTAAATCATTGAGCACTTCTGGTTGGATTTCATCCACTAAGGCAGATTTACTAATTTTTAGCGATTTGATCACCAAAGCTACTTCCTTTACCATAGGACTACTTTTCACCTTACTCTCGACTATACTCGTATGTAGGTCTGTCATCTTAGGGATTGAGCAATTCTGAAAAGTACTCGCTCCATCTGCGTAAGATGTCCTCCTCATTGGAAAGAAGTGTACAGTTTTTGGATTTGACTCAACGATATTCAACGTTCTTCCTCTGAGTCGGCGGAGGATCTGCCAGAACATCTTTTTTGCAGATTTGTGATCACGTTCCAATTTTTCGCCATACTCCTCCTAAGACTGTTCTTTTGCTGTTTACACAGCTAATTTGAAAGTTCTTCGCGCTTCAGTGTACCGATTTCGAGAATTGAAGTTCCCCACAACATAAAAGCCCTCTTCTTTTATTTGATGGCTTTTTGAACTCCGGGCGTTTTAAGTCGAACACACATTTTTGTTAATTTTCTTTATTTTTGCATTATAACTTATAGCACTCAGTTTCAACAGTACAACAGTACAAATTCAAGAACTCAAACTGCGCGAAAAATTTTCTAAAGACACCATAAGGCCCGACCTCGCGTGCTTATGGTAGTTTGAGATTTTTACTTTTACTAAAAAAACACCTCTTCAAAATTAATACTACAACTAAGCCGATACTTACGCAACAGTTTTATTTTCGCCTACGAGTCTCGTGATTTTTGGAAAAAGATGTTCGTATGTAGATAAAAAGTAGTACTTTAGACAGGTTCAATTCCAATAAAAGTTCCCGCCTTTTTCACAACCGGCATACCATATACTATGACGCGAGTTCAAAGGTTTTATCCTTTGCAGATGACGAATTGAACTGTTCGCGTCAAGTAGTTGAATGACGGTACGGTTACAATGGCCGCGAACACGATCTTTGTGCTTACAAGCAAAATTTGTTACCTCTTCGACGACGCTGGGAATTCCCAGATCCCGATGAATATCTTCGTTACGTACATACCACGGTGCGTTAACGATCGTTTTAAGAACTTTATTTTCAAAAGTTTGTATGATGCTTCTTTTGCTTTTCTTGGTAAAACCCATTAGTTGTATACGTCCACACTGGCTTTAGCACTGGCTTATAGATAAGCAGTTTGTTATGTAGGCTCAACTTCGAATGTTTTCCTAGTAGCCAGTACATTTGTCGGTATTTGTTTTCGAGTTCGTCGCGTTTCTTTTTTACGTGCGATTTCCATTTAGGCTTAACATCTACAGTCATTCCTAGATATTTTGCTTCGTTCGCGTACGGTATTTGAGCCGAGTTTAGATATACAGGCAACCTATCCACTTTTTTGTAGGTAAAGTTGACGTGAGTAGATTTGCTTTCGTTCAGCACAATACGCCAAGAATTCGTCCAAGCGTGGACTTTATTAATAGCATGTTGCAGCTTTCCAGTTGCTGCTTGAATAGTATCACCCGTGATCAATATCGCCGTATCGTCCGCAAACGTGGCGACGACGCAGTTTCTTTCCTGCGGGATATCACGCGTGTACAGTACATATAGAAGCGGGCCAAGGACACTTCCTTGTGGAACTCCGGCCGCAATCTCCTTGAAGTCAGAGTAATCATTTCCGTGCTTAACAAGAAAGTGTCTCTCAGTGAGATGCGATAGTAAGATTAGAAAGAGTTGCCGTGGCAGTAGTCGTTGCAATTTATACTCCAAGCCTTCGTGCCAAACCTTATCGAAAGCTTGTGAGACGTCAAGAAATACACCACAACAAATCTTATTTTCTTCGAGAGCTTTCTCAATTACGTCGGTTATTTTGTGGACTTGGTCAATTGTAGAAGGTTTGATTCTAAATCCAAACTGATGGTCAGGAATGAGGCGTCTTTTCTCTCTCTCGTCCGTTTCTCTTTCACCGGTTTAATAATTTCTCTGGGATACTTTTGGCTGCGGTTGATCTTATAGGTTTTAGAAGTTGGCGATCTTTGGATTCCTTCCACGAAACGATCAACTTCGTCCTCTAGTTCACAAGGTGTTTCAAGTGATACATTTAAGGCGATATTTGTTTCGCAATCATTTCTAAAGCGCTCCCAGTTTGTTCTATTGATAGTAAGTCTTTGAGGTCCTTTTTTCTTGATCAAAGCTGCTCCAAGTAAGAAAATTACTGGAGAATGATCAGAAGAGAGATCAAAACATTCTTTGACTGTAATAAACTTCTCGTTAATGCCTTTTGTAATAAAAAAATCGGTAAGATCGGGAATTTTTCCTGAGCCGGTTTTCCTGTCGAATAAAATAACAACGGAATTCATTTGCCACTTCGTAAAGGGTGTTTCCTTTAGAAGATGTACATCTTGAACCCCAGAAGGTGTGCGTGTTGAAATCTCCACCAATAAGGAAATTTGAACCAAGGGCATTGAAGACATGAAAGTAGTCATCTTTTTCTAGTGAGCATCGCCGCGGACAGTAAACAGATGCTATATTGTAGCTCAGGTGTTTATTTTTAACCCTTACCGCGCAACTGAAGTTTTTTCAGCTCTATGCTTATATCGACCGAGTGTTCGATGTTAGTTTTAATGAATAAGGACGAACCTCCCCGCGCTCTATCAGAAGGATGAAAGGCGTCATAATCAGCACAGCCTCTTATCTTTTTTTGCGATGGTCTTGTTAGATGGGTTTCGGAGATTAAACATATGTCAATATTTTCTCTTATTTGGAACATTTCAAATTCGTTAGATTTTTATAAAAGTCCGTTTGCATTCTATGTTACAATTTAAAGAAAGAGTCCATATCTACTTAGATTTAGATATAAGATTAGCCATATAAAAGCTTTCGCCGTTACTGAGACGTTCGAGAATCCGTTTGTTAATTTCACATTGTTCCTCGAACTGAGCGTAGATGCAGTTCAGAATTTCTTTCATTCCGTTTTGTAGCCAAACTTGAAATAACCGTAATAAATTAATTGATAAAGCATTTATAACATTAAATAAACATATGGGAATTCATTGTTAAAAAAATATTAAATAAATAAACAAAAAGTTAACAATGTTAAGTTATAATCCACTTTAGCTGCACAGTATCTCTTTTATAGTAAATAAAATGAGAAATACTTCTTAAGAGGAGCAAAAATCGTTACTGGTTTTTAATTTATTTTGTGTACATATCAACAAATTTAAAACTTAAGCAAAACCTTACCAATTCATCAGAAGGCTCAGATATTGCCACACCTTTCAATAGCTTCTTAGCCAGTAAAATTAATTCCACAGTTTCTGAACTTAACCTATTTCTCAATTCGTCCTTTATTATGTTTAACATATGAGGAAAAGATGTAGTATGTAGCATGGCACTTCAAAATGTAGCAGTCTTACTATATATGTAGCAAAAGTGGCAATGCTGATCCTGTCCTGTTTGGTGCTGCGCAAACGCAACGCTGGTTCTCAATGAGTGAGCAAAGAAATCAACCAGATCCGGTCTCTTATTTCTATCAGTCGGCCGGTATGTTGGCTTACTCGTCGAGTGAACGTCACAACTATACTCTAAGGCATTCTGCCCTTCTGAGAAACGTATCTTGCCCCTCAGAGTGTGTGTTTCGCTTTGAAATCACCACCATGGAAAATACAAATGAACAAAAGGGCCCAATCTCCAACAGCCTTTGATTCCAGACCGATGAACAACACATTTGGGAAAGGCATTTACATATGTATGTCTATGTATATACTTAACTTGTTGGCACCCGGCGTGCGTTGCTGCGCCTAACAAAAAAAAAAACTGTCAGACAGGCGCCTGGGGCTAAGTCTGTATGTTTTTGTAATTTTTTATTTTTTTTTTTGCTATCACCTTTGTACCGTAATTATCTACATTTAAAAAAAAAACAAGTAAATTGATTGAAAATTACGGGCGGTAAAGGGACACAAATGCATTTTGCCACTTAGATTTATATATAAGATTAAAGATTCCAGTCCACCTGCAATACGTATGTATGTACAAAGGTTCTTAGCAAAAGCAAACATAAACTTTTCTAGTTTTTCTCAAACCAATTCTCAACTTCTCGAAAACAAAATAAAAATTACCCTTCGTATACGAGACAATACTCTAGGTCCATTCCATTCGTGCGCCTAATTAGTAGATTTAGATTTAGATTTGATTTTATTTATGTCGCTTATAAAAATTACAATCTTGTATTTAAGATACAATCAATAAATGCATGGCATTGCCGTCTGCCTGATTGACAATTAAAATTTACAAATTATTAAATACGATTTTTTCAATGTTCATTCAATATTCTTTCTCGATAAGCAAGTGCTAATTTACAATATTGGAATAGTTTCTCAACGTTTAATTCATTAAGTAAGTCTATTACTGCTTCTTCCGCTAGAAAATCACTTCCAAGGTTGTTTCTTCTAATCTCTCGGAGAATTGGACATTTGCCAACAAAATGGAGCACGTCTTCTCTTTCGGCTAGATTGCAAATACTGCAGAGTAATGGTAAATCCTCCCTATGTGGGATGTAGTTCAATTTCAAGAGTTCTGCTCTTAGCTTTAGCATCATCGATATCTTCTCTACTTCATAAGCATCTTTAAAATAATTTCTCTCATTTAGGTGATGGTTCAGTTGGCTGTAGATGGATCGATGGACCGAACACGTAGCTTCTCCTGTATACATAACCACAAATTTAGCATCAACTTTCGCGATGAGATCATAGAGTATCGGCTTCCAGTTCGTAGAGTTATCCACATCTAGATTTATTTCCATACCACAGCTATCTGCTAGATCCAACCATTCTGCATACCAGCTCCGCTTGGTATGTATTGTTCTTAGAGACGCTATTTTCGGCAGGCGGGAGTTGGGCATGTTCATAACTTTGATTACATAATCTATCTGCAATTTCAGGGTCTTTATGAAGAGTGGGGACAGTCCTGTTTCCAGCATAAGGATGTAATTAGGCGTGTTAGGTGGAAGACGAAATGCACGCTTAATATAGTACCTTAGTAGCTTTTCAACGGTATCGAAATACTTGCACCCCCAAGCTTGGGCCGCATAAAATAAAATAGATTCGGAGACTGCCTCAAATATTTTATACTTACTGCTCTGAGCTACGAATTTATTACCAAGACATCTACTCCATGCTGTATTTATGGCAGTTTTCGCCTGAGTTAACTTTACCTTAAGATGGTTATCCATACTAAGGTTTTTTGTCAGTAACACCCCCAGGTATTTGTATTCAGTCACCACCTCCACTTCTGCACCATTAAATTTGCATTTTTCGTTCAACCGCATTCTGCCTCCACCCTTCTTGAAAATCATAATTTTCGATTTATCCAAGTTAACTACAAGGCTCCATTAACAACAGTATTCATATAAACGATTAATCATAAGCTGGAGAGATTCTGGTGAATTTGCAAGCAGAACTATGTCGTCAGCAAACATCAGGGCCTTTATGCATGATCCAGAAAAGTGTACACCTCCTGGCAAGCAATCGGTAAGATCGTCAATAAATAGCGCAAATAGGCAAGGGCTGAGCGCACATCCTTGTCAGACTCCTGATTTTGCTTGGAACCACTCGGAATTCGCTTCTCCATCCCATACCGCTACCCGAGCATCTGCGTAAAGCTTTTCCAAAACTCTTCCAAATTTTGCGACATTCCCATGTTATAAAGCTTGTAGAACAAAGCATTTCTATCCACGGTGTCAAAAGCTGCCTTGAAGTCTACGAAAAACGTATAGAGTTTTTTGCCCTGCAAGATGTACGATTCTGCTATACTTCTCATGACGAATATATGGTCGATGGTAGAATACCCAGGCCTGAATCCGGCCTGGTACTCCTTTAGAAGGTTGTTGGTGTCAATCCATGCCGTCAGCCGTCTTTGAAGGACTGCAGTAAATGCTTTATAAGAGCCATTCAAAAAGGAGATGCCTCGATAGTTTGCCGGGTCAGCTGGGCAGCCTTTTTTGTACAAAGGGTATATTAGAGCTTCTTTAAATTGTTGCGGGATCATTTCTTGCTCAAACACATTATTAAATAACATAACGAGTTTATCTATAAATAAATTGGTCCCATACTTATAGAATTCAACTGGTACCTTATCAGAACCTGGGGCCTTGCCGTCCTTCAGGTTATTGAGTCCTTTAATTACTTCTTCTCGGGTGATAGGTGTATCAAGTATATCGTTATCCAAACCAGGAGCGGTATACTGAAATGATACCCTTATTATATTAGGATTCAGTAGGTTTCTAAAGTATGTAAGAAGCATGTTCGGGCTCAAGTTTCTGCTGATAACGTCTTTTCTTCCATTGATTTGCCGTGCTAGGGCCCAAAACTGAACTGCGTTGCGGCACTGGGCCAGTCTTCGCGCTTCTGCTTCATAATACAGCTTCTTTTTTGTTCTGCATATAACCTTATACATGCTATTACTATTTATATATTTGTCTTTAAAGAAATCACCACTGAACTGTCGGAATAACTTAAGCCATAGAAAGGACTGATGCCTCGCTCTTCTACAGTCATTAACAAACCAAGGTTGGATTGAAAGCGTCTTGTTACTCCTGCTAATCATGTAGCCTGGATAAGAGTTCTTTATAATTTCTTCCATACCATTAAAGTCTAACGCCGGTCGCGATTGTAAATGCCTATCCAGCTGCATTCTGTACACAGAGGCCTTAGAAGCGCTCCATACCATCTTGGGTAGCGGCATTAGTGCTCGTGTTCCTTCCGAATGCATATCTTTAAAGCCAAATGTTACAATGAGAGGAAGGTGATCAGAATAAGGTACTTGGCCCACTTCCAAGTCTGTTATATACGAATCCCATTCGCCACCTATTAAACTGTAGTCAATGACTGATGTGCCTTGCTTTCCGACGAACGTGAAGTTGCCGTTGTTGTCACTTTTACTGGTTCCATTTTGAACTCGGAGTCCGTATGAATTGCACAATTCGAGCAATTTCCTTCCATTCCCATTGCAAATAAGATCCTTAGAGTTTCGTTTTTTTCCCACTTTGCCATTTTCCGCTCCTTCTTCCATTCCTATTCTTGAATTCAGGTCGCCAACAATGAGGATGTTTGGGTTATGGTTGCAAATTATCAGCTCATGCATCTTCTCGTAATCTCTATCCCAAAAATTGCAGTTTATATAAGTTGGAAGTATGTAGAATTTTTTCCCCGCAATCTGCAGATTCACGAAGTATACCCCATCTCTAGTCTCAAATTGGCACACAATACCCTTGATTTCTTTTTTAAAACCATAGAAACAGCCGCCACTTGCTCTTCCTCTCACTCCAGTTCTGACAGCGGGTATCCATTTAAAGCAATAGCCTACAAATTTTCCTTCGAAGTAACTAAAACTATCCTCTGTTAAATATGTCTCAAAGAGAAATACAAAATCAAATTGGTTGATATAACTATAAAAATCCACAAACAAAGACTTGCTTCTTAAGCCTGCTATATTATAAGCTAAAATTTTAAAAATTTTCAATTCATTAATATTTCTATTTAATACTATACTAGTATTTAAAGGGCAGACGGCATTACTATTAAAAGCGATATTGTAACCCTAATCCAGTTTGGGAGCCGCTGGCTTTTGACATTTCCGAGTTGTCTGATATTAATTGCTGAAGTAGCGCCGTCCCACTTCCTCCATCACAGCTGAGGTTGTTATCATTGTCAAAATAAAATTTTCTTCCACCGATTAACAGTGTGTGACCTCGAATTTGTGCATGAATGTTTTTATTTTTAGCAAATATATCACGCTTGAGTTTTTGTAGTCTTTTTCGTTTTTCTCGCGATGCTGCAGTATAATCTCGATGTATGGAGACGCCGGTTCCTTTCAATTTACCTGATGACTTGAGTATGCGGCCCACATCCTCTCTGTTGTGCATCTCGACAATGACGTTCGCGACTTTCTCGTTGCTGGAACCCATGACCCGGGTTGCTGCAATAAGCGAAGGATTGTTTGTTTGTAATAGCCCCATGCACAAACTTGTAGCTTTTTCATCCGGATCTATACCGCTCTCAGCTGGGAAGTGCACTACAATATTTTTTTCGTTGGCTTTTCTTTCGAGGAACTCCACTTGACGTTCCAAGGTGACACACCGAGTTTCCATTTGTTGTATTTGCTTCTGTAGAGACTCATTGTTGTTTTGAAGCGTACGAATTGTCTCACAGATCCCTTCGATATCGGCTTTTGTAGGCATATTTTTGAGTTTCTCGTTCAAAAGCGCCGCCATCGTATTCTCAATTAGATTTTTTAAATCATTGACTGGCATGTTGACGACAGTTGCAGCTTGGGTACTCGATTCCTGACTAAGTGGTAATTCCGGTGATCTTTCGGTCAAACGACGTTTAATTTGCGGTGCTGGTACAGCGGTGTTGTTGTTCCCCTTAGGCGGTGTCCGTTGCATTTTGTTGGCGCTCATTTGGTGTTCTTTTCCAATTCCAATTATATATAAGCTGATCGTAGCCTTTTGCAATACTTACATACAGCTGCGACCACTTGCTAGTTTTGGAGCACTTTCAAATTTTAACTTTGGTGACCAATTTAATATTAAAAAAATCGAATTTCTCAGGAGCTGACTTGCACTGTGTACTATAGCTTAGAAGCTGGAGTTGCCAATCTAATTAGTATGTACTCTTAGGTAATTCTCAATCAAATGTAATACATACATATGTAAACATATTCTTCCTGAAAAACCACTCATAATGTCATTAGTTTGAAATACTCGAGTATCCATAATTAGCCGCAATATCTGTATGTCTTTCCTTCCGAAATTGACTTTCGAATTGTAATGTCAAAAGCATTTTCTTCTATTTATCAAGTTATTCCTTTATATTTATATATATAAAATAAAACGTATCTTTGATGTCCAAAGTTAAATAACATTTTTTTTTCTTTAAAGATATACCCATTCTACAAGTATATATTGTATTATATTGGTTTTTCTTGTTAAATATGACAGAAGTAAAGTGAAAAACTTTACTCATTTATCAGCTACTTAAAATCCAAAGTTTTTTTCATTTTCTGTAAAGTCTGCTGTCCTTTCCTGTTTGCGTTCATTGAATACTCTGTTCTGGAAATGGTCAGCTTTACGTAGTATGACAAAAGTTAAGACATTCGTATGTATTCTATGACTAAAGAACAGATACGTTTGTCTGAGCCCTAAGTAAATATTTGCGGGTTTGTTTTTTATTTTTATTGTTTTTTTATAAATCGTTTGGTTATTTCAGAACGGAATGACGGGGTTGAGAAATGAGGGTGATTACATGTAACCCGAATTCCGTGAAAACAGGATTGAATGTAGAGTTATAAACGCTAATGAATTGCTATCAGTACGAGTATCATACCACATTGTTTGCCTGATCAAAAAGGAGAACCATTTCTAATGTAAAACATCCAGAAATGTTACAATCCGTTTATATAATCACCTCTATCGTAGAAGGATACCTACCAAAGAAATTTTTATTTATTTTTATTTAAAACCGAAAAATGATTGTCGGGTGAAAAACACACATTTCCTTTTTTTTCTGGACGATGCGATGGTGCTAACCTGTTGAACTGAGTTTTTGTTTGCAGTTTTCCATAATCTCTCTAATTATTTCTGGTGTCGCTTTACAACATGGACCTACAATCCTATATATTAATAGGCAAACACGAATATAATTTTCGGTTTTGCGACGTTTCTACTGAAACGATTTTCATAAATTATATACAGTCGGGAAGGCATTTCTGTAGCGGAGTGCATCATGTTTTGTACAACATTTTAAGGCCAAGTTAATAACACAGCTGCAAGCGCCATATAAAAATACTAGCTGACCAGTGCTCGCCTTGCTTCTCCCGCATTTTAGTTGACGGTTATTTACTTGTTGAAATATAATTGCCAACTGAATACAACACCGAAAATGTGTAAACTCAATTGTTACTTCCCCCGTGGGAATCCCACCAGAGGATACGCAGACCCGCTTCCAAAACACAATTTATTTTAAATTCATTAAATCATTATCAACATCTCATCTAAAAAAATGGAAAAATATTGCAATAGTTCTATGCCTACACATGCATATGCATGTACATACATATGTACCTACGCGTATATTCCCAACTCTATTTATTGCATGAAGTTTTGACAGCACATGGATATCTTAATTAATAAAATTTACAATATCTTTGATTTGGCACTGATAATGTTTTTTTTTGAATTTTAACTCTAGAAGAGATGGCACACTGAAGATCAAAACATAATCATGGGATAGCGCGCCCATATACTCACACACACATACTATTACAACGATAGCCAGTGCTGCCTGACTGCTGGTCGTGGTCTCCACTGAAGGAAAATGTGGGCGATGATTTGATTAATTGTTTTTAGCATTGCTCAGCTTCAGGACAACGCAGAAGGATGTTTTATACCTTAAATGAATTAGCGGCGAATTTACTAAATTCACCTGTTATTCATTTGTCTAATCCGGAGAGCCAGTACTGAGCTACAGCTGTGGAATCAATATTTACAGATGGAAAATTCGATCTCAACCCCCTTTATGGCACTTAGACCTTGAATTTCGGAAAATACCTTCTTATCTCGCATCTAGGCAAGATAAGGAAAAACTGTGCAGGTACCTACGTCTGGTAGTTTTCGAGAAATGGTGTTCAAAAGGAAAATCGACTTTGCTTTTATAGTATTTAGATTTAAGACAAGATGTAAATGAACACATTCATTTATGCATGCAATAAATACACAAATCACACGTACAGCGTAAAGCCACCACTCTCTTCACATACTTTTTTCGTCAGTTGATTCGTTGGAAGTTTTACACATTTACATATTGAAGTTCATGCATTCACAAGTTGAGACAGTCATTGGTGGAAGCACTGGGAGAATGTTGAGAAACTGCCATCGCCATTGACGTAGGCACATACTTACTTACTTAGGCATATACTTACGCTACAGTCCGGGGTGGACCTGGGCCTCACCCAACAAACCTCTCCAGCCAGCACGGTTACGAGCCAGCTGCCTCCAGTTGCGCACGCCAAGTTGGTGGAGGTCCCGCTCCACTTGTTTGCGACACCTACCGCGAGGTCGTCCTCTACTGCGTCGTCCATCCGGGATGGATTCGAATACTTTCTTAGCGGGGACGTTGGGCTCCATCCGCTTTAAATGACCCAGCCATCTTATTCGCTGTATGTGTACTCTTCTGGCAAGTCGATGTCCTTGTACAGGCCGTATAGTTCGGAATTTTACCTTCTCCTCCACTCGCCGTTTATGCAGACGAGACCAAAGAACGCTTGAAGAACTTTTCTCTCAAAATAACCAAGGGCATCTCCATCCGGTTATATCAAAGCCCATGCCTCTCCGCCATACAGCAGGATTGGGATGATTAATGTCTTATAAAGAGTTACCTTAGTAGTTCGAGATAGGGCTTTGCTACTCGATTGCGGTTTTAGCCCATAGAAACAACGATTGGCAAGGAGTACTTCATCGTGTCATCTCCCTACTGATGTCATTTGCGGAGTTCACCATAGAGCCTAGGTAGACAAAATCCTTTACTACCTCAAAATTATATCTATTTACTGTAACGTTCTGTCCAAGACGCCGATGTTGGGTGTCCTTTTTTGTAGACAGTGTAGATATTTCGCTGACGATGATTGTAAAGAAATTAAGACACGTGTCCTCTACAAAACTTAACTAACTTAACTCTTTATTACTGTGAAGTCCAATCGATACTGATTGGGTACTAGATTAATCGATTTGTACATGTTTGTATATACGTATGAAAGAAGTAACAGGGTGGTAAGTAGATTTAGTTCCTACAGTACTCCCCCGCTAGTTAGAATACCGTTCTAACGATATCTCAGTGGTATAAAAACTCGGCGACCTGATCGAGTTTGCTGTTGATATTGATCTTGTGGGCGATCCTTCGATGAGCTTGACATGCTTTGTGGCTGATCGTTTGGTTGGGAGGTCATTTGGTCTTGATCGGGTATGTTGTCTTGATCGGGTATGTGGTCTTGATCGGGTACGTGGTCTTGGTCCGGTATGTTATCTTGATCTGGCTTGTTTGAAGCTTTTCTGTTCTCTGTTGTTATGCTGCCTTCCGGTATTTCATCTGCGATGGAAAAAGCCGCTCTCTATTGATAGAAATATTTTTAATATTATTTTTGATTTTACTTAACAGAATCATATTTCGGGTGTTTGCGTGTGACTAAGTATGGACCTTCATACGGTTGTTGAAGCGGACGACGAACACTATCAGTTCTTAGGAACACATGAGTACAGCTTCCTAGCGCCTTTTGAATGAAACCTTTTTGTGTTCCATGGTATGCAGTATTAGCTGGTCTTACTATTGACATGGCCTTCTGTAGTTCCTTGCAAAATCCTCTGAAGCTATATTATTTGAAGACTCGATAAGGTACTCTGCAGGTGGGCGAAGTGTTTCGCCATACAAAAGTTCAGCTGGAGTGGCATCCAAATCATTTTTGAAAGAAGTTCGAAGAACAAGTGGTAATACTCTAAACCAGTCTGTTGTTTGGTGGCACATAAGAGCAGCTTTAACGAAACGATGGCATCTTTCGATTATTCCGTTGGACTGTGGGTGGTAGGCGGTCGTCCTGCAATGTTTAATTCCCAATATTTTGTTGAGCTCCGAAAAAAGCGTAGATTGGAATTGTCTGCCTAAGTCAGTTGTAATTTGGAGTGGCACACCATAACGACTAATCCAACCATGGACTAGCTAGATTCTGAGCCACTGTTTCTGCCTTAATGTTCTCCATAGGGAATGCCTCTGGCCAGCGCGTGTCAATGATTGTAAGAAGATATCTGTATCCATTTGATGTTGGTAGCGGTCCGACGATGTCCAAATTGGTGTGAGAGAAATGTTGAAATGATAAACTGTATGGAACAAGTCCTGCTTTATTGTGACGGCTGACCTTCGATCGTTGACACTGCAAACAGCTGTTAACGAATTTTGTGCAGTCTGCTTTCATCTTAGGTCAAACGAATCGTTCACTTAACAGTGGTTTGTAGCCCTTGCACTGGGGTGACACATGCTATAGAGCTTTCTGATGATGATTTCTCTGCTGGACTCAGGAACGTACGGGCGAACTCTCGGTGTTGATATGTCGCAATGCACTCGATATTTCGTTTCTGAAAAAGTCAAAAGCTTTAATTGTAATGAACTAGACTTGTTACAGTGTCCAAGTAAGGCTTTCAACTCCTCATCCTTCAATTGTTCTTTTGCTAATCCTTCTAAATCGATCGGTTTCGATGCATCAATAGCATTTATTCTTGAGAGAAAGTCAGCTACTTGATTTTGTGGGCCGGGAACATGCAAAATAGTCATAGAGAACTGACTGATGAAGTCTAACTGTCGCAATTGCCTAGGTGATACTTTGTTGGAGTTTTAACGGAATGCATATGTTAATGGCTTATGATCTGTGAAAATAACGAACGACCTTTCTTCCAACAAATGTCGGAAGTGTTTTACAGCTTTGCTAAAAGTTCACGGTCATACGTGCTGTATTTCTTTTCGGTTGCGGTAAGTTTTTGGAGAAAAAACCGAGTGGTTGGGAAACGTTGTCGCACATTTGGTTTACAACAGCTCCAATTGCGATATCGGAAGCATCGGTGTAAAGGTAAAGCGCTGCGTCAGGGATCTGGTGACCGAGCAGTGACGCGGAAGCTAAGTCAGATTTACATCTATCAAAGGCGTCGATTGCTTCCGGCGTCCAATTGATTTGTGTCGTGTCATTCTTTTTGTTTCCTTTAGAAGTGCATGCAAGGGGGCTTGATTATATACGGCGTGTGGTATAAACCTCCTGTAAAAGTTGATCAGACACTTTTTAAATCTGTGGCTACATGGGGCTTTTGGAAATCGAGGATGTGGTTTACTTTCTCTATGATAGGCTTAATACCATATTGATTAACTAAATGGCCCAAAAATCGAACGTCTGATTGACCAAAACAACATTTAGCAGTATTAATTCTAAGATTGTACTCACGCAATCTCAAGAAAACCTGTTCTAAATGCTCCCCCTCGCTTGAAGATGCTACGACGATGTCATCGATGTACGAAAATGCAAATTCCAGTCCCCGCAGTGCCTCGTGAATGTACCTCTGCATCGTTTGTGGTGCATTCCGCAACCCGAAAGTCATGTATTTAAATTCATATAGGCCGAAAGTTGTTGTGATGGCCGTTTTCGGTATATCTTCGGGTTCGAAGGTATTTGGTGAAAAGCTCGTTGAAGATCAATCGTAGAAAATATTGTTTTTTTGTGCAGCATATTCGCGAAGTCATTGATGTAAGGTATCGGGTATCTGTCCGGTTGAGTGATCGCATTCAAGGAGCGGTAATCACCGCATGGCCTCCACTCCCCGTTCGACTTTTTCACCATGTGGAGTGGACTAGCTCAGTTGCTTTTGGATAGTTGGCATATACCTTGTTCCATCAGGTAAGTAAATTCGGCTTTCGCAGCTGCCAACTTCTCTCGCGATAGTCGTCGTGGTTTTGCGAAGACAGCTGGACACGTGGTGACAATGCAATGAGTGATACGGGACTGCATTGGGGTTCTCGTATGGTTGAGTGATGTCAGTTCCTTAAACTCTTCGAGCAGTCCTGCAAATGAGTTTTTTACATCAAAAGCTTTGATATTGTATGTATTGTATTTACCTGTTGTTGGCTTGCAAATAGCTGATAATTTTCTTGTTTCATCTATGAGACGATTTCGTTTAACGTGGACGAGCTGGCCGTAGTACTAAAGAAAGTCGGTTCCAATTATAGGTGTGTTGACATCTGCGATAACAAATGTCCAAACAAATTTTCTCGTAGACCGAGATTGACTTGACAACGTTGGCTTCCATAGGTTTACATTTTTGATCCATTTGCGGCGAACAGCAAGAATTTAGAATTTTCGGTTTTTTGTTGATGAGTTGGTGGCAAAACGGAGATATCGGCACCGGTGTCTATCAGGTATTTTTTCTGTGTAGTCATATCCGAGATGTAAGCATGATTGACAACTGCTGTCATCCGAGATCAAGGTAAGTTTTTTGGTAAGGCAGGGTTGGTGTAATTGCAGTGTTTGCTACAGTGAATAGCTTTATCTTTGTATTTGTAGTGGTGCCAACAAATATCGCTGCGCTTTTCGGTGTTTGTATGTGTTTGTCGAGTCGACTCTCGATGGCGTGATGGTGTTGAGTCTCGATGGCGTGATGGGGTTCGGCGGCGCTTATTTAGATGAAAATTCCAACCTGTCAAATCGTCGACCTAGTGCATCAATTCTCCGTATTAATAGGTCTTCCTGGTGAGATGGCACTCCGCGGTGGTCTATTTTCAATACGATGTTTCCATCGGAAATGGTTTCCATAATAGTGTCCGCAACTTGGACGAGTTTTTTGACATCATCGTTCTTAAAGGCAGCTATAATCGCTTGAGCTTCTGGAGGTAGGCGTTGCATCCAGATGTTTTTAAGAAATTCTTCTCCGATATAGTTTCCAGCTAAGCCTTTTAGCTCGTTAAATAAATGGGACGATTATTTGTCGCCTAAGTCGACATCCGATAGGAACTTTCGCATTTTCTTCTGTTCGGAGTCTGAAAAACAATCAATTAAGGCTCTTTCAAGTTTTCATATTTTCCGTTAGATGGGGGCTGCAAAAAGGCATCCCTGACTTGTGCCAAAATATTTGCGTCTATAGATCCCACTACCGTGTTAAATTTTGAGTAGTCAAAGCTTATCCGGCACGTTGAAAATTGGGCCTCCATCTGTGCGAACCAGATCTCCGGCATTTCGGTCCAAAAGGGCGATATTTTTACTGAGACGCGCATGACTTCTCCCCGTTGCTGCCATTTTCATGACTGTATTGTGTATTGTGTATTGCTCGCCGAAGGTTGGGAATCGGTGGAACTTTCCTTACTTTCATTGGTCATTGTTATTTTACGTGGCTCGGTATTGTAGACACAAATGTACGATAAATAAATTCAAAGCGGGGTCACCAATTTGTAAATATTTCCCTGACGATGATTGTAAGGAAATGAATTAAAACACGTGTCCTCTGCAAAACTTAACTAACTTAACTCTTTATTACTGTGAAGTCCAATCGATACTGACTGGGTACTAGATTAACAGATTTGTACATATTTGTATATATGTAGGTATGAAAGAAGTAAAAGGGTGCTAAGCAGATTTAGTTGCTATAACAGCATACATATATTTCGTTTTGCTTTTATTGACCGCTGGACCCATCTTTGCTGCATCGATCTCAATACTCGTAAATGCTCCATTGACTGCCCGCTGAGTTCTTCCGATTATGTCAATGTCACCGGCATAAGCGAGTAGTTGTACAGACTTGTGAAAGTTTGTACCTCCGGTATTGGCTTGTGAGTTTCGTACAATTCTCTTAAGTACTATGTTAAAGAGATCGCATGATAGTGCGTCACCTTGTCTAAGTCCTTTCCTGACATCGAACGGTTCGGTGATGTTCTTACCGACTTTGATGGAGCAGCGAGAGTTCTCCATCGTCATTCTGCACAAACAGACGAGCTTGGCAGGGATGCCTAGACTAGACATGGCTCTGTATAGCTCGCCTCTTTACACACTATCATATGCAACTTTGAAATCGATGAAGAGGTGGTGCGTATCGATTTTTTCCAAGATCTGCCGTAGTGTGAATATTTGGTCAATGGTGGACTTTCCCGGCCTGAAACTGCACTGATAAGGACCTATCAAGTTGTCGACAATCAGCTTTAGGCCTTCACATAGTACGGCAGACAGGATCTTATATGCGATGCTGAGGAGACTTATACCTCTATAGTTGGCGCAGTTCAGAGGGTCTCCTTTCTTCAGGATCGTCCGACCAGATTTTACAGATGAGCTGGTGCATGCTCCTTACCAGCTCATCTCCTCCTGCCTTGAAAAGTTCAGCGGCAAGGCCGTCGGCTCCAGCAGCTTTGTCGGATTTGAGTTTAGATATAGCTATCCTCACTTCATTCTGATCGGGTTGACGCGAATCTTGACTGTCATCATCACTGTTGAATGGCTCAATTTGCGTGACAGCGGAATATTGATCATCATCGCCGTTTAACAGTCTGCAGAAGTGTTCCTTCCATATCTTCAGCACCGACTGCGATTCTACTACTATGTTGCCATTTTCGTCCCTGTAGGCTTCTGTTCTGGCTTTGAAACCCTGGCATGTTCTTTTTACCCTTTGGTAAAATTTTCGAACATTATTCCTGTAATAAAGTCTCTCAATCTCCTCGATCGAGTGCTTCTCATGCTTCTCATGCTTGTTTTTCTTTTTTCTGAGAAGTCGATGTTCCTCTTTTCTCCTACATACGTAAAGCTCGCGAGTAGCTCTAGTCCTTCTATGCAACGCCGCTTTGTTCGCCTATTGTTTAGCTGCATGTGCTTGCTGGCATTCCTCGTCCAACCAGGGGTTTCATTGTCGTGGCTGAGAGAAACCCAGTACATCAGAGGCGGCATCTCTGATGACTTGTTGGCAATGCTGCCACTGGTCTTCCGCATTTGCTGCTGGCGGCATAGGACATGGATCAAGATTAGAAGAAACACGACTGGCAAATGTTCTGGCGATCTCTTGCGATTGTAGCCGCCCGACGTCAAATTTTCCACAGTATTTCATTGATTTCTCTCCGTTCTGGATATACGCATCCGTACCTTGGGTATAACTAGGTAGTGATCCGAGTCCACGTTGGCTCCTCGGAAAGTCCGGAGACCAAGAATACTAGAAGAGTGCCTTGCATCGATCGCAATGTGATCGATTTGGTTGACAGTTTTTCGATCAAAGGAGAGCCATGTTCCCTTGTGAATATCGAGACGTGGGAACCGCGTACTAGCTACGACAAAGTTTCGTCCCGCCCCAAAGTCGACTACCCTGAGTCCTTTGTCGGGTGTGATGTCGTGCAGGCTGTGCTTTCCGACCACGCTACTAAAGACGTCCTCTCTTCCTAGCTTTGCATTAAAATCGCCTAGGATAATTTTAACATCGTGGCTAGGGCATTGCTCATACGTCTTGTCCTAGAGCTGGTAGAAGTCATCCTTGATCGCATCGTCCATCTTCTCGTGAGGGGCGGGAGCGCCTATTAGGCTAATGTTGGCAAATTTAGCCTTGATACGGATAGTCTTAAGACGCTCGTTTACATGCCGGAAACTCAAGACTTCTTGCCAAAGTCTGCCTCCAATGACAAATCCGCACCCGAATAGACGCTGTCCTTGTTGTCTATAGCAATCGCCGTAGTAGATGTCGCAGTTTTTCATTCTCCTTTTGCCCGGCCCATCCCATCGCACTTCTTGGATAGCGATAATGTCTGCTTGGAGACACTCTAGGGCCTCCGCAAGTTGTTCGGCTGCACGTGGTTTGTAGAGGGACCTAACATTCCACTTGCAGACACGAAGATTGTTGTCCTTTTTACGTTTGCTCGGTTCGTCAACAGTAAAATCATCCGTATCCAAGGCTGTTGGTTGCTTCGTAACCAAAAGTTTTTTACGTGGTTGGGAAGTTAACCCGACGGCACAGCCCCCTAGGACGAGGTGCCATATATCCAGCGGGCACGAGGAGGTGATGATGCGATTTTTTCATGGGTACTGTGCGTGAAAAAATATAGAACAACATGAAAACGAATTTGGTTATATTTTATTCGCGCACTGTATGTATATACGTCAATGTAGGTATGCGTATGCGCGACGGATTTTATTGGTGTAAGGGAGCTATCAGAAATGCCATTTAAGTATTTTTAAACCTACTACTTAAGAAAATAATTTTGTACCCAGATATCGCGAATCGTACATAGGTATATTTTAATAATGCAAATATTAAAAATGACTACCATTGAATCAAAAACTAATGCATTTCCGTTGAACGTCTCGAACGTCTTAGTAACGTCGAAAGCCATTGTATGGCTAACTTTATATCTAACTCTAAGTAGATATGGACTCTTTGCTTAAAACAGTAACATGGAATGCAAACGGACTCTTACAAAAATTTAACGAATTAGAAATATGAGAGAAATGAGAGAAAACATCGACATACCATATGTGTAATCTCCAAAACTCATCTAACAAGGGCATCGCAAATAAAGATAAGAGGCTACGCTGGTTATCACGCCGATCATCCTTCTGATAGAGGGCGGGGCGGTTCGTCCTTATTCATTAAAGCTAACATCGAACACAGTCGGTACTAGCATAGAGCTGGAAGAACTTCAGTTGTGCGCGGTAAGGGTTAAAAATAAACACCTGAGCTACAATATAGCAGCTGTTTACTGTCCGCCGCGATGCTCACTAGAAAAAGATTCCTACTTTCGTGTCTTCAATGCCCTTGTTTCAAATTTCCTTTTTGGTGGAGATTTCAACACGAAGCACACCTTCTGGGGTTCAAGATGTACATCTTCTAAAGAAAAAATTCTCTACGAAGTGACATATGAATTCGGTTGTTGTTTTTATTCCACAGGAAAACCGACCTATTGGCCAACTGACTCACAAAAAATTCTCGATCTTATAGATTTTTTTGTTACAAAAGGCATTTACGAGAAGTTTATTACAGTCAAAGAATGTTTTGATCTCTCTTCTGACCACTCACCGGTAATTTGATTACTTGGAGAAGCGCTGATCAAGAAAAAAGGACCTCCCAGACTTACTAGCAATAGAACAAACTGGGAGGGCTTTAGAAATGATTGCGAAACAAATATCGCCTTAAATGTATCACTTAAAACACCTTGTGAACTAGAGGACGAAGTTGATCTTTTCATGGAAGCAATCCAAAGAGCGGCAACGAAAAGTATCCCAGAGAAATGATTGAACTGGTGAGAGAGAAACGGAAAGCACGAAAGAAATGGTAAATCACTCGTGCACCGCAGCGTAAAGAGATAGTATTCGGGAAGTTAAAAGCAAAAAGATAGCGACCTACCTTGAAAATCTTTCCGGTGAAAGAGAATCAAATTATTCCCTTTGGAGAGCGTTAAAAGGGATCCGGAAACCTCAAATACAAGCGCCACCAATTCGGAGAAACGATAGAAACTGGGCCAAGAGCGACAAAGAAAAGGCAGAACTTTTTACTTTGCACTTAGAAGAAACATTTAAGCCGTTCGCCGGCTCTTCGTTAACGAACGACTCCCCAGTCACGACATCTGAGAACTTTAAAGTAAAAAAAGTTGCATTGATTTAAAAAAAAGTGATTAAAATCTAAAGATGAAAAAGCTTCAGCTTACGACTTGATAACGGCGCAGGTGATCAAGAAATTGCCGAATAAAGCTCTTATCAAACTGCTATATTTGATCAACGCTTCGTTAAGATTGCTCTACGTTCCGAGACAATGGAAAGTCGCCGAGATTATAATGGTCCCGAAACCAGGCAAACCGGTAAATGAGAAGAAATCATATCGGACTATTTCCCTATTGCCGGTTATCTCAAAAATATTTGAAAAACTTCTTTCCAAATGTCTACAGCCCGTAATCGACGAAAGACGTCTCATTCCTGACCATCAGTTTGGATTTAGAATTAAACATTCCACAATTGACCAAGTCCACAAAATAACTGACGTGATTGAGAAAGCTCTGGAAGTAAAAAAGATTTGTTGTGGTGTATTTCTTGACGTCTCACAAACTTTCGATAAAGTTTGGCACGAAGGCTTGGAGTATAAATTGCAACGACTACTGCCACGGCAACTCTTTCTAATCTTACTATCGTATCTCACAGAGAGACTCTTTCGTGTAAAGCACGGAAATGATTACTCTGACTTCAAGGAGATTGCGGCCGGAGTTCCACAAGGAAGTGTCCTTGGCCCGCTTCTATATGTACTGTACACGCGTGATATCCCGCAGGAAAGAAACTGCGTCGTCGCCACGTTTGCGGACGATACGGTGATATTGACCACGGGCGAAACTATTGCAGCAACAACATGCTATTAATAAAGTCTACGCTTGGACGAATTCTTGGCGTATTATGCTGAACGAAAGCAAATCTACTCACGTCAACTTTACGTACAAAAAAGTGGATAGATTGCCTGTATATCTAAACTCGGCTCAAATACCGTACGCGAACGAAGCAAAATACATATCTAGGCATGACTCTAGATGTTAAGCCTAAATGGAAATCGCACGTACAAAAGAAACGCAACGAACTCGAAAACAAATACCGACAAATGTACTGGCTACTAGAAAAACATTCGAAGTTGAGCCTACATAACAAACTGCTTATCTATCTATAAGCAAGTGCTTAAGCCAGTGTGGATGTATGGTATACAACTATTGGGTTTTACCAAGAAAAGCAATAGAAACATCATAGAAACTTTTGAAAATAAAGTTCTTAAAACGATCGGTAACGCACCGTGGTATGTACGTAACGAAGATATTTATCGAAATCTGGGAATTCCAAGCGTCGTCGAAGAGATAACAAAATTTGCGCGTAAACACAAAGATCGTGTTCACGGCCATACGAACCACTGTAATTCAATTCGTCATCTGCAAAGGACAAAACCTTTTGACCTCGCGTCATAGTATATGCCGGTCGCGAGAAACGCAGGAACTTTCATTGGAATTTAACCTGTCTAAAGTGCTACATTTCTTTTAACTTCATACGAACATCTTTTTTTTTCCAAAAATCACGTGTCTTATAAGCGAAAATAAAACTGTTGGATAAGCGTCGGCGAAGTTGTAGTACTATTAATTTTGAAGAGAGGTGTTTTTTAAGCGAGTAAAAAGCTCATACTACCATAAGCACGCTCGGTGTACATATGTATTATATATACAGGGTGGGCCAACTACAAGTTTCTTTTTAAAAATGCAATAAAATGAACAAAATTAAATTTGTTCCATGCATTATGGCTTTATTAGTAAGACCAAGCATTCCCATTAATTATAGAATACAACGTTGTTCAAGTAGCTGCCTCGGCTGGCCTCGCAGTAGCGCATTCTATCACTCCAATTTTCCAAGACCTTGTTGATGGTTTCTGGCTGTAGCTCACGGATTGCTTGGATGATATTGGCCTTAAGTGCTTGAACTGTTTCCGGATTGTTGGCATAATATCGGTCCTTCACGGTTCCCCACAAAAAAAAGTCCAAGGGGTCAAATCGCAGCTCCGAGGCGGCCAATTGACATCGCCACGACGGCGGATAACACGATTTGGGAATTTATTGCACAAAAGACCGATTGTGGCATGGGCTGTGTGGCATGGCGCGCCACCCTGCATGAACCAGAGGTCATCCAAAACCATGTCTTCAATTTCAGTCAATAAAAACATGGTTTTTTAACATGGCTAACATGGTTAACATGGCTCTGTAACACCCACCGTTGACCGAAACATTGTTCCCAGCCTCATTTTCCAAGAAAAATGGTCCAATGATGCCACCACTCCACAATCCGCACCAAACTGTCACTCTCTCACTGGGGTTTTTCAAGCCCCAGATACCAGTCTCAAGAACTTTTTGCACAAACTTGCGTACAGCAGGCGCGGTAGTTGCTTCATTTCGGCCAAAACTTCTTTTCAAGAAACCCACCGTTTGGGCTACACAGCACTCACTTTGGAAATAAGTTTTCAATATTTCCTAATGTTGTTCAAGCGTAAAGCGACTCATTTCGTTCCGCGGAGGTATGATACTGACTTTCTGTCAAGATTTCGAGCGGGAAACAGCTGTCAGTGTCAAAATAACCTATGATTTAAAAAGAAACTTGTAGTTGGGTCACCCGTTACACATAACCATAGGTGCTCATGTTCTTCTTGCTTTTCGGAGAGTTTATGATCTGAAGACAAGGGATCCATGACCCTCCCGATTCACTGTAATCTACTGATCCGCATGTATTATGTACCATATGTGCTCATTATTATATACTTTAACATATTTTAATAATATCCAAATAGTCTTGCATCAGAAACAACCAAACCCGCAATGATTTTGGCGCGGATATCAAATGTATGGGTAAATTCGATTTCCACGATCGAGCGAAACTCATTTACATTACCGTCATGTGAGAGATTCACTTAAGCGGATTGTATGATGAACACTTTCGGTTTTTAATGAAACATGAAACGGATTTTACGATAGGGGTGAATATTATGATATCCTATCGCTTATTTATTTATTTTTTGTGGGTAGGTGCAAAATCTTCATAGACACTATGTGCCCGGTGCTCGTAGTAGTCACTAAACAACACCTCTCTCTATTGGTTCACTACAATTAATTTTCCTTATCAAGTAGTTTTAGTTTTAAAAATATTCGCGTCGGGCAGGTAGATTTCCAGCAAAAGCACCTGCTAAAACCCGTCATTAAATGTGGTTGGTAATTATTGCGCTAAATCAAACAGTTTTGTTCTTTGTAGTCGGCGCACAAGGTTTGTCTCGTCTAGGGGTGCCAGCACGTAACTTGATGCAATCGAGTTTAATCGATACAATCGAGCATTGGCAGCACCTATTTTGGTTCAATTAATTACCCTCGGTTATATTGTTATAGTTGGCAGCACACAAACTTGAAAATTACGTTTGAAACGAAACTTCACACTCGATAGATAACACTGATCAACAATGGTTTTGTTGTCCTTGATATGAAAGTGGTTTCGAATAGTTTTATGCCTACAATTTATGAAACTATGGATGATTTTGGAATATTGGCTCTGGTTTTTTTGAAATCTTCATTTTCTTATTACACTACAAAAAACAGATATAGAAATCCGCAGAGATATTCAGGGCAACAAAAAAATATTTTTTTCGTCGGCGACGGTAATTTTGGCGCGAATAAATATTTAATAAAATGGAACCTAAGCAAAATATGGAAATTAATAGAAAACAGACGGAAATACGCGAATCCCGGTCTAGCAAAACGGATATTAAAAACTGCCCAAGAGAGAAGAAACAGCAGTTTTCTTTAGGGAAAACTTGCCAACTCCCTAAACACAGAGGGTCCTCCACAAACAAATTTAAGGATTGGAAAAAGGTATTAATTGTAAATATGGAGGAATATTTTTCAAACTATTTTTGTATTTTCTTTAGACTTGGAGTGATCTTAAATGCAAAGTGAAAAATAAATTAAGAAGCAATAAACTGCATTTAAGGAGCACGGATAGATGCATGCAAAAAAAAAAATCGATGAGTTTGCGGGGAAAATTATAGAGTACGCCGGTTTGGAAGCAGCCGTTGAAGGAGTTCCTACAGCAAAACCCTGGAATCTTAAAAATGCCGCTGAAAAACTAAGCGAGTACTATAAAAAATGGAAAATTGAATTGAATTCGGAGAAGATACAAGCTATCTTTTTTAGTGGAAAAAGAAAGCATTGTTTTCTTCCATCCAACCAATTAATTAATTGTTAATAGGCATCAGATATCCTGGGAGTCAACAGTTAAATACCTAGGTATATATCTAGATAAGAAATAAACCTTTCAAGAACACATAAGGAGAACATTGCATAAAATAAGTATTGCCACTAGGATGCTATATCCTTTTATAAACAGAAAGTCCTCATTATCCGATGAAAACAAAATAACCATACATAAAGTTATATTTCAAGTACTCTTACTCTACGGTTGTCAAGTGTGGGGTAGATGTGCTAGGTGTCATATCATAAAATTACAAATACAATAAAATAAACTTTCGAAAATGATGCTGAATCTTCCTTGGCATCACTCCACTTCCAATCTGCATAGCTTATGTAGCTTATGTTTAACTGATCTCGGATAGAATACAAAAGCTTATCAACACATTTTTGATCAGATGTAACCTACCTGATAACCCTCTAGTAAACGAATTAAATGTCAGTTACCTCAGGTTGGAATAACTTTGTAAAAATTCCACATGCTTTTGCATACCTATAGGCATAGTTTTAAGTTCTTTATTTGATATATGTGTATGTTAATTTATTAATTCTGTTTATTTATATATTTGTTAATTTATTTATATTATTTATTAATCTTTTTGTTAATTTATTTATTTATTAATTCATTTTGCTTCTAATTTAGTCAACTTTTTAATTTATTTTATTTTCAATATGTTTATTGTGTTATATGTTAATATATTTATCTTGCTGTTCATTTCATATTTATACATTTATTTATTTAGTTGTAAGACGATTTATTTATTATTTTATTTTTTGCTTGTTTACTTACATTTTCATATATTTATTAGTTAATTTATTCATTTGTTCATTTATTTATTTGTTAATTTATTTATTCATTTGTTAATTAATTAATATGTAAATTTATTTATTTGTTAAGTCATTTATTTGTTAATTTATTTATGCGTTAATTTATTTATTTGTTAATTTATTTATTTATTTATTTGTATATTTTGTTAATTTAGTTATTTACTTTTTATTCTAATTCATTCATTTACTTTATGCTTATTTATTCTTTATTTTATTAACTTAATTTATTGTAATTTATTTAAATTAAGCAACAAACCTTAATATATTATATTTGCGTTGAGCAGTTATTTGCTACAAACTTATTGTTGCCTTAATGATGTAACTTATTCATTTTATTTACTTAACTTTTTTTTTTCTTTTTTCAATCAAATGAGTGTTTTTCTCGTTGTTTCCCCTCGAATAATAAATCGTAAATAATTAAAAAAATTGTAAATAATTAAAATTTTTTTTTCAGTTGAAAGATATACATATACAATCGACTCCGCTTAACTGAAACACCAATTTGCCACAATTATTTTTTCACTTAAGCGGTATTTCCTCTTAAGCGAACTTCGGATAACTGGAAAAAAAATTTCATTTAACCGGAGTTCGGACAAGTGAAAAACAATTTCACTTATCCAATCTGAAAATCCAAAAAAATACCAACATCATTTTTAATAATGTCAATATTTTATTAAAGAAAAACATGTAACATCATTTTTTTCTCCAAAGCCGATTACGAAGTGAAAAACGAAACGATTTTAGGGATGGGCGCATTCAGTTATTTGATTTCAGTTATGTGGAGTAGTTTGAGTATAAACAAATAATTTCTGTTGTAAAAGTTTTTTTTTCAGTTAACCAGGTTTTTCAGTTAAGCGGATTTTAGTTAAGCGGGGTAATTTGTATGAAGATTGTGAAAAAATGCTCAAGTGGTGGGGTGTGGTGGAAAACCTTTTAGAAAAACTATCGCGGAAGTTCCCCGCACAGGCCAAAACGAGTACATGTTCGGGAAAAACCGGACAGATGGCAACGCTATGCAAGCATGTTTATATCTATTGTGGTCTTGTTTTGTCAATGATGTTATTGTTTCAGCGAGACTCTCCGTAGGATTTTCTCCTTCGGCATTTGCAGGTTTTTATAATTTTGGGGAAAGGTAATTATCTAATACGTAACATGCTTTTACCGAAACGTCACAAGTATCTAACGCCACTTCGATAGGACAATGAAAAGTTCTGAACCTCAATGCTTACCTTTCAAAAGCCATCTAAACAGACAACCGCGCACGACTTAGCATATAGCAGAATAAATCTCGCGAAGTGGTTAGGCTGCTGTTCCTGTTTTAGGCTTTTAGGAAATTCCGGTCTAGTGCAAATATATCATACCCGACGAAATAAAAACGAGTCTTCATTGTCTGTTCTTTTAAAGGCTTTGCAGGTGGAATGTTAAGTTTTCCAGACATATGTGGTCGGTACAAACTACAGTTCTTCAGTATAATAACGTCGGATGCCCTTCCATTGCCACCCACATCAATGTAAGTAAATCGGCTGAGGGTTTCTATGACATCCAATAAAACTATACTAAAGAACCCCTTATAGTTGTAAAAGTCGGATCCAGAATGCGGCGGCGCCTTGATACGAATGTGCTTCCCATCTACGGAACCCAACGTACGAGGAAAGTGCCAAAATGTCTCGAAATCATTCGAAACAATAGACCACTCATTCTCTGTAGCGGGCATCTGGAAAAAAATGTAGACATCATTGTTTTAAATAAACCATATATACATTCGAACCTTGAAAAATTCATTTTCAAGGGATTCATAAATTGCACTCTGTACTTATGGGACAAATCTACATATTGTTTTCGTTGAAATATGCGATAAGACCTCCAAAGATTGAAGCTCAACCTATGAAAAATTTCAAAATAAACAATAATTGAACATGTATCTAAAAATATTGCTATTTTACCAGCGCAAGAATTTCTTCAAATTTATCGATGGTCGTTCTGCAAAAGTTTTGGTAATCTTTTCCACTTTCCCATAAGATATTTTTCAATAAATGTACCTCTATATCGTGAAGATCCCTCTTTTCCAAAAACGGATTAACCCAAAATAGATGTTTCCTTTTTTTCTATCTTCTCTGTTTTGAAGTCGTTCTTAAATTTCAAGTGCAAAAATGCAATGAAATCTTGGTCAAGCATGGACTTTCGCTCTTTATGCTAACCTTCGATAGAAGCGAAAATATAGACGATATTTATAATGTAAAAAGTATTTTGAATATCGTAGTTAAAATCGAGCCTATGCGCACGAATACACGATCGATACCTCAGTGCAAACGCTGTCAAGGTTTCAGTCACACCCAGTCGTATTGCCAAAAAGAACCGAAATGTGTAAAATGTGCCAGGAACCACTTATCAGAATGGTGTGACTTAAATAAGCAGGCTCCGGCGACCTGCATAAACTGCAAAGGCAGGTACCCAGCAAACTATCGAGGTTGTGAAGGAGCTTCAAAAAATGCGCGATACTCTCAAGAAAGCGATACACCCGAACCCAAGCTTAAGAGATCGTAAAACCGATAAGCCTAAGACTGCTAAGCCAGCCAAAACGACAAGACCGATAAAGGGAAATAAAAAAATGCGCAAGAGAATGTCGCTGGTCCAAGTGCAGCGGAAAAACCGCCACAGGTTGACGCGAGATTGTACGCGCAAGTCGCGTCAAACGAAAAACAAATTAAGTTCAGCTACAACAGATCCGGCCAGCCAAATATTTACCATTATATTGGAAAAATTTGAGGAGCAAACCAAGGTTAATAAAATTATACTTGACAAATTGAGCAAGCTCGAGTTCAAACCTCGCAAGACAATCAATAAAACATGAATATGAAACAGCTACTTAAGATACTAACATGGAACGCAAACGGCCTCCTGAAAAAAATCGACGAGTTAGAAGTGTTTCTACGGAAAAATGATATTGATATTTGTTTGGTATCGGAAACGCACTTAAAAATGGGCTTAGTGCCAAAATAAAAGGTTACAGCGATTATCATGCGAATCATCCTTCGGAAAATGCGAGAGGCGGGTCCTCTCTTTACATCAAAGACTGTATTAAGCACTCCGAAAACATAGAAATAGAATTTGATTCTATGCAAATAAGCTCAGTCTCCGTAAAAATAAACCACTTAGACTACAACATCGGATCTAGTTACTTCCCTCCGGGATATAATCTAGTAGAACACGACCTCGTTCGTCTCTTTGACTCACTCGGACCTAATTTTGTCTTAGGTGGTGACTTTAACGCGAAACACACTTTCTGGGGATCAAGATGCAATTCGACAAAAGGCAGATTATTGTACAAAGCCAGCATGACGTGGGGTGAACTTTTTTTCGACAGGAAAGCCAACTTATTGGCCAACTGACAAAAATAAAATGCCTGACCTCGTCGACTTCTTTATCGCAAAAGGGTTAACTAAAAATTTAACGGAAGTCGAAGCATGCTCTGAAAATAGGTGGAAGTCTAGTAAAAAAAGAAGGACCGCCTAGGTTAACTAGTAACAAAACTAACTGGTACGCTTTCAGAAGAGACTGCAAGGAAAATGTTGCTTTAAATGTACCGCTAAAGACACCGTTCGAAATAGAAGAAGAAGAAATCGACAAACTCGTCGAAGCCATTCAGAGCTCAGCATGGAAAAACACTCTTTTGCGGAAGATAGAAGCGCGGAACAATAAAGTCAAATACCAGCCTGAAATCGAAGACCTCATACGAGAAAAGAGGAGAGCGCGCAAGAGATGGCAACAATCCCGCGCGCCACCGGATAAAACTTATCTGAACCACCTTTGTAACAGGCTAAAAAATGTGCTGCAGGACCTAAAAAATCACGAGACTTCTACTTTCCTCGACGGTCTGACCGCTGATAAGTATTCAAACTACTCTCTATGGAAAGCCTAGAAGTCCATAAGGAAACCTGTAATGCACTCGCCGCCAATTAGGAAAGCTAACGGGGAATGGGCAAAAGAAGACAAAGAGAAAGCACAATTATTTGCCGATCACTTAGAGGAAACGTTCAAACCGTTCGATGGACAACCATTGATCGAAGATCCGAATGATAATATGGCACCCGACAACTTTAGAGTAAAAACCGTATCCCTGTCCGAACTTCGAATGACAATAAAAAAATTGCAAAATAACAAGGCTCCGGGATATGATTTAATCACTGGCGAAATTTTGAAAGAGCTACCGAAAAAAGTGCTGGTTAAGTTGCTCTACATTGCTCTACAATGCTTCTTTAAGACTGTTATATGTTCCAAGGCAATGGAAAGTCGCCGAAGTTATTATGGTTCCGAAACCGGGGAAGTGTGCAAATGACAAGAAATCATATAGACCCATTTCACTTCTGCCAATAATATCTAAGGTCTTCGAGAAACTTCTGCCGAAACGATTGCAACCAGTAATTGAAGAAAAACACTTGATCCCGGATCATCAATTCGGCTTTCGGTTCAAACATTCCACAATCGATCAGGTGTATCGAATAACGAACGAAATTGAAAAAGCTCTAGAAGGGAAAAAAATATGCTCTAGCGCTTTTCTCGACGTATCGCAAGCCTTCGACAAGGTATGGCACGAAGGCCTAAGGTATAAGCTAAGGGTAATCTTACCGAAAAAGTTGTACAGAATATTGGAATCTTATCTTGAAAACAGTCTTCTCCGTGTTAGACACGGGAGTGAATATTCGGATTTCAAAGAAATCTACGCCAGTGTTCCGCAAGGAAGTGTTCTCGGTCCAATACTGTTCCTGCTCTACACAAGAGATATACCACAAAATGAAGGGACCGTTGTAGCAACGTTCGCAGACGACACGGCTATCCTCGTAACGGATGAGTCAGTCGAATCATTAACGGGAAAACTCCAACGAGCTTTGAACAATGTATGCGAATGGACAAAAACTTGGCGAATAGTCCTCAATGAGACAAAATCAACGCATGTCAATTTTACGTTAAAAAAGATAAACAACTTACCTATATCCATTAACTCAGTGCAAATACCGCACGCAAACGAGGCAAAATATCTACGAATGACCCTAGACGCAAAACTTAAGTGGAAACCACACGTTAAAAAGAAGCGCGAAGAGCTCGAAATCAGATTTAGAGAGATGTATTGGCTACTCGGAAGATACTCGAAGTTAAGCGTATACAACAAACTGCTTCTGTATAAGCAAGTGCTAAAACCATCTTGGATATATGGTATACAACTTTGGGGTTGTACCAAACCAAGCATAATGGCTCTACTGCAAGCATTTCAAAACAAAATACTAAGAGCAATCGTGAATGCTCCTTGGTATATAAGAAATAGTGATATTCACAGAGATCTAGGAATTGCTACCGTGAGGGACGAAGTAACAAACTTTGCTCGCAAACTTCGTACCCGTCTTCATGTTCATTGCAATAATGAAATAATCCGTACTATGGACGTGACAAACCTTGAGCGCCGACTACAAAGAACAAGACCTTTCGACCTAGCGCCGTAAGGAAAAACCGCATGTAATGACGGTATTAGTAGGTGCCTTCACTGGAAAACTACCTACCTAACGCGATTAACACTACAGAAGCGTAAACTACTTGTTAAGGCAACTTAGTCGTAGTCATCACAAAAATGAAAAAATGAGAGGAACGAATTTCCTACTACTATGAGTACGCGCAGCCGGTTCTCATAGTGCCTCTCTGAGGGGGTGAGGTTTAGCCCGTAGGCATATACTAACTAGCACTGATGGCATCGTCAGATATATGAATCGGGCATAACCAATGGTACGGACCATTTGTATCTTTTGAAGATTCCTGCACCTCCAGGCGCAACCAAAAAAAAAAAAAAAAAGTGCAAAAATGCAGCGTACTTGCCTATTATACGGCTGCATCTTCAATGAAATGTTCAGGCATGAACTGCGCACTCATTAAAATATGACAGCTGTCTGGGCATCGTCTGACAGATGTCCGACATATGCCCACGCATGACTCATGGCTCGTGGAGGCACCGTGTGACAGTGGGCAGCTATAACTTCGAGGTAGTAAGGGACTTTGTCTGCCTTGGTCTCCTATAAACTCTAAAAACTAAGCGAGGAATAACGCTTGCCAATCGCTGTTTTCTTCAGCTCATTAGGCTGTTGAATTAACAGTAAAGCACTATGTCGAACAACTAAGGAGACTCCGTATAAGACCCTGATCATCCCAGTCCTGCTTTACGGCGCTGAGACATGGACTTTATTAAAAGAGGGTGCAGATATTTTTGGTCGCTTCGAGAGAAAAATTCTTCGTAAGATATTCGGTCTCATTTGCATTGACGGGTTTTGGAGGAGAAGATTCAATGACGAACTATACGAGCTGTACAGCGTCATCGACTTAGTCAAAAAACTGCGTATTGGATGTCTGAGATGGCTAGGACATGTAAAGGGAATGGACACCAACGTTACGCCCCGCAGAGTCTTCGAATCTAACCCGGAGGGACGACGCAGTAGAGGACCTCCTCGCCGTAGGTGGCGCGCACAAGTTCAAGGAGACCTCGAACAACTTGGAGTGCGAAACTGGAGGCAATTAGCTAAAGGCAGAGCTAAATGGAGAGGCTTGTTGATTGAGGCCCAGGCTCACCCCGAACTGTAGTGCCACCTAAGTAAGTAAGTTCTCAGTTTCGCGAGAATTATAGAAAAAACTATCTTTAACAATACTCGTACTGCTTTGTTTATTTTCTTGCGAAGTGGCTTGTACATACTTTTGCTCTCCAGAAGATGGCAGCTTTTCTTTTCCGACTTTTTCTTGCACAACTTTTGTCCTTTTCTTGACAAGTTTTTTTTCTATCGCTGCTTTGCCCCGTAGAAACTTAAGATTTTTCGTGTGGTTTCGGGTTTGGTCATACGTTTTTTCAATCGCGGCGCTCGTTTTTTGGAGCTCTTTGGCAACTTCGCGGCTTTTATACTTCGCTGGGTGCTTCCCTTTGCAGTTTATACAAGTCGCTGGAGCCTGTTTATCTAAGCTGCACTTTTCCGAAAGATGTTTAAAGGCACATTTTACGAATCGCGGTTCTTTTTGACAATAAGTCTGCGTATGACTGAAACCTCAACAACGCTTACACTGCGGGATCGATCTTGTAGTCTTCCGCAATGGCTCGACTTTGATTACGATGTTTAACGTAGTTCTAATCAAAACTAAGCATAAACTGTGGGAGTCCGCGCTTAACCACGATTTCTTTTTGTCGTTCCGTCTGCTGCTTCTAGGTCTTGATAATATTTACCGCGTCCCATTCTTCAGTTGCCTTGACGTGGCGCAGCGGCTTAATAGTCAATGACCCTAAGAGTCCGAAAGGACCGCAGGTGAGACTTCAAACTAAAGGCTGAAGACGTCTTGACTGTGACGTAAATCCTGTTAAATAGTATGATGGAAGAAACAAATGATATTTCTACTCCAGGTGGTACTCAGAAAGCGATCATTCGCCCGTGGTCCTTTCGACCACGGCTGGGACAAGGATTCTGGAGGTCCCAACCAGAATATTCTTACCCCCCGCCTCTGACATTGACCCGAAAGTAGTAGCGATGCTGGCTTCTGAAGACTCCGGCAGCTCTGTCTCCGACTCGTTTGGTAGACTGGGCTGGAATGACAAAGAAAGTGGCTGAAAGGCTTCGGCTGGAACGTCTAATCCCTGTCTCAATAGTCGGGCAGCTGATCAAAGTTGTGTCGGTAATGGTTTGACTCGAGAAACCAATAAGGCTGAACGAGCTCCTGAAACGGCGCACTCCGGTAAGCTCCTGACTAAGAGTCAGCTGAAAAGGAGAAAAAGGAAGGTCAGCTGAAGGTGCAAGCGCCGATAGCAGTCATCCCTCAGTGGCGACGGGAAGAGGCCTAGGTTGGCAGAAAGTACTCCAACTGGAGTCAATCTATCCCTCAGACCCAACGCTGGCTCCATTTCGGTTGGCTTGAACAAGTCAAAGCGGACGAAGCAAGTTTCGCCTGCTCTCTTCGGTGGAAGCGTTTGCGCATCTGATGCGCGCCCTTCTGCTGGACACACTCTTACCGTTGGCGTTATCTGCGCACAAAATCTGAGTGATGCTGGTGTTATTACACCTAAAGGTCCCAGCACTAGCGGACAGAAAATGGCAGACGCGGGCAAAGCCACCTGTAAGGGCGCTCGTCTCGGCGGAAGCGTGGGTGCACCAGGTGATCGCCCTTGTACTAAGAAGCCTCAAACCGGAGGTATTACCTACGCGGAAAATCTGGGTGATGCGAGTTATATGATGATATATTCAATAATAAATTATGTGTTGCACTTTTTTTGGAATTGGGTCATTTATGATCGACTCACGTCGATGGTCAATGCCCGGATTGCAGAGAAGTGTCAATTAAGCATTATTGCGTTATTGCAATATTGTCACTTATTTGAAGTGGGTCAATTGTGATTGCTTAACATTCGTTCGATGGTCAATACCCCAACTCCAACAGGTGCCTATTTAGCAGTAAAGCTCGGTCTTCCTTCCGGCTCAAGAATTTAGTTTCGTAATCGTTATATATCTCTATCCGCGAGAAGTCAAAAGTAAATAAAGCGTTTGTATAATTAAAAGATATATTTTAATTTATAATCCGCTATTCTGAAACTTGCGCGTGCTGCAACTTATAAAAGCGCCAACACGTGCGGACAGAAATTGGCTGACGCGGATAAGACCCTCGGTAAGAAGCAACTCGGATCGAAGGACTGAAAGGAGCAGGTTCTGTATAGTGAAACTGCTGCTTCAGCTCTTACGCTCCTCGCACCAAACCTTTGAATAGATAAGCAGTGCAGTGCCGAAAATACCACCCTTAGGGACCACTTCCTTTGTGGTCATCATGCCTATTAAGAGAACGCTCGCCATTTGCTTTATCCCGGGGAAATTTAGGAAAACGGCGGATGTGCTGACGCGTCCCCGTACCCATAATCCTGGTCTCGACATGAGCGATTGGTTTGTCTACTCACACAGCAAGAGCAAGAATCGGGAAAATGTGGAAGGTTCTTCTCTTATTGTGGGTTTAAATCAAGGCTCTGCGGAGGTCTTGAGGTCTAGGTATGACATGCGTTCTTCACCTGCATCTTGAAAGGATTAATTTCCGCTTGATTTCCAAATGAGTGCAAATAATTGACAAAAACCACTGTTACTAACTACATCTATGATATTTTCGCAGATTAATCTGCATCACTCCAAAGCTGCTACCGCTCACTTAAGTAGTAGACTTTTCCTGGTGCGTGCAAGACCCCACATAACATGTATCCAGCAACTATATATGCGAAACAAGTGCGTATGTTGTTTTTGGAGGTGTTCGTGGAGTAACGGTGCTATGTGACGAGCGATCTGAAAGACCGAGAGCTTGTCTAATTGTGCCGGACTTCTTCTCAGTAACCAAGCTTAGACAATTTTGTGGACAGGACTTGGTTGCTACAGCTGTAAGCGACGAAACGAATGGAAAATGGAAAACTTTCGTCGTTGCGCCAGTTTATTTCCCTTATGATTCGGTAATGCCTCCATCACCGAAGGCGGTTGCCGAACTCATAAAGTATCGTGACACTCGGGGGATGGGACTAAGCATATGTTGTGTTCAGAATACAATCTGGAGCAGCAGCAAATGCAAGATACTAGGGAACCATCTCCTAGTCTTTATACTATCGTCTGGTATGGCAATTAACAATGTTGGCTCCCAGCCAGGGAGGCAGGAGATAGTTGACTTCACTATATCTTATAATTATTCTAAGTCGATTACTAACTGGAGGATATTGCCAGAGGTGTTCTTATCAGACCATAGATATATCGTTTTTCAAATCGAATGCGAAGCTATAACTTTGCATGAGAGGAGGAATCCGAGGAAAGCCAATCGGCTACGCTTTAGGCAAGAACTATACAGTCCTGTCAAATCTCCAGCTAAGCTCAGAACAAAACGAAGGGTTAAGGATGCTGTTTAAAACCTGACTAGCGTCCTTACCAACTGCTTTTAACTGACGCGGCCAATGACAAAAAAGAACGCCGGTTCCCTGGTGGAGCCAGGAAATGTAGCGACTTAAGAAAGAATCCAGGAAACTTCTAAAGAGGTCACTCATGACAAATTTAGAGGGTGACTGGGATCTTTTTAGATGGAAGCAAAAAGACTATGCGAAGTTGAGTCGGCTGTCGAAAGTACTTCTTATAGAAATTTGTGTGAAAAGATTGAGACACTCGATGAAATAAGCAGGTTGGTTAAAGTCCTCAAAAGGAGCAAGCCGACCAAACCAGAGTCACTCAGAAGGTCTGAGGGCAAGTTTGCTGAGACGAAAGCGGAAACTTTTAGTCTTCTGCTGGAGACTCACTTTCCAGGCAATCAGATAACTACTAGGTCGCAGCTTAACCCGCTTACCCAGACTGAGTTTGGTCTAAGACAGAAAACTTGGTACAGCTGGTATATTGCATCAGTCGTGGTAACAGTTGAAGCCATCAAATACGCTGTGGCATCTTTTGATGGCTTCAAATATGCTTGCACCGACGGAATATATCCAGCCATGCTGCAACAGTGTATAGATCAGCTGCTACCAACTCTGAAAATAATTTTCACTGGTGGCTTGGCGCTGGCATATATTCAATTCTGAGGCCGTATATTGGCTACGCAAACTCGATAGTCTGAACCCGGATAAACTTTTATAATATACGTCCGAACAGCCATTCATTTGGGGGGAGGTTTTCGTCTTTAATAACAACCAAATCATCAATAGACACCTCTTTCTGCGGAAATTTCTATTTCCATTTCTTGTTGGGTTCCTTAAGATACTCATCTTTCCATCTGCTATCTTTGCCCTCTCCCATCTTCTAACACAATTCAGGGACTGATTGTCAAGTGCAGGTTCAGGAGGAGTTAACAAAGGACCACCGCGCAAAAAGTGGCCTGGAGTCAATGGAAGGATGTCAGATGAATTGAAATGAAATGGGACTCGAGTTTAAGTAAGCTTTGATTTTTGCTAGGAGTGTGGCAAACTGTTCAAATGTAACCTTATTGATTCCTGCCACCTTCCGAAAATGAAGTTAGAAGCTCTTAAATCCGGCTTCCCAAAGTCCACCCATATGTGGTGTGCAGGGTGGAATAAATTTTCACTCCAAATTCTGATCTACATATCTTTTATACATATACTTCGGTGGAGATAGTTTGCATAAATTGCTTGAAATCTTTTGTAATGACGTTATTAGCTCCAACAAAGTTGGTACCATTGTCCGGAAAAATCGTTTTTGGTATACCACGCCGAGCAATGGACCGACTTAAAGCTGCTAAAAATTACTGCGTAGATAAGTCGCTAGTTGCCTCTAGGTGAATAGCTCTAGTAGCAAAACATGCAAATACACAATACATTTGTTAGTCGACAGTTTCCTCCTAAAGGGCTTTGTTTAACAAATGGACCTGCAAAATCGATGCCCGTATTGGTAACCGGTAACGAAATTTTAATATTTTGCTGCGAAATCTATTACTTACCGCTTTGCTGCTTTTAGACATACTCTCCAGAAGATTCGAAAAGATTGAATAAAAAAAAAGTCGTCTCTCTTTCTGCACGAGTCCCGAATTATCCTACGATCTGCATTCTCCCATAGATTTTCTCTTAAATTTTTTGATCTCGAAACCACTTTTTGACAATGTTTGGCGTACGATTCGACTCATTGGCCTACTACAACAGCCATTTTAGAGGCGTGTGGAATCATGATATTTTCTAGAATATCCTGACAAACGAAGCGGAGAAAAATTATGAACATTGTAACGTTCGGCTTCTACGGAGGGTACTCCCTATGCTGTATCAAACGCAGCACGCACGTCTTATGCTGTTTAAGCGCGGCTCGCTGTAAGACAATGGCAAATTTCTGCCGCAGTGGAATATGAGTCAGGTTTTGATTCAAGGGTCATTTTATTTGGATATTCACTCTCGTTTTATACAAAATTTTTAAAACTAGATTTTACTTTACTAAGCATTAATTATTATTCTTAGCATAAAATAGTACAATGTGTTAATTTGATCCTTTTACTCTACTTATAAATGGTAAGTGCAAAGAATACAAATTTTAGCAGTAACAAACACATAGATAGATAGATTTTTATTTCGTACATAAATTACAAAAAAGTTTTGTTACCACACATTTTACAATACAGAGATATGATCATTTTTATCTTTCTTCTGAAACATTATTTTATAGGCAATTAAAATGAAAAAGCGAAAAGAAAAATAATGATGCTGAAGGAAAAATTCAAGCAAAAACCTTCAATTGAAATAGAAAAAAAAGACTAATAATAATGGTTAATAAATAATTTAATAAATAAATAAGTAAAAATGAAATAAGTATAAATAAAAAATAATGACTAGATAATAACTAAATTTAATAACAAATACATGAACTCAAGTGAACCTCTACGTAGCGTGAATCATTATCGACGCCAATTGAATGCCATGCGTCACTTTTGATTGAATGTGGGGGAATGCAATGATACATAATGGTTCCTCATACTTTGGGTACTTGAATTGAATCACTTTATGTGCTTGCATTGCATCACACTACAACATCCTGGTGCTCGATTCTAAGCTTAATTCATATCTTTATTCTGTAGGTGGCATGAAGGGATTACTTTTAATTATCTTTGAAGCAATCCCATGGCTGATTGATTAAAAGAAGTGACTGTCCTTGGGAAATATTCTTTTCTTTATTGATGAGAGTATACGTAGACTTTAAATATGTCTGTTATATATGTATGTTAAACTCAGAGCGATGCGACGCGATCAATTGCTTGTTCGGCCTGTCTACTGCACATCCTAACCCAGTCAATGTGAATTAGCGTTTAGACGGCTCCAACTATAAAAGCTGTGGGCATACCCATAGACTTTTCGGTAGACTGCAAATTGTTCTGACTCACGCCACCTTTTTACACCCAGAATTGTAACGGTTGACCTTCTTAAATTCTTTATTTCTTTATTCTTACTCTCGTTCAATTCCGTGTATGAAAAGATTTCGTGTTACAACGGGAGTGATCTTATATGTAGCACATGTGAACATTAACATAGAAAAATGTGCTTTGTAGATAATTAACATATGAACATTTTTTGATTTATGATCAAATTTAACAAATAATGGAATTTCATGCATATAATGAATGAAATTTAAATGAATTTGGAGTAACATGAAAATATAAAAAGTGATTAAGTGAATATTTTTAGGATGGCTGCTACATCCTTATAATAAATTAGTCTTCCCGGTAGGTTGTAACTCTTGGCCTTCCACGTCGGCGTATCGTTTTGATGGAAAGGTGGGTGTTGTAAAGCTGTATTAAAAGCCATATCCCCGATCTTGAAGTGTAATATTTTTGGGATAATCCTGCTTGTAATGTTCCAATTTTATGTCACCGAATTTGTTTTCCTTCATCTTATTGGAGTACCTGTTTCTTGCCATCTTCATTTTTTTTTATAAACACATGTTTTTTAAATCTTGCTTCTGATAAACGCCAAGGGGTTGAACTTTTTCTGTTAACATCTGTTTGTTAACTTCCTTAATCTGCGTAGTAAAGTTCAAAGCTTAGGTTTTCCGGCTTATCTTGTTGGAAAGTTATTATAGCTTTTTTTTAGTTTAATAAAAATTATATACAAACTTATAATTTAATCTAAGGCACTGGATATCGTCCGTCGGCCAGATTGACATCCATACTTAACTTTTGATAGTGGATTATTTCCTCTACACTAGAGATCGACTCCGAGGGATGAAATTTAGTTGTAGTAGCTCTCCTCTTGCTATGATCTTTTTTCTGCACTGTAGCCGGATCTAGATCACAGCTCAGAGACCCGCGAATCCCCGAACTGCAAACAAACAGTTTTTAGCAAATTTATAAGCACCCATTAGTAATTCTACTAATCTAAAAGAACAGAGCTAATTTAATTATCGATTATTATAAAAAAATAGTAGCGAATATTTAAGCGAATACTTTTTGCGAACTGTCAACTTTTATTCACATTCGATACATACGAGTATGTATGTATACCGCAGTCCGCATTCGTGCGACCAAAACATTCGCGAGAGTTTAACCTCACATATGTTTTGTTATGCTCTTGTTAGGTAAGATCCTGGATAAATTTATCGAAAAGAAGGTAAGTTAATATTTATAGACCATACGAATTAAAAAACCTCCGAGAGTATTGTTGTCACGAAAAAGCTTCTCAAAACAAATTGGCCTTTGGATACGGCACTAAACTGCAGGTCCCTTCCATTCGTGTAAAAAAAGTATAGCGCACACAACATGAGTGGTTGCGAGAAGCTAGGCCCTGACCCTTAAAGAGCTGTTGCGCCAAATATTTATTTATTTTTATATGACATAAAAATTAAAGCTACCTTATGTATTTATGTATTTTTATTTAAGGTAATTAATCACAAAATGAATGACAACTAACATTTGCGGATTATGGCGACCAGATGGAGAAGTTTCTGTAAATGAAATGTCAAAATTGGCCAATATTTGCTCGTTCGCATTCGTAGGTTCCTGAGCTGTGAATGGACCTTAAAATAGATTTTTGCTGCAGATTGGAGTTCAAGTGGCTGGACATTTGTCTGTGTGCTGACGACCACGCTTGTTCTTTATAGTCTTGACGACTACATTCGTCCACTCTTTGTATTAGACCGTACAATCGTCTTGTCCATCATTGTTATCCATTGTGATTTCTAGAGTCATTCTGGAATATTTGCAAGCTTACTCCATTCTTGAAACCATAGGATCTTCTGCTGTAGTGCGTTAATAGCTATGCGCTTAAGGATTCTAGAGCCTTCCGTTGACATTACCTTTAGAATATAGTTTACGTGCAGTTTCAACGTGGTGATGAATAATGTTGTCAACCCTATTTCCAAGTAAAACGTATAGTTCGGGGTATTATATGATAGCCGGAAGAGCCTTCTTAGGAAGGAACGCAGTAGTTTTTTCACCCTATGGGACATCCTATATCCTCTATATATACCTGTTGCAAGAAATACTTTACATTTAATAGCCGCTGCTACATATGGCGCGTCAAATATACAATACTTCGCTACGTCATGTTTATTGCCGTTTTCGAATCGGCTAATTTCTGTTGCAGATGTTTTTCCACATTTAAATTATCGGTAATGAAGAAATGCAAATACTTGTAATCCTTTACAATCTGAATATCTACTCCTCGCCACCTCCATCTTTCCTTCTGACCGTATCACCCCCCGCTTGCACTGAAAAGCATTGTTTTTGATTTTGCGGCATTGACTGTTAAGTTCCACATTTTGCAGTAATCACTTAATTTGCAAATCGTTTGTAAAGTTTCTGGCGATTCTGCAAGCCAACTTTAATTCCCACAAGGTATTCCGCTAAGTCATTTACCTATGAAGATCTTGAAGAGCGATGGGCTTGCTGCAGTCCTATCTATGTATGTTGCGCACCAGTCCGATAGCTGTGTACCATCCCACGTAGTCGATTTTGTGTTTTTATATATAATAGTATCACATGTGGTCGAAATTCGATCGAGGGGAAATAAGCAAACAGCGAGAGAAACAATGCTACATACGTATTTGTTTACATAACTTTTTTTTTAATATTCGCCAGTGCAGGGAAGGCAAAGGGATTTAAGTTCATACAGCCATGAACGTGATCGAAATGCTTTCATTAATTTGGTTAAAGCGTTTTGTATGGGAAAGTCATGTGTGTATGTTCACTTTATTTTACTTGACTTCACGGTAACATACGCAAATGATTTGCATATCTATTGCACAGTACCTTTCGAATGATATAAGTGATATAAGTTTCATTCCCGTACAATAAATTTCGTGTTCACGTATTAATACTCGTACATAAAATCCTCCAGTATTTGTCCGTATTTAGACGATAACACAGCTCAGTATAATTTGTATAATAAGGCACTTCGATCAACAGTATGGCCTATGACGTCGGTTGTCACGAAAAAATACTGTGAATCAGAAAATAACACAAATCTCTCCAGTTATCTTTTTTTTTTTTTATAATGTACTCGCGCTAAAGAGGTTTTGACTACACTTTTTATGTTAAGGAAGAGGATTAGGGAGAAAGGTGGCACCGACGCACATTAATTTCAAATGTCCGTGGGGTATAATGGAGAGGAAAAGCAGACTTGGCGAGAACATTCCGCAAACGTGTTATGCGGCTCATAAAAGAATATCTATATTTCACGGTACGTCCGAAGATAGGCTTAAGGATAAACTGATGAGCATTCGAGGCGTGGCGAGTATTGCCGTTAAAACAAAGAAGGGAAGGAATGCTATTGGCTATTTCAATTCAGCATTTTCGGTGGAAATATCGATAAAACAAGGACAAGCAGGAGACATTGCGACGGTGTTCGAGCGAAGCAAAACTGCTCGCAATACTCGTGTCTCATATAAGTTTTATTGCGCGTTTTTGTATCCGATCTAGCACGTGCAATACGGTTTTTGGTGCACCTGACCAGATGTGACCGTCATACTCTAACTTAGGGCGAATGTACGCCTTATAGATTGAAGCCAAATCAGAAGGGGTGATGTATTTCTTACACCGCTTTAGGAAACCTAAACATTTCGCAGCATTCTTGGCGATTTCGAATACCTGGTCATTCCAACAGAGTTTGTTGTTGACAGACATACCGAGCATGGAAAGTTTTTCGGTTTCAGCGATGCAAGTACCATTCATGGATAATGGCTGATGAGTAGGGTTTCACTTTAATGGCAGAAGACAGCATTGAGTTTTGGAAGCATTAAATTACACTTTATTGCTGTAGAAATATGCTGTCAAGGTCGGAATTTAATGTGTTTAACATACGTTGCCATTCTTCATCCACGGCCGAAGAGAAGGGTCTTGAGTGTGGGAACGAATATGAAAAACTGAGGGTGCTGTCATCAGCGAAGGAATGGATTGGATTAGAAGTTGCAGACAGAAGATCTTTAATGAAAATAAGTAAGAGAGAGTCGGAGACAAAAAAAAACCTTGGGGGACACCAGCATTTATTAGATGAGAAGCAGACTTGAAGCCGTCCAAAACAACTTGAATTGAACGGCCTGAAAGGTAATTTCTAGTCCATTGAAGAAGAGTATCATCGAGCCCGAATGCACGCATTTTCGACAAAGGAGCTTGATGCCAAACTCTGCTTTCCTGTTTATCAGCGTCTCCATGACCTTGGAAAGAAGTGACGTAAGTGCAATGGGTCGATATCTAGAGGGAGAAGAAGAATCGCGCTTTTTAGGTATGGGCTGGACAAATGCTGTTTTCACTTACTTGGGAAGAGACCTGAGGAGTAGGATCGGTGAAAAAGCTTACGCAGTGGTTTTGCCAGCGGCGAAGAAGAACGCTTCTTCAGAACAATAGTGGGTATACCGTCTGGACCAGCCAATTTGTGTACTTTAAGTACTCCTGTAACTGTACGAGTGCGAAAGTGGACTTGTCCCATGGAAAATTTGACGCTCTCAAGTACAGGTGGAGACTAAAAGTTTTCATTCTTATGTAGTTAAGATTCGTAAAAGAACTTATTTAATTCATTCCAATTGGCTTTCTCGTATAGCCATACTGTTCTTTTTCATTTTATTTCATTTATTTCATTTATTTATTACTTCAACATCTTTTACAATAGACTTATAGTCTTATATAGTTATATATTGCTTTAGTTAACAAAATGTAGGTACAATTTTATAGGAGAATATCAAAGAAGAATTATTTGATTTGATTTGGTTTCATAAAAGTACAAAAATTGATTTTAAATTAAGATCTATCTGCCAAATACCGGAATAGAACCATCTCAAAATGCTTTGTGCCACGGAGTTTTCTTATGTCTAGGGGTAAGGAGTTCCACTGCTTGATAACACAAACAAAAAATTGCCGTTCAGAGTTTGTGCATGTGAACCAGACAACCGTGGTTATAAAGAGCGATTAGACATTGACAATTCAATTTTCTAATACAGATAACGCGGCTCTTTGCTAATTAGCACGACATTGAATGTCTTTAGGGTACAGTATTTAATATTTTTGGAGTTTGTTCTTTAACTTCGTGGTTGGACTACGAGAAATTGGCCGATATGACACAATGGTTTGCCGAACCTAGAGGCGATAATACATTTACCGTGTATTTATTAGGATGATATACCCTTCTTCAGGTGTTGTCTGTCCAGAGTGGCGAAACCAATTAGAGTTGTGGACATTGAAATCGGCTGCAATGACAATTTCAGAATATGGGTACAGGGATACAATTCTTAGGATGGAATCTGACAGCGCATCAAACTCATTATAAGTTGAATTGCTGTCAATATTTGGACTTCTATAAATAAAACAATAGTGGATTAACTGCTTACGGACATGGAGTTTCAGCCACATGAAATTAAATTCCGAATTGGAACATTGGGCGTATTGTGGGAGAATTTGGTAGGCTACATCACTACGTATATAGACGACGAGACCATGATGGTGGAATAATAATGGCTCAATGCTATATCCAGGCAGTTCGAATTCCGAAGGATCGGAATATCGACCCACCTGTGTTTCGCAAATAGCCAAAACAGCTGATCTATATTTAGCAGCGTAGACGTACACAGAAAAAAAAATCGATCTGAGCCCACGAATGTTGCTCAGATCTTCTCTGAAATTTCTTACCATTATAAAGTACAGACACAAAAAACACAACTCGACGTGAACGAAGCCGAGTTGTGAAGTGTAGATCCAACGGTAGTTTTCCAAAACAAATTATCGTAGGTATTATGCCCATGCGACAATTTGTTTTGCTTCACCAACAAAAACCTGCACACACAACCCGCTATCCACCAGACGGTGCTTTACTCGGTCATTGTGGGTGCACGCATGAAAAAAGATCATACGGCACTCACAATAACCAAGTTCAGCAGCGGAAGGAGAACGGAGAGGGCGAAATGGAAGCCCACACTATGCACTTTTATTTTACGCACTGCACTGATTTTTTTTTAACCGTACGGTGGTTAACTCTTTGTTTGTTGGTTTTTGTATATACTTTTTTTATTATTGGTTTATGAACTAAATATATTTTATTTTTTGGGGGGTTTGGCAAAATAACTATGGGTGTTTGGGCGAGTTGGAAACTTTTTAGTTTTATTTCTGTTTTGTGTGGGTACCTAGGGGTAGTTGTCACTACGGTGAGTGCGAGCAAGCACGTGTGAGGGCGTCGGAGAGCAATCGGTGGACGCCACCCCCGGAGTTTCTCTGAAGCTTCGAACAACTACACCAAATCTTTCTCTCTCCCTCTATTTATCCTTCCAACGCCTGCACTGTGTAAAAACATGTTAAGGGTATTCATAGCCTCTGGAGTGCGGGCAAATTATAAAAAAAAATAAAAAAATAGTATCGAACGCCGTCTTGAAGTCAATAAAAAAAGCACACCATTTCTCTTTTCACTTTCCGTAAATTTCCGCGATCGATGTTAACGTGAAGATGTTGTTTGCTGTGGAGTACGAAATCCAGTTCGGTCTTCACTTATTAGTTTCCGGTATTGAGTCCAGGATTGGGTGATACCACGACAAATCGTCGATCCTATATGGGGATCTCTGAATTTACTCGCATGGTGGGAATACGATCGACCGTTGGTATATTTATTTTTACTATAACTTTCGTTTTTATGAGCCGATTTTGATGAAACATTTTTATATTTATTAATGTAATTTGTTACCTTTGCAGCAGAGGAATAATAATAATGCGTGCTCAGCATGAGCTATCGGATTAAATATTTCCGATAAGGCAATATCTAACACATTTAGTTTTTTTCATTTACCCGTCTATGAAAAATGATTATGGCCGAACCCATGGAGATCCCAACTGGAAATTTAATCAGAAGCAACGACAAAAAATAACAAAAATTTCCCTAGTTATCTGGACGCTACCCCTGGAGTTTCACTGAAGCATGAAAAATTAAGCAAACCACTACACCAGATCCTTCTCTCTCTCTCTCTCTCTCTATCTGTCCTTTCTAACGCCCGCACTGTGTAAAAACATGTTAAGGGTATTCATAACCCCTTGAGCGCGTACAATTTATAAAAAAAAAAAAACTACGGTAGATCTTGGAAAAAAAACCATAAACATAAAATCGTTACGCATCACCTCTTCATCAATTTCGAAATTGCCTATGATAGCGTGTATAGATACGAGTTATACAGAGCCATGTCTAGTCTTAGCATCCCTGCCAAGCCCGTCCCTTTGTGCAGAATGACGATGGAGAACTCTCGCTGCTCCATCAAAGTCGGTAAGAACACCACCGAACTGTTCGACGTCAGGAAAGGTCTTAAACAAAGTGACGCGCTATAACGCGAAAAAATTGTACGAAACTCACAAGACAACACCGGAGGTACAATCTTTTACATGTCTGTACAACTACTCGCTTACGCCGATAACATTGACATAATTGGAAGAACTCAGCGGGTCGTCAGTGGGGCATTTGCGAGTATTGAGATCGGTAAATCAGTAAATGTGGGTTTAGTGGTTAATGAAAGTAAAACAAAATATATGCTGTCTACAAAAAAAGGCACCAGTGATGCCGTTTGCCAATCTTTTAGTGAAGTGTTTTCAGGAAAAAATAGAAGTGTTTTGCTGAAAAGTGAAGTGTCATTATAAAAGTTGAGTTTCTTATATTAAACGACCATTTATGAGAAAAAAAAACATAAGTCTACAAAAAGTGAAGTGTCTTTGCGAAAGAGGAAGTGTCGAAGTGTTGTCTATGAAAACGAAGTAAAATACTTCCATTGAAGTATAAACGGCAACGCTGAAAGGCACCCAAAATCGGCGTTTTGGACAGAACACCACAATAGACAGTTATAATTTTGAGGTAGTAAACGACTTTGTATGCCTTAGCTCAATGACACCAGTAGGGAAATCAAACGAAGAATTACTCTTGCCCATCGCGTGTCTATGGGCTAAGAAGCCAATTTAGTAACAAAGCCCTATATAGAACAACTAAGGTAACTCTTTATAAGACGCGAATTATCGCAGTCCTGCTGTATGGCGTAGTTGCATGGATTTTCTCAAAGTCGGATGAGAATGCCCTTGGCTACTTTAAGAGAAAACTTGTTTGAGCGACCTTCGGTCCTGTCTGCATAGACGGCGATTGGAGGAGAAGGTACAATGTCGAATTGTACGGCCTCTACAATGACATCGACTTAGCTAAAAGAGTTCACATACAGCGACTAGGATGGCTGGGTGATGTAGAGCAAATGGAGCCCAACGTTCTAGACCGGAACGTCTTCGAATCGACCCCGGATGAACGGGACAGTACAGGACGACCTCGCGGTAGGTGGCGCAAACAAGTGTAAGGGGACCTCAACCAACTTGGCTTGGATAACTGGAGGGAGCTGGTTCGTAACCAGGCTGGCTGGAGAGCTTTGTTAGATGAGGTACACCCTGGACTATAGCGCGACCTAAGTAAGTAAATAAGTGTTGATTAAGTACAATTTTGGGCATTTGACTATTGAGTACCTCGATTACGTTCTACAAACGTCATCCTGTCAGTCCAATTTTTGACCACTGTTTCGAGTTAATCGGCCTGTACATCGTGAATAACAATCACAGTATTGACTTTCAAGTGGTCAATACCTACTGGCCCCCAAAAAAATAGTCGAGAGGTGTCAAATCGCATGAATTCGGAAGCCTCGTCACTGATCACAATTTTTCGGTAAAAAAGTCGGTCGGCTTCGAAATGTTACAAAGCCCAATCAGTGAACGAGCTACGTATTCGGGTGTTGGTCAGGATCTTTCCACAAAATGTTCAACTTAGTGGAAGGACAGAGTTCAAGTTGTTGTAAAGAATGGCAAATTTACGAAATCTGGTCTTCAGTCAGACTATTGTTTCCAACGGCTATATTTTCTTCGATGCCCACAGTAGGAAGTCGTACTGGTGGCTCTATAAGTTTGGCGAATAGAACTCGAATTTTGGAAATAAATTTCGACGACAGGTCAGCTTTGTTTATAAAACAAAATATCTTTTAATCACTGCCAACACACGTTTTCAATTCTCGTTAGTGAATGCCTGGTAATAACATTTCAATCGAAGCGAGATAATTATAAATTAAATTGATTTGCAGTATTATTGGTGAGCTTTCAAACAATCCATTTAATTAGAAAAAAAAAAGTAAATAAATTTAATGGTTATGGGAGACCGGGGACAAAAGTAACAAGTAACTTTCATGAAAGTAACAAGCCATGGCACGACATACACGAACGTGTCAGGACAAATTCTGGTATGCAGTTATGTATGTATGTACATATGTGCACAAGTCGACCACTCTCCCTCTCAGCCATTCGATGTTGAGCTTTTGTGCGACCGACAGGTGCTGTATTCTAAATTATCAATTCCAGCTTTACGCGAAAAATGATTGTTTTTTATTGTTTTGTGATTTTTATTCTTTTAAACAATGCAAATTGAGGTAAATTGTTAGGAAAACACTCGTTAGATATGTGTTTATATATCCCTGTTTTTTGGTGTTATAAATATTGTGCAGCGTTAATGTTTAATATTTTTTTCAAAAAACGGGTGGGAACAAACGTAACACAGCACCATGTGGATGAAAGTATACTTACTTAGATGGCGCTACAGTCCGGGGTGGACCTGGGCCTCAACCAACAAACCTCTCCAGCCAGCACGGTTACGAGCCAGCTGCCTCCAGTTGCGCACGCCAAGTTGGTTGAGGTCCCCCTCCACTTGTTTGCGCCACCTACCGCGAGGTCGTCCTCTACTGCGCCGTCCGTCCGGGGTGGATTCGAAGACTTTCTTAGCGGGAAGGTTGGGCTCCATCCGCTCTAAATGACCCAGCCATCTTAGTCGCTGTATGTGAACTCTTCTGGCTAAGTCGATGTCCTTGTACAGGCCGTATAGTTCGGCATTATACCTTTTCCTCCACTTACCGTCTATGCAGACGGGACCAAAGATCGCTCGAAGAACTTTTCTCTCGAAATAACCAAGGGCGTCCTCATCCGGTTTTTTCAAAGCCCATGCCTCTGCGCCATACAGCAGGACTGGGATGATTAATGTCTTATAAAGAGTTACCTTAGTAGTTCGAGATACGGCTTTGCTACTCAATTGCCGTTTTAGCCCATAGAAACAACGATTGGCAAGAGTAATTCTCCGTGTGATCTCTCCACTCATGTCATTTGCGGAGCTGACCATAGAGCCTAGGTAGACAAAATCCTTTACTACCTCAAAATTGTATCTATCTATTGTGGCGTTCTGCCCAAGACGCCGATGTTGGGTGTCCTTTTTTGTAGACAGCATATATTTTTTGCTTTTGCTTTCATTGACCGCTAGACCCATCTTTGCTGCCTCGATCTCAATACTCGTAAATGCCCCATTGACGGCCCGCTGAGTTCTTCCGATTATGTCAATGTCATCGGCATAAGCGAGTAGTTGTATAGGCTTGAAGAAGATTGTACCTCCGGGGTTGGCTTGTGAGTTTCGTACAATTCTCTCAAGTACTATGTTAAAGAGATCGCATGACAGCGCGTCGCCTTGTCTAAGACCTTTCCTGACATCGAACGGTTCGGTGATGTTCTTTCCGACTTTGATGGAGCAGCGAGAGTTCTCCATCGTCATTCTGCACAAACGGACGAGCTTGGCAGGGATGCCAAGACTAGACATGGCTCTGTATAACTCGTCTCTATACACGCTATCATAGGCAACTTTGAAATCGATGAAAAGGTGGTGCGTATCGATTTTATATTCATGGGTTTTTTCCAAGATCTGCCGTAGTGTGAATATTTGGTCAATGGTGGACTTTCCAGGCCTGAAACCGCACTGATAAGGAGGATTGTTGACGATCGGTTTTAGGTGTTCACATAGTACGGCAGACAGGATCTTATATGCGATATTTAGGAGACTTATACCTCTGTATTTGGCGCAGTTCAGAGGGTCTCCTTTCTTCAGGATCGGGCAAACGATGCTCAGGTTCCATTCATCGGGCATACTTTCATCCGACCAGATTTTACAGATGAGAGGGTGCATGCTCCTGACCAACTCATGTCCTCCTGCCTTGAAAAGTTCAGCGGCAAGGCCGTCGGCTCCAGCAACTTTGTTGGATTTGAGTTTAGATATAGCTATCCTCACTTCATTATGATCGGGTTGACGGGAATTTTGACTGCCATCGTCACTGTTGAATGGGTCATTCTGCCTGACAGCGGAATATTGATCATCATCGCCGTTTAACAGTCTGCAGAAGTGTTCCTTCCATATCCTCAGCACCGACTGCGATTCTACTACTATGTTGCCATTTTCGTCCCTGCAGGCTTCTGTTCTGGCTTTGAAACCCTGGCATGTTCTTTTTACCCTTTGGTAAAATTTTCGAACATTATTCCTGCAATAAAGTCTCTCAATCTCCTCGATCGAGCGCTTCTCATGCTCATTTTTCTTCTTTCTGAGAAGTCGATGTTCGTCTTTTCTCCTGCGCACGTAGAGCTCGTAAGCAGCTATAGTCCTTCTATACAGCGCCGCTTTGTACGCCTCTTGTTTAGCTGCATGTGCTTGCTGGCATTCCTCATCAATCCAGGGGTTTCGTTGTGGTGGGCGAGAGAAACCCAGTACATCAGAGGCGCCATCTCTGATGGCTTTTTGGCAACGCTGCCACTGGTCTTCCGCATTTGCTGCTGGCGGCTAGGACTAAGATTGAGATTAGAAGAAACACGATCGGCAAAGGCTCTGGCGGTCTCTTGCGATTGTATCTTTTCGACGTCAAATTTCCTCACAGCATTTCGTTGATTTCGCTCCGTTGTGGATATCCGCATCCCTACCTTGGCTACAACTAGGTAGTGATCCGAGTCCACGTTGGCTCCTCGGAAGGTCCGGACACCCAGAATACTGGAAGAGTGCCTTGCGTCGATCGCAATGTGATCGATTTGGTTGACGGTTTTTCGATCAAATGAGAGCCATGTTCCTTTGTGAATATCGAGACGTGGGAATCGCGTACTAGCTACAACAAAGTTTCGTCCCGCCGCAAAGTCGATTAGCCTGAGTCCGTTGCCGGAAGTGTTGTCGTGCAGGCTGTGCTTTCCGACCACGCTACTAAAGACTTCCTCTCTTCCTAGCTTTGCATTAAAATCGCCTAGGATAATTTTAACGTCGTGGCTAGGGCATTGCTCATACGTCTTGTCCAAGAGCTGGTAGAAGTCATCCTTTGTCGCGTCGTCCTTCTCCTCGTGAGGGGCGTGAACGCATATTAGGCTAATGTTGGCAAATTTAGCCTTGATACGGATAGTCATGAGGCGCTCGTTCACATGCCGGAAACTCAAGACTTCTTGCCTAAGTCTGCCTCCAATGACAAATCCGCACCCGAATAGACGCTGTCCTTGTGGTCTGTAGCAATCGCCGTAGTAGATGTCGCAGTTTTTCATACTCCTTTTGCTCGGCCCATCGCACTTCTTGGATGGCGGTAATGTCTGCTTTGAGACACTCTAGGGCCTCCTCAAGTTGTTCGGATGCACGTGGTTTGTAGAGGGACCTAACATTCCATGTGCAGACACGAAGATCGTTGTCCTTTTTACGTTTGCATGGGTCGTCAACAGTAAGATCATCCGTATCCGAGGCTGTTGGTTGCTTCGTAACCAAAGGTTTTTTAGGTGGTAGGGAAGTTAACCCGACGGCACAACCCCCAACCTGGAGGGCCAGATCCTTTTTTTTGTACCCCTAGGGCAAGAGGCCGGATACACCGATGTCAGTAACCCACTGCGGGGATATGAGCGCTGCCGTTGGCCCATTAAGGGTTCATCCGCCACCATCTCTTTTTCAATACCCTGACGTAGTATTGAAAATCCTTACAGACCTCAACTCCAAATATGTTGAAGTAGCTCCAGTAAGGTATCCGCTGGTCTGTAGACGTCACCGTTGATTCCATCGAGAGAATTCGTCCGCCGCACGACCTCCTTCTGAGGACCTCTTGCTAGACTTCTGAGACGCATATTTCAGCCGATCAGGTCAACAAGAGATGACTCGTCCGGTTAGACATATGCGCGCTGAAGTTCACCCAGATGTGCTTACGCAGGTCTGAGTATTCAGCTGCACATATATCGTCAGACTCAGCATACGCTCATCGTTAGTTCACTATCAGATAGCTATCCAGCGGGCACCGCGTGGAGGTGATGATGCGATTTTGCCCACATGGATGGGTGGATGAAAGTATAGTCTGTTCCAAATCAGTTGAAATATCTCAACGTACGCAGAGAGAAACTCCCCAAAATAATAAAGGGGATGAAATCTCTCTTAATTCTTCTAAGAATGGTTAATGATTTTCTCCACTTTACTCTGTACGATGTTCTTTGTCTAGTTTGGTGAAACTTCTTTTCGTTTTTTATAAAGCGGAAAGCGTTAGTTATGAGCAAATATTCTATAAATATAATTAAAGTGGTATATTTTACAACGTATTAATTAATTTATTTATTGTATTAGTTAATTCAGTATGTATTATTATATTTCGTTTAGCCCAAATAATGTTTCTTTAATTTTCCAAAATAGGATAAAACAGCAAATACAACACATGTTTTTATTTAAAAACCAAATAAAGTCGACATACAAAACACTAACTGAAAAAATTCCCTTCAATTGATATGCATCGTTCAAGCAAGTAAATCTGAGAAGTTAGAATTTGTTCCCTTTGGTCATTTACTCAAATTCGGTATACTCAACACGCAACTTGATACTGTACTGATTCGTCAGTAGTTCCGCAGCTTTGCAATGAAAAACATCAGAGTGGTGGTATACAGCGTATTTTCCTTTTGCTCCTCCTCTTTTTCTTTCGTTATCTCGAATTTGAATTTTTCTTAGCTGTAGTTGTTGTTGAGCCATTCAACATAGACGATCATAATCAAAATTTCCGTCCACCTGACCAAAACGAAGTGAGAGTAGCAATATCCAAGCTAAAATCGAACAAGGCTGCTGGACCTGACGGCTTACCGGTCGAACTTTTCAAGGCAGCTGGGGATGAATTGGTAGACTGTATACACCAACTCATTTCGAAGATTTGGTCAGACGAGTGTATGCCTGATGAATGGAATCTCAGCATCGTTTGCCCGATCCACAAGAAAGGAGACCCCCTCAACTGCGCCAATTATAGAGGCATCAGTCTCCTCAACATCGCATGCAAGATCTTTTCTGGGATATTGTGTGAACGCCTGAAACCTTTTATCAACAGCCTGATTGGACCCTATCAGTGTGATTTCAGGCCAGGAAAGTCCACCATCGATCAAATCTTCACACTTCGGCAGATCCTGGAGAAAACCGAAGAATTCCAAATCGATACTCACCACCTCTTTATCGATTTCAAGGCCGCCTATGACAGCATCTATAGAGAAGAGCTTTATAGAGCCATGTCTAGTTTTGACATCCCTGCCAAACTTGTCCGCCTGTGCAGGCTGACGATGGAGAACGCTCGCTGCTCCATCAAGGTCGGTAATGACCTCACCGAGACCTTTGATGTCAAAAAATGCTTTAGATAAGGTGACGCGCTGTCATGTGACTTCTTTAACATTGTACTTGAACGGATTGTGCGGAACTCACAAGCCAACACCGGAGGCACAATCTATTACAAGTCTGTACAACTACTTGCATACGCCGACGATATAGACATTATCGGAAGGACTCAGCGGGCTGTCACCGCTGCGTTTGCAAGCATTGAGGCGGAAGGGGCCAAAATGGGTTTAGCGATAAACGAGGGCAAAACCAAGTATGTATATGCTGTCAACAAGAAGGGAAAACCAACACCGACAAATTGGACGAAACGTCACAATCGGCAGCTATAACTTCGAGGTAGTAAGGGACTTTGTCCACCTTGGCTCTGCTATAAATTCTACTAACAAGATCAGCGCAGAAATCAATCGAAGAATAACTCTTGCCAATCGCTGTTTTTGGGCTTATAAGGCAATTCGATAGTAACGCCCTATCTCGAACAACTAAGGAGATTCTGTATATGACTCTGATCATCCCAGTCCTGCTTTACGGCGCTGAAACATGGACTTTATTAAAAGAGGATGAAGATATCCTTGGTCGCTTCGAGAGAAAAATTCTTCGTAAGATTTTCGGTCCCTTTTGCGTTGACGGGTTTTGGAGAAGATTCAATCACGAACTATACTAGCTGTACAGCGACATCGACCTAGTCCAAAAACTGCGTATTGGACGTCTGAGATGGCTAGGACATGTAGAGCGAATGGACACCAACCCTCCGGCCCGCAGAGTCTTCGAATCTAACCCCGAGGGACGACGCAGTAGAGGGAATCTTCGCCGTAGGTGGCGCGCACACCTTCAAGGGGACCTCGACCAACTTGGAGTGCGCAACTGGAGGCAATTAGCTAAATACCGAGCTAAATGGAGAGGCTTGTTGGTTGAGGCCTAGGTTCACCCCGAACTGTAGCGCCACCTAAGTAAGTAAGTGTTGTTGCTTTATCTCTTAGGCTCCGGCCACGCAATGAGCGACGAGCGACTGAGCGACTGCGCGACGAATCTGAGCGATGGGTGGCCATTTACTGAACGACGTCGCTGAGCGATTATTTGGGAAAATGCCATCGTCAAGTGCGGTTCGTCGTAGCTTATTAGTTGAAAGTCGCGTTCATAGTTATAGATTTATAATAAGATCGAGAATACGTAGATTTGGTGTACACCCCATAAATCGTGAAAGGGCAAATTATGGTGAATTTCATCATTTATATCAAAATCTTCGCAGATTTCCAAGTCGATTTTGGCAATATTGTCGTATGTCAGTACCATCTTTTGATTTGCTGTTGGGAAAAGTTCGACCAAAATTAACAAAACAAAAAAAAAGCAATTAGTCCAGAACAACGGCTGGTTTTATGTTTAAGGGTAGTTTTTTTTTAATTTTTATATTCTTTATTTTTATTCTTAAGTTTTGCCAAAATAATATTTTGAATGTCAGTTCTTATCTCAAGTTTTTCTAAATTGTCAAATTGTGCCATAAATGGCAAAAGACTTTTGAAAAATTGAAGGTCATCATTATCCTCTTCTTCTTTTTTTCTACCTCTTGCTTTAAAATTTGGAGTCTTTCTCTTTCTAACTCTAGAAATTCTGAGTCCAAATTGAATGCTGATGCTCCCTTGTTTTTATTTTTTCGCAAATTTTGGGGGCAGCTGGTACTCGTAGAAGGATTGCTGGTTGTAAGCGTATTGACACTTGAAAGGGTCACATCTTCTTCGTCCAGTAAATCTGATATCGCTTCAGAGAAAAAACGGTTTTGAGCAATTGAATAATCTTCTGGCTCTCGAAGATTCCCCTCAGTTGGATCTGGATCAATTGTCTGCTTCGTAAAGCTCATCATTTCAAAAAATTGCCATCTCGTTTGTATTGGTTCAGCTTCGGATCCTGATACTGGACGTGGAACTTTTCGAAGGGCCCTTCAGAAAGTGTCTTTTAGGTTCTTCCACTTTAGTTTTGCATTGGCTCCTGAAATTTGAAATATGATTATACTTATAGTAAATTGACTATTTTTTTATTCTCAATGTTTTCAGATTTCTCGCAACAGGTCATTCGTTTCGAGATTTAGCTTTAGCTTTTCGAATGGGCAGAAGCACAGTAAGTAACATTGTCTTGGAAACTAGCGTTATCATATGGGAACAACTTGTGGAAGAATATATTCCTATACCAACATCCGACCACCTTCGAAATGTTATAAACGATTACTACCGGCGCTGGAAGTTTCCTAACTGTTTTGGCAGTATTGATGGCAGACATTGCCAAATTCAGTGTCCAGCAAATTCTGGCTCTCATTATTTTAACTACCTGCATTATTTTTCTATTGTACTGCAAGCTGTAGCTGATGCTGATTAAAAGTTTCTAACAATCGTGGTGGGTGGGAGAGGAAAACAAAGTGATGGTGGTACTTTCTCTGGATCCACTTTGTTCAAATTACTTGAAGCCGATAAATTTAACGTTTCACCTCCACAAGCATTACCAGAATCAAACATTGTTATTCCAAATTTTTTGATCGGTGACGAGGCTTACCCCCTTAAAAATTATTTATTAAGACCTTATCCACGAAGAAACTTAAATGCTCAAACAGAAAACTTCAACAAAAAACTTTCAATCGCAAGAAAATGCATTGAATGTGCATTTGGCATATTAAGCAAGAAATGGCGGTTTCTATAAAAAAAACATCGAAACGAAGCCAAGCACTGCAGTTCATTTAATAAAATGTGCTTGTATACTGCACAATTTTGTGAGAGAGTGCGATGGCGACAGTGACCTTGATTATATACACGTATCAGCAGAAATGGCCAAAGACATAGCTCAACCAAATGCAGCCACCCAAGAAGAACAGTCCCGTCAGTCCCGTTATAATAGAAGCACACGCAGTGCGTTGAATATAAGAAATGAGCATATTTTTGGGAATGAAAATGAGTAAAACTCGTACAAATAAAAGAGACCTGCGCATAAACCCGATCAAGTAATTTGGAACGGACTATAACAAAAAATCCAATAAAAAAACGAAGAGCAAAGTGGCGATTCAACAGATGACGACGACTGCCCGTACCTTGTTTGCTTAGACCGTTTTAGTAAAATCTGTTCGAAAGAAAAATGGATCCAGTGTCTGGATTGCAAAGTTTGGGCCCATGAAGGTTGTACCAAGGGTAGAGTAGCTAGAAATGAATTAAAGCACTTTAAGATTTTATTAGTAAATAATACTTTGTATTTTTTAAAATAATAATATTTTTTTTAAAAAAGATATAGGTGTTGCTTTCATTCCCGTGGTATTTTACTTTCGTCGCAGGCCTCCAGGATGAAAGTAACAATATGAGCGCTTACGAAAAACTAATGTCGCTTATAAATAATCTATTATTTAGGATTCGAACCTAGATGCAATTGTAGTGCAATAAATGTTGTTCCCGATAGCGAAACAAGCAACTTTAAATCTTTTACAGGTTAGTGACAAAAGATCCAAATGTAAAAAATGTTACTTTTCCCGGTCTTCCCTATTATACGTTTGAAACGGATCGTATAATAGCCTATCCCTTATGATTATACCACACCCTACATACATAACATAACAGAACATAAGCCTGGGGTTCTGAAATTAAACTTTTTACTGAAATGAACTTTCTTTGACGTTTCAAAGATGGGCGTGTCAGTTGGCGGATTTAATTTTTTTTTTTAATCTGAGGCGCTTTAATTAACATACTTTTTTTTCCAGAAAGAGTGGACATGTTCCAAACTAACACTACTAATTACAGATAAGAATGTCGAGAAAAGGCATTTCTCAAAAATTGCTTGCACATTCACATACATAAATGAAATTGTATCGTCCTAGCTCAAATTATTTGTTTTTCTATTTTCCTACATATACATTTTTTTATTTCTTATATACATATATATATATATTTTTTTAAGGAAACCCAAATCCCAGAGCATTGTACTGCCAGACAGGAACCTTTTTTGGTCCAACGATTGGAAAAACTTCGATGTTATTTCTTTTAATTTTCATGCTCGGGTGGCTGATGGTTGCTGTTCCCCGCTGGGGCTTGAACTTGTAGACGTCAGTTAACCATGTACTTACATTCCTTCCTTATATTTTGTTATATTTTCAATTGAATTGAATTAATAATATACAATATCTTTATTATTTCTCTATTAGCCCGGTCAAGTTAAGCAAAAAAATAGGGGTAAGGTTTGTTTGAGGTTTCGAGTTTGAATCCCAGAAACAACGTTTTTTCACGGTCCCACATCTCGCGAGCGTCTGACAAACATCTGAGAGTATTGTTATCACGAAAAAGCTTCTCAAATCGCCGTTTGAATACGGCAATAAACTGTAGGTCCCTTCCATTCCTGTGAAAAATATAACGCACACAACATGACTGGTTGCGAGAAGCTAGGCCATGGCACTTAAAGAACTGTTGCGCCAAACATTTTTTTTTATAATAAATGAAATGTGAAAAGTCCCCATCGATCCCACACCTGAAAAAAAAATGTATTCAAGGTCAAAGTTCGCAAATATGGGTGTTTTGCGTTTTTCAGCCAATGGTGTTCCGAACATTCGTACCAATTTTTAGCTCTATGCGAATTATTGTAACCTTGCACGTCTTTTTTGACCGGGCTATATGTTGCTAGAAATTAACTACTCGTAAATGTACTCACGTTAATATTAAATGGAAATTATGTCAATAGTTCTATCTATCTATGACCTTTAATTTCTACATACAAGGAATACTAAAGTTTAAATTAAATCTACATAATTTTGCAGCTACACACTGCATTTTTTTACAATTCAATGAGTTGTATTGACCTTCTGATTATTTATAATCACACATTTCATTGAGAGAACTACTCTTCAAGATAGAACATGCCTACAAGTTGACTACTCAACATCGAGGAATTTCTACTCATTCCGCCTTTGGAATTCACACCCAGCGACAGGACTACCTACAAACAGTCGTTGTAATTACAATTCTGTCGAATTTTTGACAGCCATTTCAGCATGAACAATATCTTGAAGGAAATTAAAATGCCTGCGCTCGTTACACATGCTTGAGGACATTCTCTCTCTTTATGCCTGCGTCATATGTAAGTGCCCAACTCAAACACTCAGCTATGACATGTAATTAAGGGGCAAACAATACTCGTTAATGATATTTAGATAGATTCATATCTGAAGGTATCGCTCCTTCTTTCATTTAATTGTGTGGGTGGAAGATATTTGCTTTTAATTTGCATGCGGAATTTTGTTGAAGTTGTCACAACATGTGCCAAGTTTGATTGTACTTGAAGAGATATTTAGGTATAAGGAACAAATAACACGATTAGATTTTTCAGATTATTTTAGATTTATTTATTTATTTGATGTAGATACATAATATACAATATTAATTGATATTACACATTGTCATGACAATAAATGAATATAACAACCAAGGTGTACACTGTACTGTACATCAGTAACAAGATTGTCATTATGTTTTGTTCAAATTCGCAACCTGTAAACGACTTAAAAATTAATTGTGAATAAGGAACAACGAACGACGATAACGTCTTGGGTTCCATGTTCCATGTACCCGCTGGGCTTATTGGAACCCGCGTTAGATGGAGTAATTGTTTCTCTGCGGCCCCTGGGCATTCACAAGGAATGTGTTCTGCTTTTTCTCTTTGCTCCTCCCTGAGTCTGTACATGTAGTCGGCTAGAGTTCTCAAATCGTCTTTCTTTAATTCAAGTAGTGTTTAGCACAACACATCTGTGTATATATTTTACCAAATGTGCTATTGGTAAAACCTCTAACATTGAAATTCACCACACAGAGCAGTATCACTCTCAACGGTCAGAAGCGATAAAACTACAACCGAACATCGATTATAATTTCTACCATCAAATAAATCTGATCATTATCTAACATCAAGTTATTTGAACGTATTTTTTATTTTCGTCATTGTGATTCCGACGTGATTCTTTCACGTGAACACGTAAAATTATTCATCACAATTTTGGTGGATTTTACACATAAATACACTTCTTAAATACACATATACACACATTATATATAAAAATTTCTTACACCGGGATCGAAGACAAGAGGGTAAGGTAAGTGTGCGTGAATTAAATATTCCATCAACTTGAACCACTACTGTGACGACTCGAATCAAATGGCGTTTTGCTAGCTTCACAGCGGCTTCCCACAGCCATCCGAAATTAGGTGACCGTGAGGGAATAAGTCGCTATCGGATATTTTCTTTTAAGCAAAGTTCATTGATGGCATTTTGATGATATTTGGTCCTGAACAAGTTCGTCAACGCAGAAAGCTCGTTCTTTGCGCCGATAAAATTGGTAGCGTTGTCGCAGAATAGTGTGTTGTAAAGTCCTCGTCTAGACATGAATCGTCGTAGCGCACCAATAAATGCTTCCGTGGAAGGATCGCCCACTGGATAGTTGAACATAGTTGAACAGGGATTCAACTAGCAGATCCGAATTGATCGGGTTCACAACTGTACTGTAAACTTCTTCTTAATGGTCTAATTCAATTGTCTCCATCCCTATTCTCATTGCAAAATACGGCACTCGGTTGGGTTTTGCTTGGAGAAGCAATGGGTTCGAAACCTCCAAAATATACTTGTAACATTGCTACCACTAAGCTAACACTAACAGCTTTAAAAAGGATTCTTCACAAATTTTGGGAAATTGATTCACATGATATACCATTTCGAGCGCTCTCCAATGAAGAACGTACTTGTGAGTTGCACTTCTATGACAACGTTCGAAGAGATTCATCAGGTCGCTTTGTGGTTCGACTGCCAAACATTATTTTTTATTTTATTTTCATTATTCTTAACATAAACGTAGATAACAAAATATTTCATAGCCCCGTGCAGGGACGGGTTAAGAATATCACTGCAGCCGGGGATACGGCAGATAGTGAAGACATCCTAAGCATGTACAAATCACATGGTCTTATCGTGTTCAATACCATGTTAATCAAACAAAGCCGACACCTGATCACTTTCAGCAGTGGTGGAGATGAAACCCAGATTGACTACCATTTGGTAGCCAGTTTCATGAAGCCTCGGGTAAAAGATTTCAAAGTGATCCTGGGAGAGGCGATCGCTCGGCAACACCGTCTCCTGCTAATTCAAATTTTTATGAAAACGCAAAAGAAAAACAAACAAACAAGGGTCTTTGAGAAAATCAAGTGGTACAATTTGGACAAACAAAAATTACCTCTCTCACACCATCAACGGAGCTGAGGATGAAGAGTGCAGAGCACAAAATATGTGCGATACCCTACAGCGAACTTCCTTAAAGAAGGTCAAATCACTGCTAGGAGCTTCAAAAGGCCGACAGCGAAAAATAATACGGCTATCTGATGATCAGTGCGGGTTTGTCTCGGGTAAATCAATCACAGATGCAATCCAGAGTATAAGGATCATAATGGAAAAACATCGTGAACCCTTAAATGATTTGCATGTTGTATTGGTTGACTTTGAAAAGGCATTTGACAGACAACCACGAGATCTGATATGGGTGGCGCTAAGACATCGAGGGGTTCCAGAAACCTATGTACAGATGATCATGGATATGTTCGAAGGAGCAAAGACAAGAGTTAGATGCCCCGCTGGAGTAACCGAAGAGTTTCCAATCAAAGTCGGGGTGCACCAGGGAAGCGTTTTAAGTCCTTTGCTCTTTATTACAGTCCTTGATTATCTGCTTGAAGGTAAAGTGATGGACCCCAAGGTATATAAGTTATTCTTTGCTGACGATGGAGCCATCATAAGTGAGGATCCTACATCCCTGCAACGAGCACTTGATGTGTGGGTGGACGTTTTGGAGGGAAATGGGTATCGCATTAGTTCAAAAAAGACAGAGTACTTGTGCTGCCCGTTCTCTAATCCACTCAGACCTATTCCAGACATTTATTTGAATGGAACAGTGTGGGATCTATAATCAATAGCAAAGCAACTTGTGATGACGACATCAATCATCGCGTTAGCATAGGGTGAATGAACTGACAAGAAAATTATGCTATTTTCTGTTACTGAAAAATGCCACCTACGTTGTAAGGAAAGCTATACACCGCAGTTGTTCGTCCAGCGCTCACATTCGGTTCACAATGTTGGACGATGTACAAAACGTATGAGAGTAAATTAACGGCAGCTGAGATGAAGATGCTTCGCATGACAGCAGGAGTGACAAAGCTTGATCGAATAAGAAGTTCGAAGATCCGTGGAAGCTTTTACATCAAGGAAACCATCATACCAAAAATAAAGCGTGACCGGCTCAGCGGGTTTTGCCACGTTCAAAGAAGAGATCATTTGAACCCTGTTAAAAAGGCAATATCTATGCACGTTCCAAAGACATCGCGATGTATCAAAGGCAGGTCTATAAACGCCTGGATCAGACAAATGCGACGACATCGGCATTTCATTGGCCTCAATAACCGAGTGATCCAAAATCGGCAGGCCTGCCGATATTTTCGGATCATAACCTCGCTGAAAAACCAAGAAGGAGAAGATTCGATATGTACATACATATGTTTTTGGTTTAAGAAGATATGATCATGTATCTGCTTAAAATAAATAAATATTTGGCGCAACAGCTCTTTAAGTGCCAGGGCATAGCTTCTCGCAACCGCTCATGTTGTGTGCGTTATATTTTTCAAACGAATGGAAGGGAACTACAGTTTAGTGCAGTTTCCGAACGGCGATTTGAGAAGCTTTTTCGAGACAGCAATACTCTCGGATGTTTGTCAGACGCTCGCGAGAGGTGGGACCGTGAACAACTTTTTGGTGTTTTGTAGGATTCGAACTTGCAACCTCACGCGTAGTGATCCGACACACTAACCACTTACGCCACGGCGCCCACCGTGTATCTGCTTACCAAAACAGTATTTTAGGCTGTTCTTGACACAACATCTCGATGCTAGAAAATGTACTTTTCTGCATCAAATCATAAGTATATTCGAAATCACCACGGTTTTTATGAAAAATTACAATTTACAGTCGGCTAAAATATTTAATTTTATAATTAAACCTTTTAATTATACTTATTCGTCGAGCCTTTTCTTTACTTACGCCGTTAGGCTATTGAATTCCTTGCCTGAACACATAAAGCGGGCATTGGGAGCTTCTAAATTCAGGATAGCCATGTATAAATATGTTTCTAAACAGCAACAAAGTCCTTTTCTCTTTACCTAACAGTTTTCTTTTTTATCAAAATTTACTTATATCTTTAAATAATATTATTCTTTTTTTTAGTTTTTTATAATATTAATATGTATCTATGTGAAGCTGGCCTGCTAGCCAGAACAGGAGCTGCGTCAAGTTTTATGATGCCAAGACGGTTCTGTGGATTACCAGTGAGTACGACAAAAAACGGTATCAAAACTTTGGTAAAAAAAAAATAAATAAATAAATATTTGACCCAACAGCTCTTTAAGTGCCAGGGCCTAGCTTCTCGCAACCACTCATGTGGTGTGCGTTATATTCTTCACACGAATGGAAGGGGACCTACAGTTTAGTGCCGTATCCGAAGGGCAATTTGGTTTGAGAGGCTTTTTCGAGACAATAATACTGTCGGATGTCAGATGTTCGCGAGAGGTGGGACCGTGAAAAAACTTGTTAATGTTTTCTGGGATTCGAACTTGGAACATCACGCGAGTTACGTCAGCGCCGAACATTGCCCCATTAATCGGAAATGCTAACGCTAGCATTTCCGATCGGCAAAAATGTTCAATGGTCGAGCATTGCAACATTGACCTAATTAATGCAAAATATTGCAAGTAAAAGCAGGAAATGCTAAGACTAGCATTTCCAATGCAGTCAATAGTTCAATGCTCGAACATTGCAAATAACAGGAAATGCTGATTGGAGAAGTGTTCGGTGGATGGCACTCCTTCGATTAGAAGTAAGAAAATGACTGAGTAATAAAATACCCCTCTTAAGAGTTTTTTGATTATCATTCTGAAGTAAAAAATAAAAAGAATTAATTTAAGTGAATTCATGTAGCCGCGCAGTGGTGCGACACACTAACCACTTACGCCACGACGCTGAAAGAAAAAGCGCACCATTATTGGATGGAAACTGAAGGCAACAGACAAGCCAAAATCGTTCTGCCATATACTTATCTCAAAACAACGAAATAACTCCTACAACTAATTAGGAGTCAGATTCGAATAGCCACAAGTTTCCTTACAGGCTATTGTCGAATAAAAAAAACATCTCATGGCTATGGGAATAGCACAAGACAGCATCTGCAGAATGTGCAACGAAGACGAAGAATCAGCAGAACACATCTTATGTCACTGTAACTGTCTACTCACTACACGTCATCGTTATTTAGGTAAATTCTACCTTGACAAAAGGTCAAAAATCAAGTTAAAAGTTTTCTTTTCTTATTCTATTACGATATGCTAAGGCTGGTGGGGTGGCAATGGTGTAGTGGTAACGTCGTCAATTGCCACGCTAATGGTTCATGGTTCAAATCCTGATGTCAGCAAGCATTTATTTATTTCTCATGAAATATACAAAGTCAGTCCGATCATTTGCGAAAGCTTGTGTGAACACTACTACGAAGGCATAACACTGGCAGTAGCTTGGTCATGTGACTGGAAAAATTGTTCGCTCTGTTGATGATGATTTGCCCTTGACATCGATTATCGGGAAAAAAGTACTGTGAATCAGAAGCAATGACAATAGTAACAACAATCTCCCCAGTTATCTGGACGCCACCCCTGGAGAATAGCTGAAGCATAAACAACTGAGCTTCAAGAACCACAACACCAAAAATCGTTCTCTCTCTCTCTCTCTCTATCCATCCTTTCCAACGCCCGCACTGTGTGTAAGCATGTTAAAGGTATTCATAACCCTTTGAGTGCGCGCAAATTATAAAAAAAAAAATAAAAAATATGCTAAGGCTACCTTACAAAAACGGTATAGCTTCGATAGGTTCATGGAGCAGGGCTAAGGTTTCGTGATGTTAGGATGTCCTTACCGAGGAAGTGCCCCTCTGTTTCCTTCAAAATTGGGCAACTACCAACAAAATGCAGAACGTTCTCTCTTTCCCCAAGGTTGCATAAGTTGCATAAAATAGGGAGATCCTCACGATGTGGTATGTAGTTCAGGTTAAGGAGCTCTTCTCGTAGTTTAAGTATCATGGAAATCTCGTCCACCTTGTGTTCATCCCGAAAATAGTTTTTCATCCGAAGATTCTGACATAACTGGCTGTAGATCATCCTATGCGGGGAACCCATCGCATCCTCTAAGTACTTTATGTCCACCGTTGAGATTAATTGATAAAGTACCGCTTTCCAGGTGCCAAAATTTGAGCTATACCACAAAAGTTCGCTAGTTACAACCACACCGCGTACTATTATGAATTGTTTGGAGAGCCACTTTCTTAGGCAACCAGTCGTTGTTCATGTTCATATTGAGGACTTTCAAGATATAATCAACTTTTAACTTGAGTGTTTTAATAAACAGTGGAAACAATCCCGTTTCCAACATAATCATGTAGTAGAGGGTGCTAGTTGGTAGCCAAAAAAGTTAAATATATATGTACGTAAATAAATAATATGGAAACATCGTTGAAACATATTCCTTTGTTACGAATAAATAGTTTTGCAAGCGGGTGTTTTTTTTTTTTAGGTTGCGCCAAGGATGTGTAATCTTCATAGGTACTAATAGCCCGAGTGCTGCTAGCGTGCACGATTCGCAAACCTGAGTAATCGATTCCAGGAATACGCCTACGTACTAAACACACACCCTACACACTTCAACCACTCTCCCCGCAGTACTGCCGTTAGGTATTTCTTCGCGGGGATGGTTAGCAATTATGCTCTAGTCTCAGAGGCCGCCTCTTGGGCTCTTCTTAGGGCTTCTGCTCTTCGCAGCGCATTCTGCACACATACTATGAATGAGCAGATCTCCATCCACTCGCCCTCTGATCGTGTCATGTGACTTACAAGATTTTCTGGACTTGGCAGGTTTGCTCTATCTTCTGCAAAACGTATGCAGTAAAAGTACCGAGCTGACCAATCTGGACTGGAGATTAAGACGAGACCGGACATCTTTCTAACAACGATGCAAAAGTGTATAGAGGAGGGGATATTCCCTACACCATGGAAATTGCAACATTTAGTGCTGCTTCCAAATGGCAATAAGCCGCCCGGCAACCATCATCGTATCGCCCAATATGAATGCTCGATACGCTGGGAAAGATCCTAGAGCGCGTATCATCTATGACAGACTGCTTGCGGTGGCGGAGGAAAACGGAGCCCTTCAGAAAATCACGCTCTACCATCGATGCCATAAAGACGGTATAGACTAAGAGCTGGTGAAATTTTTTCATGATTATTTCGTCAACAAAATTTTGCTTATTTTTTGGTTGTCGTGTTCGGATACATCACGGATGTGAAATTCTGGCGGACCTAGGCCGGGCGTTTTAGGGGCTACAGGGCCTCAAAGTTGTAAAAAATCTTGAAAAAAAAAAAATTATAGCGTCAACATTGAGTCCTTGTTTGATTGAATCGCAATTAAAAATCATATCGTGTAGTGAAATTGCCAGAGCGATTGGGCGGTCGCAAACCCCTGCCAGAGTGCCCGAAACATGTAACACAAACTCCAATTTTTACGTTATTTCGTCAGCACTGAAATTTTGGTATATCATCTAGTATATACTGGTGAATCTAGAACTGAAATGCCAGAGCAAAATTCCGGTCTCAACACCTTGCCAGAGCGCGTCAAAGCTCATTGTGCGTGAGGGCCCTTTTCAATGGTTTGTGTAAGGAATTGTTGCATAACTTCAAAAATCAGTAAATGATTAAAAATATTTCAAATGATTCTGAAAGATTATCCAAAGATCTTTAAGACCGTGTATTAAGTTTAGTCCTAACATTTATACTTTCGAAAATATTCGATTTTAAGACCCAACATTTCGAAATGAGCCAAATACTTTTTCTGCTCATGATGTTTCTACACTTTATTTATTTTCAGTATATCCAATCATTAGTTGTTAAATCTGCAATTTAGAAAAAAAAAAGTCTTCACCATAAGTCAAAGTACATTGCATTACTCATTTTAAAATATGCGTAAATATGAGATGAGTTTATTGAGAAGTACAAACAAATTAAAACCATTTCTCTGTTCAGTTTGCAGCAGTTGTAATATTTTTGTATGATGAAACTATAAAATTAAAATTTATTTTGAGTAATAATTAACAAAATCGATTTTTCGTCATTCGCCTTCGCTAAAGAGATTCACCTCATCATTGGATTCTTCGTCACTGCAATAGTTACGTCCGTTGTCTGGAAAATATAGTTAAATATCATTTGTAAGGTGCACACATATCAGCAGATGTAAAATCAAGATATACCTAATTCAAATTCCTTTTCATTTGATGGTTGAATGATGACATCATTTACAAATGCTGGTAACTCATCTCCTTCAAATCACATAAAATCATAACTTCCATTATTTTCTAGCCATCCGTTCTGCTTTGGTAACAAAGTAGTAGGATTTTTAGAAAAAGCATTATTCCAGATAGAAGTTATATATTGAGCGTATTGTTGGCGTAGTTCAGATGAACAGGGTGGCAAACTCGAATCATCGAAACTTTTGAGCTTAACGTCAAATGATTCTTTCAGATCCTTTACCTTATACGTGTTATTAAATATTACAAGTCCTGCATCGTCTACCGTTTCCGTATTTCTGATGTTATACATTTAACACACAAAGATTTCAATAACTTTAAAGGACACTTCTCTTGAAACAAAATCGGTTTCTCCTAGCTTAGCGAGCGCTATTTGATATTCTAAGGAACTTTCCAGTAGTTTCCATGGTTTTAATTTTCCTTTCCTTAAAAATGCTCGATTTTAATCGCAGCCAGTTGTCGCTTGAAAACCTGACAAGGAACTTGATAGTGGTTATTTTATGGAAAGGTATAATTCGGATACATAAATGTATCGTTGATAGTTTCCAACACCAACCTCCATCCAAATCTTTATTGAACTTTTCAGATGTTTCATGTTAAGAAGAAGTAGTACAAGAACATCCGTATCAGAGCATCTTACCAAAATATTCGATTCATCTTTTATTTTAGTTATGTGAACAATTATTTTTGTATCCGCTTCTTCATGTTCTTCGCAGGAGTAAGTGTTGTCAATTAGTTTTATTATTTTATCATTATGGCATTCAAAGCGATAACATAAATCATAATTAAAATAAATTGGTTTGTTGCCTATAAATGGTACTAGTTCATCACTCTCCCAGTATTGTATTAAAAATTGTACTAGAGCCACCTTGAACTTGTTATTTCTAAGTTATTTAATAAAATCAGAAGGCTGGATTTGGTCGGGTCCTGAAATGTCATATTCTAATTCAGTGTCATTTCTTGAATTGTGCTCATAGTCCTTAATTGATGGCGAAAAATAACGATTGAAAATCATGTCTATTCGATCAGCACTGAACAGCGTGACCGTTTGAAAAATTTTCTTTGATATATTTCCAAACGTTTTTGGAATATCTTTAACCAAATGCAACATGAAACTCCATCGAGAACAACAACTTCGATATTTGTCGGTGCTTGGCTGTTTACTCTCTTTTCCAATAATTTAATCAAAGTAGTTTTGTCAGTTTTGCTTATGGTTCCATCTAAATGGCATAGAGCTGTTGGGACTGGAGTCAAGGGTTACGACAATACCTTAGCAATTTCCATATTTTGTTCAATTGATACGGACACAAAGCGCCCAAACAAATCTCTCTGGATTCTGATTTCTTGTATCTTACCGACTATTTTTACTTTTTTTCTTTTTGTTTTCGCTTAAGAAATTAAATATTGCATTTCTCTTCATAGTTTTTTCAAAACGTTCTGCATTTACACCACATTCAGAAATAAAAATTATTTTTAAATAGTTGCCTAGGTCCTAGATACCTAATAAAAATGTAGCTACTGTTTCTGATGCGGCTCTGCCTGTACCTACGTTATAAAATTGTTCTTTATTAAGATCCAATCCAAATGGGTTCATATTATGCTTGACAGTCTTCATAAATATGGTATCTCCAGACGAATGCAATTATTTTTGATTTTATTTATTTCCAAATCAGCAGTTATGTCTTGCGCTTTTTTTAAACATGTATCTTCATAAACATAAGATATTATACTTGACCGAATGGCATGACTTTTTGACCAACTTTGACGAGCTGATATTGAGTTTTCAAAGTGCATAACATCTATTAAAAGCCGTGCAGCATCAGCATTTACGGTTTGCTCTGAAGTCGAGTCCACTGGCTGCCTTCAGAAAGCTGCCTTTTGGATCTCTTAACGCCGAAGCATCCCTTTTCCAATTGATGTGTTAACTTAAGGTGTGTCTCATCAACTCTCATCAAGTTGTCATGATATTTTACTAACCAGCGCGCATAGGTAGGCTAATTAAATATATTTTCCAGATAACGGACGTAACTATTGCAGAGACGAAGAATCTAATAATGAGGGAAATCTCTTCAGCGAAAGAGAATGACGAAAAATCGATTTTGTTAATTATTACTCAAAATAAATTTTAATTTTATAGTTTTATTACGATTGTATTAACAGACAAATTAAAACTGCTGCAAGTTGAACAGAGAAATCAAAGCAAATTGAAAACTAAATTTATTTGTACTTCTCAATAAACTCATTTCATATTTACGCATATTTTAAAATGAGTAATGCAATGGACTTTGACTTATGGTGAAGACTTTTTTTTTCTAAATTGCAGATCTAACAACTAATAATTGGATATACTGAAAATAAAAACAAAAAAAAATCTCTTATGTTACTTTAAGTGTAGACACATCATGAGCAGAAAAAGTATTTGGCTCATTTCGAAATGTTGGGTCTTAAAATCGAATATTTTCGAAAGTATAAATGCTAGGACTGAATTTAATACACGGTCTTAAAGATCTTTGGACAATCTTTCAGAATCATTTGAAATATTTTTAATCATTTACATATTTTTGAAGATATGCAACAATTCCTTACACAAGCCGTTGAAAAGGCCCCTCAGGCACTATGAGCTTTGACGCGCTCTGGCAAGGTGTTGCGACAGGAATTTTGTTCTGGCATTTCAGTTCTAGATTCACCAATATATACTAGATGATATACCAAAATTTCAGTGCTGACGAAATAACGTAAAAATTGGAGTTTGTGTTACATGTTTCGGGCACTCTGGCAGGGGTTTGCGACCGCCCAATCGCTCTGGCAATTTCACTACACGATATGATTTTTAATTGCGATTCAATCAAACAAGGACTCAAAGTTGACGCTATAATTTTTTTTTCAAGATTTTTTACAACTTTGAGGCCCTGTAGCCTCTAAAACGCCCGGCCTAGGTCCGCCAGAATTTCACATCCGTGATGTATCCGAACAAAACAACCAAAAAATAAGCAAAATTTTGTTGACGAAATAATCATGAAAATATTTCTACAGCTCTCCGTCTAGTAGTAGATATAGCAACTGAAGCAATACAAGGGAAAAGGTGGAAATGGAGGACGAAGAAATACTGCGCAGTAGTAACGCTCGACGTTCAACTCGGCAAGCTGGTCATTCATTAGGAGATCCCTAGCCAGGAAGGATACACCATACTACCTGCTGAGGATAGTCACGGACAACTTCAGCAATAGGAAGCTAAGATACCATACTGACGATGGCGTTTAGCACTACAGTGTTTCCGCGGGAGTCCCGCAAGGATCGGTTCTGGGACCTCTCCTATGGAACATTATGTACGACGGAGTTCTGCGACTAACACTGCCAGAGGGAGTCAAAGTAATTGGCTTCGCTGACGATATCGCAGTGGTTACAGTAGCCACGCACGTACACGAGGTGGGGTCTGCCACGGATGAGGCAGTTATTAGAATAAAGAAATGGCTGGAGTCTACCGGTCTGGAACTAGCTGCCCACTAGACTGAAGCTGTCCTAATAACCAGCCGCAAAAAGGCGGAATATGCCAGCTTCCGGGTCGGAAACCAGACAATCAGGTCCAAAGAATCCTTGAAGTACCTTGAAGTCATACTCGACAACTGGCTGCGCTTTAAAGCCCATTCTAGTAAGAAAGCATAGCTGCATACTCTCCCGAATGCTCCCGAACATCGGCGGGCCTGGATACGGCCGCAGGATTCTGCTGTCCAGAGTGGTCAGCTCGGTACTTTTATTCGCTGCCCCGATATGGGCAGGTGCACCGGCGACAAATGAGTGCAGGAAGAAGCTACCATCAGCTCACAGGCTCTGCGCAATCAGAGTGATCAGCGGCTTCCGAACTATCTCCGACGATGCAGCCTGCGTTTTAGCTGCGATGGTCCCAATCGACATCCTCGCGGATGAGATGCAGACGGTATACCTTAGACGTCCCTCGAACCGGCAAGAGGCAAAAAGGAGGAAGGAGGAGGAAAGGCAACGCTGTGGCAAACCACGTGAGACAGCTCTACAAAAGGCAGTGTGTCCAGAATGTCCAAACGAAGAGGAGGATGCGGAGCATGCAGTGTTCTACTGCAGACGTTTTGCAGAAGATAGAGCAAACCTGCCAAGTCCAGAAAATCTTGTAAGTCACATGACACGATCAGAGGGCGAGTGGATGGAGATCTGCTCATTCATAGTATGTGTGCAGAATGCGCTGCGAAGAGCAGAAGCCCTAAGAAGAGCCCAAGAGGTGGCCTCGGAGACTAGAGAATAATTGCTAACCATCCCCGCGAAGAAATACCTAACGGCAGTACTGCGGGGAAAGTGGTTGAAGTGTGTAGGGTGTGTGTTTAGTACGTAGGCGTATTCCTGGAATCGATTACTCAGGTTTGCGAATCGTGCATGCTAGTAGCACTTGGGCTATTAGTATCTATGAAGATTACACATCCTTGGCACAACCTAAAAAAAAAACAAAAAAGGAGTGAGTTGCTCATGAATGTGGTGTCAATGATTGTCCCTCTGCCTGCCTTTCCTTTCGAAACGTTTCCGCTGTACCGTCGTAATGTCCAGTGCTGCGAAGCATTCGAGGAGAGCTCTTCCCATTGCGTCTGTGGTTCTACTGCCCCAATCAGTAGCCCAGGCGTTTAAATTTCCAGCAATAATCACTGGGTGTTTCCCTCGCACCTCAGCTACGATGTCGTCCAGCAGCTTCAGATAGTCCGCCAGTGGTAGACTGGGGGCGCATAGCGACTATAGAAGTGCACACGATTTGTCCTTGCAGATACGAAAAGGTCAGCCTGGTGGCCGACTGACTGCAGGGCATAGCTCCCGCAGGTCCATATCGCGGCTTTTCTCGTGGTATCGTCTATCCAGCTGCTTCCATTTATGGGCTTGTACGGTTCGCTTATTAGGGCTACGTCGACCCCTTTCTCTCGTACTGTTTGCGCCAGAAGGTCCTGCGCGGCTGCACGGTGATTTAGGTTTATCTGGACGACATTCATCATATTAATTTGGCCAGTGCCTTCTTGAGTACCGGGCACTTGCTGCTACCAGCTGCGTGTCCGGCGTTTTCTGGCATGACCGTATTACACCAGAAGCATAATGCGTCCTTTTTGCATTCTTTGGCTATGTGGCCCTCCTCTCCACAGTTTCTGCACTGCTTGGATCGGTCATGTTCGCTCTTGCATTGGCGCGCCGTGTGGCCAAACTCCAGACACCTAAAGCATTTGGTAAGGGTTTTTCGAACACGAATACGGCAGTTCACCCAGCCGACTTTGATTTTACCGGACTCCAGCAGCTGTTTCCCGTTCTCTGCCGGCTCTGCCGGCAGCCCGACTGTCGCGATCTGCGTGCCACCGTAGGCCTTCCTAAGGCTGAGCACATCTGCGTCGGCAACCTCAATGTTGTACTGAGCCTTGATAGCTTCGCAAATGTCTCTCCTGGTGGTGACTTCATCAAGGTCTTTGATTTCGACCGTGGATCTCTGAATTAGATTGCAGATCTCCGCCTCTGCGCCAAGGTTCTCACCGATTATGCTCCTAAATTGTTCGGTTCTGTCACCAGATTCGCGTAGCTGGAACAGCAGTTCGCATTTCTGGGTTCTCCTAATCTTTGTGACCGATTCACCCAGGTTGTGGGGCTTGGGGTCCGCTTTGACCCTGCGTAGTATTTCGGCGTAGAAAAGTTGACCCTTGGTTGCCACCACTATTGCGTCCGGTCGCGTTTTTTCGCTGACGGTCTTGCCTGGCTTCTTCTCATCTTTCTTGTTCTTTTTGATAACTTTCGACCAGGCACTGCCGCGGCCTATAGTCTGCTCGTTGCTCACCGCACTGACGGGCTTTTGACTCTGTGTGGCTGTGTTGGCGATCTCTTCCTGGAGGCCTTTATACAGTCATTTTCTCCTGTCGCCCGTTGCTTGCTTGTGGTTGCGTTTGCCCGCTTATCTGTGGCCACTCGGGTCTCAACGCCAGCTGCGGCATCCTTTTGCTTGGTGTTTGCTAAAGATGGATGTTTCTGTTTCCGCTTTGGCTCCGGACGTTTTCTGTCTGTAGCACCATTTGCCCGATGTACCTCCTTCCGCTTTGGCTCCGGGAGCTCGCTGTTGCCTACACCATCTGATGGGTGTTTCTGCTTCCGCTTTGGCTCCGGGGGTTTGCTGGCTGCAGCCTGCCTTTCCTTGGGTTCTAAAGTTGACTTCAGCCAGGGCGAAGTTTGTGAGAAGTTGTTCTGGCGAATCACCTCTTTTGCTTTCTTGTCATGCAGCTGAATCGCCGAAAGCTCATAGAGGGCTCTGATGCTTTCAATGGCATCTCGCATCGCTTGGTGAATCTCGCGCGTTTTTCCATCTTCCAGCATTTCTACCAGCCCCCTAATTTGCTCACCTAGTTTGTGGAAATCAGATTGCTGGGCGGATGGTTCGACCGTCACGTTCCGCGTCGTTCCGCGTGTCTTTGTGCTGTTGCTACTTGGCCAACTGGTGACTTCAGCCTCCTTGAGCTCCACTGAAAGGGGTTTTTCTCGTTCTTCTCTGTATTTTCACCGGTGTTTTTGTTTGTTTTGTTTGTAATCATTTCTAGTAGGTCCCCACTCAAATCCGCTATCAATGCTCGAATGTGTAATCACTCAAGGATCCCATGGTTATCTGTGCAAGCAGGGAGGCCATGCGAGGGTTGGCACAACCCCTTATGAGGTATTGTGTCAGAACCGGATCGGTGCTAAGCAGGAATGTTACATCTGCACCTATACCACCAACTTAATAGTGACGAAACCTTGAACGTACTTCGAGGCCTGCCAAGGTTTTAACGGGACGGTTGCGCTTGTAGCATTAGCCTGAAAGCCACTTCAACCGGATTTCACTCCAACTTACTCAGGTAGCAGAATACTACAAACGTCAGCCCTCATAGCTCTCATTCCAATTCGTTATCCAGTATCCCATAATTAAGACCTTACTGGGCTCGGTCTTAATGATTCTTTTTTTTTTTTTTGCTTTTGGTTCTGATGATGACAAAGTCATCGTAAAGAACGAACAGTTTGTATTTCTCCTCGATATAGTGATGTATAATATATGCAACCTCTCATTCAGAGCAGGAGGCTGCGCGTTTCACGGTGTGGCGGGTACATCCGGATCTCGCCATTTCTCCATCCTGCATCCCTCGTAGCCACCGTATGGGGTGGGGAGCACTTACATGGAAGACGGTGCTTATTCGTCTTGTCGCAGAAAGTTCACAGGGGTTCCTTTGACCTTTTCAGCCACGCCCTCCTTCTCTGCCGCTCTTGGTCGGGGACTGCTTATTGGGTATTCGCAGCTAACCTGCATTTGTGCAGGCCGTACACTATCCGCCACCTGTGACCCACACAGTTGCCTGAGCTTAGTTTCACCAGCTCGTTTGACTTGGTGACTGTGTCTTAGTCTTAGAATCGGACGACCACATTCTATACTGGGACAGACCCATGCATACAGATCGGACTGTAGACTACAACCGGCCAGATGTCTTGCTAATAGATAAAAAGACAAAAACAGCTATGATAATAGATATTGCGGTGCCGTTGAACAACAACATACAAAGGAGCGAAGCAGAAAAAAGAACGAAATACGAAAATCTAGCTATTGAAATCAAAAGGGCATAGCAGTGATCTAAGGTGGGCATCTTCCCGGTTGTGATATCTGCTGAAGGGTTAATCTGGAAGAAACTGAAGATAAACTTAGAATCCATCGAGATAACCCGAAAAGTAGCGCAGATCGCTCAAACAGCAATAATCTTGCAAACCTACCATATAATCCGAAAATTCTTGAACATGTAACGAAAAAAAAAATAAAAATAAATAAATAAATTTCCATATTATAACATTAAGCAGGGCTTATGAGATGGGGTGAATTCCCCCATCATAACGTCCGAGCCGAACCCCGCTTTAGGGGTCGGTGAAAGTTTTCCAGCCGACAAAGCTGAGAAAGTAAAACAAATCGATAATAATAATAATAAAGTGCGAATGCATAAAATCGGAAAATCCCAGTTAAATGGCAGGTATTTAGTGAAAGCAATAAACGCCTATGCCATACTGGTGCTGATCTTTGGTATAATATACCTACAGCTTTGGTATAATCAAATGGTCTACAACAGATCTTGTGGACATGCAGTGAAAGATCCGCACTTTATTGACTAAATATAATCTTCCCCGCCCGAAGTCCTGTACCGAACGAATGCCGTTGCCCCGGCGAGAAGGAGGTACGGGAATTATTGATCTTCAAAGCATGCATGCCAGGCAAATACTTTCACTTAGAAGATATTTCACCGAGAAAAGTCTCTACTCAGACTTTGCAAAAATAACTCTTCAAGCTGACGACAACCTTACTCCACTCAACCTGAAAAATCAAACCGCTGTAGAATTTACAGGTATGGAGGGCCGAAGACGAGCGTGGGCAGCCAAACCTTTACACGGAAGACACTATCAAGCACTTAGGAGCGAACATGTTGAAACAGAATCGTCAAACTTATGGCTCCAGGTAGGAGAACTGTTTTCCGAAACAGAAGGTTTCATGATAGCCAAACAAGACGGCGTTGTCGCTACACGAAACTACATGAGGTTTATTCTAGGAGACAACACTGTAGAAGATAAATGTCGAATATGCGGAAAACCTAATGAGACAATAGAACACATCATCTCAGGATGTACAAAGAATGTCGCTAAGGTCTTCCACCAACAAAAATGCCGGCATTTTGCAAAAATCGCATCCGTATTTCCCCTATAAACCAGAGCCTGTGCTGGAAAACGATGAAGTCAAGATTCTGTATGATCGAACGCTTCGTACTGCAAACCGAGTTGATCATAACCGACCTGATGTGACTACTTTAAATAAAAGGAAAAACACAGCAACATTTATTGACTTCGCTGTTCCTAACAACAATAACATAAAAAAGACGTACGATGAGAAGATAGGAGATATGAAAGTCTATCGATAGATATCAAAAACCAGTGGAACCTGCGGAAGGTCAAGATCGTACCAATAATAATAAGTGCAACAGGGCTAGTAGAAAAGAATCTCAAGAAACACCTGAGAGACCTCGATATCAACGAGAAATATTTAGCGAAAGCTCAAAATCCATCATTCTAGACACGTGTCATACAGTTCGCAAATTTTTAAATTAACTACTATTAAAGATCTGTTACATTTTTGTTCGACTTAAGGTCCTGAAAATGTAACGTAAATATCCGTAACAGCGTGCAATTAAATATAATTATAATAATAATAATAATAATAATAATGCAGGGTCGGGAATAAGAATAGCCCTGAGGTAAGGTATGCCTGTCGTAAAAGGCGACTAAAATCCAAACAAGCCAAAAGAAGTAACCTTAATGATACTATGGGCGATGCTGTCGGGAACGGTTTAGGTTCCCAGAAGGGCCTCCCAAGGCAGTAAGGTCATAGCTGAAGGGCGAAGCTGACGGCAAAAATCCAGGTGCATCTGCCACAAATTGTGCGGCACCCTGGTCAGCGCCTGACTCCAGAGGATCGGCTGATAGATAGACACCTATATGCGCACAGGTGTAAAATAGCGCATAAAATACCCATAATGGAGAATACAACCAGAATATTAAACAATATGATGCCGCTTTTTGGAGATCGCCAAGGCATATCCACAGCCGGTGATGGATATGACAGCTTGCGAGGCACCGGCGACAAAGTGCTGAGGCCGGCACCTGTCCTCCAACAAACTACAGCCGAAACAATCACAGGAAATGAGGCGGAAAATACTACTAGGGCAATAACACCTCTTGCCGCCCCGTCTACCGGCTCGTCCTCAGAAATGAGGACTGCTCGTGGAGAGGTTAGGTCGCGAAGAATTAAATGGACACAAGAAATGAACATTGAAGTTATACGAATATACTACCGTGTAAATAACTGCGACAATAATCCGCATCCAGGCTTCAGACAATGACTACATCAATAGTTCAATCGCCGGTTCCCGGAATTGCATACAAGTGAACAAAACATAGTGGATAGGAGAAGGGCCATTATATCTAAGGGATACCTGATCAGTGCTGAGATGGAAAGCATAAGAAGGGAAATCCAAGCTGAACTCCAACAACAAGATCACAGTAGTCAAAACCTAGAGGAGACTGAACTGAACCCAACCTCGGGAACTGCGAATGCGTTAAGCAGTACTGAAATGAACCAATCATACACCCAACAGATCCGCCAAGAAGACATCCCACAGAACCTACCAAATGAATTAGTGACAGATGAAAACTCAAGGGAAGCAAAAGAAAAACTTCAAAGCAACCTTGAAATGTATGGCAGCATTGAACCAGAAAACCGACCATACATACCTGTATTAAAAAACTACAGAAACGCCAGTCAAATCTTACACAGCATAAACAATTCGCTGGCAGAGTTCTTTGTCCACAATCGCAATCTGGACGAGATACAAACAGCTCTATACTGCGCAGCAAGAACTGCGGTTGAACTGAATGGTCAAAAGCTGCCAGTGCAAAGGCAGAACCCACAAAGCGAAAGGGCAGGAAAAGAACCCGTATGGAACATACGGCTGGAGAGAAATATAGAATATATTAGGGCGATGCACGACCAAATTGCCGACTACTTAAAAGGAACCCTCTCGAGAAAAATCGTCGGAAAAGTTTCTGAGATAGCTAGCAGGTACAACATTGATCTTTAGAGTGCGGACAGCTTGCACCAGCTGACAATCCTGAAGGACAGCCTTAGGCAGAGAATTAAAGTCAAAGGCGCTAGACTCAGAAGATACAATGAAATGTATAAGAGAAAGAAACAAAACAGTGAATTCTACAAAAGCCGAAAACATTTCTTTAGAACGTTAGAGAGTAACGGGGATGGCGCTTCAGCTAGAGAAATGCGGAACGTAGAAGTCAACAGAGAACAATTTAGAGAATTCTGGAACTCGATTTGGTCCGAAACGAAGCACTACAACAAAAACATGGAATGGATAGAAGAAGCAAAGAATAAGCATGACCTAACACCAGACATGCGAGTCGATAGATTTACAGCAGAAGATGTACTACAGATCATCAAGAAAACAAACAACTCGAAGGCCCCGGGTCCTGACAAAATACATAACTTCTGGCTGAAATACTTTACAGCTGTCCATGAACCGATAGCAAATATATTCACTAATGCACTCAACAACCCAAGTGTGGTGCCCGAACACCTACCACGCGGAACAACATATTTGCTGTTCAAAAAAGGAGACGAAAGCAAGCCGGAGAACTACAGGCCAATAACGTGCCTATCGGTTTCCTTACGGCACTTATCAGTAATAAAATATATCAACACTGCAGTCAAAATGACATCCTTGAAGAGGAACGAAAAGGTTGCGTTAGAGATTCCCTCGGGTGTAAGCACCAACTTACAATAGATGCTATTGTCTTAAAACAAGCGCAAATTAAACAGCGAAACTTGCACATGTGCTACATTGACTACAAGAAGGCTTTCGACTCTGTCCCTCATGACTGGCTAAGGGTATTACAGCTATACAAAATCTGTCCAAAAATAATAAACCTATTAAGCGCCGTGATGAAGAATTAGAAGGTAAATCTCCAAATAGGAAAGCAAGAAATAGCTTCAATCGACATAAAGAGGGGAATCTTCCAGGGTGATTCTCTATCACCGCCCTGGTTTTGTCTTGCGCTCAATCCATTGTCAACAATGCTTAAAAATACACGTTTAGGCTACAAACTGAACCTAGCAAGTGAGAGAAGAGTTGACCTCAAACTTTACGCTGAAAGTCGATACAAATTGCAATCACTTATCGATACAGCAAAAATATTTAGCAAAGACATCAGCATATCCTTTGGATTAGACAAATGCGCTATATTGAGTGTCATAAAAGGTAATGCTACTTCCACCCTAGAGGCCTTTCAAGGTGTGGAGGAACTAGAAAGAGGAGACCTCTATAAGTACCTAGGTATATCGCAAAATATAAGAATCGATCATACGAGTTTAAAGGCAGTTTTTACTGAAAAATATCGAAAGAGGCTGACAAAACTATTAAACACGAAATTAACTGCCAGGAATCTAGTGGAAAGTATTAACAGCTGGGCAATTCCTGTACTTACCTACTCGTTCGGCATTCTGAAGTGGTCGGATGCTGACCTGAATGGTGTGGATAAAATGACCAGAAGGCTACTTACTAAATTCCATTGCTTGCACCCTAATTCGTCGACTCAGCGATTATATCTACCCAGAAAAGAGGGTGGTAGGGGCTTGCTGAATATTAATAAAATGTGCAGGACCCAGGAAATGAAAATGAGGAGCAAAATTCTTGTGTTGAATGAAGAAGTAATATCATCTGCTCGAGTACTGGATGACCGATTTACCCCTCTTAATCTGAAGAACCCATCCGATGAAATAGTATTAACAACGGTGCAAGATGAACAGCAAATAAACCTAGAAAAAAGTCTGCGTGGGAGATTCCCGAAAGCATTGCTCGAGGAGCATATTGACAAAAACAGCTCCTTGAAATGGCTTACCGAAGGCTACCTGTTCCCAGAGACCGAAAGATTTGCTGTAGCGATCCAAGATAAAATAATAAAGACGAAAAACTATGAAAAACACTGTCTAGGGGCAGACGTGGTAGATAAATGCAGAAAGTGCGGAAAGCCGGGAGAAACTATCGAACATATAATAGGAGGATGTCCGATGCTATCTGACTCCGCATATCTAGGTAGACACAACCAATTGGCAAAACTGGTACACCAAGAGTTAGCTATTAAATTCAGTTTAATAGAGGAAAATCCCCTGCCTTATTACAAAAATAAGCCACCCGAAGTCTTAGAATCGGACGACCACATCCTATACTGGGACAGTCCTATGCATACAGATAGGACAGTAGACTACAACCGGCCAGATATCCTGGTCATAGATAAAAAGAGTAAAAGAGCTATGATAATAGATATTGCGGTGCCGTTGAACAACAACATACAAAAGAGCGAAGCAGAAAAAAGAACGAAATACGAAAATCTAGCTATTGAAATCAAAAGGGCACGGCAGTTATCTAAGGTTGACATCTTCCCGGTTGTGATACCTGCTGAAGGGTTAATCTCGAAGAAACTGAAGCTAAACTTAGAATCCATCGCAAACATGCCATATAGTCCGAAAATTCTTGAACATGTAAAAAAAAAAACAAAAAACCTATATACATATGACATTAAGCAGGGCTCATGAGATGAGGTGACGTCCGAGCCGAACCCCTTAAGGGGTCGGTGAAAGTTTTTCAGCCGACAAAGCTGGGAAAGTGCAACAAGTCGATAATAACAATAATAATAATAATAATACCGGATACCTTACTGGAGCTACTTCAACATATTTGGAGCTGAGGTCTGTAAGGATTTTCAATACTACGTCAGGGTATTGAAAAAGAGATGGTGGCGCATGAACCCTTAACGGGCCAACGGCAGCGCTCATATCCCCGCAGTGGGTTACTGACATCGGTGTATCCGGCCTCTTGTCCTAGGGGTACAAAAAAAAGGATCTGGCCCTCCAGGTTGGGGGTTGTGCCGTCGGGTGAACTTCCCTACCACGTAAAAAACCTTCGGTTACGAAGCAACCAACAGCCTCGGATACGGATGATCTTACTGTTGACGACCCATGCAAACGTAAAAAGGACAACGATCTTCGTGTCTGCACATGGAATGTTAGGTCCCTCTACAAACCACGTGCAGCCGAACAATTTGCGGAGGCTCTAGAGTGTCTCAAAGCAGACATTACCGCCATCCAAGAAGTGCGATGGGATGGGCCGGGCAAAAGGAGTATGAAAAACTGCGACATCCACTACGGCGATTGCTACAGACAAAAAGGACAGCGTCTATTCGGGTGCGGATTTGTCATTGGAGACAGACTTAGGCAAGAAGTCTTGAGTTTCCGGCATGTGAACGAGCGCCTCATGACTATCCGTATCAAGGCTAAATTTGCCAACATTAGCCTAATATGCGTTCACGCCCCTCACGAGGAGAAGGACGACGCGACAAAGGATGACTTCTACCAGCTCTTGGACAAGACGTATGAGCAATGCCCTAGCCACGACGTTAAAATTATCCTAGGCGACTTTAACGCAAAGCTAGGAAGAGAGGATGTCTTTAGTAGCGTGGTCGGAAAGCACAGCACAGGGACGAAAATGGCAACATAGTAGTAGAATCGCAGTCGGTGCTGAGGATATGGAAGGAACACTTCTGCAGACTGTTAAACGGCGATGATGATCAATATTCCGCTGTCAGGCAGAATGAGCCATTCAACAGTGACGATGGCAGTCAAAATTCCCGTCAACCCGATCATAATGAAGTGAGGATAGCGATATCTAAACTCAAGTCCAACAAAGCTGCTGGAGCCGACGGCCTTGCCGCTGAACTTTTTAAGGCAGGAGGAGATGAGTTGGTAAGGAGCATGCACCAGCTCATCTGTAAAATCTGGTCGGACGAAAGTATGCCCGATGAATGGAACCTGAGCATCGTTTGCCCGATCCTGAAGAAAGGAGACCCTCTGAACTGCGCCAACTACAGAGGTATAAGTCTCCTAAATATCGCATATAAGATCCTGTCTGCCGTACTATGTGAACGCCTAAAACCGATCGTCAACAACCTGATAGGTCCTTATCAGTGCGATTGCAGGCCTGGAAAGTCCACCATTGACCAAATATTCACACTACGGCAGATCTTGGAAAAAACCCATGAATATAAAATTGATACGCACCACCTTTTCATCGATTTCAAAGTTGCCTATGATAGCGTGTATAGAGACGAGTTATACAGAGCCATGTCTAGTCTTGGCATCCCTGCCAAGCTCGTCCGTTTGTGCAGAATGACGATGGAGAACTCTCGCTGCTCCATCAAAGTCGGTAAGAACATCACCGAACCGTTCGATGTCAGGAAAGGTCTTAGACAAGGCGACGCGCTATCATGCGATCTCTTTAACATAGTACTTGAGAGAATTGTACGAAACTCACAAGCCAACCCCGGAGGTACAATCTTCTTCAAGTCTGTACAACTACTCGCTTATGCCGATGACATTGACATAATCGGAAGAACTCAGCGGGCCGTCAATGGGGCATTTACGAGTATTGAGATCGAGGCAGCGGTCAATGAAAGCAAAACAAAATATATGCTGTCTACAAAAAAGGACACCCAACATCGGCGTCTTGGGCAGAACGCCACAATAGACAGATACAATTTTGAGGTAGTAAAGCATTTTGTCTACCTAGGCTCTATGGTCAGCTCCGCAAACGGCATGAGTGGAGAAATCACACGGAGAATTACTCTTGCCAATCGTTGTTTCTATGGGCTAAAACGGCAATTGAGTAGCAAAGCCCTATCTCGAACTACTAAGGTAACTCTTTATAAGACATTAATCATCCCAGTCCTGCTGTATGGCGCAGAGGCATGGGCTTTGAAAAAACCGGATGAGGATGCCCTTGGTTATTTCGAGAGAAAAGTTCTTCGAGCGATCTTTGGTCCCGTCTGCATAGACGGTAAGTGGAGGAGAAGGTATAATGCCGAACTATACGGCCTGTACAAGGACATCGACTTAGCCAGAAGAGTTCACATACAGCGACTAAGATGGCTGGGTCATTTAGAGCGGATGGAGCCCAACCTTCCCGCTAAGAAAGTCTTCGAATCCACCCCGGACGGACGGCGCAGTAGAGGACGACCTCGCGGTAGGTGGCGCAAACAAGTGGAGGGGGACCTCAACCAACTTGGCGTGCGCAACTGGAGGCAGCTGGCTCGTAACCGTGCTGGCTGGAGAGGTTTGTTGGTTGAGGCCCAGGTCCACCCCGGACTGTAGCGCCATCTAAGTAAGTAAGTAATAATAATAATAATAATAATAATAATAATAACCAGTACTATCTCGATAATGTAAACTTCGATAATGTGAATTTCCCGATAATGTGAACTCACAAATTTTTCCATTACAATCTCTATAATATGAACTTGGAAATGCTCTCACCTCTATAACGTGAACTTTTTTTTTAGTTCGCATTCTTATTTTGTTATTCTTTTGATATTTGCAGTTACAGTCAACTCCGCTTAACTGAAACACCAATTTGCCACAATTATTTTTTTCACTTAAGCGGCATTTTGTCTTAAGCGAACTTCGGATAACTGAAAAAAAAATTTCATTTAACCGGAGTTCGGATAACTGAAAAACAATTTCACTTATCCAACCTAAAAATCAAAAAAATACCAACATCATTTTTAATATGTCAATATTTTATTAAAAAAAAACATTTTACATAATTTTTTTCACCAAAGCCGAATACGAAATGATGTCGTGGTGTCAAAACTGAAAGATAAAGTTGGTGCCCAGGAAAAAAATTAAGTGTCATTTATTGGACGTGTTCCGCTAAAGAAAGCAAAAACAAACGATTTTAGGGATGGGCACATTCAGTTATTTGATTTCCGTTATGCGGAGTAGTTTGAGTATAAATTAATAATTTCTGTTGAAAAAGTATTTTCAGTTAACCTGGTTTTTCAGTTAAGCGGATATTAGCTAACCGGAGTAATTTGTATGAAGATTGTGAAAAAATGCTCCGTGACAAACTTTGTGTTTCAGTTAACCGATTTTTTCAGTAAAGCGGAGTTGACTGTATTTGTCTAAACATGTTTTTCCATTTTATTGACTGAGGGAAATACCTTTTTCGTCTTATATGGGCATTCGTCATTTTGGCATTCTCTGCGAAAGTTTTGTTTTTTCTTTGTTTTTGTTGTGTTTTAGAGTCAATTTTTGCTTTCACTATGGCACCTGAACAAAAAACCAAACAATTCTTAACAATAAAGGAGAAGTGTGAGATTCTGGAAAAACTATAAGCTGAATATTTTGGCGTTGCCTTATTTGAACAATGTAGGGTGATAAATTCGAACATTTCAGGGATAAAAACTTCTCTGAAGTTTTGCGCTCACTTAAAGAGTACAGAAGCACCTGGTAAACGAAAACCACAAAGGAAGTCTGAAACGTCGAAAATGGAGAAAGCGCTGTACGAGTGGTTTAAGAAAGAAAGGGGAAATCATGTTCCGATTTCTACAAATTTTGTCTGTCAAAAAGCATATTATGATTTCAACAAGATTTTTAACGAGGCTCCAAATTGTAAGGCAAGTTATGGTTGAATATTCAAATTCAAACAAAGATATGGCGCTAGGACTTTAAAGATATGCGGAGAGAAACTGTCGAGCAATAAGGATGCAGTGGAACCGTTTTTAAATCAGTTGCATACAACTTTGAAAGCATTAAAGCTGAATCCGGTACAGGTATACAATGCAGACGAAATGGGACCGTTTTAAAAAACTTCTTCCTAACAAAACGCTTGCATTGACGACTGAGAAAACAACACATGGAAGAAAAACGAGCAAAGAAAGTTTTATTTAAACTTTACATTTATAGGTCGAGAATTATCTTTGTGAAAACAATCTTCCAAAAAAAGCGTGAGTCGAAGATCCTCTTGAAGAGAATTCTTCAGATGATGAAATCTCTTCAATTGACGGTGAGGATGTCGTTAACATTTCAAAAATCCCTCATGGTTGTGCTATATAGTGTTCTAATACGTTACTCGAATGAGCAGAACAAAGTGGAGTTAATGCGTATCAAATTTCTTTGCAAAATATTAGAGCAAGTGCAATACAAAAATCCAGTGAAGTCACTGTTCAATCTAAAATCACAAGTTTTTTTTTTAATAAATGCTTCTGTATCTTTTGTTATTTATCTAATTTTTGTATTTATGTTTCTACTCGTTAATTCGAATTACTCTTTTGATTTAGTTTTCTTTATATTCATTTTTTTTTGATTTTTCATAAGTTTAATTATATTTGGTTTTTAAAAAACACACTCTGTTTATAAGTTACCGAATCTCTTATTTTAGGCTGAAAAAATAAAAAAAAAAATTCAAAAAATCTGAACCCCCGCTAAAATGTGAACAGGCCCCTGTTTTAATTAGTTCATTATCGAGGGAGTACTGCATGCATAAAAGAAATTATAATACTGGTTAAATAACCAAACCAATAGTGAGCAAACTCTGTATTATCTTTCATATAGGCCAACAAATACCCGGCACTGGCTTTTTTTTTACCTTTTTTGTTTTGTTTTGTTCCGTCGTTTTTTTTTTCGACCTTAAGGAGGTATACGCAGTTGCAAGGCCAAAAAAAGTTGTTTATTTACGATTTTTTTCTGAAAAGGGATTTTATTTGACAAATATAAGAAGTTTTAACGCATGTAGTGGTAACTTTTAACTTTATATCGGTACGTTTCATTTTTAAAAATATTGATTTACAGTACTCCTGTAGACGATCTCGTGGAGGTCCTCCAAAAAACGTGTCTGGCGGTGAGCACGATATCTCCGGTTTGGATTATCTAAAATAAAAAGCCCAAAAAGATTTTATTAGTCTATAGATAAATCTAGGTGATTGAAGGAATAGCCGAAATTTTGATTTTTGACAGTATGGCGGCTCCAAAAAGAAAAAAAATCCGATTTTCGACCAAAATTTGTTGGTTAAATTTTTTCAAAAAATAGAAATAATTTTCGAAAATCTTATTCCTTCGATCAATCCCTGGAGAATATATCTGAGACGGCTGTGTAAATATATCAGACCGATTGGTTGAGCCGTTTTTGAGAAATCGTGCTCACCGACTTTGAAAACACCGTTTTGAGAAAAACGCGTTCAAAGTTTCAAAAGACGTTTACACACGCTCCGGGACGTCCTTACAAATATGCGTGTATTTCCAAGAATATTTGCCGGATCGATTTGAAATTTTTAGAGAATGTACTCAAATATATGTACATTCCGAAAACGCAATAAAACATGACAGCTGTAAAAAAAACTCACTTCCACTCTTGCAGAAGCCCATGTACACATTTTTTTCGTGGACACAGCAAAACTCACGCTTGCGAAATGGTCCCCCTTTTCTCCGGTATAACATTCGGAGCGTTGAAATAACACGAGGAACGCAATATGGCTAAATCAACATGCAGGAGTATCTAACAACATCCAAAGCTTTTCCTAACACCCTCCGCAGTCGAATTCAATATTCTTCATTTGAAAAACAACAAAGTTCAGTCGTTTTTTTTAAATTTAAAATAAAAGTGCCCACTCGTCTGGAGTGCCAACAAAGCATTGCAATTCCTTGGAAATCAAATGACGAGCAGCGGTATTGTATCTAGTTAAACTGTCATTTGCTAGTTCGACAAGTGATGCATTACAAATTTATGGAACCGGTAGCGATAAGTATTGATGCGTAGGTGTATTTTTTGAGCTTGATAGGCCTGGTAAAGAAGGGATGTCTGCCTAGACTGCGGGGAAATTTTTGTCAACTGGAATGGCTCTACTTGCTGTTGCTACAAGGCTTGGGTTGCTGCATCCTGTGTGGTTGTTGCTGTATCCTGTGTTGATGTTGCGGTTTTTGACGCTCAACGGTTGCTTTAGGCCCTTACTATTAATTAGTTAATAAGTGTTTTAAATTGATAATCCAGAAGCAGGCAAGGCGGCATTTTCTGCCTCTGCATTTTGCCAACATACTGAGATTCTTGTCCTTCTTTCTATATACTCCTGATTTCTTCTTTGACTTTCAGCATGCTATTCTTGTTCCCGTTCTTCTTGCCTAGTCTTCAACTTGCTATTCTATTTGAAGGTGCCTAGCAACTGAAGCTTTTGAAGTTTTAGAAATTTGCGATGCATTTGAGAGTCTTCGGTTGGGTGTTCCTGCGGCTACCAGTGCCAGGGAAGTGGTGGTCAAAAGATTCCCGCCTTTACATTTTTGGCAAATCCAATCCTTCTGTGCTATAATGTTGTCAACGCCTAGGCAACCAAAATTAATTAATTTTTTTTTTTTAATAGTTTATTAGGTTGATATGGCAGGATTGCTAACAACCGCTATGTTTACCTTCTTGGAATACGGCTGAGCATACGTTTGCGCGTCAACGAATGATGGCTTTTCCTTTTGTACTTTTACTTGTTCACCTTTTGTGTTTTCCTTGACGGTTTTTCTGTCTTTTGCAGCTTTTCTCGTAGCAATTTCGGGTTTATCCTTAATTGATTTCGAATTCGGGTGTACGGAATTTTTAACCGCATGGCGGCTTTTCTGAATCTCTTTGGCCACTTCAATCTCGATAATTCACTGCGTGCTTTCCCTTACAGTTTACGCAAGTAGCTGGGGCCCGCTCAATTGAGTCGCACTCTTCCGAGCGATATTTATCAACACATTTCACACATCGTGGCTCTTTTTGCCAGTGAGTCTACACATAATTAAGGCCTTGACAGAACTTACACTGAGGGATTCATCTTGCGCACCCATTAGTTTGTTTTTTAGTCAATCTTAATACCGTAAATTTCATCTTTAATTTCGGTCTTATAAAAACTTTGAATAGCGGAAGTCCACGCCAACTTCCGGATTTTTTTCCGATTCTTGCTTGAATGTCGTTCATAACATCTTCACTGCACAAAGGGTGGAGTCTTCTTGCTACAACACGCATTGACCTTTCTAAATAGTTTTCATATGTATACCACTTCTCACACATACATACTTATTTGGCGTAACAGACCATGAAAGGCCTATTCCTAGCTTCTCGCAACCATTCGTGTTGTGTGCGTTATACCTAGTACTATCATAAATACTGTAACAGATGTAAACACTGTTACTGCATTAATTTAATTTTTTCCAAAAATGTTTATTGGTTTATCCTAAGTATAAAAAAAAACAATTTATTCAAAATGACCTCCATATACTCTTATACAGCTAATGATAAATGAGAAGAAAGCGGCTTTCAAAGCTTGGTCAAAGTGCCCCTCTAATAATAATGACGAAAAAGCTCGCCTCGAAATGGAATACAGATGTTGCAAGAAAAAAGAGGGCCTGCATCGGGAGCTGGAGAAAATATTTTCCTCGGTTGCTGATGAAAACCAGGCTATCCAGGAGCTGCGAAGACACACATTGAACAAGAGCGCCACTATCTTCAAAATAGCCGCCCAAAGAAGGAGGAATGCTCAGGAGATTCGTTCGCCAAAGTTCATTAGCAATGCTCATGGCCAGCTTCTTGTGGATGACGACAAAATTCTGCAGAGGTGGCGGCAGTATTGTGAAGAGCTTTTAAATGAACAGTTTCCCCGGCTATACTTTCCAAGAGCCACCCCTAACTGTGAAGAAATACCCGACATTACAGTCGAAGAAGTTAGTGAGGCGGTCAAATACTCCAAAAAACGAAAAGCGGTTGGGCCAGACGAGATACCCTCTGAGTTCTGGAAAAAGATGGGAGACATCGGGTTCAGATGGCTCAGAATTCTCATCTCCAAATTCGTGAGAGGTGATCCAATGCCGAATCAATGGAGGGAAAGTTACCTTCTCCCTGTATACAAAGGGAAGGGTGATACGCGAAACTGTGATAACTACCGTTCGATCAAGCTGATGTCGCACACCATGAAGATCGTTGAACGGGTATTAGGTGGCCGACTGCGAAAAATAATACGGCTATCTGATGATCAGTGTGGGTTTGTCTCAGGTAAATCAACCAAAGATGCAATCCAAAGTATAAGGATCATAATGGAAAAACATCGTGATTCCTTAAGGGATTTGCATATTGTATTGGTTGACTTTGAAAAGGCATTCGACAGACAACTACGAGATCTGATATGGGTGGCGCTAAGACATCGAGGGGTTCCAGAAACCTATGTACAGATGATCATGGACATGTACGAAGGAGCAAAGACAAGAGTAAGATGCCCCGCTGGAGTAACCGAAGAGTTCTCAATCAAAGTCGGGGTGCACCAGGGAAGCGTTTTAAGTCATTTGCTCTTTATTACAGTCCTTGATTATCTGCTTGAAGGTAAAGTGATGGACCCCAAGGTACATCAGTTATTCTTTGCTGAGGATGGAGCCATCATAAGTGAGGATCCTACATCCCTGCAACGAGTACTTGATGTGTGGGTGGACGTTTTGGAGGGAAATGGGTATCGCATTAGTTCAAAAAAGACAGAGTACTTGTGCTGCCCGTTCTCTGATCCACTCAGGCCTATTCCAGACATTTATTTGAATGGAACAGTGCTTCCCAAGTGCGAAAAGTTCAAATATCTGGGATCTGTGATCAATAGCAAAGCAACTTGTGATGACGACATCAATCATCGTGTAAGCGTAGGGTGGATGAAGTGGCGAGAAAATTCCGCTATCTTCTGTGACAGAAAAATGTCCCCTTAGTTGAAAGGAAGGCTCTACACCGCAGTTGTACGTCCAGCGCTCACATACGGTTCACAATGTTGGACGATGTACAAAAAGTATGAGAGTAAATTAACGGCAGCTGAGATGAAGATGCTTCGCATGACAGCAGGAGTGACCAAGCTTGATCGAATAAGAAGTTCGAAGATCCGTGGAAGCTTTCACATCAAGGAAACCATCGTACAAAAGTTAGAGCGTGACCGGCTCACCTTTCGGATCATAGCCTCGCTGATAAAAGGAAGAAGAAGAAGAAGAAGATACTCTTATACAGCCCTTGAGACGAGTTGGCCACTCATCAATCGTAGCACGCACGATTTGTATTGCAGAAGTGTCGACTGCTTTTCTTAAGCTTATTTTTAGCAACTCTAGCTTTGGGTGCCTTCTCGTACAAATCATGCCCTTTAAAACGAACCATAGCTTGTAATCCAAAGGATTAAGATTCGGACTTGCTGATGGCCAATGATGGTTATGAAGCAAGCAATAACCGCAGTCCTGTTTTCCTTATCGCTTCACTCCATGTTTAAAACTAAGCGAATCTTAATTTAAATTTGCGTATGAACAGACCAAATATAAGACCACAAATGACGCAAGCCAACACAAGGTTGCGGGTAATACCAGAGGCTGTAGGGAACCGTTAACAGCTGTAACAGTATTTATGATGTATATTTCGCACGAATGGAAGGGACCTAAAGTTTTGTGCCGTATCCGAAGGGCAATTTTTATCTTGATTTATTGAGATTTTCTTACGACAAAAATGTTCTTAGATGGAAACGTTGGCTAGAGGTGGGACCATGAAAAAATTGTTTGTGTTTTCTGGGATTCGAACACTGAACCTCACGCGCAGTGGTTCGACACCACTAACCACTGCGCCATGGACGACGCTCACACATCTTGAAGATCTTGCAGAGAAATGTGATCTTAAGTCTCAGCTTATTGTAGTGCGTTTTCCAATGATGGATTAGGACGAATAGGGCGTGCTAAAGGAAGTAATTTTGATTGAGGTTGCTTCTCTCGCTTGACTTCTGTCGAAGAACCAACTTTGCGTTTTTTGCTACGTCTTTTCTTTCCGATCGTTTCGCGTGCAAGCTGTTCTTCGTCGGTATGATAATTATTTTTTTTATGCGAGAGCTTTCCTTTTTGAGTAAATCTAGATCTTTCTTAAACCCGTAATAGAGTAGCTCCATTTTGATATGCTTGATACGAAGTTCGTTTTTTTCCTCCTCAAAGCTTTCGGATTTCACTGAGTTCCGTTTTCCACGCGCTGGTGTTTTCGACGGTCTACTTTTTCCGGACACATTCATTATTAATGGTGAATATCCTGATATCCTTGACATTTTTGAAAAGGGATCGATTAAAAGCAATAAATGGCAGAATCCGTAGAGCTAGCTTCTGAAGAGGGTGGATTTTCCAGTGAGCATGGGTTGGGTGTTTAATCGGTTTGTTTTGTTCATTACTTTTTCTGCATACATTAAGCTTGGTACACAGAGGGTAGATTTTAGTCGCCTCTTATCACAGGCTTGCCTACCTTAGGTATATTCTAAACGCTATCCGAAGGGGAGATAAATATAAATGTTAATTCATAATACTTAGCGCCATACGCTTAATAAGCGCACGCCTCAAAACCGTAGATGAATTATATTCTAGAGTCAGACAGACAAAAATCCTCGTCTTTGGTGCTCCCCGTGGGCGGCAGCCGGAAATGGCTATTCACCCTTCAGGTGTCTAGTGTCAGCTAAGAATTTACACGCATGTACTCAATCGTGCGCTGTGGTTCATTAAGACGAAGGTGGGGAATAAACCCATAAAAATTGGCCAAGGTGTGTAGGCACTCGTGCCGAGGGCTGCATGACCAGCTGGTAATAAAACAGTGCTGGTCTCGAACGGTCCCTATCGATGCCCAGGCGAGGTCGGTAGTATAATCGCCTTATCCTGGTATGTCGGCCTCAGGACTCACTCTTCTTTCCGGACATACTCGTGGGACCAACAATTATAAAAAAAAAAATGGATAAAAAAAAAAAAAAAACCAAAAAAATAAAAATAAAAATAATAAGCAAAACAAGCAAGATGTGGTGGGGATGCCCGACATTGGCTCCTCATCGGAAGACGAGCTTCTAGCCTCCAGTCAGAAGTCTTCAGTCTTCCCTTCAGCAGCAGCAAGTACTAGGCAAAGTACTCCCTCTGGAGTTCTGAGGGCGGCTCATCAGACAGCAACAACAGCAAGCACCAAAATGGCAACCAAAGGCACTATGGTTAGTGGCGCTGGTTTGTCAGAGAAAACCAAAACCCCGGACGCCATCATGAAGAGCAGGTACAAGATGGCTCGATTCGTTCTTGACAAGATTGCCAAAAACGAAGCAGCTGGTACCGTTCATGAGAGGGACGCTGCGAATAAGGCCAAACATCAAGCTGTGGTCGATGAGTACATGGCACATCTGGAGAAGCAACAACATCATCCACAACAGAAGAAGTATGACACCAAGGCAAGCAATCGCGAGGCAAGAAAGTCCAAGGTTATCAGGACGCCGACTACGACACAAAATCTACCAGGTACATCCTCGCCCTGTCCTACTCAGACAACGCGACACTTTTCCGAAGTGGTAAGAGAACATCTGCAGGACGCCCTCGCGGACGAGCACTCCTCAGACGGCAAGACGGTCAGTGAAGCGTGGGATAGCATAGAGGCCAGACTATCGGATATGGTCATGGACTACCTGTTGAGAAATCCTGTGGGACCTCTGCCGTGCTTCGATGCCGCCGAGTTGGTCAGGGGTTATCGGGTCGTCAGATGCGAGGACCAGTTCTCCAAGGATTTCCTTAGTGAGTGTGTCACTAAGAGACCAAGAGCTCGCATCTGGCTGCCCAATATGCAGTTTGACGAGGGAAGACTTCTCCAATGTCTGAAACTGCACAATCCGGCGGCTCCGATGGATGACTGGGCAGTCATCAAGGCGGAGGAACCTCAGAAAAATAGCTCATCTTTCCTGCTGCTGATCAACGGGGCTAGCCTGGTGGCTCTCGAGAACTTAAACTTAAGATTTTCCGCCCCTCTGGTCCTGATGAAGATTTAGGTGAAATCGATGGTTCCGATAGGATGTCGGAGGACATGGGGGATGTCGTTATTCCACCTACCACCAATACTGAACATCATTCAGTTTAATCTGCACCACTCGAAGAGTGCGTCAGATACTTTGCTTGTCTTCCTCGGCGACGAGGATATAGATATCGGCATTGTACAGGAACCCTGGATGAAGGGTTCATCCATAAAAGCGCTCAAGGACAACCGTTACAACATCTTCTACCGGGTGTCCGCCGGGAAGGTATACTACTTTGTTTGTTTATAATTTTTGATTAAATGAAAGAGAATGGATCTTATATTGATAAATGTTTTATTTAATGTCGGCAATTATGTATGGAATACAATATCAGGTAAATGTCCGCCTCTGCTAGTCTCACAAATGCGAGCCCTTTTGAGCACATTTTTCATTACATTCTCACACATTTCACGCGGCATTTCATTAATTTCATCACGAATATTTTGTTTGAGTTGCTCAAGCGTTTCTGGTTTGTTTGCATAAACCTTGCTTTTCAGATATCCCCACAAAAAGAAGTCAGGAGCAGTCAAATCAGGCGACCGTGGAGGCCAATCAACATCACCAATTTTTGAAATAACTTGTTGTGGAAAGAGGTCTCGCAGTAATTCCATTGTAATCCTGGCTGTATGCAAAGTGGCACCGTCTTGTTGATACCACATGTTAATCAAGCCCAAAGCATGCAGTTGTGGCGTTAAAAAGTTTTCAATCATATCACGATATCGCTCCCCATTCACAGTTACCGTTACGCCGTTTTCATTTTCAAAGAAGTAAGGTCCAATGGTTCCTCCTGACCAAATTGCACACCACACTGTTACTTTTAATGGATGCAAAGGTGACTGATGAATAATTTGAGGGTTTTCCATTGCCCAGAACCGACTATTCTGTTTATTCACATATCCATTCAAATGAAAATGTGCCTCGTCACTCATTATGATTTTTTCATGAAAATCGGGGTTGTCATGGGCTAGCTGTAACATCGTATTGGCATATGTACGGCGGCGTAAATGGTCTTCTTGAAGAAGCTCTTGTGTCAACTGAATCTTAAATGGAAACAAATGCAAATCCTTGTGCAAAATTGTGGCCAAAGTTGTTCTTTGAAGACCAAGCTCCTGAGCACGGCGTCGAATTGAGGTTGATGGATTGTTTTGAACACTTCCTTGAACAGCAGTAATGTTTTCAGCCGATCTTGCAGTACGTTGTGGCCCATGCTTGGGCCTATTACCTACAGACCCTCTTTCTTCGAAATCATTCACTACACGATAAATAGTGCGTTTTGTTGGCACGTTGTTTCTCCCAAAAATTTCACGTAACTTTCTCATCGTCACAGTAATCGATGATTGATTTTAATAAAATGTTTTAACGATTAAAACACGTTGGTTTATCGAATATTTTTCCATAATAAATTTGCCACGTGTCTACTTCACGACTGCCAAATATGAACTGTCAAGACTAATGTTTACCAAAATGGCGGCAAAACAAAGTAGTATACGTTCCCGGCGGACACCCTGTACAAGACCACAAACCAGGTTAGTAACAAACCTAGGACTTGCATCCTAGCTGTAAAACATTTGAATTTGAAACACTCTTTTTATATTCTCAGTTTACATGGATCGTTATAGGCCATCACCACCAGAGGACGTACGCCACTTAACATCAATGACAACAGCAAAAAAGGACAATCTGCTTCTGGGCTGCGACGCAAATGCCAGGCATACATTATGGGGCAACTCTGAAGTCAACGAACGCGGTGAGTCCTTGTTTGATTTTCTAGTGATGTCCAAGCTTTCTATTTGTAACGTCGGTACAACGTTTTGTTTGTTTTTCCGGGATTCTCTACAATGTGTGCCTCGAGGTTGAGGCTCTCAAGCCATTTAGAAACCCTAAGAGAATTGACTGGAAGAAGTTTGGTCATGTTATTAAATCAAAACTTCATAGAATACCCGACTTGAAAATTGAATCAGTCGAGGAACTAGATGCCAAAATCAGGACCTTCGAAACAGCCATGGGTGCGGCTTTTAAAGTTTCGTGTCCTATTAAATATAGCAAGAAAAAATTCTCCCCTTGGTCGAAGGAAGATCTATCTAATCTGAGGAAGATAACTAGAGAGATCTTCAATGTCTGCTTTAAAGACAAGTTCTGGCAACCATATAAGGATTGCCTGAAGGAATACAAGAAATCCATTAAAAGTGCCAAGATGCCAATTATTGGGAAAAAAGTATTGTGAATCAGAAGCAATGGCAATAATAACAAAAATCTCCCCAGCTATCTGGACGCCACCCCCGGAGAATAGCTGAAGCATAAACAACTGAGCTTCAAGATCAAGAACCACTACACCAAAATCGCTCTCTCTCTCTCTCTCTCTCTCTATCCATCCTTTCCAACGCCCGCAGTGCGTGTAAACATGTTAAATGTATTCATAACCCTTTGAGTGCGCGCAAATTATATAAAAAAAAATAAGTCTCTTGCTTGGAAAGACTACTGTCAGTCCATTGAGACCATAAAAGACTCTGCCAGGCTGACTAAAATTCTGTCCAAGGAACATTCTAGCCCGTCCTTTATTAAACGGCCGGATGGGACTTGGACGGACTCCTACTCCTCTAGCGAGTCACTGGGACTTTTAATGCAAACACACTTTCCAGGATGTAGTAATGAAATTGACCTCCCACCAGTTTCTCAGCAGTTAACACCTCCTGGGCTATTAACAGTTTCTCTCCCTATAAATCGGCCGGCCTTGACGGCATTCTCCATATTATGCTTCTAACGAAGTGACATGTTTCTCTCTACGGGCCGAGACGAAAGGGGGCGGCGTATTGCATGCTCTCAGGCACTTGGCAAGGAATTAGAGCCACGAACAACAACAAAAGACCAGGAGATACAAACAACAACAAAAGACAAGGGAATTTTTAAAATGCACATTTCGTTCCTACAGGAATTATGCATAAATAAGAGGATATTTGATGCAGTTGGCAGAGCTTGCTCAGTGGTAACACCGTGCCAACAGACTCTCCCGAATTCGGCCTCCAAAGTGATACTTTGGCTTTGGTTCCCTTTTGCTTGCCTGCACAGTTGTGAGTGAGCACCCAGTTAAAGGTCCACTGCTGACCAGAACCAGCCAAGAGCCGATTAAGTTTCTTCCCCGTTTTTGGGGTTGACATTACCTGACCGCCCTTTAGCGGATTTCGCCGCTAGCCCTCCTTGGAGCTTACGCTTAAAAATTGCCTCTCGATAAGCAGTCTCTCCCCGACTGCTAGCAAGGCCGTGCCCTTGTACGGATTGCCCACACCTGCCCATGCCTAGCGCAGAAAAGCCAGTTAGCCCGGCTCCTTAGCCGGACTGCCAGTTAGCCCGGCCCTCGGCCGGACTGCCAGTTATTTCGTACCCCTGTACGGAGTGCCAGTTAGCCCGGCTCCTAGCCGGACTGCCGTGAGCCTATACAGCGTGTAGACCGCACGCCCGTAGACAAATAGCGTAAACAAATCCCTTCTATTCAAATCTCAACATGCGTACACTAAAGGGCGATCTACAGAGAAGGCGCTCCACGAAGTTGTGCGAACGATAGAAAAGACAATCCACTTCAAACAATTTACCCTTGCTACCTTCTTAGACATTGAAGGTGCCTTCAATAACGTCAGTACGGAATCGATTCAGGACGCTCTGATCCACCTGGGTGTGGAAGAGTTTATTAGCAAATGGATATTGACAATGCTAACAACTTGAATCATTCAATCGACTCTCGGTAACAGCAGATCCACCATATCTGTTGTTAGAGGAACTCCTCAAGGTGGGGTCTTATCTCCTCTTCTATGGCTTATGGTCATCAATCAAATTTTGTGTAGACTTGATAGGGATGGAGTTAAGGTTGTCGCGTATGCGGATGACGTGGTAATACTGGTATCGGGAATGTTTCCATCCGTAATCAGTGAGATCATGGAAGGTGCCTTGGGCAAGATTAGCTCATGGGCCACTGGATATGGACTAAGCGTAAACCCGAGAAAACTGAACTGATGCTCTTTACCACTAAAACCAAAATACCGACGTTTACGCTTCCACGGCTAAACAATCATCTACTCTCCCGATCCTCCAGTGCCAAGTACCTAGGTGTGGTACTTGATCCAAAACTAAGCTGGAAGCTTAATATTGAGCAACGGGTAAAGAAGGCCTGTGTGGCTTTCTATGCTTGCAGCAAGATCTTTGGCAAGACGTGGGGACTTCGCTCGAAGATGGTCTTATGGATGTATACTGCCGTGGTGCGTCCCATTCTTTCCTATGGATCGCTAGTCTGGTGGCCTGCGTTAAGGAAAGCTTATAACATCAAACTTATCAACAGGGTATAAAGAACTGCGGCTATAGGCGCAACGGGTGCCATGAGGACATGTCCAACCGATGGCTTGAACGTTATTCTGCACCTTTTACCACTCGATCTTCACATTATGTAGCTATCATCGTGTAGTGCGGTCAGGCTAAGGGAAACAGGATGCTGATGCACCAATGCGTATGGTCACAGCAGTATCCTGAATTTGCTACCGCAGGATCTGGTAGCTAATCTGACCGACCAAATAACTCACACAGAGAACTTTAGAAATGACGTCACGGTCAGATTCCCAACCAGGGCGGAATGGGAAACTGGCGTACTGATAAATGAGTTCGAATCAACAATTTTCACCGACGGTTCAAAAATGGACTGCGGGGTAGGGGCGGGGATATTCTCTGATTCCCTTAATATTTCCAGGTCGTACCGGCTTCCTGATTCGTGCACTGTCTTCCAGGCGGAAGTTTTTGCTGTACGTGAGGCCTGTCGCATACTTAAGCAAACATCTACACCCCTAAATACCATTGCCATCCTCATTGACAGCCAGGCGGCTATCAAGGCTATAGTATCTGCCACTACATCCTCAAGGCTAGTAGAACATTGCAAAAAAGAACTCGCCTCGCTTGATGAACTCGCGAGGCAAGGATCTGCTCTTAATGCTTCCCTAGCAAAAGAGGTGAACGTCCCGTTAGGGGTCCTTAAGGGAGGCATCTTCGCGCATTATCTGCTAAAGGCGGATAGTAGATGGCAGGGGGTGCGGAACTGTGTCATTTCCAGGCAGATGTGGCCCAAATACTCCCGGAAATGAACGCAAGATTGTAGGAACAGGAGGAGGAACAGTTATTTATTTATTTATTTTCATTTTGAACGTTACAAATCGTGTTACCTGCGAAGCTAAAGACTTGTCTGCAGTTGGTTGAGCTTACTGTTTAAACATTGTTTGAAAGTTTTACAATTAATGATTTAATTTGATTACAATACTTTAATGCTAGACAATTTCGTGTATTTATGTTATGTTATACATTTTTACAAATAAATATTTTTTTTAAGGAATAGAACTTAAATTCAGAAAATGTGATTTTATTAGTTTTTTACGTTTTTTAAAATTAGGAATTATTTTTAATTCTGCTGGTAGGGAGTTCAGAGCTGTTGGAATTGCATGGGCAAGCTGTCGTCTTCCGTAGTTGTTGAATACTGCCGGTACTTCAAGAAGTTGTTGAGCTCGTCTCCTCGTATTAGGGCTGTGACTAATGGCTTGCTGGAAACGGAGGTCATCGTAGTACTCTAGGATTACTGCCATCTTGTGTATGCTATTGACATCCCAAACCTTGAAAAAAGCGTTTTTAGTTATGATTGTAACTAAACGTCTTTGGATATTTAAAAGCTTATCGACATGAGTTTTTGATGCATTCCCCCATGCAAGTATCCCATATCTTATACGGGATTCAGCTAAGGAATAGTAGACCTGCTTCAGTATAGTATGAAGAGTATCTCTTCAACGCAAAAACAGCACTCTTCAGTTGTAGGCGTAGCTTGTTGATGTGTTCATGCCAAAGAAAGTGATTATTTATTGTGATTCCGAGGTACTTTATGGACGTGACTACTTCAATAGGGTCGCTACTTCTCATTGTTGGGCAGTGTTCGTTATGGTAATAAACGTTTATAATATCTGTTAGTTGATTTGGTGTATGTATATGCATTATCTTCGTTTTCGTCGAGTTAATTACTAAGCTGTGTTCGTGACACCACTTTGAAACCTTATTAAACTCCTCCTGCATGATTTTTATCGCGATATCAAGGTTTCTGTGCTTGACAACAATGGCAATATCGTCTGCATAAGCAAAAGCCGTGCTATGTTGAAATACACGAAGAAGTTCGTTGGCGAAGAGAATGAACAGCAATGGCCCCAACTTAGATCCTTGGGGGACGCCATATAAACTGTCTTTTTCGCTACTTATCGTATTGGATACTTTAACCCTCATTGTTCTTCCTGACAAATAGTTTTCTATCCATTTTGCGGTGACACCTCTTACTCCAATGTTGTATAAGCTGTCAAGAAGTTTGTCGTGAACCAAAGTGTCGAAGGCTTTGCTAAAATCCACGAACATAATTAAGATGTGGTGGCTCTTATTTAAGCCTATGGTTACTAGGTTTGCAAGTTCACCTAACAGGCGTCCTGTGCTCTTCCCTTTCTGGAAACCATATTGATTCGGTTCGAGAATTTTGTGTTTTGGATAAAACTACTTAAACGCTTCACTACAATCTCCTCCATGCACTTCTCTACAATAGGCAGAATCGATATCGGCCTATAATTTTAAATTTTGTTTTTAACTCCTCCCTTGTATATTGGCCGGATTATAGACGTTTTTAACAAGCTAGCAACGCGACCTTGACGAAGACTTCGATTTACTACTTCTTTAACAATTGGTGTTAGTGTAACAGCGTTCAATTTCAAATCAATAGGTCTAATATTATCTGCTCCTGGACCTTTATTTGTTTTTAGGCAGCATAGCATTTTAAAAACTTCTGCATCACTGGCCTCTTCTAGATACATGGATTGTACTACATACTTGCTTTGATGACTAGACGTTTTTTTATAACAGCTATGAACAATTTGTGAAGCTTGATTTGAAAAATGATCATCAAATTCATTCACAACTAATGTTAGCTCTTTGCTTCCGGAAAAGTTATTAACAATTGTCTCACCTATAGACTGCTTTTTCCTCCCTAGGACTTCATTCAGAACATTCCATGTTTTCCTGGGGTCATTCTTAGCGATGGAAAATTGGATCTTATAGTAATTAGACTTAGTTGTTTGAATGTTTTTATTTACAAGGTTCCGGAAGTGCTTATATTCATTTTGGTAGCATTTATTTGTGGGGTTGCTTTTCCACCTTCTATAGAGCTTATCTCTCGTTTTGCACATTTGAAATAAATCGGATGTCATCCACGGCTTGTTTATGCGTTTCTTCCTATTTCTTATTGGTCTAGTTGATTGTGCATATACAGTTATCCACAAAAGTCTGCGTACAGCGACGAAACTTTGGAAAACAGAGGCGTTGTGGCCAAATAGTAAATAATATATCTTTCAAATTGCAATATTTCAGTAAAAGAGTATTAAACCCATTCATTTTGAACAATATTTTCATATTTTTTTTTATTTTCTTAAGAAAAAGTTAACAAAAACAAAAAAAAGTCATTAAATACATTCCACAAAAGTTTGCGTACAGCTCTGAAATAAAATGGAAAACATTAGTTCAATTGAATAAAAAGTAATTATTTCTTTTTACTTTTATGGTAAATATTTTGTCGGATATCCCCTCTTCTTAATTACCTCCTTCAAACGGTTTTGCATTGAAGAAACTAGTTTTTCTGTACACGAACTAGTAATATTTCTCCATTCTGCTAGTAAGGCATCCTTCAGTTGCATTTTATTCCGAATCTCACGCGTTCGGATCCTGCGTTCTAATTCATCCCACAAGTGCTCAATGGGATTGAGGTCTGGACTCTGCGGGGGCGTTCGCAACATGTGGGGAACGTTGAACAAAAGCCACATATGCACATTATGGGCCGTATGTTTTGAGTCATTATCTTGCTGTCTCTTAAATTTCTTTTGAGGATATCAATGTAGTTGAACTGGTCCATGATTCCTTCGATTATTTCCAACTTTCCGACCCCCGATGCAGACATACAGCCACATACCATCAAACCTCCACCTCCATGTTTCACTGTCTTGACGCTATACTTGGGATTTAGTGCATTGTTTTGACGTCGCCAGACTCTCAAGCGGCAATCCGAACCAAAAATGTTATATTTTGACTCGTCCGAAAATATAACCTTGCGCCAGAAGTCTGGAGATTTGTTCACGTATTCCTTTGCGAACATGAGACGTTTCTGACGGTTAATTTTGTTCACAAAAGGTTTTTTTCTGGGTGTGCACGACCTAAATCCCATATCGACGATGACCCTTCGTACTGTTTCTGGATGCACTGTGGTGTTATTGTGAATTTCGAGATGCGAACTTATCTTTTGAGCGCTAATGAAGGGCTCCTGCTCCACAATCCGCTTGATCGCCCGCTTATCCCTCAGAGTTAGCTTCGGTGGTCTCCCAGATCTTGGCTTTGACTCAATTTCACCTTCATCCCTAAAGCGACCTATTGTTCTCTGGATCGTTGACCGGGGTCTTGAAGTTATTTCAGATATTTGGGAGTACGACTTTTGCTGTTGTATGTATAAATTCAAAATCAACTGCCTTTCAGACACACTTAATTCTCTTTTTCCCATTTTCTGAATTAATTTTAAGCGAATATCAAAGAAAACTATTCTCTCTACAAGCACTACAAGCAGACAACCACGCAACTTATTCATATCCTGCAAAAAGAAATGTCCCGTTACTTAAACGGAATTCTGGGAAGGAAAATCTGTAGCTGTACGCAAACTTTTGTGGAATGAATTTAATGACTTTTTTTGTTTTTGTAAGCTTTTTCTTAAGAAAATAAATAAATATATATAAATATTGTTCAAAATGAATGGGTTTAATGCTCTTTTACTGAAATATTGCAATTTGAAAGATATATTATTTACTATTTGGCCACAACGCCTCTGTTTTCCAAAGTTTCATCGCTGTACGCAGACTTTTGTGGATAAGTGTATATAGTTCATTTTTTCTGCGAAACTATTATAGAGACACTCAGCATCAGTTTCGTCACACAAAAGTTGCCAGTTAGTTTGTTCAATCAATTGATTGACTTTATTTTGTTGTATTTGATGATATATTTCACTGACAGTTTTGTTCCCGTTGTCATGTTTTGTAGCATACATTATTGCGTAATGATCAGAAATGTCAGTTTCAATGACTGCCGATACGATATCACGATTTGTTATGCTGACAAATAAATGGTCAATTAATGTAGCTGTATTCGCATGTAGATCCACACGTGTGCTTTGTTTGATTACATTTGTAAGGCCCTTAGACGCCATCATCTCTAAGTATGTTATAATACTTTAGTAAACCGTGCAGATATCGCAAGAATTCTGGCAGTTAGTACTGGCCACTGGCCCATCGGGGTTCATGCGGCCAGAATAGGCATTGCATTTAATGCACACTGTCGCAGCTGCAATACTGCTGAGGAGCGGCCAGGCAGCGCACCTTAGGTAAACTCTTTTTCGACAACCTTATAGAGCTAGCAGAGATTAGCATTGGGGATATTATCAGCTTCTTCAGGCGAACCCCACAGGCGGATCAGTAGAAATGCGGTGAAGTGGGAGGGTTGTGATCCCTTGTTTTCGGATCATAACCTCGCTGATAAAAGGAAGAAGAAGAAGAAGAAGATATTATCAGCTTCTTCAATGTTACGGGGTGGATTTGAATAATCCTTACCCACTTTTTCTTCTTCTTTTCCCTAGTAGTTAACGTCCTTGTTACATCCGTTAGGTTACTTGAGTTGTGGTAATAAAACGGCGCTTCTGCGCTAATTAAGTTTCGGCATGGTTTGCTGACACAACCACTTCCATCTGGGTCACACTGCACCTACAGTGATCAAAAAAAGTATTTGACATAAGGCTACCTTGGAGCAAAGAAACTAACTCCAGGAAAAAACAGGTTAGACATTTCTATAACAGGGCCACAGAAATAGGGGACGGTACGGTGAATATATAGAGCGCAAGAGGGAGTTTAAGTACTTAATCAGGCAATCTAAGAGAAAGTCGTGGAAGGAATTTTGTCAGTCCATTGCGGATACCAGTGAAGCTTCCAGACTTCGCAAGATGTGAGTTAAGACACTTCTGCCCCAAGCTTCATCAAAAAATCTGACGGCTCGTGGGCAGAAAGCAGCGAAGAAGTTTTAGAAACGTTAATTGAAACTCACTTTCCAGGAAGTAGATCACCGATAGATTCTACTACTGATGGCTACTCGTATACGGGTATGTTAATAGGGGACGATGTAGAAAATCCTATTACATGGAAGAAGATGGGTAATTATGTCACTCGCACTATTCAAAGCACCAGGCCCTGATGGAATTTTGCCAGCTATGCTATAAAAAGCTCCAGCCAAGGTTAGAAAGAGGTTTAGGGACATTTTTAAGCAATGTTTAACGTCATGTTACGTACCAGTGGCATGGAGGGAAGTGCGGGTTATAATCATACCTAAGGCAGGTAAACTAAGCCACACTTCAGCGAACGACTACATACCCATAAGTCTCTCGTCATTTCTCCTTAAGACGCTTGAAAGGCTTCTTGATATTCACATCAGAAGTAAGTGCTGCAGCGGTATTTTATGCAAAGCTCAACATGCATACCATATTTGAAGGGAAATCGGTGGAAACAGCTTGCCACGACGTTGTAGGGAAAATAAAAGCTAGCCTTCACCATAAGGAATTTGCTCTAGCAGCCTTCCTGGACATAAAAGATGCTTTCAATAATGTAGAAGGAAGGGCCATCATCGATCATAGCATTACCAATTGGCTCTGCAATATGCTCGGCAACAGAAACATTAACTCTACTATCGGAAATAGATCAATAAGAAAATTCGTTACCAGGGGGACCCCCCAGGAGGGCGTTATCTCACCCCTCCTCTGGATTCTAGTCATTGATGGGATACTTAAAGTAATACAGGCATAAGCGTCACCGCTTACGCGGACTACTTACTTACTTAGGAGGCGCTACAGTTCGGGGTGAACCTAGGCCTGGGAATCAACCAACAATTTAGCTCGGTCTTTAGCTAATTGCCTCCAGTTGCGCACTCCAAGTTGGTCGAGGTTCCCTTGAACTTGTGCGCGCCACCTATGGCGATGATTCCCTCTACTGCGTCGTCCCTCGGGGTTAGATTCGAAGACTCTGTGGACCGGAGCGTTGGTGTCCATTCGCTCTTCATGTCCTAGTCATCTCAGACGTCCAATACGCAGTTTTTTTGACTAGGTCGATGTCGCTGTACAGCTCGTATAGTTCGTGATTGAATCTTCTCCTCCAAAACCCGTCAACGCAAACGGGACTGAAAATCTTACGAAGAATTTTTCTCTCGAAGCGACCAAGGATATCTTCATCCTGTTTTAATAAAGTCCATGTTTCAGCGCCATAAAGCACGACTGGGATGATGAAGGTCTTATATAGAGTCTCCTTAGTTGTTCGGGATAGGGCTTAGGGGACGACGTGGTGATTTTAGTCCAGGGCAAATTCCTTGACACATTAAGTGAAATGATGGAATCAGCTCTTAATAGTCTCGAAAAATGGGCTAGAGGGTGTGGATTGCACGTCATCCCAGATAAAAAAAGAATTGGTACTCTTCAGTAGCAAATACAAGATACCATCCTTCAAACTGCCTAAGCTAGCAGGGGTGGAGCTTTTCCTTTCGGATCGCGCTGGATATCTTGGTATAATGCAGGATAGGAAACTAAGTTGGAAACTTAACATACACGAACGAGTCCGCAAGGCTTATAATGCTCTCTTCATCTGTAAGAGGACCGCAGGGATAAAATGGAGCCTGAAGCCCGCAATGATGCCCTGTCTATACATCATGATAGTCAGACCCATCCTTACGTATGGGGCACTTGTGTGGTGGAAAGCAACGAATACGAAAAACATACGGGATATGTTGGCCATCGTACAAAGAACGGCTTGCATTGCCATCACAGGTGCTCTACGCACAACACTTACGGCTGCACTCGAGATCTTTCTGTATCTTTTACCACTAGATCTACAAATTAAATTTCAAGCGGGGAACAGTGCGCCTCGGCTTTCTAACTTTGGTCTCTTCAAGACTTATAATGTAGGACATAGCTCCATTCTCAAGGAATCATTTCCCGGAATCCCTGACGAATCGGACGATATTCTTGGCACTACGCACTAAGTATTAGAGAGGACTGGCGAAGGAAGACAGTCTCTGTCCATAACGAGATTGCAATATACACAGTCGGTTCTAAGACCAGAGAGGGTACGGAGTCAGGTATTTACTCGAGTGATACGAACCTACAGGTGGCCCTGATACTTCCAGACACATGCAGTGTGTTCCAATCAGTGCTTCTAGCTGTACTTAAAGCTGCGGAGATACTTGAGATGGGATCAATATCCGACAAGAATATCGCCATCTGCATTGACAGTCAGGCTGCGCTAAAGGCGCTAGAGTCTTACGTCACCAAATCTGAGATAAACAGGAATTGCCGCACAATGCTTAGGACATTATGTACGCAGAACCGAGTCAGATGATGTTGGGTATCTGGACACTGCGATATCGAAGGCAACGAGCAAGCCGACGCGCTGACCAAAAGAGGAGCGGGGCGCGTGCTAAGGGAATCATTCGGGTGTGGCAAATTCGCTTTTTATTAATGGAACGATGGATCCTATATAACCGGTGCAGAACGGGTTAAGAATATCACTGCAGCCCCCGAGTCCGTGGGTTGACACGACTGGAGATCACCGGTGTCATAAAAGAACGATCAAACAATACTAAAACAGGAGCATGCACGTGTCAAACAACAAACACCATCGCAATATGGCGCCAAAAATTGTATTGGAAAACTGTATCATTATGGTAATACTTGCAAAAAGGAAAGGCACTACCCCGCCAGGCACTACCACTGCTGTGCATGGTACTGATCCTGGACCGAGCAGAAATGTTCGGGTCAGAGCTATACGGATTCCGGGGGCTAGCAAAATAATGAAACAGTTTGGACGCAATTTGAGGGTCGCGAGTTGGAACGTTGGAAGCATGACCGGTCGAAGTTACGAACTGGAAGAGATGATGAATAGAAGGCGGGTGGACATCTTGTGTGTCCAAGAGACGAAATGGAAAAACACCGGGAATCGGGCGCGTTTCTTGGACGTTAGGACAAAAGATTACAAGATGTTCTACTACGGAACGGAAAAGTCTAAGAACGGAATCGGTATCATCCTTGCGGCAGAGCTACTTGGAAACGTCTTGAGCATTTCGAAGTCCAGCGACCGTTTGATGTCTCTCAAACTAGTAATACAAGGAGAGGTGTGGAATATTGTCAGTGCATATGCTCCCCACGATGGGTACAATCAGAGAGATAAGGATGCATTTTGGCTAGATTTCCACAATCTCCTTAAGAACATCCCAAAGGAAGAATTTCTATTTGTTGGAGGAGATTTGAATGGACATGTCGGGAAATCAAACGAAGACTATGAAGACTGCCATGGAGGACTAGGATATGGCACCAGGAACCTTCCTGGTGAAGACATCCTAAGCATGTGCAAATCACACGGTCTTATCGTGTTAAATACCATGTTCATCAAACAAAGCCGACACCTGATCACTTACAGCAGTGGTGGAGATGAAACTCAGATTGACTACCATTTGGTAGGCAGTTTCATGAAGCCCCGGGTAAAAGATTGCAAAGTGATCCTGGGAGAGGCAATCGCTCGGCAACACCATCTCCTGCTAACAGAAATTTTTATGAAAACACCGAAGAAAAGCAAACAAACAAGGGTCTCTGAGAAAATCAAGTGGTACAATCTGGACAAAGAAAAAGGCGAAGCTTACCTCTCTCACACCATCAACGGAGCTGAGGATGAAAAGTGCAGAGCACAAAATATGTGGGATTCCCTACAGCGAATTTGCTTAAATAAGGCCAAATCACTGCTAGGAGCTTCAAAAGGCCACCATCAACACGCCAAAGAAACATGGTGGTGGAGTGATGAAGCTAAGAAAGTGATAAATGAGAAGAAAGCGGCTTTCAAAGCTTGGTCAAAGTGCCCCTCTAATAATAATGACGAAAAAGCTCGCCTTGAAATGGAATACAGATGTTGCAAGAAAAAAGAGGGCCTGCATCGGGAGCTGGAGAAAATATTTTCCTCGGTTGCTGATGAAAACCAGGCTATCCAGGAGCTGCGAAGACACGCATTGAACCAGAGCGCCACTATCTTCAAAATAGCCGCCCAAAGAAGGAGGAATGCTCAGGAGATTCGTTCGCCAAAGTTCATTAGCAATGCTCATGGCCAGCTTCTTGTGGATGACGACAAAATTCTGCAGAGGTGGCGGCAGTATTGTGAAGAGCTTTTAAATGAACAGTTTCCCCGGCTATACTTTCCAAGAGCCACCCCTAACTGTGAAGAAATACCCGACATTATAGTCGAAGAAATTAGTAAGGCGGTCAAATACTACAAAAAACGAAAAGCGGTTGGGCCAGACGAGATACCCTCTGAGTTCTGGAAAAAGATGGGATACATCGGGTTCAGATGGCTCAGAATTCTCATCTCCAAATTCGTGAGAGGTGATCCAATGCCGAATCAATGGAGGGAAAGTTACCTTCTCCCTGTATACAAAGGGAAGGGTGATACGCGAAATTGTGATAACTACCGTTCGATCAAGCTGATGTCGCACACCATGAAGATCGTTGAACGGGTATTAGGTGGCCGACTGCGAAAAATAATACGGCTATCTGATGATCAGTGCGGGTTTGTCTTAGGTAAATCAACCAAAGATGCAATCCAAAGCATAAGGATCATAATGGAAAAACATCGTGATTCCTTAAGGGATTTGCATATTGTATTGGTTGACTTTGAAAAGGCATTCGACAGACAACCACGAGATCTGATATGGGTGGCGCTAAGACATCGAGGGTTTCCAGAAACCTATGTACAGATGATCATGGACATGTACGAAGGAGCAAAGGCAAGAGTAAGATGCCCCGCTGGAGTAACCGAAGAGTTCTCAATCAAAGTCGGGGTGCACCAGGGAAGCGTTTTAAGTCATTTGCTCTTTATTACAGTCCTTGATTATCTACTTGAAGGTAAAGTGATGGACCCCAAGGTACATCAGTTATTCTTTGCTGACGATGGAGCCATCATAAGTGAGGATCCTACATCCCTGCAACGAGCACTTGATGTGTGGGTGGACGCTCTGGAGGGAAATGGATATCGCATTAGTTCAAAAAAGACAGAGTACTTATGCTGCCCGTTCTCTGATCCACTCAGGCCTATTCCAGACATTTATTTGAATGGAACAGTGCTTCCCAAGTGCGAAAAGTTAAAATATCTGGGATCTATAATCAATAGCAAAGCAACTTGTGATGACGACATCAACCATCGTATGAGCGTAGGGTGGATGAAGTGGCGAGAAAATTCCGCTATCTTCTGTGACAGAAAAATGTCCCCTTAGTTGAAAGGAAGGCTCTACACCGCAGTTGTACGTCCAGCGCTCACATACCGTTCACAATGTTGGACGATGTACAAAAAGTATGAGAGCAAATTAACGGCAGCTGAGATGAAGATGCTTCGCATGACAGCAGGAGTGACAAAACTTGATCGAATAAGAAGTTCGAAGATCCGTGGAAGCTTTCACATCAAGGAAACCATCGTACAAAAAATAGAGCGCGACCGGCTCAGTTGGCATTGCCACGTTCAAAGAAGAGATCATTTGAACCCTGTTAAAAATGCAATATCAATGCACGTTCAAAAAACATCGCGATGTAGGAAAGGCAGGCCTATAGACGCCTGAATCAGACAAATGCGACGACATCGGCATTTCATTGGCCTCAGTAACCGAGTGATCCAAAATCGGCAGGCCTGCCGATATTTTCTGAGGTCAAATAGGCGAACCCCACAGGCGGATCAGTATAAATGCGGTGAAGTGGGGGGGTTGTGATCCCTTGTTTTCGGATCATAGCCTCGCTGATAAATAGAAGAAGAAGAAGAAGAATGGATTCTATATATAATATTATATAAACTTTCTAAAACAAAATTTACTTGCGAGTGCAGAAAAATTAGAACTTGGACAACATGTTCAGTTCTGACAAGGTAATGATCCAAAGCACATCGCTTTAAAAACAAGGCGTTGGCTTCTGTACAACTGCCGCAAAGTAATTAAAACGGTTGCCCAATCACCCGATCTGAGCACCAAAGAGCAATTTCTTCTTCTTCTTCTTCCTTTTTTTCAGCGAGGTTATGATCCAAAAATAAGGGATCACAACCCTCCCACTTCACCGCATTTCTACTGATCCGCCTGTGGGGTTCGCCTATGGGGTCATTTGGAAAAAAAATTGCGTACACACACCTTTACCAACAGAAACCAAATGAAAACTGCTTTACTGGGGTCTTGGACTAACATTGATTCGAATACACTAAAACATTGGTCAAATCGATGCCATCTACGAGAGGTCATACGACACAAAAGATAAGCTACCAAATATTAGTGCTTCAAAAAAATATATATTTCGTCTAATTGTCTTTAATGTCGAATATTTTTTGGTTGTGAATTTCTTTTCATTTTATATGCTTTAGTTTTTTTTTCTTGAAATGCAATAAATTAAAAAAAAATTATGAATTGAAATAAAAAAATAAATAAGTCTAGTATGTAAGTATGTATGTATTTATTGAATTTTTGGAAAGGTACCCTTATGCGTTTATAAATTTTATATTCGTTTACAAATTTTTCAGGTCTAAAACTTAAACAGATTTACTAAAATAAAAATTTTCGAAATTCCGGTTAAAAATAAAAGAAAACTGCTTTTACAACTCCCCAAACCTTGGCATGATATTTGCCTGCAGATTTTATATATTTTGTTGAAGCAGCGTTCACTGAAGTAATACAATACAATACTACTGAGATGAATTGAAAAAAAAAAGTTGAAGTAAATGAATCAATAATTTAATTCAACGAAAACTAAGTTCTGTTAGATTTAAGTGTTGTCTGAGGCAGTGATGTGCGAAATATAGTTTGCAGCGTTTACCATAGCTATAGAGGAGATAGGTTCCACAAAATAATGCGCATGCCTCTAATTTGATTTCCCCTCTTTGCAGTGAACCTGTTGATGTCCTTGGAATTTGTACACATGACAATTGAATTATTGTTGCTAGCATAAGATTTTCTTTCTTTAGAGTTTTGGCGGATTAAGTGAGTCGTCTTAGACTGTGTCTCCAAATGAGTTTGAAAATCTATTTTGTATAGTTTCCATACCCTATACCTAGGTTTCATTGAGTTCGACACTTAGTTTGCAACAAAGAGAAACAATGATAATAATAATAAGGTTATATCACCTTGTAAAGTACGAGTCCCATATATACAAATAATAAGGCTACCATCACGTAAGACGACAATTGCCTGACTATATCATTTTGACGACAGTATTGGTTCATGTAACAAGAAAAATTTGTCTATACGATACACTTTTAATAATTAACTCGCTGCTTCACGCAAAACGGAAAACTGTCAAATATTATCGTCCGTACGATTGCACTTGAGCGGTAGTTATTTCATTGTCGTGCTTGAAGTTTAAAGGTAGTTTTATATATATTTTATTTGGCGCAACAGGTCACTAAGTGCCTAGGCCTAACTTCTCACAACCACTCGTGTTGTGTGCGTTATATTATATTTTTCGTATGAATGGAAGAGATCTACACTTTTGTGACACATCCGAGAGGTAATTTTGTTTTTGAGAAGCTTTCTCATGATGACAATACTCCCGAATGTTTGTTAAACGTTTGCGAGGGATGGGACCGTGAAAAAATGTTTTTTTGTGTTTGCTGGTGTTCGAACATGGAACCTCAGGCACAGTGGTGCGACACACTAACCACTGCGCAACGGCGCCCAAGTAAGGTGCTTTTATGATATTCAGTATTCAAATATATTGCTGTTGGATAATGATGATGAAAATAAAAAGCATGTAGAACTATTGCGAAAGCAAAATACTCTGGGAGATGTTCTGGATCCTTTATCAATTCCAACAAAAAGAAATCAGGGGTCGAATTGTTGGGCGAAAGGGAAGACGACGAGGAGCTGATCGCGGCGATTTAAATAAAACACTTCTTGTTTTTCTCACGGTCGAAAATCAACTATTTCTTTATTGTCCTCTTTTCTTCTTTACAATTCTCCCTTGCTTTATTAACCTACTTACTCATATAACTCATGTTATTCACGACATGCAGAACCACTGCGCCAACGCATTGCACAACCTCCACAACGTGAACCCAATTAAAGTGCAAACAATTAATGCAAAATGCATTAAACTCCAATTCGGGTTCAGCGCGATCACCTAAAGTGCAATACACTTTCAATGTTAACTCCGCATTTCGCAAATAACGAGCAATAAAAGCGTGGGAAATTCGAGGCACAACACTCCCCCCTCCCCGTAAGGAAAAAAATAAAATGAAATAAAAAAAAAGTCATAATACTTACATGATACATAAATGTTTTATTCTTATTTATTTTTTTCCTGCTAAAGTAAGAACAGTAGAACATTATCTTTATATCAGAGATTTCTGATTACATTTTTCTTCAAAAAATAATTTCTTAACTATAATTTCGTTAAAGGGTTAAAGAGTTTTTTGTTTGCTATGTCTTAAAACTGTACAATAAGTGAACCACTCCGGCGTACTGCCGTTAAAATTAAAGCACATTGAAATTTGAATTACATGAATATGTATATTGAGAGTATATATTTTTTTAAACAATACATAATAAGCATTAGATATTACATAGTTTATCATTATCAACAGTATATTTCTCTAAACAAATTTTTGTTTTTGTTTTGTATACAATATAAACTGTAAAACTATGATATGTTGGCAAGAGTCTGTCTTCTGCCCTTAAGAATTATGAAAGTTTGATATATATCTTGTATGGATATTATAACACAGAAGGGAAAGGGTGGGAAACATTTAATGTTAAGCATATCAATATTAGAGCTTTTCTTTTTTCGAAACGATTTTAGAACACTTTTAGTTCTTTTTGCTCATTCTGGAATCTCGTTCTTGGCCTTTACATCTTCTACTCAGCTGCCTGTATTTGGGAGTGCGACGACGACATGCCACAAACAGAATTTCTTAATTATAATCGTTACTGTAATCACCAAAGCTACCACCAGAAAAATTGTTGTGCCGATATGTACGTGTTGTGTGAGTTTCATTTGTTTATTATGACACTTTAGTGTTTCTTTGTTCAAGTGTTCTTCTAAACTTTCGAATTCAGTATCTAATAATTTGCTGTGGTAATTTTCTGAATTTGAAATTTTTAAAGGTGAGATATTCATTTGTTTAATCGGCTCAACAAATGAGGCGTTATCGCAACAAGATTTTAGGTTTAGACTAAAAGTTGGTAATTGAAATTGTAATTCTTTTGTAAAAATGCTTTGGTAAACAAGTATCATGCTATCTATTATTAATTCACATTTTTCTGTAAACTGGAAGATCCCATTTCCTGATAATACTATCAGGGTGTGATTGCCCCCACAGCTCATAAAACCTTTCATTGGGGTTACGAATGAAAATAACCAGGATTTTGGTGAAAAAAGCTTGCTTATCATACTATGTGGGTTCTTAATGATTCCAACTTGACATTGCGGTTCTTTATTGTGTGGATTGAAAAATAACTCCAAAACACAGTTGTCATGCACTGTTGTAAACATGGGTGAAGAAAATACACAAAGGTATATATTTGTCCCTCCAAGAAGCATTATTTTCATACACAGCTTTTGTTCATTAGTCGATAATAGAATGTAGTTATTCGTGGGAATATTTGAAGCTAGACACTCCACATTTATTTTATACACGAATTGAGTAGTATTGTAGAATTGCTGCTAATTGGTAAAATGTAAGTTTTGTGTAAATTGAAACTACCTTTTCTAGACATAGGGACTTGAATATGGATAATGATTTTGCTACCCATTTGATAGGAGACAAGTATCTAATTTTTGTCAGGTGTTGATGGATTTTGAATATAGGGTCAATGTTTTTGTTAATTGAGATTTCACTCAAAATCTTTTCAAACTCTTTATTTTTTTTAACAATGGAGAATGGTAACTTTTTATTACCCAAGCGGGCAAATGCTCTCACATAAATCCAAAAGATTTCAAACCGAATTGATTAATCTACTGCTTAATGGTCGGGTTATCAACTCTAAGCAGGGTGGGACGTCTGCCAGAAGGTCTGTCAGTAGAGGTACCGCAAGGTGGTATTCTATCCCCCTTTTGTGGAATTTGTTGATCAATGAGCTATTGATAATCATGGAAGGCGAGGGATGCACGGCGATCGCTTATGCAGATGATGTTGCTTGGCTGTCTCAGGAAAGCACTTAAATACTCTAAAAGCAATCCTACAAAACCCTTTAAACAAGCTCACTCGATGGGCGGTTCGGTGTGGTTTGGGTGTAAACCCCCACAAAACTGAACTTGTGCTCTTCTCCAGGAAGTATAAAATTCGGTCAGTCGACCCCCCTTCTCTAAACGGTATTAGCTTAACTTTCTCTGACACAGCAAAATATTTGGGTCTCATCCTGGATAAAAAATTAAGCTGGAAACTTATTCGTTCTTTACAGTTCTTAAAAGCCCCTTGAGCTCATTGCACAACGCATTGAGAATCTTTTTATTCTCAGGTGTTCGGATTCTTTGTCAAATTTTACGAGCTTTTCGTTTAATTTATTCATTTTCTGATTTATCCTTTAATTGCATAGGTAGTTTGAATGTTTCATAATTTTCATTCATTAAACAAGTTTCTAATAGAAAAAATACATCGAATTGTTTAACATAAGTAGTTAATGCATAGGTAGTTAATGCCTGCATTTCTCTTTCTTTTTTTTTGCTGGATATTTGTATTAAAAAACTCAATTTCTTCTTTTAGTTGAAATTAAATGTTTCTCGGGGCTTGTAAGTTTTTGCTATTTTCTAATTTTTGTCTGAATAGGAGCCAGTTTGTTTTATGATTTAAAAGACGTGGTCGACCTTCAGTTTTCAGTATACTAACTTAGTATCATATTTATTTTCTACATAAATGTAGTTATCGGATATTTCTTTTCCCATATAGAAATCTATTAGGTTTGGGATTTTATTCTATTCTACAGGCCAGTGTGTTGGTACTTGAATGGAAATTACAATTTAATGCTCGTTCTGCTGAATATAGCTTTCTACCTTTTGTGTTCGTTAGTCTTGAGCCCCAAAAGGTTTTTTTTTTTTAAAGTCACCTCCGAACTATAAAGTAAGTTTCCAAAGTTTGAATCTTCGTTATGTTAGATTGAGTATTTTACAAGTAACGCAAAACCTCCTCTTGCTCTATCCTTTAGATGAATAGGATGATAGCAACAATATCAAGATATGCTTAGGTTAGTTGATCTGGTTAGGTGACTTTCTGTGACTAAGCAAATATCTATTCATTCCGTATTTAGGAAAACTAATAACTCTTCAATGTGCTGCATTAGTCCATTTGCATTCCAAATTACAATTTTTGTGTTTTATTCATACTGATTCTTTGGTCACATTGTATTTGATAAACTTGCCTAATTGCCTAGATTTTTCAAATATTTTATTATTTGTGTCGTTTTATTCTTCAAACAAAAGGGCATGCGGTCAAACGGTAGTGCATGCAATAATATGAAAACACAAGCGTTAGCTGAGGCCTACCAACTCCTAGTCTCAGGATCCACGTGGTGACCGCTGGGAGCCTAGAAATGTTAACCAACCCCGTTTGGAGGATCTTTGGCGGCAGCAGATGAGAGAGGGGGGAAAAGTGCTTTCTCACTAGAGCACTTCTTCTTGTTCCAGATGGCAGCGGGCGAATTCCCTAGATGGAGTCAACGGTGGCGTCCATAGTTCCAGTTAGCTTGAACTTGGTGAATACCACCGCGCGATGTTGGTGGAGAAGGCCTTAATGGGCCAATGCCAGCGCTCATACTCCCATAGTGGACTACTAGCATTGGTATACCTCGCCGTGCGTCGTAGGGGTATAGCAAAATGGATTGCCCCTCCAGGTTGCGAGTTGTGCCGCCGGCCGGGTAAACTTCTCTACCAAGTAAAAAACTTATGATTACGAAGCAACCAACAGCCTCGGATATGGATGATTTTACTGTTGGCGACCCAAGCAAACCACGTGCAAGCGAAAATCTTGCGGAGGCCCTAGACTGCTACAAAGCAGACATTACCTTCTACCAGCTCTTAAACAACACGGCGGGACGAAATGTTATCGTAGCTAGTAGAGATGGGCAAAAAATCACTACCTGTGAATTATTCACTGCGAATGAAAATTCACATACGCAGCCTGTGAGTGAGTTAAAAATAAACTGTGAATGTTTAAAACGTGAATATGGAATTATTTTTCACTTCACATTTTTGTGTCCGCTACTGTTTAGTAATATGTAACACAAGTGCCAAGTAAACGCATAGCACATTATTTGCAAAACCTAAATTTTGATAACTCTCCATTTCTCTATTAAATTGAATTCCTGCTACACTCTCTTTGAATTACTCTGAATATAACGTTCGATTTTCCATAGTTTCTTTTACATTCATATTCTTTATTGCTCAATGTACCTTTTGTAAATTAGTTTCGTTCTTTTTCGATTTAAAAATTTACCGAGTGTGGACGCATTGGTAAACATTTAGTAAACATTTATACACAAGCCATTAATACACAAGACATTTAAACGCAACATATTTATACTACGCAAATTTATTTAATAAAGTACTCCTATTGAAAATACAATCATTACATACAGGGTGTCCGCCGGGAAGGTATACTACTTTGTTTGTTTATAATTTTTGATTAAATGAAAGAGAATGGATCTTATATTGATAAATGTTTTATTTAATGTCGGCAATTATGTATGGAATACAATATCAGGTAAATGTCCGCCTCTGCTAGTCTCACAAATGCGAGCCCTTTTGAGCACATTTTTCATTACATTCTCACACATTTCACGCGGTATTTCATTAATTTCATCACGAATATTTTGTTTGAGTTGCTCAAGCGTTTCTGGTTTGTTTGCATAAACCTTGCTTTTCAGATATCCCCACAAAAAGAAGTCAGGAGCAGTCAAATCAGGCGACCGTGGAGGCCAATCAACATCACCAATTTTTGAAATAACTTGTTGTGGAAAGAGGTCTCGCAGGAATTCCATTGTAATCCTGGCTGTATGCGATGTGGCACCGTCTTGTTGATACCACATGTTAATCAAGCCCAAAGCATGCAGTTGTGGCGTTAAAAAGTTTTCAATCATATCACGATATCGCTCCCCATTCACAGTTACCGTTACGCCGTTTTCATTTTCAAAGAAGTAAGGTCCAATGATTCCTCCTGACCAAATTGCACACCAGACTGTTACTTTTAATGGATGCAAAGGTGACTGATGAATAATTTGAGGGTTTTCCATTGCCCAGAACCGACTATTCTGTTTATTCACATATCCATTCAAATGAAAATGTGCCTCGTCACTCATTATGATTTTTTCATGAAAATCGGGGTTGTCTAGCTAGCTGTAACATCGTATTGGCATATGTACGGCGGCGTAAATGGTCTTCTTGAAGAAGCTCTTGTGTCAACTGAATCTTAAATGGAAACAAATGCAAATCCTCGTGCAAAATTGTGGCCAAAGTTGTTCTTTGAAGACCAAGCTCCTGAGCACGGCGTCGAATTGAGGTTGATGGATTGTTTTGAACACTTCCTTGAACAGCAGTAATGTTTTCAGCCGATCTTGCAGTACGCTGTGGCCCATGCTTGGGCCTATCACCTACAGACCCTCTTTCTTCGAAATCATTCACTACACGATAAATAGTGCGTTTTGTTGGCACGTTGTTTCTCCCAAAAATTTCACGTAACTTTCTCATCGTCACAGTAATCGATGATTGATTTTGATAAAATGTTTTAACGATTAAAACACGTTGGTTTATCGAATATTTTTCCATAATAAATTTGCCACGTGTCTACTTCACGACTGCCAAATATGAACTATCAAGACTAATGTTTACCAAAATGGCGGCAAAACAAAGTAGTATACGTTCCCGGCGGACACCCTGTATTTACCCAAACTCAAAATTAATATTCGATACACTTTTACACAAAACACATTCGCTCCAACACAGCAACAAAAGATAGATTGAGCGACGAATGTAGAAAGAAAATGTACACATCTAACCGTTCAGTGCGGCTATTTCTCAATGAAGAGCGACGAGCGGATAACGAACATGTACACATCTAACCGCTCAGTGCGGCTTTTGCTCAATGAAGAACGACGAACGGATAACGATCATGTACACATCTAACCGCTCAGTGCGGGTATTGCTCAATGAAGAGCGAGGAGCGGATAACGAACATGACCGTTCAGAGCTGGCAACGAAATACGATCAATGATTAACGAAAATGTGTATACCTAATGCACATAAGGGAGGAATTCTTTTTTACATCGCATTTATGCCTAAAACACAATATCACCTCGACCTCGGTTTTGCTCCCGTTACGTCTCATCCACATCGAGAGCGCGTTGAATGTTTGTTTAGATTTTTTTCCTCTGTTCCACAGCTGTTAGCTGTCAACGCACGCAAAAGTTCAGCTCATTTCAACTTCTGCCTTGGGTTAGAGTGTCGTTGCGTAGCATTACGTTTTTCTTTACGAATGGAAAACGTGAGGTCGAGGTGGAAGCGACATTGTGATAGGATACACTGATTTCCTATAGTTTAACTCATAGACGTCAGGCGAAGCTGAAGTCGAGGCGCTATTGTGTTTCGGGCATTATGTATACTGAAGTGGCAGGCAGCGAAGGATAGAACAAAGCAAAACGTGGTGAAAAAAAATGCATTGGGTGCAAAAACAACATGCAGGTATATGAAATGTATATCAGTTCTCTCCTGGCAAACGCCGAGTACGGTCGTGTTTTTTCCCGCAGTGAGAATTTTTTTAGTGTTACCTTGACTTTTCTTTGATTGAAACAAGTGGTACTTTTTCCCTTCTCTTTCTTTTCAAGACAAATTTCTTAATTTTTCTTTATTGTAACTGATTAAATAAAATCCCAATACTTGAGTCGTATCGGACAAGATGGATGGGGGGAGACCCCCCCCTCAGCAGAACCGGTTTAAAGACCTCGAACCGGAGGTTGATTTAAACTGGTACAAGAAAAAAACAAAACGCAAACATTCAGATGACCTTTTTCCCCAACTGCCGACGGTAAATAATGACAGCAACATTCCCCGTTTTATCGTTGTAACTGGAATGGAGAAGGTAGGCGAATCCCCTCGCCCCCTTTCCGCTTATAACCCAATCCGAATAAACCGAGGCCTGGAGCATATATCCAAGGATATTTTGGAAGTAAAAGCCATGAGATCAGGTGATCTTCTTCTTAAGGTACTTAATCTTTCCACAGCTGAAAAATTTTTGAAAGCCAAGCTCGTTGATTCCATATCGGTAAAGATGACCAATCACTTAAATCTCAACTCAGTTCAGGGAAGAATTTTTTCAAAACATATTTTAAACATACCCGATGAAGAAATTTTGGAAGAATTGAAGAAATTTAAAGTAATTGAAGTGCGAAAAATGATGAGAAGAGAAGGTGATGTCCTGGTACCTACCGGCGCAGCAATACTAACCTTTGATCGAATTCGCCGTCCCAGTGAAATTAGGATTGGTTGGGTCAACTGCAAGGTAGAGGAATTTGTTCCCAATCCCATGCGCTGCATCTTGTGTCAAAGATTAGGACATACTAAAAACAGGTGTACCAATGCAATTATGTGCAAACAATGTTGCCTACCCCCACCTCATGACAAGTGTACTCGCATGTATTGCATAAATTGTAAAGAGGAAACTCATACATCGTACGATCCAGCCTGCCCATCGTTCCTCCGTTACAAATCGGTAAACAAAATCAAAGCTGATCGTCGTTGCACAGTCCGCGAAGCATGGGAAATATATAACGACAACCCCCTGCTCCACCAACTGACAGCTCCTAAGAAACGCAATAGCGAAAACCCAACATTTTCAGAAATTATAAGAAAACAAAATGAAAACGAAACAACAAAACAAAGTAACACAAACCAAATTACTTCTTCCACCTCCACCCCTTCTACCGTAAGTAAGCTCCCTCCAACACAGAACACTTGTTCAAACATCAAACCAACACCAACCCCAACATCAACCATAACCACAGAGAACACATCGAACGAAAATGACATACAACAATTTCAAAAGCAACAAAAAAACCCTCCACTACAAAAGGATGACAATCCTAACAATCCCGCTCTCACTTCAAACCAAATACCAGTAAACCTACTACTAACTGACTATGCAACTAATACACCAAACCTAATAAATAACAACAATTTAACAGAAACCACCTCTGAGGTATCATCACCTCTCCACATAGAAGACTCATACATGCACGATACCTCCGCTGGAGTTGAATGTTCAGCTTTGGCAAAAATACATGTTAAGAATAACACACCGAACACCCCTCAACCTCCTACTCTCTCTCCTATAATAGAACACCACATATTATATACATCACAAAAACATACATACACAAGCAATATCACACAACAATAATGGCCCCATTAAATATTGATATTGTTATCCTCCAATGGAATATCCAAGGCTTCCTCAACAATAAACCAATTCTCGAACGATTAATAGCTAAACACCAGCCTGATATAATCGCACTGCAAGAAACCCACATCACAAAAAAACAATCACAATATTTCAATGTTAAGAACTACACACCTTTCCTCCATAATAAAGATTTTGATTATTCCAAATCAGGCATAGGTTTCCTTGTTAAAAATCATATTCCCGTAAACTACCACACTACTTCGTCTACGGAGTTATTACACCAAACCATTGAAATTCCCACAAGGACACCTATAAAGTTCACAAATATATATAGAGAGCATGAAGTCTCTTTAACTGAAGGTATTTTGGAGGATATTCCCCAAAGCACCAATTGTCATCAAATTATAATGGGAGATATTAATGGATCGAATACATTATGGGGTTCAAACACCACCAACGCCACTGGGGCAAAAATTGAGCACTTTGCGAATGATCGTAATCTTATCAGTCTAAATGATGGTTCTCCAACACATCTTAGTACCAAAAACACCCTCACAGCTATTGACATCACTTTTGCATCCGAAGATGTTGCACCCCTTCTTCATTGGGAGGTGTTAGCTGGTAGTAGAGACCATTTCCCCATTCTAATACGGACACCCGAAAAGAAATGCCAAAAAAAATCTCCAGCACGTTTCAAGGAAAGCCAAGCAAACTGGAATCTCTTCAAATCCACCACGCAGTTCCTTTCATCATCCATTCCCGTTTCGGCCAACACTTACCAAGAAGCTTCTAAACTCAGGAAAATCATAAGAACAGCAGCGGCAAAATCCATTCCTACTTCGAAACAAAAGTGTCCCAAAAAGAATCCCATTTGGTTCTCCCCAACTATAGCAAATTTAGTTAAGGAAAAGAATGTTGCTTGGGTGAGGGCGCGTAGGAGGCCGTCCGTGGAAAACTGCATCGCTTACAGAAAAAATTGCGCAATACTCCGGAGAGAATCGATTCTCGCAAAGCGATCTTCGTGGGAGAATTTCATCAACTCAATGGACCCATCTTTAGACTTAAAAACACTATGGCATAGAGTTAGATCTCTGCGTTCTTCGAACCCTTCCCAAGCTTTTCCTTATATTTATTTTAATGATTCACTCCACAGCGATCCCGAATTAATAGCCAATACATTTGCCGATAAATGGAGAAACTACAGTGCTGACATAAATTATGCGGATCCGACTATTCATAAGAAAACAACTTTTAGGGTAGAAAGCCTGCCAACTCTAGCATCCGAATCAGAACACTTGTCGGAAGAAATTACAAAAATTGAATTTGATATCACACTTAGGACAACGAAAGGCACAACTCCAGGTAATGATAAGATCACATACAATATGATCAAAAGCTGCTCTCACAATTTAAAAATTCGAATCTGCAATTTGTACAACAACATCATATGCACGGGCATCTTCCCACATGATTGGAAAAGGGCGCAGCTCAAGCCCATTCCCAAAAACTCTAATAGCCGCCATACCTGTGATGGATACCGCCCTATTTCGCTGTTGCCAGTTCTCTCCAAGATTTTTGAGAAAATTATTGCGAGACGAATTACGTGGCTAATGGAGAAAAAACTAAGTCCCGAACAACACGCATTTAGGCCAAATAGAGGGGCACACACTCTCATACACATCCTTGAACATAAAATCGCATCCAATCTTTCAACATCGCAACATAGTGTAGTCATGTCATCTGACCTACAAAAGGCTTGTGACAGAGTTTTAGCATATCCTGCTATTAACCAACGATATCTCTGGGGTGTTCCGAATGCTATCCTTAAGGTTATTCAATCCTTCTTATCGGGAAGAACTTTTAACGTCAACGTTGTTGGCTTCTCCTCGTCCCTAGTAAAATTAGAAAATGGAATTCCGCAAGGATCTCCTTTATCCGTCGTCATCTACAATGCCTACATAGACTCGCTAATTGTAAAGATTAATTCAGAGGAATGCAACCTTGATTTTGTAGGAATCTACGCCGACAATATATATACTGTAGCATCTGGTGATCCCCTACGGGCCAAGGAAATTTTAGAAGCAGCCGACAAAACAATTCATAACTGGGCTCAAGAGGTAGGTGCTATTATTCCAGCATCGAAAGTTCAAGCCCTCCATATCTGTCGGAAAAAAAAAATGCACTCCTTCTCCTCTCATGCTCCGTGGATCTACAATCCCATTACAAAGGGAACTCAAAATACTAGGGGTCATCTTTAGCAAAAACCTTAAATGGGACCAACACACCAAGCATATAAATAATCAACTGAAATTGCGAAACAATCTTCTGAAAATGATTTGTTCCAAAAGAAAAGGACCTCACTTGGAAACTGCCCTCCGGATAGCTCACGTCCTGGTAAACGGAACCCTACAACATGGGTTAACTACGTACATGTGGACTACGAAAAAGAATTTAACAATTATTAACACTGCTATCAACGACTGCTTTAGAACGGCTACTGGTGCTCTTAAAACTTCGCCAATTGAAGTACTTAGAGTGGAAGCTCGATACACAACGGTTGAACATCTGGCAATTAAAAGAGGAATTAATTTAATTAGTAAGTCGCTAATAGACTGCACCCACCCATTTCACAGCGAAATACGGGGAAATTTTCGGGAACTCAGAATTAAACGCAAAACTTGTATCTCCGCCCTTAATAATATTGTACTCCGCCTATCTAACATACCATTCTCCCTGCCTGAGGTTACCCCACACTTTGGCTACGACCCTCCGCCGCCTTGGAAACGAGATTTATTGCATATCAACACAAGCCTTGCAAAACACCGAAAAGACGAAACGCCTAACATACAATTCCATTCCCTCTGTCAAGAAATGATCAACGGGAGCAATGCAGACAGGTTTCTGTACACGGATGGTTCTCACAAGGACAACATCTCTACCTATACCGTCATTGAACTAAAATCAAATGGACAAACCACAACGATCCACCAAGGCCTACTTCCAGAACTAGCTGATTGCTACATTGCAGAATTGGCAGCAATCCATAAAGCCATCTCCTATGCACGAACTTTGAGTAGACGTTCTTTAATTTTACCGACAATTTAAGTATCCTGTCTGGACTAAGAAATGGAAACAATAAGTGCTGCTCCTTAGAAATTGACAGAAATTCCCTTGTTTCCCATAATAACATCTCCCTGGCGTGGGTACCAGGCCACGTTGGTATCAAGGGGAATGAAGCTGCAGATATAGCCGCAAAGGAAGCTATAAAATACCCGTTAAAAGTCGAAATGCCAGTTTCACTTCAGCTTACGAAACGCATATTCCTTGAGCGAGAAGAGGCCAAACTTTTAATTTCTTGGGAAAACAGCCAAACCTTTCTTCGGACCTACCATCCTCTACAAACACGTATTCCGTACAACAGAACTTTTACCAGGGAAGAATGCATTATACTTCTACGTTTTAGACTAGGTAAGACTCTTTTTTCCAGTAGACACTTCTACGACCGCCAACCCCCAGAAGAATGCCGTAACTGTGGAATTCCCCTCTCTATCCGGCACATCTTGGTTGAATGCCCCTATCCAGTCTAGTTCAAGAAAACTCGATAGATGTGGACCAACAACTAGCAAAGGCACTAAACCCGTCGTCTATTCAATCAGTTCCACGTGTTAAACTTGCAGCATCTGCACATAATAAAGTAAACGATATTTAAAATTTGAAATTTAAAGAAATTGTTAAAAGAATTAAGGTCATAAATATTTTTACGATATCATTATTGTACAACTGTAACTTCTGTATAAAAAACGGCATTATATGGCCTTGGTTGCCCAGATGCCCTCAAATTTGTAATTTTTCAAATTTATTTTTGTAAATTACTTTTCAAATAAATAAATAAAAAATAAATAAATGAAATGTATATTATTCGCTGGGTTATACCATAGATAATAGAAATATGTATTTCTCTTGTATGTAGTTACATATATTCAAAGCAAAAATTTACAGATTTGTGTTTGGTGTGTACAAGTGCACGTACATATATAAAAAAAATGTAAATTTAATATGCCGCAAATATTAAAGCGAAAAAAGATTAGTTTTATTTTGATTGTTTTACGGAATTGGATGAGACTTCCGCAAAATGTAATTTGTGACAGGTATGTACATGCAAATTAAGCATCCTTTGGTGACATTAGTTTCTGGGGTAAGTTTATATTTTGAATTATTGTATTAACGAATTACCTACGAGTACATTTTACGATACAAGAAGTCAATAATATAATAATTCATTGATAGATAACAGAAAAAATATGTAAATTGTACTTTATTATCATAGTAAGTGAATAATTTTTATTCGTAAACAAAATTACTCTCATACATTCGGATTCACAGGTTATATTCACAGTGAATAAGAAATCACGTTCACAGTTATTGCTGTGAACATAATTTTACGACTTAGCCCAACTCTAGTAGCTAGTACGCGGTTCCCACGTCTCAATATTCACAAAGGGACATGGCTCTCTTGAGCAAAAAACTGTCAACCAAATCGATCACGTATCGACGCAAGGTACTCTTCCAGTAGTCTGGGTGTCCGGACTTTCCGAGGAGCCAACGTGCAATCGGATCACTACCTAGTTGGAGCTAAGGTGCGGATGCGGATATCCAGAATGGACCGAAATCAACGAAATACGGCTACAGTCGCAAGAGACCGCAAGAGCTTTTGCCGATCGAGCCTCCTTTATTGCACGAATGATGTTCGAAAATGTTACCAAAAGGTAAAATAACATGCCAGGGATTCAAAGCCAGAGCAAAATCATGCAGGGACTAAAATGGTAATATAGTAGTAAAATCGCAGTCGGCGCTGATAATATGGAAGGAACAATTCTGCAAACTGTTAAACGGCGATGATGACCAATATTCCGCTGTCAGGCAGAATAAGCAATTCAGCAGTGAGGATGATAGTCAAGATTCCCGTCAACCCGATCAGAACGAAGTGAGGATAGCGATATCTAAACTGCAACAAATCTGCTGGAGCCGACTACCTTGCCGCCGAACTTTTCAAGGCAGGAGGAGATGTCGAAAAGGAGCATGCACCAGCTCATCTGTAAAATCTGGTCGAACGAAAGTATGCCCAATGAATGGAACGTCAGTTTCGGTTGCCAGATCCTGAAGAAAGGAGACCTTCTGAACTGCCCCAACTACAGAGGTTTAATATTGCATATGTATAACATCTTGTCTGCCGTAATATGCGAACGCTGAAAACCGATCGTCAACTACCTGATAGGTTCCTATCAGTGCGGTTTCAGGCCCAGAGGGTCCACCATTGAACAAATATTCACTGTACGGCAGATCTTGGAAAAAACCCATGAATATAAAATCGATACGCATCACCCTTTCATCGATTTCAAAGTTGCGTACAATAGCGTGTATAGAGACGAGTTATACAGAATCAGAAGGTGCAATCTTTTATAAGTCTGTACAACTACTCACTTACGCCCATAACATTGGCATAGTCGGGATAACTCAGCGGGCCGTCAGTGAGGCATTTGAGAGTATTGAGATCGGGCCAGCAAAGATGGGTTTAGCGGTCAATGAAAGAAAAGAAAAAAAATACATATATGCTGTCTACAAAAAAGGACACTCGACATCTGCGTCTTGGACATAGCCCCACAAAAGACAGATATAATTTTGAGGTAGGAAAGGACTTTGTCTATCTAGGCTCTATGGTGAGCTCAGCAAATGACAGCAGTGAGGAGATCAGACGAAGAATTACTCTTACCAATCGGTGTTTCTAAGGGCTAAGAAGGCAATTGAGTAACAAAGTCGTATCCCGAACAACTAAGGAAACTCTTTATAAGCCACTTATCATCCCAGTCTTGCTGTAAGGCGCCGTGGTATAGACTTTGTCAAATCGAATGAGGATGCTATTCGAGTAATTTTGGTCCCGTCTGCATAGACAGCGAGTGGAGGAGAAGGTACAATGCCGAATTATACGGCCTATATAATGACATCGACTTAGCCAGAAGAGTTCACATACAGCGACTAAGATGGCTGGGGTATTTAGAGTGGATAAAGCCCAACATTCCAGCCAAGAAAGTCTTCGAATCTACCCCGGATGGCTGTCCATCGCAGTTTAGGACGCCATCGCGGAAGGTGGTGCAAAAAAGTGGAGAGGCACCTCAACCAACTTGGCGTGTGCAACTGGAGGCAGCAGGCTCGTTGGTTAAGGGCCAGGTCCACCCCGGGCAATTCTTAGGCTACCTCACGTCCCCTATAGCTTGTAGGATGGTTTTTCTTGCAATTAATGCAGTTGGGTGGTGTTTTTACTGGCAGTACAATCTTGTGTTGTGTGTTCCGGTACATCTGACACATCTTGCTTCACGCGAGCAATATATCTGCATGTGGTTAAGGCCTTGACACTTCTTGCACTGTGTTGTAGCGTGAGTTGTTTTTCGTAGTGGTTCAGATTTGACTCTCATGTGAAGAATGGAGCATAGGTTGTATTTATTTTCCGATTTCTCGTTGCTGTCAAATGTCAGCATAAAGAGTGGAAGTGCTCTATTGAACACCCCTTCCTTCTTTATCTATTTTTTTTTTCTTTGTTTATGATGTTGACTTCATCGAGCAAATGCATGCCTTTCTGCTGCAAATCTTCTATAATGTTTTGCCTATCACATGTTGGATGAAACCCCCTAGACATAACCTTGATCTGTCTGTTATTTTTGTGTTCATAGGTAAACCATTGAATTTGAGATTCAAACTTTTTCGCAAGAGCTCTGTATGTTTCTGAATATGAAGTATGAATTTTCCAAACATCATTGTTCCAAGATACTATTTTCAGCGAAACTAGGTATTCCAATTGTGTCGGTTGGTGGAGGTGTCCTTTCCTTCCTAATAACTGGTTGGGTGGGTGTTACCTATTTTTTTTAACTTTTTCATTGTCTTTTGTGGGCGATTAGCCTGGACTTATGACTGGTGATGACACTGCCTTAGGCTTTGTGCTTGGTCTCTCTTTCTCTTTTATTATCTGGTCAGTTTCTCTAATGAGTTCATCTTCGTCTGTGAGGTACTCGTGGCATTTTTCTTGCGGTTTTGACTTAAGTTCCTTCTTGAGGTCTTTATTTTCCTTAACCCTGGAATGCTACACTTATTTGCGAAACTTACTATGCTACACTGGGGTTCAACGGTACCCCAAAGAAAAAAGAACATTTTTATATGAAAAAAAAAAATTGTTCAGCGAATTCATAAAATAAACTTAGAATACAGAATAATAGCAGTTTTTTGAAAAAAAAATAAATAAAATGAAATAATATTATTCTGAACAAGTTACTTACTTACTTACTTACTTACTTAGGTGGCGCTACAGTTCGGGGTGAACCTGGGCCTCAACCAACAAGCTTCTCCATTTAGCTCGGTCTTTAGCTAATTGCCTCCAATTGCGCACTCCAAGTTGGTCGGGGTCCCCTTGAACTTGTGCGCGCAACCTACGGCGATGATTCCCTCTACTGCGTCGTCCCTCGGGGTTAGATTCGAAGACTCTGCGGGCCGGATCGTTGGTATCCATTCGCTCTACATGTCCTAGCCATCTCAGACGTCCAATACGCAGTTTTTTGACTAGGTCGATGTCGCTGTACAGCGCGTATAGTTCGTGATTGAATCTTCTCCTCCAAAACCCGTCAACGTAAACGGGACCGAAAATCTTACGAAGAATTTTTCTCTCGAAGCGACCAAGGATATCTTCATCCTCTTTTAATAAAGCCCATGTTTCAGCGCCGTAAAGCAGGACTGGGATGATCAAGGTCTTATATAGAGTCTCCTTAGTTCTTCGAGATAGGGCTTTACTGTTGAATTGCCTTATAAGCCCCAAAAAAAAGCGATTGGCAAGAGTTATTCTTCGATTGATTTCTGCACTGATTTTGTTAGTAAAATTTATAGCAGAGCCAAGGTAGACAAAGTCCCTTACTACCTCGAAGTTATAGCTGCCCACGGTGACGTTTTGTCCAATTCGTCGGTGTTGGTTTTCCCTTCTAGTTGACAGCATATACTTGGTTTTGCCCTCGTTTATCGCCAAACCCATTTTGGCCGCTTCCGCCTCAATGCTTGCAAAAGCACCGGTGACAGCCCGCTGAGATCTTCCGATAACATCTATATCGTCGGCGTATGCAAGCAGTTGTACAGACTTGTAATAGATTGTGCCTCCGGTGTTGGCTTGTGAGTTCCGCACAATCCGTTCAAGTACAATATTGAAGAAGTCACATGACAGCGCGTCACCTTGTCTAAAGCCTTTTTTGACATCAAAGTTCTCGGTGAGGTCATTACCGACCTTGATGGAGCAGCGAGCGTTCTCCATCGTCAGCCTGCACAGACGGACAAGTTTGGCAGGGATGTCAAAACTGGACATGGCTCTATAAAGCTCTTCTCTATAGATGCTGTCATAGGCGGCCTTGAAATCGATAAAGAGGTGGTGAGTATCGATTTGGAATTCTTGGGTTTTCTCCAGGATCTGCCGAAGTGTGAAGATTTGATCGATGGTGGACTTTCCTGGCCTAAAACCGCAATCAGGCTGCTGATAAAAGGTTTCAGGCGTTCACACAATATCGCAGAAAAGATCTTGTATGCGATGTTGAGGAGACTGATGCCTCTATAATTGGCGCAGTTGAGGGGGTCTCCTTTCTTGTGGATCGGGCAAATGATGCTGAGATTCCATTCATCGTCTGACCAAATATTAGAAATGAGTTGGTGTATGCACTCTACCAATTCATCCCCAGCTGCCTTAAAAAGTTCGGCCGGTAAGCCGTCAGGTGCTATCCTCACTTCGTTTTGGTCAGGTGGACGGAAATTTTGACTATCATCGTCTATGTTGAATGGTTCATTCTGCCTGACAGCGGGATGTTGGTCTTCGTCGCCGTTATACAGTCTGCAGAAGTAGTTTTTCCATATTCTCAGCACCGACTGTGATTCTACTACGAGGTTTCCATTTTAATCTCTACAGGTTTCTGTACGGGTATTACTTCTCTGATACGTTCTTTTTACCTTTTGATAAAACTTCCGTACATTGTTCCTGGAGCATAGACTCTCGATATTCTCAAACGCGCGCTTCTCATGCTATTTCTACTTCTTTTGGAGAAGCCGATGTTCTTCCCGTCTCTTTCGCTCGTAGAGCTCACGAGCAGCTCTCGTCTTCCTTTGCAACGCCGCTTTGTATGCCTCTTGTTTTGCTGCATGCACTCGCCGGCATTCTTCGTCAAACCAGGGGTTTCGCGGTGGTGGTCGAGCGAGACCCAGCACATCAGTCGCGGCGTTTCTGATGGCATGTTGGCAGCGTTGCCACTGGTCTTCGGTACTTGATGCTGGCGGCAAAGGGGTGATTGAGAGATTTCGGGATACGCGTTCAGCGAAGAGTCTGGCGGTCTCTTGCGATTGTAGCTTTTCGACGTTAAATTTTCTCACAGTAATTCTTCTTTGTTGCTCAGATTGGGATATCCGCATTCGTACAAGGTAATGATCCGAGTCTATGTTGGCCGCTCGGAAGGTCCGGACATCCAGAATACTGGAGGCATGCCTTGCGTCGATCGCAATATGATCAATTTGGTTGATCGTGACATGATCATTGGACCGCCATGTCTGCTTATGAATATCGAGATGAGGAAACCATGTGCTTGCTATGGTGACATTTCGCTCCACAGCGAAATCAATTAGCCTTAGTCCGTTATCAGACGTGGTGTCGTGTAGGCTATGCTTACCGACTGCCCTACCAAAGACGTCCTCCTTTCCTATTTTGGCGTTAAAATCGCCCAATACGATTTTAACGTCGTATTTAGGACATTGCTCGTATGTTTTGTCGAGAAGCTCGTAGAAACACTCTTTGGTGGCAGGGTCCTTTTCTTCTGTGGGGGCATGAACACATATTAGGCTTATGTTAGCGAATTTAGCCTTGATCCGGATAGTAAGACTTCTTGCCTAAGTCTGCCGCGTATGACAAATCCGCATCCGAATAAGCGTTGCCTGTTGCCTCTGTAGCAATCACCGTAGTAGATGTCACAGTTTCTCATCCTCTTTTTGCCCGGCCCATCCCATCGCACTTCCTGGATGGCGGTAATATCTGCTTTATAGCAGTCTAGGGCCTCTGCTAGTTGTTCGGTTGCACGTGGTCTGTAAAGGGACAGAACATTCCACGTACAGATCCGAAGGTCGTTGTCCTTATTTCGTTTGCTGGGGTCGTCATTAGTTGAGTCATCCTTATCCGAGTCTTTTGGTTGTTTCGGAACCATGCGCTTTTTACGTGGTAGGGAAGTTACCCCGACGGCACAACCCCCAACCTGGAGGGCCAGTTCCTTAGTTATTCCCCTAGGACGAGGGGCCGGGTACACCGTAGTCCACTACGGGAGTATGAGCGCTGCCGTTGGCCCATTAAGGGCTCCTCCGCCACCATCTCTATTCCAATGTCCTGACCAACATTGGAAATTCCTTACCGACCTGTGATCCGAATACGTCGAAGCAGCTCGTGCAAGGTATTCACTAAGTTCAACCTAACTGGAACTGTAAACGCCACTGTTGACTCCGTCTAGGGAATTCGTCCGCTGCCGCCTGGAACAGGAAGAAGTGCTCTAGTGAGAAAAGCACTCTTCCCCCCCTCTCTCATCTGCTGCCACCAAGAATCTGCCAAACGGGGTTGGTTACCCATTTCTTGGATTAAGGTACTAGGCACCCGGCTGTCACCGCGTGGAGGTTGAGAGTAGGAGTTGGTAGGCCTCAGCTGAGTGAAAACGCTTGTGTTTTCATATGATCGCATGCACTACCGTTTGACCAGGTACAAGTTGGACATATTTTGTTTTGGAGCTGTAAACAAATGCATTTTTTGCATAGAGCGCAGTTGATCCATGATTTTTTATCCCGGCTTCTTGGGCAAAACGCACACCTACCCGCGGTAGTAGTTGGCTTTGTTTGCTCTTCTGCTGCTGGGGTTATTTTTAGTATACTGCATATTGTCTCGCGGAGTTCACGCCTCAAAGTTGGGGTCTGTAAATGACGTTTCATATGTGGTTTTACTAAATCTAGTGCAAGTTTTTTCAAGTATGTTCTTCTGTTTTCCAATTTTAATAAGTGCATAATAAAACTGAGTACTTGCTACATTTACCAATAAATAGTTTAATAAGACTAACATACTCACATTAAAAGAAAACACTGAAATAACGTTTTTTACTATATTCGTATTCTACTACACTGGGGTACACCTGTATCCCAATATCAAATTTCAGCACAATGACAAGCACTCCGCGCGTGTCAGTATCACATACGAACTAATGCAACAAATCATGAAACTACTCAGACGCTCAAGCTTGCAGCTCCATCTGCTACCGATTGGCGGCAATTTAAAAAAAGGCTGTGGTACAAGCGTACCCCAAGTAGCATTCCAGGGTTAACTAGCTCTTTTAATTTATTTTGTAAGCAATTCTATATTGCTTAGTTTTTTTCTTCAGAGGTCTGCGTTTTTTTCATCTCCGCTAGCAATTTTGCTGTGCAATTCTCTGCGTTAATTGGTTTGTTACCCCGAGGTGTTGTCAGTACTGTTTTGGAACTTCTACTAGATTCCCCTGCCGGCGATCTAGGTATTCTAGCACTTCTCTTGAATGGGTTATTTAGATGCAATAAATGATCCTCCCCAGAATCCGCAGAACCGAACTCGATTGAGTGTGGATTTTCCAGTAAGCCTGAAAATATAGGATATGCCAGTTTGCGTTGACTTTAAATGTTTGAAGGTTGTAATGATGAGGAAATACAGAGCCTGGTCCCTTCCATTCGTGCGAGAAATATAATGCACACAATACGAGTAATCCGTCCATATTTTATTTGAAACCAAGCCACATTTTCGGCGGCGTTTTCTTAAAAAAATTCTGATAAGTAGAGGCTCACTTCACACTTTGAAGTAGGAAATGAAGTGCCTTATTTTACATATACTCGTATCATTTCACATTTCCTTTCTTATATCTAATTTTACATTTCATATCTTGGTTTAAACTAATCTACGCTAGATGGTGTTGGGCAAAGATTACGACACCGAGATGGCGCAATACCACAACTCCCATGTCAAGATGAAAAATAGAAAAAGAAATATTAGTTTACAGTTTAAACTAAATTCCTAACATCATATTTTCTATCTATTAAATATTGATCACTCTAAAAATTCTACACGGGATTTTTTTTCTTTAATTATAATGTTGTTAGTTTGTTCAAACATGATATAAAACCAGTTTGTTACTCTTTATAATAAATGCGTTGTAAACGCCGCAAATTTTTATCTGTCTTATTTTTCCGTATATCTGCCACATCCACCTGCTCAATCTCCTCAAATTCCGCTGAGGTTATCAGCTCGGAAACAGTCTCGATTATGGGCGCACTTGTTCCTACCGGATCTCCGCCGTTGCCCGATATATTGACAACGGCATGATTCCCATTCACCGATGCCTCCATTGTGCTTTGGTCATTGTTTAACGAAACAATAATTTGATTTAGATGGCTTTTAATTACCTTATTATTTCGAGCTAGTACACAACGATAAGACGTTCTTTAGTCGAAGCTTTTTTGCCAACTAGCTTTGTTGGGATTCGAATAATCTCGAGCAAAAACATTTGCATCGTTTTTGAAATCCATATTTCTTGAACTTACATGATTTTTAATATTGGATAAAAGACTGTCAACAATTTTGTCTTTCACCAACAGCGGTATAGGCACGTTGAAACGATTTCTTAGTTCCCTCCCGAAAAGCAACTTTGCCGGTATCTCTCCGGTAGTGCAGTGCTTAGTGCAGCGGTAATCAAATAAAAATGTATTTATAACCTTTTCCAAGTTTCTCTCACCCTGTTCTACAAAATTATTTAAAATTTTATTTTTTAAAGTACTTAATTTTCTGCCTGGCCATTGGTCGCGGGATGGCCCGGTGATGTCAAACTATGTTTAATATTATTCTTTGATGAGAATTGTTGAAACTCTAGTGACGTAAACTTCCGCCCTATATCACTAACCAGGGCATCAATCAAGCCAAATCAGAGGCAGAATATTTGTCGCAATTTAGCAATAGTGAAACTTGATGTGATTTCCTTGGTTTTAAAAATCTGAACCCATTTCGAAAACGAATGGATAATTATAAAGAAAAAATCGACGTGGATTCGAGATCAAGCTAACTCGGTCGGCTCCCATGGCAACAGAATCCCTATTTCCGGGCAACCAGGCCACCACACGTAAGACCGTCCTAACGATTTAGTCTTAGCTATGCCTAACTGAGACCAATGTAACTCTGCAAAAACTAATTTACGCAATTTACTAGGGATAACTGCAGTATGGTCGCATAAGATACACCCGTACTCAACTGAAAGCTGGTTTTCCTACAGCAAAAAGAACTGAAATCATAACCTTCCAAATCCTCTACTTTTCCTATGTGGATTGCCTCACTTAATTTTGACAAAATAAGGTCGCGCCTAGTTTGGTCAAAGTGCCCCTCTAATAATAGTAACGAAAAAGTTCGCCTCAAAATGGAATACAGATGTTGCAAGAAAACAGCGAAGAAGAAGTGTGCCCAGCTTCAAGCAGAGAGTATGGAGGGCCTGTATCGGGAGCTGGAGAAAATATCTTCCCCGGTTGCTGATGCAAACGAGGCTATCCAGGAGCTGCGAAGACACAATATGAACAAGAGCGCAACCATCTTCAAAATAGCCGCCCAAAGAGGGATGAATGCTCAGGAGAGTCGTTCGCCAAAGTTCATTAACAATGCTCATGGCCAGCTTCTTGTGGATGGCGATAAAAGTCTGCAGAGGTGGCGGCAGTATTGTGAAGAACTTTTAAATGAAATGTTTCTCCAGCTATATTTTCCAAGAGCCGACATTACAGTCGAAGCAGTTAGTGAGGCGGTCAAATACTCCAAAAAACGAAAAGCGGTTGGGCCAGACGAGATGCCCAATGAGTTCTGGAAAAAGATGGGAGACATCGGGTTCAGATGGCTCAGGATTCTCATCTCGAAATTTGTGAGAGCTGACCCAATGCCGAATGAATGGAGGGAAAGTTACCTTCTCCCTGTATACAAAGGGAAGGGTGATACGCGAAACTGTGATAACTACCGTTCGATCAAGCTGATGTCACACACCATGAAGATCGTTGAGCGGGTATTAGGTGGCCGACTGCGAAAAATAATACGGCTATCTGATGGTCAGTGCGGGTTTGTCACGGGTAAATCAACCACAGATGAAATCCAAAGTATAAGGATCATAATGGAAAAACATAGTGATTGCTTAAGGGATTTGCATATTGTATTGGTTGACTTTGAAAAGGCATTCGACAGACAACCACGAGATCTGATATGGTTGGCGCTAAGACATCGAGGGGTTCCAGAAACCTATGTACAGATGATCATGGACATGCACGAAGGAGCAAAGACAAGAGTAAGATGCCCCGCTGAAGTAACCGAAGAGTTCTCAATCAAAGTCGGGGTGCACCAGGGAAGCGTCTTAAGTCATTTGCTCTTCATTACAGTACTTGATTATCTGCTTGAAGGTAAAGTGGTGGACCCCGAGATACATCAGTTATACTTTGCTGACAATGGAGCCATCATAAGTGAGGATCCTACATCCCTGCAACGAGCACTTGATGTGTGGGTGGACGCTCTGGAGGGAAATGGGTATTCGTTCAAAAAAGACAGAGTACTTGTGTTGCCCGTTCTCTGATCCACTCAGACCTATTCCAGACATTTATTTGAATGGAACAGTGCTTCCCAAGTGCGAAAAGTTCAAATACCTGGGATCTATGATCAATAGCAAAGCAACCTGTGATGACGACATCAACCCATCGCGTAAGCGTAGGATGGATGAAGTGGCGAGAAAATTCCGCTATCTTCTGTGATAGAAAAATCCCACCTAAGTTGAAGGGAAGCCTCTACACCGCAGTTGTGCGTCCAGCGCTCACATTCGGTTCACAATGTTGGACGATGTACAAAAGGTATGAGAGTAAATTAACGACAGCTGAGACGAAGATGCTTCGCATGACAGCAGAAGTGACAAAGCTTGATCGAATAAGAAGTTCGAATATCCGTGGAAGCGTTCAGATCAAGGAAACCATCGTACAAAAAATAAAGCGCGACCGGCTCAGCTGGTATTGCCACGTCCAAAGAAGAGATCATTTGAACCCTGTTAAAAAAGCAATATCAATGCACGTTCCAAAGGCATCAACGCGATGTAGGAAAGGCAGGCCTATAAACGCCTGGATCAGACAAATACGACGACATCGGCATTTCATTGGCCTCAGTAACCGAGTGATCCAAAATCGGCAGGCCTGCCGATATTTTCTGAGGTCAAATGGGCGAACCCCACAGGCGGATCAGTAGAAATGCGGTGAAGTGGGAGGGTTATGATCCATTATTTTCGGATCATAACCTCGCTGATAAAAGGAAGAATGAAATGAAAGTTGCGCCTAGTTTCCTTTGCTATGATTTTAAAATCCAAGTTCAACTCGTTATTAACTTTGATATAATTAACGTAACTGAACTCATTGTCCCCACCCACTAATTTTTGTGATCCGTTGAAGTTGCTGATCCCTTAACATAGCGCATTGTATAGTTGAAGCCCGACAAAGTGAATGCCCATCTTTGCATTCGCGCCGCTACCATTACGGGCAAGCATTTCCCCTCCCCAAAGATAGCTAAAAGCGGCTTGTGATCTGACTATAAAATGAAATGGTTGCCCAATAAATATTGCTTGAGTTTTGTCACGCTAAAAATAATCGCCAATGCTTCTTTCTGAGTAGTGATGTAGCTTCTCTCCGCCTGCGTAAGTGCGCGTGAAACAAAACCAATTGGCTTTTGAGAACCATCTTTGCCCAAATGTGGCAGAATGCCTGCTACTGCCACATTCGAAACGTCAGTTGCTAACACTATTGGTTGCTTGGGATCAAAATGCGCCACACATTGGTTCGATGTTACCCCCTGCTTCAGAAACTTATAAGCATCCTAACACCGTTTTATCCACTTAAATTAAACGCCATTCCTTAGTAATTCATACAGCGGAGCCGTCTTATGAGCGAAGGATGAATAATAATTTTTGAATAATATGTCATCACTCCCACAAAAACTCTTAGTTCAGATACATTTTGCGGTACGGACGCTCTAAAATTTCTGACACTCTGCCTTTCTTGCTTAGCCCATGTCGATCAATGTGAAAACCTAAATAAGAAACCTTATCCTTAAAAAACTGGCACTTGCTGGCATTGAGGTGAAGGCCAACTGATTCTAGCTTTGCTAGCACTATTTCTAACGCTTTAGCATGATCCTGAAAATTAGCTCCTGTTGCTATAATATTATCCAAATATTTTATTACATTGGGAATACTCCGTAAAACGATCTCTATCGTTTTCTGAAAAATTGCTGCTGCGAGCTTCACGCAAATGGTAAACGGGTCATTTTGAAGATACCCATATGAGTACTGCAAGCACACAACAACTGTGATGGTTCGTCTAGAAGTAACTGATTGTAACGCGACTTTGGCGACCGTAAGGGATGCGATTGAACTCTTCAGTCAAAACAATTTGCGTTATTTGATGAACGTTTATTTCTACACAAAGAAAGGAGAAATTCAAATATGTTATAATACTAAGACATTCCTTACCGTAGTTTTACTCTCTTATTCCTTTTCTGGCGGCAGATGAATGACGAAAGAAAGAAACGTTTGAAACCCAAGCTTAAAGAAGCTTAAAGAACATGGGCACAAAACGGACCAACACGATAAAACGTCGAAGAAGGAAGAAGGAGAATAACACTGCGTTTACATCAGTTTTTTCTTATCCCGTGCTTGCGGTCTGCAAAATCCCCGCCCCCGTGGATATCGATCCAGATTCACCAATTTCTAGATCCAGGACGGCTAGCTTCGACACAGGTCGCTGTAACACTCCCTTGGATGTGCGGACATCTACTCTTCGAACCACTCCGTCAACTCCTTGATGGACCCTTTCAACTCGACCTCGTAGCCACTGCTTCCGCGGTAAGTTTGCATCGCATATGAAAACTAAGTCCCCTTCTGTTATTGGCTTAGACCGTTGACACCACTTGGTCCGTCGTGTAAGAGTTGGCAAGTACTCGATTACCCACCTTTTCCAAATGGCTATGCGCCATTGCTTTCTTAACCCACATAAATTCTCGGATGGCTCGTCTATTCTCGGTGTCTGCGCTGTATTCGCTGAACCCAGCAGGAAGTGGTTCAGTGTAAGTGGCTCTTCTTGATCGGGTGTGCCTGGTAGATGTGTGAGCGGGCGGGAGTTTACCACGTTCTCAGCTTCTATCACGAGACATTGCAGAGTATACTCCCGTAGGGCTATTTCTTTCAGCGTATGAAATAACACTCTTCTTACGCACTGCACCATCCGCTCCCATACTTCACCTTCGGAAGGATTCGCTGGACAATTAAACACCCATCCAACTCCCTTGGTAGATAATTCTCCTTGCACATGCTCACAGTCAAATACTTCCGAGAATCGCTTTGCTTCTTGGTTGGCATCAACAAAATTCGTCCCGTTGTCGGAACGAAGCCTTACTGAAACTCCGCGGCGGTTGATGAAATTGCGGATTGCCAAGATGCACGCGTCTGTTGACAGGTCGTGGACAACTTCGAGGTGGATATCGCGTACAACCAGGCACGTGAATAGTGCCACCCATCGCTTCTCAGTATGTCGCCCTATCGTAACAGTAATAGGGCCGAAGTAATCCAACCCAGTGTATGAAAAGGGCCTTACAAACGGTGTCAGACGGTCGTCCGGCAAGGGGCCCATCAATGGCGTAACTGGTGAGACTTTGGTAATCCTACAGACGCAGCAGCTGGCGATCACTCTTCGCATGGTTTGTCGTAGACGAGGGATCCAGTATGTGCGACGTATTTCGCAAATCGCCGCTTCGATGTTCTGGTGTTTCATCCTGCAATGTTGGTCAGCAACAACTAACGTCGTAAATGCGTGAGCAGACGGTAAGATGATCGGGTGTCTGGCGGCGTAGGTGAGCCAGCTAGCTGCATCTATTCGGCCATAGACCCGAAGGATGCCATCACTGTCGATATATGGTGAGAGTTTGTATAACTCACTGCCCTTCGCGACTGCCTTAACATGACCAATCTGCTTCAGTTCTGCTGCAAACGCTTCCAGTTGGACTTGGCGACATAGTGATTGTTCTGCTGCAGCGAGCTCGGACTCTGTCAAACCATTATTTTCAGTGTCACGGTGCCGTTTGCGGCAGCGATTCACGAAACGAATTACCCAGGCTATAGTTCTCTTAAGCCTGCAAAAAGACGAAAAACGTTTAAAGTCAATGAAATGATTACTCACGACGATCAGCGATTATCTCGGGCGGAGCTCTTCCTCAACATCCTCTTTGACGGCGGCGGTTATACTGGTTGGCCACTGATCTTCACCTGTTTTCAGAAAGTCAGGGCCGATCAACTAACGCGACGTAGGACTGAAATCGGCATGGCTATTCGTCCGTGTAGCCTCATCAGCGGGGTTTTCATGGGTTGGTACCCATTTCCAATTGGATGGTTCTGTGGCGTTCAATATTTCCGCAATCCTATGCGCCACAAATGGTTTATAGCGACGATGTTCACTATCAATCCACTTGATGACAGTTGTCGAGTCACTCCAAAGGACACTACGAGTAACGCTTACAGAATGCTCCTCGATGATAGTTTTCATTATACGTGCTCCTAAGACGGCTGCCTGAAGTTCGAGACGCGAAATGGTCAATGGCTTCAGAGGAGCACATTTTGTTTACGAACATACGAAAGCAGTTTCCACTTCACCGTGCACGGTCACGGTTCTCCAATACGCCACAGCAGCAAAGGCATCTTCGCTAGCGTCGACGAAAACGTGAAGCTGAAGCCGCTGCGGTGAACCGCTTCGGAAATAAAAGCGTGGAACTTTGAAGTTGACTACATCGGGAAGTCGTAAACGCCATCTATTCCATGCTAGTAGCACTTCATCAGGTAATGGCTCATCCCATAGCACATCACGCCGCCATATTTCACGCATTAGCAACTTGGCAGTAATGGTAAAGTGATTAAGCAACCCCAATGGATCAAACATCGACATTACGACGCTCAGAAGTTCCCTCTTTGAAGAGCTCCTTTCTCCGGTGACAATGGCTTTCTCTACGTGATGGAGCCGCAGTTGATAGTTGAACTCATCACTGGCTGGCTGCCAGTACATGCCGAGTACTTTTTCGCTTCCTATACTACCTTTCGCGCCCACTAACACAGCAGCATTCTTACCTTCCAATGCATTGAGTACCTCTGACGAATCGGAGCTAGATCCCCTTAGCTCGAAGCCGGCGTGCTTATGGATCTCTCGTACTTGGTGCGATATTTCGATGGCTTCTTCTGTGGATTCAAAGCTATCCACAAAGTCATCGACGTAGTGATAATCCAAGATGGACTTTATAGCTCGTGGATGATGGCTTTGATGTTCCAGCGCGTTAATTGTATTTACGTATTGAGCTGTGCAAGGCGAGCACGCAGCCCCGAAAGTCATAACTACCATTTCATAAATGTCTGGTGGTCTTCCATCGTCGCCCTCGCACCAAAGAAACAGTTGGGCGCACCTGTCCTCCTGCCGAATCAATATTTGGTGGAACATCTCCTTGATGTCTCCACACACGGCGATGGCTCCTTCACGGAAGTGAAAAAGTACTGAGGGCAATGGCTGGTATTGTTGAGGCCCTTTCATTAAGTACGAGCTAAGCGATGTCCCATTTACCTCGGCTGTTGCATCAAACACAAGACGTAGTTTGGCTGGCTTATTTGGATTTACCACGCCAAAATGTGGCAAATACCACGTCTTGGGTCCGAGAATCGCGGCTTCTGCTGGCTGCAGTTTACGTGCATAATTTTTGTTCACGTAGTCTTTGATTATAAGACTATAGGCAGAATGAAGACCCTCATTTCGCTTCATCTTTCGTTCAATTCCAACAAGCCGTTTCAGTGCCATGGAATAGCTATCAGGCAGTTTCACGTCGTCCTCCTCCCACAACAGTCCGGCTTTGAACCTTCCATTGGTTCTTGTTGTCGTTGATCGAAGAATATCTCTAGCTCGAGCATAATCCTTACTCTCAACTAGGGGTGATGGCCTGACACCAAAGCTTTCGGTCTCAAAGTACTCGGCGACTAGTTTGTGTAGGGATTCATCATTCGTTGTGGCAGTGAAGCGGCACGACGGAATCGTGCAAGCGATTTTCGAAGTTCGGCCAAACACTACCCAACCTAATTCCGTGTTGGCAGCATATGGACCATCGTTACTTATTTGCTGAGTTAATTGTGGTAGGCCTAAGTGGCAGTGGTCCAAACCAATCAAAAGCTTAGGCTCAGCGTTGGAGTATGACTGAAGCTTTAACTTCCAACGACGACTTGTGGAATCATAGAGTTCGCTTTCACTAAAGCTTTGTTTAGGAAGGTTGAGCTTTGATACTCCATAAACGTTCCGCAACATGTGCTTCTTCTTTTTTCCAGCTCCACTCACGTACAGATCGACTAGAACCGTAGGCACCTGAGCCTGTCTCCCACCAACCCATTGTATATCTAACTCTACGTTGGCCTGTTTTTTCTGCGACCCAGATGTTGTAGGTGCCTCCTCATGGAGTAGCACGTGATGTAGTCTCTGACAACCATTAATCGAACATCGCCTCTTACTGCGGCAATCACGCATTGCATGGCCCACCTTTAGACACGTAAAGCACAGACGCTGATTCTTCACTTTCGACCATCTTTCAGAAACCGTTGCGTCAGTGAAACTTTGGCATCCACTGGCTTTGTGTTGGCCCTGGCATATGGGACACTTAGGGGTGGATATACACTGCTTACCTGCGGCATGTAGAATTTGCATACGCTTCCTTGGTTCTTTGGTTTCGCCCTTATGCACTGTTGAAATTAAATTCGCTATGTCACTTAACCAATCGCTAAAGTGCAGAACCGTCAGGTATGGTTGTATTTGTGCAGCACATCTAGCCCACTCAAGTTTTTTGCTCATTGGAAGCTTTGAAATAAGCTCTTCTAATAACGTTGGATTTGCCAAGTGTTGCTGCCCGTTTGTAAAAATACCGATTGTAAAAATACAGCGAGGTAAAAACCTTAATGGCGAATGGAATAAGCCGAACAACGGCGTTTTCGTTTATTGGCGCAATCTCACGCACTTGATTTAACTGGCTGCGTATGAGCTGCTCTGGGCGACCAAAACGGAATCGAAGTTGATCCGCAACAGTATCCACGTTATCTGGGTGAATTAAAAGAGACTCAACCGTCTCTCGGGCCTCGCCGCTTAAACTTTTTTGGCAAACGCTGGTGGTTGGTGTAGCTGTTTGCTGCAGTCGACTGCACGAACGCAGTATAGAAAAGTGGCCAATCCTCTGGCTGTCCATCAAATGTTGGAAGATCTTGGATCTTCCGTGCGGTCATAACGTATGGCGGATATGCCGGATTTGTGCTACTTGGCTGGTGTACGGCGTTGTAAGCCGAACTCGAATACGGCGGTATATACGTATGATTTGGTGTGCTGGTAAACCCCATGTCCCCTAGAGTAACATTCTTGCATGGATAGCTTGTCGGTGGCATAGCGGCGTAAATTGATGGCATACTAGGTGACGTCTGCATACTTTTCCCACCATAGGGACTTTGCTTTTGCTGAAACATGCATGACTTTGCTGGCAGGTCGGCTAATGACCCAGCTAAAAACGAATTTGTTTAGGTAACATATGGCTTGAATAGCGCAGATGGCTCGCATGTAGTCGACGTAGGTGCGAGTGTGACAGCTGTTGATGTCGGATTTTGCAGCGCCATTTTGAGAGCATGACATTGCAAATCGCTTTCGCTTAACCTAACCTTTGTTAACCTAAGCTGAGTTTCCAATGCAGCTATTTGCCTTTGCATTGCTAATAAAATACCTGTGCTGTCATGTGCTGTGCCTTCAGTTGTACTGACAAATTCAGTATTTATGGGAAGGCTTACTGGTGTTAGGTTCGTGACAGCAAATGTAGTGCTCGTGGTAGCACCTGGCGGTGCAGCGGTAACATAGTCTATGATCATGGGAGCACCCACTAGGTCCACGGTGGATGCGGCTTAAGTAGTGCTCGTGGTAAAGCGTGTTGGCCTTGCTGTGCTAAAGGCTGGATCAGTGGGAGCGTTTACCAGAGCGGCAAAGGCATCACTCGTTGTAGTAATTGACGTCGTCCCAGTGAGAGCATTTGTGGCATTGGCAGGCATCTCTTCTGTGGCAACTTGTCGTAAGCGTGGGCTTCTTCGTGGTGGAGTACGTTGCATTCGGCAATTAGTAGGTGGCAGACGGCTTAGCTAGTTTGCCGAACACTGTACGCTTTAGCGGAATTACTACGGCGGCAGATTAATCCCAATGGCTGTGATGGCGGATATCGCAATGTGTAATTGCGAAATAAAGATTGTCGTGCCGTTGGCGACCGTAAGGGATGCGATTGAACTCTTCAGTCAAAACGATTTGCGTTATTTGATGAACGTTTATTTCTATACAAAGAAAGGAGAAATTCAAAGAAGTTATAATACTAAGACATTCCATACCGCAGTTTTACTCCCTTATTCCTTTTCTGGCGGCAGATGAATGACGAAAGAAAGAAACGTTTAAAACCCAAGCTTAAAGAAGCTTAAAGAACATGGGCACAAAACGGACCAACACGATAATACGTCAAAGAAGGAAGAAGGAGAATAACACTGCGTTTACATCAGTTTTTTCTTATCCCGTGCTTGTACTAGGCGGTCTGCAACACATTGGATAAATCTAATTTTGAAAATAATTCTCCTTATAACAAGGAAAACAACGAGGTAAGTGGTATTTCACACCCATTAAATATTTATTAATAGTGGATTTATAATTCCCACAAATACGAAGCTCTCCATTAGGCTTAACTATGGGCACCAACGGTGTACCCCTGTCCGAATTATCTACCTGAACCAGAACTCGTTCAACTACTTTTCGATCTTAGATCGCCACGCCAACGGTACTGGCCTGGGTTTACAAAAAATAGGTTTTATCCTCTCGACCAAATCTAACCTGAACGTATTCGCCGAGTAAGATCCTAACTCCTACTTAAAGACACTACAAAATCGTTTCTTCATGCTTTCCACATACGCCTTTATGTTATCTAGTGAATTAACCTGCGAGATACCGATACCGAACAACGACATAAAATTGCGCCCCAAAATTGGTGGACCACTGATATTAGTAACACTAATCGCAATTTGCGTAAATGGCCTCTAACTTTTATCGTTACTGTAAACTCACCCGTTACGTTAATGTAGTCCCCGTTATACGCACGTATTATATGCAAGCACGGTTTTAATTTTGTGTGATCAAAATACTTGTCAAACACAGTTTTCGGCACCAATCAAACAAGCCTCCCCCTTCGTCCAAAACAAAATCGAGCAAGACTCGATTGACCTCGACCGTCAGGTAGAATGGAGCAGATGTCTGCCCGACAGGTACATTTAAGCTACTACTAGGATAATCATAATTCAATTTTGATACGTCTACCACATTTATTTGCTTGCTAGTACACACGCTAGCCAAATAGCCGATTCATTGCATTTCTTTCTCGCCTTGTCGCTGTTCTTGTTGCTGCCGACCCTTCACTGCTGTAGTTATCCACGTTGCCGTCTTTTTTGTAGGTAGTTAACCTCACTTTCTTGATGGACATTGGGTTGGGGTCAAAATTCTGGATGGGTCAAAATTCTCTTTACAAAATTATGCTTCCAAAATTCTGCTTTTCAAAATCGTGCTTTCAAAATTCTGGTTTCCAAAGTTCTGTTTTACAAAATTCTGCAAATTATAAAAATAAAAGGTTAAGAGAATGTTAAAAAGCGCGCGCTTTTTTACCCTCTCCACTTGTCTTAACATGAGGTCGAGGTGTAAAGAAGTTTTTTTGTTTTTTTTTTTTGTTTTATACAGTTATTCTGTTACTGCCTTTTGCTTCCTGAACGTGTGCTACTAGTTTTAGAATTTAATTCTATGTGAGTCAAAAATAAAAACACAAGTAAACTTTTGAGAGTTATTTATTCCTTGAGTGATAACTTAAGACTAACTTATTTTCTGTGTCCTTACAATATTTATATTGGCAAGAGGTGCATCCCTAATTACTGAAGTGTTATATGACATGTGGGGTCTTAAGTGTTATATGATTGTTTTATGACATAAGTGATTGTTTGGTTAGGACACCATTAAGTGATTGTTTAGGTATGACATCATCCGATGACATAACTTTAAGTGATTGTTTAGGTATGACATCATCCGATGACATAACTTACTAGAGGCATAATGAATGTTTCACTTGTTAAATCGAATAAAGGAAAAGATAAGTTATGCGTGGATGGATATTTGTGCGAAAAATTAAATATGTAAATGTAAAAGTTAAAATTCGTCATGTGCAAACCGTATAAAAGATAAATGCAAAGGACGAGTAGTGACGAATTTAAATGGTGATTTGCATACAATTGCAAGGCAGACAGGCCAACACAACAATGAGCCACGTGTCGTGAAAAAATATTAGATCACTAAAAAACAGAATAAGGAAAATTTGATTGTCTAAAATATTAATTGGCAGAAATTTGAAAAGCAGAATTTTGTAAAACAGAACTGAAATAAAAGCAACATTTTTGTGTGAGAATACAGAATTCTGCAAAGCTGAATTTTGAAAGCAGAATTTCAACCTGCTCCCTGGACATTTTGTGCATGGAACTTTCTTTCTACAATTCACCTTAGGACAACAGGGTTCTAACAGCCTTTTTTTCCAATTTGAGTTATATATTGCACACTACTAAATAGACTGCGCTTTTTTGATTGCCACTATCCTTTTCTGCATATCTATTATGGTTTCTGAAATAATCAGTGTGCCGGGGTCCTAACTACACACTTGTAATTTAAGATTCAGTTCCCAAAGTTCTAACAGCCATATAGAACCTTGTGTCCCAAGAAATAACACATATATTCGTAGATAGGACCTTGTTGAATTTGAGGTTCTAGATAGAACATTATTGATCCAAATGCTCATTTAAGCATAATGCAAGAGGGCGACATTATTGGTTTCGATAATTTGTCGGTGGTGATTGAAGATTTTATAATTTTGGGACCTGCATTAAAAATACTCGTAAGTCAGGATGCAGAAGAAGATCTTCCAATTTCAGAAAAGAGCTACCCTAGTGTTATAAAATAATTTTTCTGCAAAACAGTTTCTTTAACCTATTCTGATGACATCACGCGTGACGAGGCGAACCCCCATGGAAGCCGATGACGAGGTGCCAGGAACATGCAATGAAATCGACGCTGCCATTAATGTTGCTTCCAACGGTACTGTAAATGCGATAATGCGAAAACATGCAGGGTGCTGCTCTAGACGAAGAGCTGGTTAATCTACGTAAGCGGATGGAAATCCTAAAGGTTCGAAAGGAGATACGTAAACTAGAGGGGGTGCAGTTTCGTCCAGCCAATGCAGGACGGATTTCATGGATATCGAGCACGCACTGCCAAAGTTTACTGGAGACGACTTGGGCCATTCCGTGCAACATTTCCTTTGCGACTTTGAGGAAATTATGGCTACAACCAAAGCAGACGACCGTTTCAAGCATCTTTTTAGCGTCAACTTCCGCCTTAAACTACAGCGAATTGAAGACGGCAATTGTTAAGGAATTTGATATTGCCGTTTCCCGCCAGGACGTTTACAAAATGCTGAACCGCCGACGATTTAAGAAGAACGAGGAGTCGTTACACTGCTATATCCTCACTGTACAGGCGGTTGCTTAGCGCTCCGACATAAGCGAGTTGGAGACAATAGATTTTATAGTCGACGGAATGGGAGATGTGCTGAACGTCAACCTACTGCTGGGAGCTCGCACCATTGAGGATCTAAAACGGTTGATCAACCGTTACCAAAAATGGTACATATGTATGCACTCGGGGAATTCTGCCGCTACGGCGAAACATGCCGCTAAATAAATAAAATAAAAATAAATATTTGGCGCAACAGCTCTTTGAGTGCCAGGGCCTAACTTCTCGCAACCACTCATGTTGTGTGCGTTATATTTTTCACACGAATGGAAGGAACCTACAGTTTAGTGCCGAATCCGAACGGCGATTTGAGAAGCTTTTTCGTGACAACAATACTCTCGGATGCTTGTCAGACGCTCGCGAGAGGTGGGACCGTGAAAAAAGCTTTTTGGTATTTTCTGGGATTCGAACTTGGAACCTCATGCGTAGTGATCCGGCACACTAACCACTTACGCCACGGCGCCCACGAAACATGCCGCTACAGCCGCTACAGTGAAGACAAATGCCGAGAAGAAAGTGCCGATATGCTTAAATTGTTCACAAATGGGACATATTAAGCCGTACCGCCCGAATGGATCCTGTTTCCGATGTTGGAAAATAGGACATTACCACCGGTCGGAATGACGAAAGAAAGAAACGTTTAAAACCCAAGCTTAAAGAAGCTTAAAGAACATGGGCACAAAACGGACCAACACGATAATACGTCAAAGAAGGAAGAAGGAGAATAACACTGCGTTTACATCAGTTTTTTCTTATCCCGTGCTTGCGGTCTGCAAAATCCCCGCCCCCGTGGATATCGATCCAGATTCACCAATTTCTAGATCCAGGACGGCTAGCTTCGACACAGGTCGCTGTAACACTCCCTTGGATGTGCGGACATCTACTCTTCGAACCACTCCGTCAACTCCTTGATGGACCCTTTCAACTCGACCTCGTAGCCACTGCTTCCGCGGTAAGTTTGCATCGCATATGAAAACTAAGTCCCCTTCTGTTATTGGCTTAGACCGTTGACACCACTTGGTCCGTCGTGTAAGAGTTGGCAAGTACTCGATTACCCACCTTTTCCAAATGGCTATGCGCCATTGCTTTCTTAACCCACATAAATTCTCGGATGGCTCGTCTATTCTCGGTGTCTGCGCTGTATTCGCTGAACCCAGCAGGAAGTGGTTCGGTGTAAGTGGCTCTTCTTGATCGGGTGTGCCTGGTAGATGTGTGAGCGGGCGGGAGTTTACCACGTTCTCAGCTTCTATCACGAGACATTGCAGAGTATACTCCCGTAGGGCTATTTCTTTCAGCGTATGAAATAACACTCTTCTTACGCACTGCACCATCCGCTCCCATACTTCACCTTCGGAAGGATTCGCTGGACAATTAAACACCCATCCAACTCCCTTGGTAGATAATTCTCCTTGCACATGCTCACAGTCAAATACTTCCGAGAATCGCTTTGCTTCTTGGTTGGCATCAACAAAATTCGTCCCGTTGTCGGAACGAAGCCTTACTGAAACTCCGCGGCGGTTGATGAAATTGCGGATTGCCAAGATGCACGCGTCTGTTGACAGGTCGTGGACAACTTCGAGGTGGATATCGCGTACAACCAGGCACGTGAATAGTGCCACCCATCGCTTCTCAGTATGTCGCCCTATCGTAACAGTAATAGGGCCGAAGTAATCCAACCCAGTGTATGAAAAGGGCCTTACAAACGGTGTCAGACGGTCGTCCGGCAAGGGGCCCATCAATGGCGTAACTGGTGAGACTTTGGTAATCCTACAGACGCAGCAGCTGGCGATCACTCTTCGCATGGTTTGTCGTAGACGAGGGATCCAGTATGTGCGACGTATTTCGCAAATCGCCGCTTCGATGTTCTGGTGTTTCATCCTGCAATGTTGGTCAGCAACAACTAACGTCGTAAATGCGTGAGCAGACGGTAAGATGATCGGGTGTCTGGCGGCGTAGGTGAGCCAGCTAGCTGCATCTATTCGGCCATAGACCCGAAGGATGCCATCACTGTCGATATATGGTGAGAGTTTGTATAACTCACTGCCCTTCGCGACTGCCTTAACATGACCAATCTGCTTCAGTTCTGCTGCAAACGCTTCCAGTTGGACTTGGCGACATAGTGATTGTTCTGCTGCAGCGAGCTCGGACTCTGTCAAACCATTATTTTCAGTGTCACGGTGCCGTTTGCGGCAGCGATTCACGAAACGAATTACCCAGGCTATAGTTCTCTTAAGCCTGCAAAAAGACGAAAAACGTTTAAAGTCAATGAAATGATTACTCACGACGATCAGCGATTATCTCGGGCGGAGCTCTTCCTCAACATCCTCTTTGACGGCGGCGGTTATACTGGTTGGCCACTGATCTTCACCTGTTTTCAGAAAGTCAGGGCCGATCAACTAACGCGACGTAGGACTGAAATCGGCATGGCTATTCGTCCGTGTAGCCTCATCAGCGGGGTTTTCATGGGTTGGTACCCATTTCCAATTGGATGGTTCTGTGGCGTTCAATATTTCCGCAATCCTATGCGCCACAAATGGTTTATAGCGACGATGTTCACTATCAATCCACTTGATGACAGTTGTCCAGTCACTCCAAAGGACACTACGAGTAACGCTTACAGAATGCTCCTCGATGATAGTTTTCATTATACGTGCTCCTAAGACGGCTGCCTGAAGTTCGAGACGCGAAATGGTCAATGGCTTCAGAGGAGCACATTTTGTTTACGAACATACGAAAGCAGTTTCCACTTCACCGTGCACGGTCACGGTTCTCCAATACGCCACAGCAGCAAAGGCATCTTCGCTAGCGTCGACGAAAACGTGAAGCTGAAGCCGCTGCGGTGAACCGCTTCGGAAATAAAAGCGTGGAACTTTGAAGTTGACTACATCGGGAAGTCGTAAACGCCATCTATTCCATGCTAGTAGCACTTCATCAGGTAATGGCTCATCCCATAGCACATCACGCCGCCATATTTCACGCATTAGCAACTTGGCAGTAATGGTAAAGTGATTAAGCAACCCCAATGGATCAAACATCGACATTACGACGCTCAGAAGTTCCCTCTTTGAAGAGCTCCTTTCTCCGGTGACAATGGCTTTCTCTACGTGATGGAGCCGCAGTTGATAGTTGAACTCATCACTGGCTGGCTGCCAGTACATGCCGAGTACTTTTTCGCTTCCTATACTACCTTTCGCGCCCACTAACACAGCAGCATTCTTACCTTCCAATGCATTGAGTACCTCTGACGAATCGGAGCTAGATCCCCTTAGCTCGAAGCCGGCGTGCTTATGGATCTCTCGTACTTGGTGCGATATTTCGATGGCTTCTTCTGTGGATTCAAAGCTATCCACAAAGTCATCGACGTAGTGATAATCCAAGATGGACTTTATAGCTCGTGGATGATGGCTTTGATGTTCCAGCGCGTTAATTGTATTTACGTATTGAGCTGTGCAAGGCGAGCACGCAGCCCCGAAAGTCATAACTACCATTTCATAAATGTCTGGTGGTCTTCCATCGTCGCCCTCGCACCAAAGAAACAGTTGGGCGCACCTGTCCTCCTGCCGAATCAATATTTGGTGGAACATCTCCTTGATGTCTCCACACACGGCGATGGCTCCTTCACGGAAGTGAAAAAGTACTGAGGGCAATGGCTGGTATTGTTGAGGCCCTTTCATTAAGTACGAGCTAAGCGATGTCCCATTTACCTCGGCTGTTGCATCAAACACAAGACGTAGTTTGGCTGGCTTATTTGGATTTACCACGCCAAAATGTGGCAAATACCACGTCTTGGGTCCGAGAATCGCGGCTTCTGCTGGCTGCAGTTTACGTGCATAATTTTTGTTCACGTAGTCTTTGATTATAAGACTATAGGCAGAATGAAGACCCTCATTTCGCTTCATCTTTCGTTCAATTCCAACAAGCCGTTTCAGTGCCATGGAATAGCTATCAGGCAGTTTCACGTCGTCCTCCTCCCACAACAGTCCGGCTTTGAACCTTCCATTGGTTCTTGTTGTCGTTGATCGAAGAATATCTCTAGCTCGAGCATAATCCTTACTCTCAACTAGGGGTGATGGCCTGACACCAAAGCTTTCGGTCTCAAAGTACTCGGCGACTAGTTTGTGTAGGGATTCATCATTCGTTGTGGCAGTGAAGCGGCACGACGGAGTCGTGCAAGCGATTTTCGAAGTTCGGCCAAACACTACCCAACCTAATTCCGTGTTGGCAGCATATGGACCATCGTTACTTATTTGCTGAGTTAATTGTGGTAGGCCTAAGTGGCAGTGGTCCAAACCAATCAAAAGCTTAGGCTCAGCGTTGGAGTATGACTGAAGCTTTAACTTCCAACGACGACTTGTGGAATCATAGAGTTCGCTTTCACTAAAGCTTTGTTTAGGAAGGTTGAGCTTTGATACTCCATAAACGTTCCGCAACATGTGCTTCTTCTTTTTTCCAGCTCCACTCACGTACAGATCGACTAGAACCGTAGGCACCTGAGCCTGTCTCCCACCAACCCATTGTATATCTAACTCTACGTTGGCCTGTTTTTTCTGCGACCCAGATGTTGTAGGTGCCTCCTCATGGAGTAGCACGTGATGTAGTCTCTGACAACCATTAATCGAACATCGCCTCTTACTGCGGCAATCACGCATTGCATGGCCCACCTTTAGACACGTAAAGCACAGACGCTGATTCTTCACTTTCGACCATCTTTCAGAAACCGTTGCGTCAGTGAAACTTTGGCATCCACTGGCTTTGTGTTGGCCCTGGCATATGGGACACTTAGGGGTGGATATACACTGCTTACCTGCGGCATGTAGAATTTGCATACGCTTCCTTGGTTCTTTGGTTTCGCCCTTATGCACTGTTGAAATTAAATTCGCTATGTCACTTAACCAATCGCTAAAGTGCAGAACCGTCAGGTATGGTTGTATTTGTGCAGCACATCTAGCCCACTCAAGTTTTTTGCTCATTGGAAGCTTTGAAATAAGCTCTTCTAATAACGTTGGATTTGCCAAGTGTTGCTGCCCGTTTGTAAAAATACCGATTGTAAAAATACAGCGAGGTAAAAACCTTAATGGCGAATGGAATAAGCCGAACAACGGCGTTTTCGTTTATTGGCGCAATCTCACGCACTTGATTTAACTGGCTGCGTATGAGCTGCTCTGGGCGACCAAAACGGAATCGAAGTTGATCCGCAACAGTATCCACGTTATCTGGGTGAATTAAAAGAGACTCAACCGTCTCTCGGGCCTCGCCGCTTAAACTTTTTTGGCAAACGCTGGTGGTTGGTGTAGCTGTTTGCTGCAGTCGACTGCACGAACGCAGTATAGAAAAGTGGCCAATCCTCTGGCTGTCCATCAAATGTTGGAAGATCTTGGATCTTCCATGCGGTCATAACGTATGGCGGATATGCCGGATTTGTGCTACTTGGCTGGTGTACGGCGTTGTAAGCCGAACTCGAATACGGCGGTATATACGTATGATTTGGTGTGCTGGTAAACCCCATGTCCCCTAGAGTAACATTCTTGCATGGATAGCTTGTCGGTGGCATAGCGGCGTAAATTGATGGCATACTAGGTGACGTCTGCATACTTTTCCCACCATAGGGACTTTGCTTTTGCTGAAACATGCATGACTTTGCTGGCAGGTCGGCTAATGACCCAGCTAAAAACGAATTTGTTTAGGTAACATATGGCTTGAATAGCGCAGATGGCTCGCATGTAGTCGACGTAGGTGCGAGTGTGACAGCTGTTGATGTCGGATTTTGCAGCGCCATTTTGAGAGCATGACATTGCAAATCGCTTTCGCTTAACCTAACCTTTGTTAACCTAAGCTGAGTTTCCAATGCAGCTATTTGCCTTTGCATTGCTAATAAAATACCTGTGCTGTCATGTGCTGTGCCTTCAGTTGTACTGACAAATTCAGTATTTATGGGAAGGCTTACTGGTGTTAGGTTCGTGACAGCAAATGTAGTGCTCGTGGTAGCACCTGGCGGTGCAGCGGTAACATAGTCTATGATCATGGGAGCACCCACTAGGTCCACGGTGGATGCGGCTTAAGTAGTGCTCGTGGTAAAGCGTGTTGGCCTTGCTGTGCTAAAGGCTGGATCAGTGGGAGCGTTTACCAGAGCGGCAAAGGCATCACTCGTTGTAGTAATTGACGTCGTCCCAGTGAGAGCATTTGTGGCATTGGCAGGCATCTCTTCTGTGGCAACTTGTCGTAAGCGTGGGCTTCTTCGTGGTGGAGTACGTTGCATTCGGCAATTAGTAGGTGGCAGACGGCTTAGCTAGTTTGCCGAACACTGTACGCTTTAGCGGAATTACTACGGCGGCAGATTAATCCCAATGGCTGTGATGGCGGATATCGCAATGTGTAATTGCGAAATAAAGATTGTCGTGCCGTTGGCGACCGTAAGGGATGCGATTGAACTCTTCAGTCAAAACGATTTGCGTTATTTGATGAACGTTTATTTCTATACAAAGAAAGGAGAAATTCAAAGAAGTTATAATACTAAGACATTCCATACCGCAGTTTTACTCCCTTATTCCTTTTCTGGCGGCAGATGAATGACGAAAGAAAGAAACGTTTAAAACCCAAGCTTAAAGAAGCTTAAAGAACATGGGCACAAAACGGACCAACACGATAATACGTCAAAGAAGGAAGAAGGAGAATAACACTGCGTTTACATCAGTTTTTTCTTATCCCGTGCTTGTACTAGGCGGTCTGCAACACATTGGATAAATCTAATTTTGAAAATAATTCTCCTTATAACAAGGAAAACAACGAGGTAAGTGGTATTTCACACCCATTAAATATTTATTAATAGTGGATTTATAATTCCCACAAATACGAAGCTCTCCATTAGGCTTAACTATGGGCACCAACGGTGTACCCCTGTCCGAATTATCTACCTGAACCAGAACTCGTTCAACTACTTTTCGATCTTAGATCGCCACGCCAACGGTACTGGCCTGGGTTTACAAAAAATAGGTTTTATCCTCTCGACCAAATCTAACCTGAACGTATTCGCCGAGTAAGATCCTAACTCCTACTTAAAGACACTACAAAATCGTTTCTTCATGCTTTCCACATACGCCTTTATGTTATCTAGTGAATTAACCTGCGAGATACCGATACCGAACAACGACATAAAATTGCGCCCCAAAATTGGTGGACCACTGATATTAGTAACACTAATCGCAATTTGCGTAAATGGCCTCTAACTTTTATCGTTACTGTAAACTCACCCGTTACGTTAATGTAGTCCCCGTTATACGCACGTATTATATGCAAGCACGGTTTTAATTTTGTGTGATCAAAATACTTGTCAAACACAGTTTTCGGCACCAATCAAACAAGCCTCCCCCTTCGTCCAAAACAAAATCGAGCAAGACTCGATTGACCTCGACCGTCAGGTAGAATGGAGCAGATGTCTGCCCGACAGGTACATTTAAGCTACTACTAGGATAATCATAATTCAATTTTGATACGTCTACCACATTTATTTGCTTGCTAGTACACACGCTAGCCAAATAGCCGATTCATTGCATTTCTTTCTCGCCTTGTCGCTGTTCTTGTTGCTGCCGACCCTTCACTGCTGTAGTTATCCACGTTGCCGTCTTTTTTGTAGGTAGTTAACCTCACTTTCTTGATGGACATTGGGTTGGGGTCAAAATTCTGGATGGGTCAAAATTCTCTTTACAAAATTATGCTTCCAAAATTCTGCTTTTCAAAATCGTGCTTTCAAAATTCTGGTTTCCAAAGTTCTGTTTTACAAAATTCTGCAAATTATAAAAATAAAAGGTTAAGAGAATGTTAAAAAGCGCGCGCTTTTTTACCCTCTCCACTTGTCTTAACATGAGGTCGAGGTGTAAAGAAGTTTTTTTGTTTTTTTTTTTTGTTTTATACAGTTATTCTGTTACTGCCTTTTGCTTCCTGAACGTGTGCTACTAGTTTTAGAATTTAATTCTATGTGAGTCAAAAATAAAAACACAAGTAAACTTTTGAGAGTTCTTTATTCCTTGAGTGATAACTTAAGACTAACTTATTTTCTGTGTCCTTACAATATTTATATTGGCAAGAGGTGCATCCCTAATTACTGAAGTGTTATATGACATGTGGGGTCTTAAGTGTTATATGATTGTTTTATGACATAAGTGATTGTTTGGTTAGGACACCATTAAGTGATTGTTTAGGTATGACATCATCCGATGACATAACTTTAAGTGATTGTTTAGGTATGACATCATCCGATGACATAACTTACTAGAGGCATAATGAATGTTTCACTTGTTAAATCGAATAAAGGAAAAGATAAGTTATGCGTGGATGGATATTTGTGCGAAAAATTAAATATGTAAATGTAAAAGTTAAAATTCGTCATGTGCAAACCGTATAAAAGATAAATGCAAAGGACGAGTAGTGACGAATTTAAATGGTGATTTGCATACAATTGCAAGGCAGACAGGCCAACACAACAATGAGCCACGTGTCGTGAAAAAATATTAGATCACTAAAAAACAGAATAAGGAAAATTTGATTGTCTAAAATATTAATTGGCAGAAATTTGAAAAGCAGAATTTTGTAAAACAGAACTGAAATAAAAGCAACATTTTTGTGTGAGAATACAGAATTCTGCAAAGCTGAATTTTGAAAGCAGAATTTCAACCTGCTCCCTGGACATTTTGTGCATGGAACTTTCTTTCTACAATTCACCTTAGGACAACAGGGTTCTAACAGCCTTTTTTTCCAATTTGAGTTATATATTGCACACTACTAAATAGACTGCGCTTTTTTGATTGCCACTATCCTTTTCTGCATATCTATTATGGTTTCTGAAATAATCAGTGTGCCGGGGTCCTAACTACACACTTGTAATTTAAGATTCAGTTCCCAAAGTTCTAACAGCCATATAGAACCTTGTGTCCCAAGAAATAACACATATATTCGTAGATAGGACCTTGTTGAATTTGAGGTTCTAGATAGAACATTATTGATCCAAATGCTCATTTAAGCATAATGCAAGAGGGCGACATTATTGGTTTCGATAATTTGTCGGTGGTGATTGAAGATTTTATAATTTTGGGACCTGCATTAAAAATACTCGTAAGTCAGGATGCAGAAGAAGATCTTCCAATTTCAGAAAAGAGCTACCCTAGTGTTATAAAATAATTTTTCTGCAAAACAGTTTCTTTAACCTATTCTGATGACATCACGCGTGACGAGGCGAACCCCCATGGAAGCCGATGACGAGGTGCCAGGAACATGCAATGAAATCGACGCTGCCATTAATGTTGCTTCCAACGGTACTGTAAATGCGATAATGCGAAAACATGCAGGGTGCTGCTCTAGACGAAGAGCTGGTTAATCTACGTAAGCGGATGGAAATCCTAAAGGTTCGAAAGGAGATACGTAAACTAGAGGGGGTGCAGTTTCGTCCAGCCAATGCAGGACGGATTTCATGGATATCGAGCACGCACTGCCAAAGTTTACTGGAGACGACTTGGGCCATTCCGTGCAACATTTCCTTTGCGACTTTGAGGAAATTATGGCTACAACCAAAGCAGACGACCGTTTCAAGCATCTTTTTAGCGTCAACTTCCGCCTTAAACTACAGCGAATTGAAGACGGCAATTGTTAAGGAATTTGATATTGCCGTTTCCCGCCAGGACGTTTACAAAATGCTGAACCGCCGACGATTTAAGAAGAACGAGGAGTCGTTACACTGCTATATCCTCACTGTACAGGCGGTTGCTTAGCGCTCCGACATAAGCGAGTTGGAGACAATAGATTTTATAGTCGACGGAATGGGAGATGTGCTGAACGTCAACCTACTGCTGGGAGCTCGCACCATTGAGGATCTAAAACGGTTGATCAACCGTTACCAAAAATGGTACATATGTATGCACTCGGGGAATTCTGCCGCTACGGCGAAACATGCCGCTAAATAAATAAAATAAAAATAAATATTTGGCGCAACAGCTCTTTGAGTGCCAGGGCCTAACTTCTCGCAACCACTCATGTTGTGTGCGTTATATTTTTCACACGAATGGAAGGAACCTACAGTTTAGTGCCGAATCCGAACGGCGATTTGAGAAGCTTTTTCGTGACAACAATACTCTCGGATGCTTGTCAGACGCTCGCGAGAGGTGGGACCGTGAAAAAAGCTTTTTGGTATTTTCTGGGATTCGAACTTGTAACCTCATGCGTAGTGATCCGGCACACTAACCACTTACGCCACGGCGCCCACGAAACATGCCGCTACAGCCGCTACAGTGAAGACAAATGCCGAGAAGAAAGTGCCGATATGCTTAAATTGTTCACAAATGGGACATATTAAGCCGTACCGCCCGAATGGATCCTGTTTCCGATGTTGGAAAATAGGACATTACCACCGGTCGTGCCCAAATCCGAAGAACTTGCGGCATCGAGTCGCTGCCGTAAATGCCGAGAAATAAGTGGCTGCCGTTTTCGTAGACGCCCCAGACGATTCCGATGAAGACGATAAAGCCGTAATTGGTGCTGTAAATTGGGTGAGTGTTGCTTTTAGGATTTATTTGTTAAATTGAACAGAATTCATTGAATTTCTCTCTTTTCGATACGGGACGGCCAATTAGTCTAATAAAGTTCGCGTGCGTGCCGAATAGTTCGCCGAAAACTTTGAAAACAGCCAGATTTCCATATTACGGGATGGGAGCGGTACGATTGACCGCAAACCAAAATCTCTAAGAACGAAATCTTGCATTTTTTAAATAAATCCCGAATAACAAAATTACGCATATTCAAAATCTCGCATAATCAAAATCTCGCACATTAAAAATTTCCCATATTCAAAATCCGGCATTATCAAAATCTCGCTCTGAAGATAAAAATCTCGCAAATACAGGAGAATCTCGCATTATCAAAACTCAAGAGTTATTCCTACTTAATAATGAAATTTGAAATTTATAAGGTTTTGAAATAGAATGCATATGTGAAAATAGACGTTAGCTCCAGGCGCCTGCCTGGCAGATGTTGACATACCAATAGCGGAGCGACGAAGTCGCGTGAGCGGTTAAACTCCCACCGGAAAGCGGAGTTTAATAAATTACCTTTAAAAAAAATACAAAAAAAAACATGCATATTTGAAAAAGTCATTTAATTCAAAAAATAAATATTTACATAGTGAATATAGATTTAGAATCTCGCATTGTAGTAAAATATTTATTAATTCGCGCGAATTAATAAATATTTTATTACAATGAGAGATTCTAGTTTTCGAGATTTTGATTCGCGAGATTTTGATATTGCGAGATTTTGACTTGCGCTATTTTATAATTGCGAGATTTCGATAATGCGAGATTTTAATGATGCGAGATTTCGTTATGCGAGATTTTGAAAGAGAGATTTTAAAATGCGGTCAATCGTACTCAACCCATGTAGCAGTTGTACTACTTCTTAATAAAACTTTGAAAATATGCTTCTTCTTCCTATTTCGGCGAGGTTATGATCCGAAAACAGGCCTCCCGATTTTGAATTACTCGGTTACTGAGGCCAATGAAATGCCGATGGCACTTGTGTGATCCAGGCGTTTATAGGCCTGCCTCCCCTGCCTCGCAATATCTTTGGAAGGTTAATTGATATTGCCTTTTTAACAGCGTTCAAATAATCTCTTCTTTCAGCGTGGCAATACCAGCTGAGCAGGTCGCGCTCTATTTTCCATAAGATGGTTTCCTTGATGTGAAGGGTTCCACAGATCTTCGATCTTCTTTCTTGTCCGATCAAGCTTTGTCACTCCTGCTGTCATGCGAAGCATCTTCATCCCAGGCGCCGTTACGCTACTACTATTTGTGCATTGCCCAACATTGTCAACTGTATGTAAGCGCTGAACGCACAATTGCTGTGTAAAGCCTTCGTTTCAACTGAGGTGGCATTTTTCCGCCACAGAAGATAGCGGAGTTCTCTCGGCACATCATTCACCCTAAGCTTACGCGACGATTGATGTCGTCATCACAGGTTGCTTTGTTATTGATCATAGATCTCAGATATTTGAACTTTTCGCACTTGCGAAGCACTGCTCCTTCTTCTTTTTCCTTTTTCAGCGAGGTTATGATCCGAAAATCCACTTTACCGCATTTCTACTGTTTCGCCTGTGGGGTTCGCCTATTTGACCTCAGAAAATATCGGCAGGCCTGCCGATTTTGGATCACTCGATTACTGAGGCCAATGAAATGTCGATGTCGTCGCATTTGTGTGAACCAGGCGTTTATAGGCCTGCCTTTCCTGCCTCCTGCCTCACGATGTACTTGGGACGTTCATTGACATTGCCTTTTTAACAGGGTTCATATGATCTATTCTTTGAACGTGGCAATACCAGCTGAGCCGGTCGCACTCTTTCTTTTGTACGATGATTTCCTTCACGTGAAAGCTTCCACAGATCTTCAAACTTCTTACTCGATTAATCTTTGTCACTCCTTCTGTCATGCAAAGCATCTTCATCCCAGCTGCTGTTAATTTACTCTCATACTTTTTGTACATCGTCCAACATTGTGAACCGAATGTGAGCGCCTGACTCACAGCTGCGGTGTAAAGCCTTCCTTTCAACTTAGGTGCGATTTTTCTATCGCAGCAGACTGATGATAGATCAAGGACTGTAATGAAGAGCAAAGGACTTAGAGCGCTTCCCTGGTGCACCCCGACTTTGATTGGGAACTCTTCGGTTACTCCAGCGGGGCATCTTACTCTTGTATTTGCTCTTTCGTACATGTCCATGATCATCTGTACATAGGTTTATGGAACCCCTCGAAGTCTTAGCGCCACCCATATCAGATTTCGTGGTTATCTATCGAATGCCTTTTCAAAGTCAACCAATGGATGAATGAAGGAACCGCGTTGTTTTTCCATTATGATCCTTATACTTTGGATTGCATCTGTGGTTGATTTACCCGAGACAAACCCGCACTGATCATCAGATAGCCATATTATTTTTCGCAGTCGGCCACCTAATATCCGCTCAACGATCTTCATGGTGTGTGACATCAGCTTGATCGAACGGTAGTTATCATAGTTTCGCGTATCACGCTTCCATTTGTATACAGGGAGAAGGTAACTTTCCCTCCATTGATTCGGCATTGGATCACCTCTCACAAATTTGGAGATGAGAATTTTGAGCCATCTGAACCCGATGTCTCCCATCTTTTTCCAGAACTCATTGGGCATCTCGTCTGGCCCAACCGCTTCTCGTTCTTTGGAGTATTTGACCGCCGCACTAACTTCTTCGACTGTAATGTCGGGTATTTCTTCACAGTTAGGGGTGGCTCTTGGAAAGTATTAGCCGAAGAAACTCTTCATTCATTCATTCTTTATCGTCATCCACAAGAAGCTGGCCATGAGCATGGTTAATGAACTTTGGCGAACGAATCTCCTGAGCATTCCTCCTTCTTTAGGCGGCTATTTTGAAGATGGTGGCGCTGTTGTTCATTGTGTGTCTTCGCAGCTCCTGAGTTGTCTGGTTTGCATCAGCAACTGGGGCAAATATTTTCTCCAGTTCCCGATACAGGTCCTCCGTACTCTCAGCTTGAAGCTGGGCGCACTTCTTCGATTTTTTCTTGCAACATCTCTATTCCATTTCGAGGCGAACTTTTTCATCATTATTATTAGAGGGGCACTTTGACCAAGCTTTGAAAGCCGCTTTCTGCTCACTTATCATCTTCTTAGCTTCATCACTCCACCACCATGTTTCTTTGGCGTGTTGATGGCGGCCTTTTGAAGCTCCTAGTAGTGATTTGACCTTCTTTAAGCAAGTTCGCTGTAGGGAATCGCACATATTTTGTGCTCTGCACTCTTCATCTTCAGTTCCATTGATGATGTGAGAGAGGTAATTTTTCATCTCGAAAACAAAAGCCTCGCCTTTTTCTTTGTACAGATTGTACCACTTGATTTTCTCAGAGACCCTTGTTTGTTTGCTTTTCTTTGATGTCTTCATAAAAATTTCTGTTAGCAGGAGACGGTGTTGCCGACCGATCGCCTCTCCCAGGATCACTTTGCAATCTTTTACCCGAGGCTTGATGAAACTGGCTACCAGGTGGTAGTCAATCTGGGTTTCATCTCCACCACTGCTGAAAGTGGTCAGGTGTCGACTTTGGTTGATGAACATGATATTTAACACAATAAGACCATATGATTTGCACATGCTTAGGATGTCTTCACCAGAAAAGTTCCTGGTGCCGTATCCTAGTCCTTCACGGCAGTCTTCATTGTCTTCGGATGTAGGATCCTCACTCCAGGTAGGATGGGTTCATCGTCAGCAAACAATAATTGCGGTACCTTGGGGTCCGTCACTTCACTTCAAACTTTGAAAATATGCTACGCTAATACTTCAAGTCCGAAATCTACTACGACCTTGAATTTGCATTTCATACTTCAGATATCGATACATCTATGCAAAATCGAAATAAGTGTAATAATACCATCAAACAACCACTTTCAGTTGACTTCATTGTTTTTAATGGCTTAGAACGTACTGAGTGATCGTTTTTGAGTACACCACCTAGCCTGGATACAAGATTTTGAAGCAATAGGAAAATGTAAATTGCCTCTCCTATAAAGCTTACTTTGTAACACTAATATTTTATATTAATATTAATGTGTACTACGCTGACTTAATAAGATGTAGTAGATTATACTACATCAAAATATTGCTCCGCGAGAATACCGTTGTAAACTATTTTCTCTCTGAAAGAAACTTATAAACCTTTACGAACTTCTGAAAAAGCACTTAAGCTATCTAACCAAATTTTGAGAATTCAGTAGATTTTATCTGTTCTGTTTTCTCACTAATTTATACAATTTTCTCTGAAACTCTTTATTCATTGTGGTTGTAGGTCAGCTGATGAATATTAATACGTTACCAAAGTCTGGAAGCCATTAAGACGTTAATGCATAGCGAAATGAGAGTCGATAAGAAGAATGGGATAGTTGGACTGAAAATGGATTAAGTGATTTATGGATACCACAGGAAAAGAAAAGAAAATCAAAACTTAGTAGCTTGTAGAGAAAATTACTCCGCAAGTTTTTTATGGCGAGAAAATAATAAAGGAAATCAATTTCTACGAGTAAATATAATTCACCCTACTGCAATTTTATCGCCTATAGATTGAACAAAGCGTTAGCTAAGATGTTTGTGCACAAATCCTGATTATCCGGAACAAAAGCGTGAAAAAGGAAGTTTGCCGCGAGACCGAAGGAGCCGCACGAGAATCGTGATTTAAGATTTGAGTGTGTCACTACTTTGCGCTACGGACAATGTTTACAGTGACTGCCTATTTTGTAGAGGATATTCGCCGATAAGGGAAACCTTGTTAGAAAATTTTTCAGCAGACGGAAAAACTGGGAAAATTTGTACACAAAACGGGAGCAAGATGCCCGGCACGGCAAGGAAAGAGTTACTGCGCTAGTCAGCGACCCCCTATGTCGCAAGATAAAAAAAAAATATATTTGGCGCAACAACTCTTTAAGTACCAGGGCCTAGCTTCTCGCAACCACTCATGTTGTGTGCGTTATATTTTTCACACGAATGGAAGGGACCTACAGTTTAGTGCCGTATCTGAAGGGCAATTTATTCTGAGAAGCTTTTTTGTGACAACAGTACTATCCGATGTTTGTCAGACGTCCGCGAGATGTGGGACCGTGATTTCTGGGATCCGAACTTGGAACTTCATGCGCAGTGGTCCGACATACTAACCACTTACACCACGGCGCCTACGTCGCAAGATTAGTGCAATATTATAACCTTCGAATCCATAATTTACGCATCAAATTATCTAATTAACTAGCTGGAAATTTCATTTCATTTCATTTCATTTATTCAACGTTTCAACAACACTTACAATAGACTTTAACAATCTTTAAGGCATAAATGTTGACATTTCATTACATTATTTTAAAATTAGAATTGAGATGACATGACAAAATTAGAATTATTTTAAAACTTCATGTTAAATTCTGCGGTTAAAGTAAATTCAATAGAAAAGTATGACAATTTATAATCTTAGATAGTATTATTTGTATCTGCAATTTATGTGCATGTAATATGCCGAAAGAGAGTATCACAAAAATTATTCGCATCGTGGAGTCTTCTTACGCTAAGAGGAAGTGCGTTCCAAAGGCGAATGGCATGAATAAAGAATTGGCGTTCCGAGACCTGATATGTTACGCGAGGTGGAACCAACGTCAAAGAGCGTTGTGATTGTGCGAATTTTAATTTTTCGTATAAGTATTGAGGCTGTTTGGTGGTAATGACTTTGTGTAAATACTTGATTGTGCAAAAGTCAAGATACTTTTCTAATGTACAACCAAGTATCTTCTTAGCATGGGCGGAAACATGGTCATATCTTCTTAACCCAAAAACATAACGCATTATATTATTAAATGCAACTTGTAATTTGCGTGTTATGATAGCGTTATTGCAACAGAAAATTTGACAGCTGTATGTAATTAGCGGCACGAGTAGAGTTCGTGCCAAAATTAGTCTTGTACTTGTCGGTGTGAAGTTTTGCGATAAAGATAGATTTCGCAGACATCCATAGATTTTGCCAATTAACGTCAAAATATGGTTATCCCAGCATAGCGTTTTACTGAACCAAACACCCAGATTTTTGGCTTTGTGGACGAATCCAATTTGAGCATTTCCAAGATAAATGGGGGGTAACAAATTTGGATCATGACCATTTCGACTGATTACAAGGCATTTGGATTTATCTGGATTTATTCTTAAAAAATTGTCCTTGGACCAAGTAAGGATATTCTTGAGATCCTCGTTGTGTTTATAAGCAGCATTATTGATAAGACCAGGCGCACTACTTATGTACAGTTGGACATCGTCGGCATACATATGCACTGCAGAGTTATGAACAACGTTTGGGAGGTCATTAGTAAATATTGTGAAAAGCAGTGGGCCCAATATGGATCCTTGGGGGACACCTGTGAAACTTGCTAAGAACTCGGATTGAATACCGTTTACGAAAACTGCTTGTACGCGACCTGTGAGATAGGACAAAATTAATTTTCCAGCGGACGAGGAGAAAGCAAACAAATTTTGAAGTTTTGCGACAAGAAGTCTATGGTCAACCGTGTCAAAAGCCTTTGAAAAGTCTAGCAAAGTTAGAAAAGTACAGTAGTTTTTATCGGTTGCTGCCCTTATATCGACAGTTACTTTAAGCAATGCTGAAGTACAACTGTGATGCTGCCGAAAACCGGACTGGTACATGCAAAGTAGGTTGTTTTGTCGAAGATAAGCAGACAGCTGATAGTGAACAGTTTTTTCTAAGACTTTGGATAAATATGGAAGTATTGCGATAGGTCGGTATTCTGCTGGGGCTCTATGTGTTGCTTTCTTTTTAAGAATTGGGATAATCTTTGCAGCTTTCCAGGACTTTGGGAAATTGGATGTTGTTATGATTGTGTTGAAAAGATGAGTTAATGCTGGAATGACATACGGTAGATTCATTTTTATAAAATAGGGGTGGATCCCGTCAACACCAATGGCTTTCGATTTTATTTTGAGGACAGCTCTAACAATATCCATTTGCTCAACTCTGGAAAATTCAAAGGAACCGCTTGGTGCGATTACCGGCGATATACCAGTGTTTGCCGATTGAACTTTGATGAAATCACGATTTAGCTGGTTTGGATCAACATTATCAACTTCTGAATCAATTTTACCACAAATGCCTTGCTGACGTAAGTTCTTCCATAATATCTTGCTGGGAAGTTTATAGTTGAGATTTTCACTGTAAAAAATACGCTTGGCTTGCTTTATTTTTGAACATACAAGATTTCTTAATGCTTTATAAGACAAGAAAAATTCAGGGAGCCTAAAATATTTCCACTTCCTGTATATAGCATCTCGTTCATTTTTAAGTCTAAGAATCTCTGGGGTAAACCACTGATTGATGTTGGATTTTGCAAGCTTAGTTCTAAGAGGAACGTGGCAATCAAACAACTGTGTAATCACGCTTTGCAGGTATTCAGCTTGCATGTCAGTTGAAGGTTCCGAAAATATTGGCAGCCAGTTTACACGTTGTAAGTCTCGCTCAAGAAGATCAGCTCGAACATTTTTGAAGTCCCTATATGAGTATTTCAATTGTTCTGTACAAGTAGCGAAATCAAAACAGGCAAAGAGGAGATCGTGTTTAGAAAATACAGGCGCAGAAACTTGGCTGTAAAAAACATTCCGAGTGTCACTTGCAAGAAATAAATCCAGGAGGGTACTACTTGAGTCAGTGAAATGAGTCGGAGTGGTCGAATTGATAAGTTCAAGATTTAGTGTTTTCATAATTTCCATTAGTGAAAACGAAATAGCAGGATTTAAAATATTGCAGTTGAAATCACCACAAACAATAACTTTCCAAAATGATGTTGTATTATTTTCAAGAAAGCAATAAAGCTGTGAAAGATCAATGTAATTTCTTGGTCGATAGACGACACCCAGTAGATATTTCCTTCTCTCACATGCTAGTTCAATGAAACAATACTCGAACGGACTATCACAAGGTGAGGTTGCAATTAGCTTAACGGGCAGCGGCATACGGACGTAAATAGCAACACCCCCACCGATTCGATTTTTGCCTATCATCGCGAAAAATCTTATATCCTGGCATTGAGTACGCACAATCAGGTATTTTCGGGTCAAACCACGTTTCCGAAACACATACTATATCCACATTGGAACCGACAAACAAACTTCTAAATTCGTCAATTTTGCATTTCGACAAACTTTGAGCATTTATGTGACATACTTTCAGGCCCGCACGCTGTGTACAGAGGATGTTAATTAATACACGCAAATTATCATTCGTGCCACTGCCAACGGAAGAATTGTTGGTATCACCCATTGGTGAAAATTATAAATAAAAGTCCCTCCAGCGCAAGAAAACTCAGAACGCGAAACATGTAAACTCTCAAATGGCTAACAGATCACAAGTTACGCAAATACAAAAGATACTTACTAATTACAATATACAAAATAAATATGCAGTAATTTAAAAAGCTTTCGTTAGGTAGCATTACGATGTTCATCATGGTTGGTAGCAGCAGCGACAAGAGAATCCAAGCGTGTGATGCAGTCGACCAAAAAAGCTTTGCCAGTTGGTGTTTGGCGTACATACACCCGTCCCCCTCGTGTGAAGACAGAATACAGCTGATTTTGTTGTTTTAGCTCGTGAGCTTTCCGAAATAGAGCGAGATTATTCGTTGTTAAGCTTTCGTTTAGAGAAATTAGTTTATCAGATTGAATCCCGATCTGTTGTAAACAAAGTCGTTTCCTGGTTTTTTTGTATGCGGCATTTGCTGAAGTTAGTAGAGTGATTTTGTCTGCCACCGATGGAAATTTGACTACTATCGAAGAACTGCCTAGTTTGCCTTTAGGTTTGGTTCTGAAGATCGCTTTGTGTGTAGGTGCTGGAGTACATTCGACAGCTGTACACAGTCGGTTGTAGGCACTTTGGAGATCTTCGTTGTTAGTCGTCGGCACTCCATGAATGATAATATCAGTGGCCAGCTTATCACGTTCAACTGAATCAACTTTATCTTTTAAGCATAATACTTCGTTTTCCAGCAGCGAGCACCGGACTGACTCTGACGTTTGCTCGAGGACTTCGACTCACACTGTGAGCGCAGATATAGATTTGTTGACATCTTCGAATCGGGTGGTGAAATCTGCGATTATAGCGTCAAGTTTTACCAGCAAGATGTTATGCATTTCCATTATAGTGGATTTTAATTGAGAGTTGTACTCCTCAAGCTGTTTGTTTAGTCGAATCTCGAAGGATTTGCCAAGTTTTTCATCCTTAGACGAGTTTGGCGTTTGTGGCTTCGCAATTTTTGTCAACAGTCTGGTCTCTGGTCTATGTGAAACATCAGTCATTTTGGCAGCTGATTTGCGCGCGAAGGGAGAAACCAACAACAACTGGGTTCCGTATGCAAACAAATAGTTTAGCTATTACACTTCTTCTTCTTCTTCTTCCTTTTATCAGCGAGGTTATGATCCGAAAACTAGGGATCACAACCCTCCCACTTCACCGCATTTCTACTGATCCGCCTGTGGGGTTCGCCTATTTGACCTCAGAAAACATCGGCAGGCCTGCCGATTTTGGATCACTCGGTTACTGAGGCTAATGAAATGCCGATGTCGTCGCATTTGTCTGATCCAGGCGTTTATAGGCCTGCCTTTCCTACATCGCGATGTCTTTGGAACGTGCATAGATATTGCCTTTTTTACAGGGTTCAAATGATCTCTTCTTTGAACGTGGCAATACCAGCTGAGCCGGTCGCGCTCTAATTTTCGTACGATGGTTTCCTTGATGTGAAAGCTTCCACGGATCTTCGAACTTCTTATTCGATCAAGCTTGGTCACTTCTGCTGTCATGCGAAGCATCTTCATCTCAGCTGCCGTTAATTTACTCTCATACTTTTTGTACATCGTCCAACATTGTGAACCGTATGTGAGCGCTGGACGTACAACTGCGGTGTAGAGCCTTCCTTTCAACTTAGGGGGCATTTTTCTGTCACAGAAGATAGCGGAATTTTCTCGCCACTTCATCCACCCTACGCTTACACGATGATTGATGTCGTCATCACAAGTTGATTTGCTATTGATCATAGATCCCAGATATTTGAACTTTTCGCACTTGGGAAGCACTGTTCCATTCAAATAAATGTCTGGAATAGGCCTGAGTGGATCAGAGAACGGGCAGCACAAGTACTCTGTCTTTTTTGAACTAATGCGATACCCATTTCCCTCCAAAACGTCCACCCACACATCAAGTGCTCGTTGCAGGGATGTAGGATCCTCACTTATGATGGCTCCATCGTCAGCAAAGAATAACTGATGTACCTTGGGGTCCATCACTTTACCTTCAAGCAGATAATCAAGGACTGTAATAAAGAGCAAAGGACTTAAAACGCTTCCCTGGTGCACCCCGACTTTGATTCGGAACTCTTCGGTTACTCCAGCGGGGCATCTTACTTTTGTCTTTGCTCCTTCGTACATGTCCATAATCATCTGTACATAGGTTTCTGGAACCCCTCGATGTCTTAGCGCCGCCCATATCAGATCTCGTGGTTGTCTGTCGAATGCCTTTTCAAAGTCAACCAATACAATATGCAAATCCCTTAAGGAATCACGATGTTTTTCCATTATGATCCTTATACTTTGGATTGCATCTGTGGTTGATTTACCTGAGACAAACCCGCACTGATCATCAGATAGCCGTATTATTTTTCGCAGTCGGCCACATAATACCCGCTCAACGATCTTCATGGTGTGTGACATCAGCTTGATCGAACGGTAGTTATCACAGTTTCGCGTATCACCCTTCCCTTTGTATACAGGGAGAAGGTAACTTTCCCTCCATTCATTCGGCATTGGATCACCTCTCACGAATTTGGAGATGAGAATTCTGAGCCATCTGAACCCGATGTCTCACATCTTTTTCCAGAACTCAGAGGGTATCTCGTCTGGCCCAACCGCTTTTCGTTTTTTGGAGTATTTGACCGCCTCACTTACTTCTTCGACTGTAATGTCGGGTATTTCTTCACAGTTAGGGGTGGCTCTTGGAAAGTATAGCCGGGGAAACTGTTCATTCAAAAGCTCTTCACAATACTGCCGCCACCTCTGCAGAATTTTGTCGTCATCCACAAGAAGCTGGCCATGAGCATTGCTAATGAACTTTGGCGAACGAATCTCCTGAGCATTCTTCCTTCTTTGGGCGGCTATTTTGAAGATAGTGGCACTCTTGTTCATATTGTGTCTTCGCGGCTCCTGGATAGCCTGGTTTGCATCAGCAACCGGAGAAAATATTTTATCCAGCTCCCGATACAGGCCCTCCGTACTCTCTGCTTGAAGCTGAGCGCACTTCTTCTTCGCTTTTTTCTTGCAGCATCTGTATTCCATTTCGAGGCGAGCTTTTTCGTCACTATTATTAGGGGGGCACTTTGACCAAGCTTTGAAAGCCGCTTTCTTCTCATTTATCACTTTCTTAGCTTCATCACTCCACCACCATGTTTCTTTGGCGTGTTGATGGTGGCCTTTTGAAGCTCCTAGCAGTGATTTGGCCTTCTTTAAGCAAGTTCGCTGTAGGGAATCCCACATATTTTGTGCTCTGCACTCTTCATCCTCAGCTTCGTTGATGGTGTGAGAGAGGTAATTTTTCATTACGAAAACAAAAGCATCGCCTTTTTCTTTGTCCAGATTGTACCACTTGATTTTCTCAGAGACCCCTGTTTGTTTGCTTTTCTTTGGTGTTTTCATAAAAATTTCTGTTAGCAGGAGATGGTGTTGCCGACCGATTGCCTCTCCCAGGATCACTTTGCAATCTTTTACCCGAGGCTTCATGAAACTGCCTACCAAATGGTAGTCAATCTGAGTTTCATCTCCACCACTGCTGTTTAGCTATTACACAGTAGAAAATATCGTGGATTGTGATAAAGAAAGGCAGTATTTTCGGAAAACACGGTTTAGGGTATATTTTAAAACTTTTTAGGACGATGTGGGAGTTTAAAAGTGAGTAGAAACTTGAAAATTATTGTCGCGAACAGATGAAGTGCGTTTATCTGACACTCATGTCAAATATCACCCGCAAATATTACCCGCAAAAGACGGAGTAATTCCAAAGTTTCCTATCAAGATACATTATAAAGTATGAAGTCGTAAAACCACATAGCTCGCAACCCATTTCGTGCATTACATGCTCATTGTGTTTCCGGTTAATTACATGCATGAATCATAGGGACAATAAAATCAAGTGTAAGCTGTGATGGATAACACGTTGATAGTTTTCAACTGCCATACTCTGACCAAGATTGGCTTCTGAAATGTAAAACGCCACTTGACGCGTGAGAAAAGGAGTTGCGTGCAAATGTCGCACAAAACTCTGAGAAGTGTGGTTAAGTTAAGCATTCCGAAATCGTTTCTTGATTCAGAGACCAGAGTTCAATGAATCGTTGGCTATCTCTGAAGCGGAGACGAATTAAAAATCCGATCGGAAAGTCTAAGCATTTATTTATAGAAGATCTAAAGACGTACCCATGAGCATGATGGACACCATCGAAGCACAAAGACATAGTCAAAGACGGTTTCTATTGTAGTTAGCGTGGTTAAATGAACTGTCCTCTACGCTGCAGCGGTCTGAGCCATTACCATAAGGAAACAGATCGACAGCAGATCAAAAATTCAGAACCCATTGTATCGAATATATACGTTGAAGCAATGCATAACTAGTTACTAGTTAGTTAAACAAGATAAGTCTCCGTGGCGGCGAGAATACCTCCAATAGACATCCCGGCAGGTAAAAAACATGTGCTCCGTGGCGCTGTGGTTAGTGTGTTCGAATACGAAGCGTTAGGCTTAATGTTCGAATCCCAGAAAACATTAAAAGTTTTTCACGGTCCCAGCTCTCGCGAACATTTGACTAACATCCGAGAACATTATTTTCATGAGAAAGCTTCTCAGAAGCAAAATAAAAATTACTTACTTATTTTAATCCTTTCACCCCTCGAGGGGTATAGAGCGTTAACAACGCCTGCGCGAGTTTCATATGGACGTAGAGGTCACAAAGCACCCATAGCTTAGCAACCACCCTGTGTTGTAAACAAGTGAAACATTGAAACACTTTTTGAGTGAAACATTCAAACCGTGAAGACGTATGAGTGAACGCTCTGTGTTTAAATTGTTTTTATAAAGAAATTTAGCTGAAACTAGCTGACCCACCCGGCTTCGCTCGTGGTCATAAACTATTTTAATTGCAGTCTTAGATAATTTACATTTAATTTTTTTAAGTATTTTAATGGTACGTACCATTCATTTATTTTATTGAATCTCTACAATACGTTTTCGGAAAAATCTAATTAAGGGAAGAAAAATTCGAAAAAAAAAGAAAAAATTGGTTAAAAAAAAAATTTTTTGTATACTCCTGAAACTGTAACAAATGAAGGCTTCTACAATAATTTTCCAGAAAACTTGTCAGGTCCTTGTAAATAAATTAAAAAATCAGTCGATATCTCATTCGTAGATCCTTAAACGTTGTATATGCTGGTTAAATCTATTGCCTCGTTTGTCCCTTATATGATATAGCGAAGTACACGTTTTCCAAAATAGATCGCCGATTTTTAGTTGTAGTCGACAGGTGTTTCAGCTGATACTAAGAGCTCAACTTGTTTTTTTTTTCTTGTGCATATTCGGCCAAACTATCATTTTTATAAACTGTGTAACTATTTAGTTCAAAGGCGTACTAATGCAGCAGACAATTTTAGTGTTAATCAGAATGCACCACGAGGAGGTAAAGTCTGCGTAGCATTCGCACCCTTGGCAGCTACTTTTCTAAGCCCCGGTACATATATGAATACTAATGGAGCTGTCGAATTAATCCAAGGTGTTTTATAAATCTTAGAACTGCCGTTGTTAGCTTATTTCTTCAACACATCTCTGTAAACTATGTTTGCCGTTTTTCCCTCAGGCTGTAGAATGGTCAGACTGCGAGGTGAGCAAACTCTCGAGCATTCCACATATCACTGGGAACTGCAGCCGTTTGAAACAAAACGGATAATCAGATGGAATAAGCGGCATTTCTTTTTTTTTTTTTTTCGTGGGTAGGTGAAAATCTTCATGAGACACTATGAGACCGTGTACTCACAGTAGTGTCAGATTTCTACTGACTAAAAACACCCTTCCCTTCGTTTTGTTTACTACGACTAAGTTAGACCTTATCAAGTAGTTTAAGCTTCAGATTTCGCGTAAGGCAGGTAGATTTTCAATAAAAGCACCTGCTGAAACCGTCATGACATGCGGCTTTTTGTCTTATTGCGGTAATTCGAACGGTTTCGTTTTTTGAAGTCGGCGCGTAAGATTTATCACATCCAAAGTTTGGAGTATGGCACAGTTGCAATGGCCATGAAGACGAATACGAAGCTGGCGAGCGAAGTTTTTGATTTCGTCCTCCACGGTAGCTATCCCTAAGTCACTGTGGATATCATTGTTTCTGATATACCAGGGAGCGTTCACGATTATTCTTATAATTTTATTTTGGAATGATTGTATGAGATTCCTATTGCTTGGCTTGGTACAACCCCAGAGTTGTATACCGTACGTCCACACGGGTTTAAGCACTTGCTTATACAGAAGCAGTTTGTTATATACGCTTAGTTTGGAATATCTTCCAATTAGCCAATACATTTCTCTAAGTCGATTTTCGACTTCGTCACTTTTCTTTTTAACGTGAGGTTTCCATTTAAGTTTCGCGTCTAGTGTCATTCCCAGATATTTAGCTTCGTTTGCATGCGGTATTTGTACCGAGTTAATGAAAACGGGAAGGTTGATTATTTTCTTGTAAGTGAAGTTAACATGCGTCGATTTGGTCTCCTTAAGAACAATGCGCCAAGTTTTTGTCCACTCACAGATTTTATCCAAGGCCCGTTGGAGTTTTATGGTTGCTGACTCGATTGAACTTTCCGTTGCCAGAATAGCCGTATCGTCCGCGAACGTAGCTACAATAGTGCATTCAGTTTGTGGTATGTCCCGAGTGTACAGCAAGAATAAGATAGGCCCAAGGACACTTCCTTGCGGAACTCCGGCGGCGATTTCTTTAAAATCAGAATATTCAGTTCCGTGCTTGACACGAAAAAGTCTGTTTTTAAGGTATGATTCTAAGATCTTATGAAGTTGCTCCGGAAGGATTCGTCTTAGCTTATAATTCAATACATCGTGCCAAACCCTGTCGAAGGCTTGAGATACGTCAAGAAAAGCGCTAGAACAAATCTTTTTCTCCTCAAGGGCTTTTTCAATTTCGTCGGTTATTCTATAAACCTGGTCAATTGTGGAATGCTTGATTCTGAACCCGAATTGGTGGTCAGGTATTAGGCGTCTCTCTTCAATGACCGGAAGAATCCGTTTCAGAAGGAGTTTTTCAAATACCTTCGATATTATTGGTAGTAGCGATATCGGTCTGTACGATTTTTTGTCATTTGGAGATTTCCCCGGTTTCGGAACCATTATGACGTCTGCGACTTTCCATTGATTTGGAACGTATAATAATCTCATGGAAGCATTTATTAAATAAAGCAATTTTAATAGTGCCTTTTTTGGTAATTCCTTGAGGATTTGTCCGGTTATTAAATCATAGCCAGGAGCTTTATTATTTTTCAGGTTTTTTATTGCCTGGCAAAGTTCTATAAATGACACACTTTTTATTCTAAGGTTGTCAGATGTCGTAGTCGTACCGGTAAAATCGTCTACCAATGTTTCTCCATCAAATGGCTTAAAAGTCTCTTCTAAGTGCTCGGCAAATAGATCCGCTTTTTCTCTGTCACCTTTTGCCCATTCGTCGTTGTTTTTTCTTATCGGTGGCGAATGTGTTTGGGGCTTTTTAATTCTTTTGACAGCTTTCCAGAGCGAGAAATTAGTGGTTTTTTCGGCGGTTAAACCTTCAAGATAAGCTGCAGTCTCTCGGTTTTTTAGGTCTTGGATCGCTTTTTTAAGCTTATTGCATAGGAAATTCGAGTGGGTTTTATGCTGGGGAGCGCGAGTTTGTTGCCATATTTTGCGTGCTCTCCTCTTTTCTCGAATAAGTTCTTTTATTTCCGGCGGATAATTAGCTTCATTGCATGGGACTTCTTTCCTCCTTAAAGGTGTATTTTTCCACGCGGCATTCTGTATTGATTCAATAAATTTGCCGAGTTTATCTTTTATTTCGAAGGGTGTTTTGCTACGAAGAAGTCTATTAGGTCCGGTGTTTTTGCTGTATCAGAGGGCCAATACGTCGGTTTCCCCGTCGAAAAGAAATCAACCCCGAATTGAATACCGGCTTCGTACAGAAGTCTGCCTTTCCGTGAATTTGATCTGGAACCCCAAAAGGTGTGTTTTGCGTTGAAATCGCCACCTATAATGAAATTCGGTCCAAGTGAGTCAAGGAGACGTACAAAGTCGTTACTTCTAAACGTGCATCGCGGAGGACAATAAATGGACGCGATGTTGAAATACGAGTGCCTATTCTTAACTCGAACTGAACTTGTTTGCATTGTATCGATTTCAATCGTCGTATTTATGGAGTGCTCAATGCAGTCTTTAATGAATAAGGAGGACCCGCCTCTAGCTCTTCCGGAAGGGTGGTATGCGTGATAAGCACGGTACCCTCTTATTTTTACTCCGGATTCCTTTGTCAAATGAGTTTCAGAGATCAAGCAAATGTCAATGTTGTCATTCCGTAAGAATACTTCTAATTTGGCGTTTTTTTTGTAGAAGGCCGTTTGCGTTCCATGTTAAAATTTTTAGTATCTGATTCATATTCATATGGGAGTTCTTTTTTGGCGAGGTTTTAACTCGAGCTTGCTCAATTTATCAAATATGACTTTGTTTACCTTCGTTTGCTCCTCAAGTTTCGCAAGAATTATAGAGAAGACTTGGGATACTGGGTCTACCGTAACACAGCTTTGCTTGTTTTCTAGCGACGCAGCTTGAGCATATGTCTCTGGAAATTGTGGCTTTTCCTTTGATTTTGCCGACGGAACTTTACTTTGCTCGACTCTCGTCTTAACTTTGACGTGTTTATTGACGGTCGTTACCCTTGGCTTAGCAATTTCACGACTATTTTTAACCGGTTCTGCGTTCTGGCGTTGAATATTTTTAAATGTGTCTCGCCTTTTTTGAAGCTCTTTTGCCACTTCGCAACCTCGATAGTTCGCTGGGTGCTTTCCTTTGCAGTTAATGCAGGTAGCCGGGGCCTGCTTATTTAGGTCACACTTTTCCGAGAGATGGTTACCAGCACATTTTACGCATCTGGGCTCTTTTTGACAATACGACTGTGTGTGATTAAAGCCTTGACAGCGTTTACACTGAGGTATCGATCTCGTACTCGTACGCATAGGCTCAATCTTGACTACGATATTCAGAATAGTTTTAACGTTATAAATATCGTCTACATTTTCGCTCCTGTCAAAGGTGAGCATAAAGAGCGGAAGTCCATGCTTGACCATGATTTCCTGGCCTTGTTCCGTTTTTTGCTTCACCTTTTTGAAAATTTTGACGTCATTAAGAATTTTTAACCTTTAGCTTTGAGGTCGTTCATTACGTCGTCTTTTGTGCACGAGGGGTGGAGCCCCCTTGCTATAACACGCAGTGGTCTTTCTGACTTATTTTCATAAGTATACCACTTTGTGATATTGCTTGGTAGCCATCGGAGTCATCAACGTTAATTTTCCACGCATTGTTCCTGAGTGACGTTACCTTGAATTTCGATGTCGTCGTACCTGTAAGAAGGCAATGTAGCTTACGTAGTCCGTTATGACAACGACGTTTTATTGCAGGCAGAGGAAGTGCTTTAGCTTGAGTTTGTTTTGGCTTCGACTCATTTTGCTTGTCTTCTTTTCGCGGCTCGATTTCGGGCGAAGAGCCGGCTCTGCGTTTTTTGCTAGGTCTTTTCTTTAAGACGCAATTTGTTTCGCGTGCAAGCTCTTCTTCGTCCGTGTGATATTGTGGATTAGCTGCGCGGGGAGGGGAATCTTCGCGTTCTTTTTGTAAAAGCGAGTTCTTTAGAAGCTTGTTTTCCTCTCTCAGCATGTCTACCTCTTTTTTGAGCTCTTGGTAGAGTCGATCCATTTCATTAAGGTTATTGCGAAGTTCGTTATTTTCCTTCTCAAAGCTTTTGCATTTCTCTGAGTCCTGTTTCCTGTGCGCTTGCACTTCTGGCGGACTTTTTTTCCCGGAGACATTCGGTCTTGATGGTGGAGACCGAGGTACCCTTGAACTTTTTATAAAGGGATTTATCAATTGCAATAATTGGCTCTCCCAAGAATCCGTAGAGCCTACCTCCGAAGAGGGTGGATTTTCCAGTGAACCTGGACTGCCACCTGGGGTATTAAATCTTTTCGTTTTACTCATTGCATTTTTTTTTATACACTTTAAGCCCGGTATACGAAGGGTGGATTTTAGTCGCCTCTTACGACAGGCATGCCTACCTCGGGTATATTCTAACCCCTACCCGAAGGGGTAATAAGCGGCATGCGAGGAATGAACACAGTTTCTCCTTGGCCGCATCCAGTAAAAATGATCCCTCTATGTCATTAAATTCTTTTGGAAAACTTTTATCTGCAATATAGTACCGTTGCACATTTTGAGAGGGTTTAAATTCCTTAAGTGCATAACAGGTGCGCCGACTTTTAATGCTACCTTATGTGAAGGAATGCCTGGGGGATTGAGAGTGTGTAGGAATTCCAGCGGGTAATTCACTACTTCTTCCATATGAACTACTAAATCTATAGATTTGTATTCCATGTCAAGAGCATTAACAAGAGTAACTTCCTCACCACGTAAAAAAATGTATGGTTCCGAAACAACAAAAGCCTCGGATAAGGATGACTAAACTAATGACGACCCCAGCAAATGAAATATAGACAACGACCTTCGGATCTGTACATGGAATGTTCTGTCCCTTTACAGACCACTTGCAGCCGAACAACTAGCAGAAGCCCTAGACTGCTATAAAGCAGATATTACCGCCATCCAGGAAGTGCGATGGGATGGGCCGGGCAAAAAGAGGATGAGAAACGGTGACATCTACTACGGTGATTGCTACAGAGGCAACAGGCAACGCTTATTCGGATGCGGATTTGTCATACGCGGCAGACTTAGGCAAAAAGTCTTAAGCTTCCGACACGTAAGCGAGCATATTATGACTATCCAGATCAAGGCTAAATTCGCTAACATAAGTCTAATATGTGTTCATGCCCCCACGGAAGAGAAAGACCCTGCCACCAAAGAGTGTTTCTACGAGCTCCTCGACAAAACATACGAGCAATGTCCTAAATACGACGTTAAAATCGTATTGGGCGATAGCAATATCCAAGCTAAAATCCAACAAGGCTGCTGGACCTGACGGCTTACCGGCCGACCTTTTCAAGGCAGCTGGGGATGAATTGGTAGAGTGCATACACCAACTCATCTCTACGATTTGGCTAGACGAATGTATGCCTGATGAATGGAGTCTCAGCAACGTTTGCCCGATCCACAAGAAGGGAGATCCCCTCAACAGCGCCAATTATAGAGGCATCAGTCTCCTCAACATCGCATACAAGATGCTTTCTGCGATATTGTGTGAACGCCTGAAACCTTTTACCAACTGCTTGATTGGACCCTATCAGTGCGGTTTCAGGCCAGGAAAGTTCACCATCGATCAAATCTTCACACTTCGGCAGATCCTGGAGAAAACCCAAGAATTCCAAATCGATACTCACCACCTCCTTATCGATTTCAAGGCCGCCTATGGCAGCATCTATAGAGAAGAGCTTTAAACAGACATGTCTAGTTTTGACATCCCTGCCAAACTTGTCCGTCTGTGCAGGCCGACGATGGAGAATACTCGCTGCTCCATCAAGGTTGGTAATGACCTCACCGAGACCTTTGATGTCAAAAAAGGCTTTAGACAAGGTGACGCGCTGTCATGTGACTTCTTCAATATTATACTTGACCGGATTGTGCGGAACTCACAAGCCAACACCGGAGGCACAATCTATTACAAGTCTGTACAACTGCTTGCATACGCCGACGATATCGACATTATCGGAAGAACTCAGCGGGCTGTCACCGGTGCGTTTGCAAGCATTGAGGCGGAAGCGGCCAAAATGGGTTTAGCGATAAACGAGGGCAAAACCAAGTATATGCTGTCAACTAGAAGGGAAAACCAACACCGACGAATTGGACAAAACGTCACCGTGGGCAGCTATAACTGCGAGGTAGTAAGGGACTTTGTCTACCTTGGCTCTGCTATAAATTCTACAAACAAGATCAGCGCAGAAATCAATCGAAGAATAACTCTTGCCAATCGCTGTTTTTTTGGGCTTATAAGGCAATTCAATAGTAAAGCCCTATCTCGAACAACTAAGGGGACTCCATACAAGACCTTGATCATCCGAGTCCTGCTTTACGGCGCTGAAACATGGACTTTATTAAAAGAGGATGAAGATATCCTTGGTCGCTTCGAGAGAAAAATTCTTCGTAAGATTTTCCTCCCGTTCGCGTTCACGGGTTTTGGAGAAGAAGATTCAATCACGAACTATACGAGCTGTACAGCGACATAAACCTGGTCAAAAAACTGCGTATTGGACGTCTGAGATGACTAGGGCATGTAGAGCGATTGGACACCAACGCTCCGGCCCGCAGAGTCTTCGAATCTAACCCCGAGGGACGACGCAGTAGAGGGAATCATCGCCTTAGGTGGCGCGCACAAGTTCAAGGGGACCTCGACCAACTTGGAGTGCGCAACTGGAGGCAATTAGCTAAAGACCGAGCTAAATAGAGAGGCTTGTTGGTTGAGGCCAGGTTCACCCCGAACTGTAGCGCCACCTAAGTAAGTAAGTAATAGCATTAAACTTAAGTAAAAGGCAATCATTGATTTCATTAGCTGCATCATTTTTTGGTGTTAATATAGCTCGCTCCTTTAGCCATGTAATTGGTTTGCTACTGATGTTTTTCAAATCGGGATAAACATTTTCAGTAAGTGCCTATGTTGCTTACGATGTGGCACAAACTATTGGAAATTTCTATTCTTCCATCTTTCTCTTCTATACTTCCCTCGCCTATCTTTAGTAGTAGTTGCGCAAACTCTTCTCCAAACAAGTCGTGTCCCAAATGTACTCTCATATTTTTTTGGAGGTGTCTCTGCTTCGTTTTTGGCCACAAGTAGGATGATTTATTAATACATTCTAAAGTATGGACAAATCCAACGATCAACAACATCTCATCTAATAAAATGGAAAAATATTTCAATATATCTATATCTACGCATGCATATGCATGTACATATGTATGTACCTACGGGTATATTCCCAAGACTCTTAATTGCATGATGTTTTGACAGCACATGGATATCTTAATTAATAAAATTTACAATATCTTAGATTTGGCACTGATAATGTTTTTTTTTTTTTTCAATTTTAACTCTAGAAGAGATCGCACAATGAAGATCAAAGCATAATCATGGGACAGCGCGCCCATATACTCACACACACATACTATTGCAACCATAGCCACTGCTGCATGACTGCTGGCCGTGGTCTCCACTGAAGGAAAATTGTGGGCAATGATTTGATTAATTATTTTTAGCATTGCTCAGTTTCAGGACAACGCAGAAGAATGCTTTATACCTTAAATGAATCAGCGGCGAATTTACTAAATTCACCTATTTATTATTTTTTTTAATCCGGAGAACCAGTACTGAGCTATGGCTGTGGAATCAATATTTACAGATGGAAAATTCGATCTCAACTCCCTTTGTGCCACTTAGACCTTAGAATTTCGGAAAATCCATTCTTATCATCTAGGCAAAATAAGGAATAACTGTGCAAAATTTCAAGTACCTACATCTAGCAGTTTTCGAAAAACGGTGTTCACAAGGAAAATCGACTTTGCTTTTATAGTTTTTAAGATAAATTCAGAAAACCTAGCAAAGCGCAAAGTGGTTAAATCAAAGTTGTGTGCCTGAGCTTCTGAGATTTAAGCAAAAATGCAGGAATGTGCAAAATGCAAGCATAATATTCGTGGAGAAACTGGAATCCAATGTGTGGGAGTGTGCAGGAAAAATGTCCACCTTGCGGTTGCAGGTAGCGGTCTCGATCGTTATAGTAGTGGTATTCTGGACACGAATGTTATGATAAAATTCATGTGTGACAACTGTGTCTTGTATATCCAAATGTTAATCGCCAACAGAGTACCTCAAATCCGAGAAATAACGGATCCAAATTCATAGTGACACATCAGATCTGCAGAAAATCCCGCAGACTGCGCATCAAGGTCCAGCACAACTCAACCATCATTCACTTTGGTGGAATGGACCGGAATGGCAAAACAGTAGTATTGTGCACAGGCCTTTACAATCCAAAATCGAGCAGACCAAACAACCCAAACAGTTGAAATAAAAGTCTTGCTAACGTCGGAGATAAAGAGAAACACCATATTGGACAGGTTTTTCTTTTATACACTTCTGGTCAGAACTACAGCCTACTGTATACGATTTGTATTCAACTGTACACATCATGGAAAAGATAGGCGGACAGGATAGCTAACATTCGATGAAACTGAAGAGGCAAAAAAGGGTCATAGGCCATTCGGTGCAATTGGAGTCGTTTTCGGAAGAAATGAGATGCTTGACTAATGGAGATGACATCTCGAAAATGAGCAAGCTAATATCGTTAAATTCCCGTCTGAATGACAGTAAAATGTTAGTTGTTGGAGGTCGTCTAGTCCACGCTAGCATAACATCCGTACATTTCACCGTACAACAACGTTTTCAGCAAATTGTTGGCAGAACACGTGCACCAGATCACGCTTCATGGTGGTATCAGTCTGATGGTGACCACACTGCGCCAGTCATATTGGATTCCTCACGCAAGACGATTGGTTCGGAAAATTGTACATAACTGCATCTGATGTTATCCGTTTAATGCGTCGCCTAAACAGGAAATAATGGGAATGCTGTCATCTCCAAGAGTAACAGCATCCAGGCCATTTACCTTTCTACGAGTAGCAGCTGTAAGGCGTTTCATTTCTAGAAGAGGATTACTACGTCACATACACAGCGACAATGGGACAACATTTATCAAAGCCAACAAGGAGTTTCAAAACCTAAGAACTCTCACTATTAAGCGAGCAGAAAGAGATGCTTCAACAAGATTAGCTATGAATGGCATACAGTGGCATTTCATACCACCTGTGGAACCATACTTCGGCGGCCTCTGGGAAGCATGCGTTAAATCTATAAAATATCACCATAAAAGAATAATTGGTGATACCAATCTGACCTTTGAAGAACTATCCACTCTTCTAGCGCAGATAGAGGCATGCCTTAACTCCCGACCTTGCAAATGATCACTTGGTCCCAGGATTCATCAAGAAACCGGATGGTAGCTATACAGAAACATGTGCCGAGACCCTGGAACTCCTCTTTGGAACTCACTTCCCAGGGTGTAGTATCATAAACCCTGATACGGGGACAACAACGTCACATGATTCAGGTGTTAGCGCTTATTACTCTCTATGCGCCGAAATTGTAGATCAATTTAAACTGAAATGGGCAATTGACTCCTTTTCTCCTTACAAGACGTCCAGCCCGGATGGTATCTTCCCCATGATGCTATAAAGCAGTAAGGAATACGTCATTCCGCGGCTAGCCACCAATTTTCGCGGGTGCCTAAACCGTTATTATGTACCTGAAACCTGGAGGAAAGTTAAAGTTATCTTCATACCTAAAGTTGGTAAACCGACCCACATGAACCCAAAAGACTTCAGGCCGATCAGCCTGTCTTTTGAAAGACTGATTGGTCTACACAGTCGCTCCAAATTAAGCTCTAGGGACATATCCCCAGAACAACATGCCTATACAAAGGGCCGATCAGTCGAAACAGCCATGCACGAAGTGGTAGCAACAATCGAGCAATCACTTTACCACAAGGAATTCACTTTAGCGGCCTTTTTAGACGTGGAAGGAGCTTTAACAATGTGAAAACTGAATCAATAACATTGTCACTGGACCGACTCAGAGCAGATTTCACACTCTCCGACTGGATTGAATGTATGCTCAAGACGAGACACATCAACTCGGAGCTGGGTGACAGCCAAGTAAACGCACTAGCACTAGCCTCTAGAGGAAGCCCGCAAGGAGGGGTCCTATCTCCTCTACTATGGACTCTAGTCGCAAATGAAATCCTTTTAAAATTAGGACGCAGCGGAGTAAAGGCTGTTGCTTATGCAGACGACATCGTCCTACTTATGTCCTTGAAATTTCTTGACACTATCACCGAACTTCTGCAATCGGCCCTGAATACCCTCCATAGCTGGGCGAGAAGTTGTGGACTGAACGTTAACCCAGCGAAAACAGAAGTGGTTCTCTTCACCAACAAAAGAATAATTCCAGCTTTCGGACCCTTACGACTCGGTGACACTCCACTTCAAGTCTCGGATAAAGCGCGGTATTTTGGGTGTATTCTTGACCGCAAACTGAACTGGAGAAATAACACAAATGAAAGAATAAAGAAAGCGTACATTACGTTCTAGCCGTGATGAGTGCCCTACGCCTAAAAGAATCCTACCTATGGAGAAAGGGCCACACGGGCCACCGTAGCATCTCAAGGTGGGCTCACCTAGACACCACCACAGACTTTCTGCCGCCATCCGACTTCGGCCTAGACGTCAAAACGGTCATCCCATCAAGGGAATACTGGGAAGACGGTGGGGCCATTAACCCGCATATTATTTCAGTCTTCACTGACGGGTCCAAAACGAACGAAGGAGTGGGTTCGGGTATTTACTCACCGGAACCCTAAGGTTTCCGAACCACAGTAGTGTGCTCCAGGCAGAAGTCCTAGCGATAGCAGAGGAGGCACGAGTACTATCCACGAAACTTGTTACTAGGAAAGACATTGATATTTACATAGATAGTCAAGCTGCTATAAAGGCCATCTCATCCGCGGTTATAAAATCAAAGCTAATAGATCGCTGCCGCCAGGAGCTTAACATGCTTATTCAGAGCCACCATGTAATACTCTGGTGGGTCCCACGACACAAAGGAATTCCAGGGAACTGGCAAGAAGGGATCAGAACAAGACCTGTCAATGGTCCAAAGCTCAGTCCTACCTCCCATAATACTTGTTAAATCAAATATAGCACTTGACTTCAAACGACAAGCAGAAGAAAGATGGAGAGTCCTCCCTGCATGCCGTGTCTCCAAAAGCATCTGGACAAAACATGACAAGATGAAAACCAAGCTCATCCTTACTCAAAATAGACAAAACTTGGCACTTCTCGTAGGTATCATTACCGGCCACAACCTATTGGCGGCCCACCGGAAGACAATGCGGTTAGCCGCACTTAGGTACAGATGAACTCTGCAGAGGATGAGGCAATACAGACGTAGAGGAGGACTCGGAAGACTTTCTCTGCAAATGACCTAGTCTCTGCAGTACCAGGAAGACGGCCCTTGGAGAATATTTCTTCAACCATCTGTGTGATATGTCTGAAAAGCCACCAACCACCATAACGAAATTAATAACTTCTTCGGGGTGGTTCAGAGGAGGCCGTTCCACTAACACTGAATTCTAGCTATTTTGTTTCTTTCCTCTCTTTGCAGTTCTTCCGTCAGGAAATTCCACGTCAGGGGAGCACAATCGATCCGTTTGTGATACGAGTGCAGGCTGCGCTCATTCGTTGCAGCTAACCCCTTTTTAACCTAACCTAACCTAACTCCCGATCTCTGATAAAAGTGAGCAATGATCACTCCTGGTCATTTCCTGATTGGATCTGCTCTCAATGCAGTACCTGAACCCTGTTTAGAGAACATACGAAGTTTTGGTTCCCGGTGGCGGTTGTTGCAAAAAATTACTTAAGATTTGGTCTACAGAGTACTTATCACATGCTCAACAACGAATAAAGTGCAAAGGCACTGAAGCGAGCATCAAACTTAGCGATATCGTTTTGGTTAATGAATATCGGTTACCCCCAACAAGCTGGTTGATGGGCCGCATCACGGAAACACACCCTGCGAAGGGTAACCATGTTCGAACTGTAACTATTCACTGCAACAAGAAGCATATCAGACCAATTACAAAGTTATGCCCATTACCAATTGGAGATGCAAGGTTACAGCCAAGCGAGGTACAACACCAGAAATCTACAGTAAATGAACATCTTGGACAAGGTCATAGCAGATCTAAAAATTGGTTGACGACATGAAGTCCAAGAACTACCACCGATACCTGCAGATAGGCGTTTTACTGTGACCGATTTCCGCGTGGCTTCAAAGGTTGCTCCAGCATGTCATGGTTATGAGGCCAGACAGTTTTTTTTGTTTTATTTTTATGCTACTTTGTTAATTTCGAACTTCCGTCTCCTATTTCAATTTTCGTTCTCAGCTAAGTCAGCAAAAATAAATGTACTCAAATTCTGTTGACTTAAGCAAGTAATATTTTTGTAATTTAAGTGTTGTATATATTCGTAAAATAATCAATATTTTGGTGTATAAGATAGTGAATAAAACGCAACGACATACCTAGTCGTCAAACACATTTTAAGAGTTTCAGTTTAGACTTTCCCCCACCAGTGGTAAGGAGTCCTTTTCTTAAATTCTATAATAAATTCAACATATCCGTATATAAATAAACCATCACTATCATCATGTGCTTGTGCAATGCTGAGTATCGTCTTGAACCTGAAAAGCTGATTACTATGCAACTTGTATACAAGTCTCTGCTTATGTACGCTGCTAGGCGACATGAGTCTATGTATGACTTCACTCATCTCATCGTGCGAAGTAAAAGACCTTCCTATTTCCGAAGTTTCAATACACATTAAATAAGTTGTTGTGCACAAAATTTAAAATAAAAAATATAAAATTGAAAGTTCCTTGAATTTTTTTTTGAATGGATTTGAAGTGAGTTGTAATTGGCACAGTCGATAAGATCAGCACACTTCGAGGGAATATCGGAGCTTAGTTTTTATCTTTTGGTGCTGATAGAAAAAAAAAACTATTAATTGAAATATGCAGAATAAAAAAAAAATATTAATCAAATTGTGAGATTATAATTAAAATTGTTTACTGTTATTCCTGTATTCAAAATTGTAAGAAGAAATTAAAAAAAGAATAGAAAGTGATAATGATGAAAAGATTTACGCAAAAAAAAAACATTTCAGAACATACAAGTAAGTAAGAAAAATTTAATTATTTTCGCATTTACTTTAAGGAAATCAAGGTCAAAAGGATCGCCGTTCGGATTCGGCACTAAGCTGTAGGTCCCTTCCATTCGTGTGAAAAATATAACGCACACAACATGAGTGGTTGTGAGAAGCTAGGCCCTGGCACTCAAAGAGCTGTTGCGCCAAATATTTATTTATTTTTTAAGGTCAAAAGGTGAGTCCAAATTTAGGTTTATTATTGAGTAATATTTTTTATTCATGCCTCCTTGTACTAAAATACGTAAAATAATGAAAGTGTCGAAATCCAGTTCTCATTTACAGAATAAATTTTCTGAGAAGCATAGACCGAATTTAGAATCGTCTGAAGAATCTGAATCTGAGATAATGCGCTTTAGACGTTTTCAATTCTCTTTGAATTCCAGACGCCGTAAAAGATATACATACCTTCGATGGTAACCCGTGTCTGCTTGTGATTTTATTAATAACTAGCAGATACCCGCAACTTTGTCTGCGTGGCCCATAATAACTTTATGTGAGGCGGTTAAAGTTAGTGGTGTAAGTCATTTTTAGCTTAAGAATTTAAGATTTGTCCCGCTGTAACTTTAAACAATACATATCAGATTTTCCTTTATCTATCAAGTTTGTGCTACCGTCTGTTGTTGAAGTGGCAACATTTTAATTTACTTCACATTTTCATGCAACAGTTTGGCATGTGTAGTATTTATTGAGAAATGACTTACACCAGTATGACTTTAACCGCCGCATATGTATGTTTTTAGCTCACAGAAGTACTGCGTTAAAATGCAGATATGCATACCATATGTATAGGTGTACGCCTATATGTAGGCAAGGAAATAAATCACTTACTTAGAAGGCGCTACAGTTTGGAAATACAGGAAATTAATGTGAACAGGAAAAATCGCATCATCACCTCCACGCGGTGCCCGCTGGATAGCTATCTGATAGTGAACTAACGATGAGCGTATGCTGAGTCTAACGATGTATGTGCAGCTGAACACTCAGACCTGCGTAAGCACATCTGGGTGAACTTCAGCGCGCATATGTCTAACCGGACGAGGCATCTCTTGTTGACCTGATCGACTGAAATATGCGTCTCAGAAGTCTAGCAAGAGCTCCTCAGAAGGAGGACGTGTGGCGGATGATTTCTCTCGATGGAATCAACGGTGACGTCTACAGACCAGCGGATACCTTACTGGAGCTACTTCAACATATTTGGAGCTGAGGTCTGTAGGGATTTTCACTACTACGTCAGGGTATTGAAAAAGAGATGGTGGCGGATGAACCCTTAATGGGCCAACGGCAGCGCTCATATCCCCGAAGTGGGTTACTGACATCGGTGTATCCGGCCTCTTGTCTTAGGGGCACAAAAAAAAAAGGATCTGGCCCTCCAGGTTGGGGGTTGTGCCGTCGGGTTAACTTCCCTACCACGTAAAAAACCTTTGGTTACGAAGCAACCAACAGCCTCGGATACGGATGATCTTACTGTTGACGACCCATGCAAACGTAAAAAGGACAACGATCTTCGTGTCTGCACATGGAATTTTAGGTCCGTCTACAAACCACGTGCAGCCGAACAACTTGCGGAGGCCCTAGAGTGTCTCAAAGCAGACATTACCGCCATCCAAGAAGTGCGATGGGATGGGCCGGGCAAAAGGAGTATGAAAAACTGCGACATCTACTACGGCGATTGCTACAGACAAAAAGGACAGCGTCTATTCGGGTGCGGATTTGTCATTGGAGGCAGACTTAGGCAAGAAGTCTTGAGTTTCCGGCATGTGAACGAGCGCCTCATGACTATCCATATCAAGGCTAAATTTGCCAACATTAGCCTTATATGCGTTCACGCCCCTCGCGAGGAGAAGGACGACGCGTCAAAGGATGACTTCTACCAGCTCTTGGAAAAGACGTATGAGCAATGTCCTAGCCACGACGTTAAAATTATCCTAGGCGACTTTAACGCAAAGCTAGGAAGAGAGGAAGTCTTTAGTAGCGTGGTCGGAAAGCACAGCCTGCACGACAACACATCCGGCAACGGACTCAGGCTAATCGACTTTGCGGCGGGGCGAAACTTTGTTGTAGCTAGTAAGCGGTTCCCACGTCTCGATATTCACAAAGGAACATGGCTCTCCTTTGATCGAAAAACTGTCAACCAAATCGATCACATTGCGATCGACGCAAGGCACTCTTCCAGTATTCTGGGTGTCCGGACTTTCCGAGGTGCCAACGTGGACTCGGATCACTACCTAGTTGTAGCCAAGGTACGGATGCGGATATCCACAACGGAGCGAAATCAACGAAATGCTGTGAGGAAATTTGACGTCGAAAAGCTACAATCGCAAGAGACCGCCAGAACCTTTGCCGATCGTGTTTCTTCTAATCTCAATCTAAGTCCTATGCCGCCAGCAGCAAATGCGGAAGACCAGTGGCAGCGTTGCCAACAAGAAACCCCTGGTTTGATGAGGAATGCCGGCAAGCACATGCAGCAAAACAAGAGGCGTACAAGGCGGCGCTGCATAGAAGGACTAGAGCTGCTTACGAGCTCTACGTGCGCAGGAGAAAAGAGGAACATCGACTTCTCAGGAAGAAGAAAAAGGAGCATGAGAAGCGCTCGATCGAGGAGATTGAGAGACTTTATTGCAGGAATAATGTTCGAAAATTTTACCAAAGGGTAAAAAGAACATGCCAGGGTTTCAAAGCCAGAACAGAAGCCTGCAGGGACGAAAATGGCAACATAGTAGTAGAATCGCAGTCGGTGCTGAGGATATGGAAGGAACACTTCTGCAGACTGTTAAACGGCGAAGATGATCAATATTCCGCTGTCAGGCAGAATGAGCCATTCAACAGTGACGATGGCAATCAAAATTCCCGTCAACCCGATCAGAATGAAGTGAGGATAGCGATATCTAAACTCAAATCCAACAAAGCTGCTGGAGCCGACGGCCTTGCCGCTGAACTTTTCAAGGCAGGAGGAGATGAGTTGGTAAGGAGCATGCACCAGCTCATCTGTAAAATCAGGTCGGATGAAAGTATGCCCGATGAATGGAACCTCAGCATCGTTTGCCCGATCCTGAAGAAAGGAGACCCTCTGAACTGCGCCAATTACAGAGGTATAAGTCTCCTAAATATCGCATATAAGATCCTGTCTGCCGTATTATGTGAACGCCTAAAACCGATCGTCAACAACCTGATAGGTCCTTATCAGTGCGGTTTCAGGCCGGGAAAGTCCACCATTGATCAAATATTCACACTACGACAGATCTTGGAAAAAACCCATGAATATAAAATCGATACGCACCACCTTTTCATCGATTTCAAAGTTGCCTATGATAGCGTGTAAAGAGACGAGTTATACAGAGCCATGTCTAGTCTTGGCATCCCTGCCAAGCTCGTCCGTTTGTGCAGAATGACGATGGAGAACTCTCGCTGCTCCATCAAAGTCGGTAAGAACATCACCGAACCGTTCGATGTCAGGAAAGGTCTTAGACAAGGTGACGCGCTATCATGCGATCTCTTTAACATAGTACTTGAGAGAATTGTACGAAACTCACAAGCCAAGCGCGGAGGTACAATCTTCTTCAAGTCTGTACAACTACTCGCTTATGCCGATGACATTTACATAATCGGAAGAACTCAGCGGGCCGTCAATGGGGCATTTACGAGTATTGAGAACGAGGCAGCAAAGATGGGTCTAGCGGTCAATGAAAGCAAAACAAAATATATGCTGTCTACAAAAAGGGACACCCAACATCGGCGTCTTGGATAGAACGCCACAATAGACAGATACAATTTTGAGGTAGTAAAGGATTTTGTCTACCTAGGCTCTATGGTCAGCTCCGCAAATGACATGAGTGGAGAGATCACACGGAGAATTACTCTTGCCAATCGTTGTTTCTATGGGCTAAAACGGCAATTGAGTAGCAAAGTCCTATCTCGAACTAATAAGGTAACTCTTTATAAGACATTAATCATCCCAGTCCTGCTGTATGGCGCAGAGGCATGGGCTATGAAAAAACCGGATGAGGATGCCCTTGGTTATTTCGAGAGAAAAGTTCTTCAAGCGATCTTTGGTCCCGTCTGCATAGACGGTGAGTGGAGGAGAAGGTACAATGCCGAACTATACGGCCTGTACAAGGACATCGACTTAGCCAGAAGAGTTCACATACAGCGACTAAGATGGCTGGGTCATTTAGAGCGGATGGAGCCCAACCTTCCCGCTAAGAAAGTCTTCGAATCCACCCCGGACGGACGGCGCAGTAGAGGACGACCTCGCGGTAGGTAGCGCAAACAAGTGGAGGGGGACCTCAACCAACTTGGCGTGCGAAACTGGAGGCAGCTGGCCCGTAACCGTGCTGGCTGGAGAGGTTTGTTGGTTGCGGCCCAGGTCCACCCCGGACTGTAGCGCCATCTAAGTAAGTAAGTAAGTAATGTGAAACAGGAAATTAATGTATTTATTTTTGTTATACTGCACCCAAAAGTATACAAAAAAAACTCAGTAGCTCTCTAACTTTCCGAATGTATAGTTTTATAATGCCTGGTTCTGTGTGTTTTTTTTAATCTCTGTGTTTATTTTTTCTAATATCTTAATCCCCTTAAGGACTATCGTGATAATTCTTATTGGAAATAAGTACCAATATCCTAAGGTATAGAACGCCAAGAGATTCGTTAAAATATTTACAGTAGTTTCTGCATAATACGCGCCCATCAAGAGCCCTTGTCAAGGAAATTCCAATAAAATGGGTAAATCAGGGTTTGCTCTCTGGCAGTACAATGGACCAATTGTGTCTGAGTGCTCCAGTCGAGTGTTTCCTATCCCGACAAAAATCCAGGCTAATAAAGTATTAAATATGCAGTTACATCCATAGCTTGGAATGATATAACAGATAATCGGATCATAACCTCGCCGAAATAGGAAGTAGAAGATAATAATAACACGTTAAAGTTAGGAAACTTCCGTACTAGATTAGATTTTAAACCAAATTTCATGTCCAAGGTATAACCTATTCCTGCCTTATGTAAAGCTATTTTTGTTATTAACTCTTGATGTATAATCTGGAAACATTTACGTAATACCTACTAATACATCACAGGAATTAATGATTCCAGAAGGGTTTTATGACCCCAGTAGTTGGTATTCATATAACGATGTAATACAGAAGTCTGTACAATAACGCTTCATTTTTTGTTCTTTTTTTTTTTTTTTTAAGTAAACCCAAATTCCACAGCACTCAAACACTCCGGTCCATTCTACTACTAGGCAGGAACCTTTCTTTCGTGCAGTGGTTTGAAAAACTTCGATGTAATTCGTTTTACTTTATACTCGGGTGGATTATGATTGCTGTTCCCCGATGAGGCTTGAACCTGCACACATCGGCTAGCGAGCAAACACACTATCCACTGCAACGCTTTGTAGTTGAATAACTACTCAAAGCCGAACTAGCAAATAAATACTTGGAAGTTCATAATTGTACCATACCAAATGATCAAACCTTCGAAAAAATTCACCTAAAGGAAATGATCAGAACTTAACACATAAATATAGAGGAGTAAAAAGCAGTACTAGATCTTTGCTACAAATATAATGATATTTTCTTTAAACAAGGACACAATTTAACATTCTCTAAGTACATAAATCATGAAATTAAAACTATAGACGACATTTCAATTAATTGTAAGTCCTATAAGTATCCTTATACACAAGGAAGAAGTACATAGGAAAATAAATGGCATGCTTTATCAGGGTATTATTCGTGAAAGTTTCTCTCCATGGTCTTCCCCCATTTGGATCGTTCCCAAGAAGAAAGATGCAAATGGTAGGGAAAAATGGAAAAATGGCAATGGAAAATTGGGCCTAGGGGCCTAGTAATGGTCAAGGATTCTCAATTTCAATTTCAATTTCAATTTATTTCAATATTAATTCAGAATACAGAACAATAAACTAAATGTAACAAAATTTAACAGAATTAACTTAGAATTAATAAAGTAGCTGCAATCTATAGTTCTAAGGGAACTAGAGGCGAAAGCAGCAATAATAACAACACTATAATAACAATAAAAGGTTAAGTACAGAATGTAATGGGGTCATAACAAGATTTAGTGCCAATTTTTAAGAAAAAAAAGAATAAAACAATTTAAACAATTACGCCAAGTAGATCACAAATCTCCTTGTAGTTGAGGTCTAAAAGCCATAATTTTACTTTTTTGAGGAAAGTGGATTCATTTCTTAAGCTTCTAATATGATAGGGTAACTTGTTAAAAATTCTCGGAGCAGATGCCGTAAAGAAATTAAAGAAAATTTGCAGATTGTGGGAAGGTACTAAAGCGAGATTTAGATTATTTATTCTGAGACGATAGCTAGAAGAGCACCTGTTTAAAAGATAGCCTGATCTCACGAAGAATAACTTTAAAACTTTATAACAATAAAGATGTTTCAGAGGTAGAACTTTAAGACTTCTGAAGAGCATTAAACTACTAGTATGACGGCTTTTATTACAAATTATACGAATAACGTGCTTTTGAGAAATAAGGAGCGGGTACAACTTGTTGTAATACGCACCACCCCAGGAAACTATGCCATATTCAAGCTTAGATTGAACTAAGCCATAATAGATACACCTAAGAAGATCGCGAGAGCAATATGAATTTAGAATGTAAATCTGCCTAGTGACAGCCATAAGATACTTCTTAAGGGCATCGGAATGGGCCGACCAGCTCATCTTCCAGTCCAGCAAAACACCAAGATACTTAAAGAATTTAACACTCTCAATATTAAAACATTTGGCAGAGCATAAACGTGACTCAAAAAATGTCTGTGCCTCTACTTCCGAGTAGCAGATATCTTTAGAATGTTTAAATTTGTAGCAGTTTGCACAGTGAAAAACGAATGGTCCAAAGTCAGCTTCCTTACCACTTGGACTAAAAAACATAATCTTGGTTTTATCGCTTATAGCCATTTTATGCATTTTAAACCAATGACTTAAGACTTCCAGGTCATGATTAATATCAGCGGAAAGATTAAGAGCAGAATCACTTTGAAAAGCACAAGCCATATCGTCAGCGAACGCAATTACTTTGCTGCGATATTTTTGTGAAAGAAGTGAGTTGATAAAAACTAAAAAAAGTATAGGACCAAGCACAGAACCTTGGGGAACTCCTACAGAGATAAAACTACTAGAGCTTAGTTGACCATTAATTTTGACCCTTTGCACTCTGTTAGATAAATAAGAGCATAGCCAGGTATACATTACTCCTCTAAAACCACATTTGAACAGCTTGTCTAAAAGTAGTTTATGATCAATGGTATCAAAAGCTTTGGTTATATCAACGAAGAGAGCCGCAGTTAAATTTCTGTTATTGAAACCGTTGTATATATTTGAACAGAAATTCAGGAGGGCTCCCTCAGTAGAGAAACCGGAACGAAAGCCAAATTGACCCTCATTAAAAAACTTGTTTTTTTCTAAAAACTTAACCATTCTATTTTTTACAGCTTTTTCGAAAATTTTTGTAAATACTGGAAGTAAAGAAATTGGCCTGTAGCTATTAATTGAAGTTTTATCACCTTTCTTAAATAGAGGTATCACTTCGGCTTGTTTTAACTTGTCAGGAAAAACACCCTTTAAAATGCTATTGTTATATAAATAAGATAAAACATCACAGATGTTCAGAGCAATTTTCTTAACGAAGTTATTTGAAAAGCACTCAGTTGTGTCAGAATTCGAATTTTTAAGAGACTTAATTATTTTGTACAGTTCAAAAGACGTGATGGGAACAAAAAAAAAGCTCTGAGAGGATGACTCCTCATAAGCTAAGCAGTCGCAATTAGAATGTCCAGAACAATTATCTGACACAGTACCAACAGAGGCAAAATAATCATTAAATTTATCAGCAATGACCTTGGAATTGGTGATGATGACATCATTCTGTTTTATCATTTGGATTTGTTCGATTTGAGATGATTTGTTTTGTATTGCTTTAACCAATTTCCATTCTTTTTTAGAATCACCTCTGATCTCACTAAACTTGTTTAAATAAAAATTGTTTTTGCATAACATAACTTCTTTAGAGATGTCTTTACATAATTGCTTGTAAGCTGTAGTGATATTAGCATTATTCGGATATTTAACTTTTTTTCTATAAAGCTTGTTTTTCTCTTTTACTTTGTTGAGCAAATCAAAAGATATCCAAGGTTTTAGTTTTTTAAATTTAGCCACACGTTTTTTTACAAAACTCGAGCATAGTTCTACATACTTATTTAAAGTATCAATAAAACTGGAGTATGCTTTGGAAGGATCATCTTCATTACGTATATTATCCCAGCATTCAAAACGAAGTAGACTATTGAGTGCCTCGTAATCAGTTTTAACAAAAGAAAAATAGGAAGGATTTTTGTTACAAGTTGAAGCAGAAACATTTTTCAAGCTCAAACACGTCATGCAATGATCAGTTAACTGCAGATCAAGAACAGAACTACTTAGAAGGATATTGTCGGAGTTACGAAAGCGAACCATTATGTGATCAATGCATGTGCTGGAAGAGTCTGAAATACGAGTTGGTTTATTTATACATGGCTCCAAACCGTAAGAAGACAGTAAAAATAAATAATTGTCTACCAGAATAGAGTTTTGTAGAATATCTAAATTGATATCACCCAATAAAATAATATCGTTAGATGACTCACTTGATAACAAGTTTTCTAATTCTTCATAAAACACGTTATTAGCAAGAGATAGCTCATTTAATCTATAAATACATAATAAAGTTAACTTACTGCTTTTTATCTTAATTTTTAAAACATCACAGCTATACAAGTTTAAACAGGAAGCATCAACATCAGTCGTATCTTTCAAAAAAGAACTTTTAATAAAAGCTGCAACACCACCGGCTGCATATGTGTTATTGCAGCAAGCGATAAATTCATACCCCTCAATCGCAAAAAGCGACTTTTCTTCATCATAAATCCACGTTTCTGACAAAAAAATAAAATCGGGCTTATTCACAAAAGCATTTAAATGCACAAGGAGGTTATCAAAATTTTTGCGCATACTTCTAATGTTTTGGTGGATAATAAGAAAATTAGGTAAGTAGTTTTGGTCAAAAACGAGATCATGAGATGCAACGTCAACGCAATTGATGGAGGGAACACTTAGAAAATTTATTTGAGGATCTTGCATATTAATTAAGTGTTAAAAGGTCTTCAAAAGAGTTAATAACAATGTAGTTATCATTATCCCTCTTGCGCATTAGTACTCTCCCGTTTTTGACCCAAACATACTTATACATTTTCTCATTCTTAGCTTTCTGTGCAGCATTCAAAAGATTAATTGTGGCACCATTTAGCGAATCGTTAATATAAATTTTACTATGCTTATCACAGCCAAAAATTTTTGAAGTTAAATTATTTTTAGCACTAACTTTGTTCTTCATAATTATATCTTTTTTTAATTTAGAGACGAATTTAACTACCAAAATATTAGATTTATTAGCAACCGGATTGTTGGATTTCTTAGCTTTTTTAACATAACAATTGTCAATATCAGCTTCAGTAATATCCGTGCAAACACCCTTAGAAAAAACTTGCAGAGCACAATTAAGAGCGTTGCTATTGTTCACATTCGGCACACCCACAACTTCAACAAAATTTTCTCTTCTTTTTTGGTGTAAAAAATTCACTTCTCTTTGAAGATCACTCACTGTTTTCAAGAGACTATTTTTTTCTTCTTGTAAAGTTTTTATCAAAGAGAGAGCGAGAGCATTTTCAGATCTGAGAGCAACAATTTCATTATACACTGTCTCTAATGTTATCACTTGATTGTCATAAGAAGTAGATTGTTGAAATTGTTGTTGTCGCTGAATAGAAATCGGATCTTGGATTTGCTGCTGGTGATCCTGTTGTTGCTTTTGTTGTTGACTGTCGTATTGGTATAGTTGTAGTTGCTTTTGCTGTTGATTGTCGTATTGGTGTAGTTGTTGTGACTGGTTCCGTTCAGCATTAGATGTAGTTGGGAGCGGCGACACTGGCATCGAAGCATCAGTTACTTCATGAGATGGTCGATCATTTTGCACTCTCACAGGGGGAGGAGAGCGGAGGGAGCTCCTACGTGCAGTAGTACAACTCTTACAAAGAAACTGCTTGTTGGATTTTTTGAAAAAGTCAACGTCTGCCGGTTGAATATTCACGCAGTTGCAATGAAAATAATTATTGCACTCCGCACATTTAATTTTTGGCTGATTACGTTCAACCTTCGCTTTACAAATACAAGGCATTTCAACTTGTTTTTAATCGATTTAACTTAGAAAAGAGAAACTATTCACGGATAGATCACAGTACGTGTTGACCCCAAGACTTTCTGTTATTACATATATGACGGGCATTATTCCCCAGATGAGACAAGAAGCCAGGATGTAATCGTCCTAATCCCTCCTCTCTACTCTCCGGTGGGCCGGATCAAGGTGGCATACGACCCGTGCCGAGTATCAGCCTGGCTGGGGGCCCACTTTAAGTAATAGTCCAGTCGCTAACGGAGTTTCCGGATACCTGGCGACCTCCGGATCAGCCTGCCTTGCCTGCACAATGCGGATCTCTCTGCAGGTCGACCTCCCATTCTCCGCCACTCGTGGGTCCAAACATGAACAAAAATAATTCCAAAAACCAAAAAAACATAAAAAAAGTAAAAAAGAGAACAGTCCTCTTAAAAAACCGTCTTGCAGCCTCCTGGGAAGCATACACACAAGCTCTGCTAAGGCAATCCCTGCTAGCGCATTGGCCTTGAGGCCTAGCAATAGCTTTGCGAGCAGTTGTGAGTAGGTTGGCGCCCACAGGGTTGCTGAACACGCGTCTGGAGCGCCTGCAGCTAGGACGTTGGTATCAGTACCTGATCATAGTGCAAATCCAAGCCAGGGCAGCTAACTGTTCGGCCTAAAGCTTACAGCACGCTGTTCCCTCCACCTCGAAGGATCCACATCGCCTTCTCAAATCCCTTTCAGGGGCGACGGACTGCTCGGCTTCGAGCTTGCGGAATGTCGCTCCCCCCAAGATCTCCTACGAAGATCGCTGGCTAGCTTATAAGCTAATTCGCCGCATCCAGGAAATTCCTGAGCAGGACCGAACTCAGAAGCACAAGACTACTCTAAGTTGGGCACTCAAACGTGTCCAGCTCGTCCTGACTCATCCAGCAAGGACTTATCGTCCAAACGCCAGAGGTCTCAGGATGAGTCTCCCACCCTAGCGAAAAAGACCAAGGTAGTACCTTCCATCGCTACTACCAAGCCCTTTAACCAAGTGCTTAAGGCACACTTGGATATCGCGGCCGTTGACCATAGCGATCCGGATGGCAGCATAACGGCGGACATATGGAGGAAGGTGGAGATTAAACTCGCCACCAATTGTCTCCAAATCCTACGTGACCATCCCGCCCTGATGTTTCCTGCAGGAATGGTGGCTGGCATCAAGGGCATGTCAAATTGATTGCCTGTGCTGACCAAAGATCGGAGGATCTCTACAAAATTGATGTCTCCACACTAGGACAGGTTTGGCCAGGTGCACAGTTGGAGATCGTGGAAAGACCAGATTCCAAATCGACCAAGAACGCACTCCACCATTTCGGCTGAACCCTCTGTTCCTAAAATTATACTGGATATTCTCAAGGCAAATAATAGCTCCCTTCCTACCCATAACTGGAAGATTACCAAAGTGGACGAGCCGAGAGGAGACGTTAGAAGTGTCGTCATTATTATCAATGAAGAGTCTCTGCCCCCCTTGGCATCTTCTAAAGGGGTAGTCCATGCAGGATTCAGCTCCATCACCCTGAAAGTACACAAATGTGATGAGAAGGAGCTCGAGAAAGGTCCTCCCAAGCAGGATGTAGTCCCATCTGCACCAGCTAAGAGAATCTCTCCTTCCGAGCCTCTCCCCTCGCTCCCTTGCGCCGATCCATCTCTCTTGGGGGTTGACTCCTCGTCGACAGGCACAGAGATGTTTGACGCTCTTTTAAAACTGGACTTTTCTGGTCCTCCTTCTCCCTCACCATCTCTCCTGGACAGTGACCCTAGCGGCCTCTCTCTCGAGGACGACCTTCTGTCATCAGATTCAGAAGAAGCCAAAAATACCGTGATAATGGTATCTGTACCGAGAAGTAGCTCCAATGCTGCGGATCCTTCAGATTAACCCGCATCACTCCATCACGGCTTTGGCCTCCCTTATTCTCCGGGTCAACAAATTCGGGGAAGACTTCGTCTTAATCCAGGAACCATGGGTTGTTGGAAACCTGGTTTGTGGCCTCGAGACTCCTAGCTACAAATTAATCTGCGCAAGGAAGAAAGGTAAACCGAGATCCTGCATCCTTGCGAAGACCCATCTAAACATCCTTTTACTCTCTAATTTCAGCAATCAAGACATAGTCGCTACCAACCTGGAATTGCGGCTAAGAAATTGCTGGCTGGTATCGGCATATCTAGGTCACTCTCCGCGGACATCTTGAGGAGCTTGATTGCTAAAGCGGAGAGAATTAATACTAGTCTCATCATTGCCTGTGATGCGAATGCCCATCACTCAATCTGGGGCAGTTCCGACATAAATGAAAGAGGTGAGCAACTTTTTGGTTTTATCCTTAGTACGAACCTCCGAATCTGTAACCGGGGGTCCAAAACGACCTTCATTACTCGCAATCGACAAGAAGTCCTGGACATCGCTCTGGTCTCCGATCACTTATATTATTTGGTTAGGGACTGGAGAGTCTCTGAAGAGCACTCTTTTTCAGACCATCGTTACCTCCAATTTAGTTTTGACGACTATCCGCCTGATCAGGTTTTTCGAAATTATAGGAAAACCAACTGGTCCCTTTATAGGAAGCGTTTATTAATGTTGATTCCCTCCCACCTGCCTACCGAACCTTCTTGCACTGAGGACCTTGGCAATCTGGTCAACACCTTTACATCGGCACTCAATGGTGCCATTCATTTCATTCATTCATTTTCAATGCATTTTATTTTGTAATTCAGTATACCTTACGTGCTAACAAAAACGCTTAAAACTAGCTTAATTAACTTAACTATCTTATTTTAACTTACTGGCCCAATGCGAGCGCTCTAAGCTAAACTTAACACTTAACCTATGTCTTTCGACGTAAACTAACTAAATTTATTTATTATAACAACTAATTGATGAATTAAAAACTAAGAAAAATGTTTACTATAGAAAAAAAAACTTAGTGAATGGACTGGTTTTGTGAACTATTTGATAAAACTTATAAACTACCTTAAAATAATCTTAAGCTAACTTAACTACGATGTGTAATTAAATACACACTTTTTTTTTTTTTTTTAAAGCCAAGTGCTGTGCATGTTTTCTATGTTTTTTTTTTTTTTATTTTTTTTTGGTTTAGCCAAGTGCTGTGCTATTGTTTTTTTTTTTTTTTTTTTTTTTTTTTTTTTTTTTTTTTTTTTTTTTAACATACCAACTTAAGACTACCTTAGAACTATGTAAGCCGGCCATGGCTATTGTTTGCAACAAACAAATAGACGACCCGCTCTGCCTCAGTTATAGGCTAACCCGGATTAGGAGGAAACGACGACGGCGTTCCCTCCCCTTCATTAAGCCACCAGAATTGTTTGTGCTGCCTACTAACATCTTGAATATCGCGGACTGAAACCGCCCTACTGAACCGTAGTCGCTCTAGACTACCCTGTGCGACGTCTCGGTCGTAGTTGAGTCGCCTATCCACAGCTTTTCTGGCGACGTGGAAGATTAGCGGCACCGCTAACTTATCCTGGATCAGACCTCTCTGATCAAGATATAGGAATGCTTCAGGAGGGATACATCCGCTAAGGCGCACACTCTCGTGATAGAGATTATTGGGGTAATAAGCCCCAAAGATCAGGCTATTCATCGAGGTCATTGCTCTTGCAATATGCCTTCGAGTCGACTTGATCAAGAAATTATCCACTCTTATCAGATTCGCCCTGTTGTACAGGACCTCATTACGATAGAATTTTATGTACTCAGACTCTGGTGTTCTATACAAACGAAGGCAAGCCCTAAGGCAAGCCCTCTCAAACACCCGCATCTTTTCCAACAAGCTTGGCCCCACGTTGAACCACACGGGACATCCATATGCGAGCATAGGCCGAATAAGGGCCATGTAGCAGATTACCTTCACCCTTGCATCGAGTTGGCTGCTATAAAACAGTCTCTTTGTGAGGGCAAACGCAACTTTGGCTCTGGCCAGAGCAGCATCTATATGTTTGTTAAAATATAGATATTGATCTAGCCAGACCCCAAGGTACCTGACTACACTTCGACTCGCAAGTGGCTGCCCCTGCTGTCCCGCGATAGAGAACTTTCGCCAATTCTTTCTGGTGTCCCTAGAGGCCCCAGACAACGGCGTTCTGAACAGGATGGTCTCCGACTTCTCAAAGTTAATCTTCAACTTCCAGTCGTCGCAGTATCTCTTGATCTTATCGAAGTCACGCTGCAAGAGTATTGCAATTACCTCAATCTTAGGCCCTGATCTGTACGCGACCAAATCGTCTGCGTACGCTATGGCATGGTGAAGTGAACCTATGAGATCGCTTGTGTAAATATTGAAAAGGATCGGCGAATTAACCGCGCCCTGTTGCAGACCATTTTTTACTTCAAAAGTTCCAGCAGACGTCACATTGCCATTCTTCACAATGAACTTCTTACTGGTGAGCATGTCATAAAGTATGTACAGCAGTGGTTTACTTATGCCCAGCCTGCTCAACTTGTAGAAGAGTCCCTCTAACCATACGGTATCGAAGGCCTTCTCCAAGTCAATCAGACAGGCACCCGTGCATTGCTTCTTGCTTTTGTTCCATTGGATATCCGATACCAGTTTAGACGCCGCATGTATGGTATCATGCCCCGCCTTGAAACCAAATTGATTATCCGGAATTATGTGCATGTCCTCAACCCACTTAGTCAGGGCTCTATGGATAACTTTTTCGAATACCTTGCTGATATTCGGAAGTAGGCTTATCGACCGGAGATTCCCCGGATCGGAACTATCTTTATTTTTCTTTGGAATGGGCTGCACCACCGCTGTTTTCCAATGCGCTGGATAATGGGCATTATTCATTGCATTATTAAACAGGATGGTGTAAATGTTCACCGCTTCTGGAGGAAGATGTCTAAGCACAATGTTGGGTATACCATCGATTCCCACGGATTTCTTTTTCCTCAGTGATTCGAAGATGGCTTGGAGCTCTGCCTTCGAAATGAACGGGGGATGTACCCTTTCATCGGCGACGGCATTGTTTGCCATGTATCTTTCATTGAACACGGTGAAACCAGTGTTCTCAGATCGCCAGTGCTCCATGTCATTTCGAAGGTAGCAGTTGTGCACAAGGACCCGATTCTCCAGGTCGTGGTTCGGGCAAACACTATCATTCACCTTATACACGTCCTGGAAGGTCGCTCCTATAGCCTCTACCTTCTCCTGCGGATCTTCGATCACAAAGAAATTGTCATCCTCAGCTGCGTTATCTGGATCTATACCTGCTGTCACTAGTATTTGTACATTGTTCGTAGTTCGGGGGATTTTAAGACGCGGAAGATCGTTTTGATTATTCCTCCGAAAGATCTTGTTTATTTTCGGGAACATACTCGGGTTGTTGGATTTTACAGCCCGAATTTTCCTGTCCCAGTGCAAATTTACAGACAGTCTGTAATTTTCTTTAATTAATTGCGAGAGGTTTTTAATCAACGACTTCAGCGTCCTAACCTCCTCCGAGTTCTGTCTGTCAGTAAACTGTCTGTACAAGGTTTTTAATCTCGATAGCAGTCTACTTTTATGTTCGTGCAGTGCGTCAATCGTTGCATTGCGGTATATGTCCACGTTGTCCGTGTGTTGATACCGAGGTATCGTACTGTCCATCGTTCGTATTATTGTCTCGTCCATTTGCTTTAGATATGTATCAATCTCCTCGTTTGACAGATTCCTATTAGACGGTAGGTCGAGCAAGTTCGAGGAGAGTGCTCTCGTCAACTTTCTGGAGAAGTGAGTCCAACGCGTTCTACTGTAATTGTAGGCGTGCAATTGGACGAGCTCCTCCAATTCCGCAATTTCGTTGGGAATCGTTATTTCGGCACTGAGTCCGCAATGGTCACTGTCATACACAAAAGTGTGTAAGCAGTTTAAAGTTTGTCGGTCCATGTCGGTCAGTTGTAACCGTACGTCAAACAGCATTAGATCCAGATAAGATCCGCTTCTGGGATACGACGGACTATCCGTCGCTTTTAAATCAAGTCGATACTCAACACTGTGCAGACCCCACCAATTGAATAGTAGGTTCCCTCTAGAATTTGGTGTGTTATTTCCCCAATCTCTATGTTTGGCGTTCAAATCGCCGGCTATAATGAAAAAATTCTCCTCCGACTCCAGCCTTAGTATTCGAAAAAGTGTCTCGAGCTCTGAAATAAAACAAGTAGGTTGGGTAGCTTCAGGAGCATAGACCGCAACCATATACATCCTCTTTCCACTACGGAGGGGGATATACACGATACATGCTTCCAGCTCCTGGAATCTACGCACTTCACCGCTGTACACTACTCTATGACGCAACTCTTTTCTAATGAAGATCGCGACACCTCCTCCTTGTACAGAGTTGGGTCTATCTCTTCTTATAATAATATAACTATTGTGCCTCAACTTGTGTTTCTGGGATAGCTTAGTTTCGCTAACCAAAAGCACATCGGGAGAATGATCTTCAAGCAACTTGAAAAGTACGGCTCTTCGTTCGATCCTAATCAGAGAATTCACATTCACCGCAAGGATCTTAAAGGATTGCTCCGCCATGTTCGTACCCATTACGATTGGTGGTGCGTTAGGCCCGGCAGAAGCGCGTAGATCTGGTCCACCCGCGTCGCCTGCTCTTGGATTTGTCTCTGAAGTTGGCCCATCTGCCCCTGAATAGAGAGCAAGATAGCCAATAAATCAGGTTCAGCCTCCGGTGCTCTCGGCTTTGGAGCCTGCGGAACAACCTTCGGCTGCGACTGTACCGTATTCCCCCGGCCTGACGCCATTTGGGCGTAGGTCACTTGGGGAGTGACGGATTGTGCAGGAACACTTGACACGGGCGGACGCTTGGTTTCCACCTTCTGCTGCCGAGCCAGATTTACTTTTTTAATATACTGGAATTTAGGGCAACCCCGATAATTTGCGGTGTGCCCCGTATTCCTGCATAATGCACACGTGACTCAATGGTGCCATGTCTGAGGCCTGTTCACTCCGCAAACCTTGAGGTAAAAAGAAACCACCCTGGTGGAATGGAAATCTCAGTACTCTTAGGAAAGGCAGTAGGTTCATTCTTAATATTGCTAAAAGCTCCCGTGAGACGATCGATTGGGACTCCTATAAAATGTCTCTCATGAAATACAAAATCTCACTGAGGAAAGAGCAACGACGATCCTGGAGACTCTTCTGTGACAGCATTGAAGAGCCCTCGGAAGCTTCCAGGTTGAGAAAAATGATCTCTAAAAGCCCTTCTATACCCAGCTACCTTTTGCATCCGCATGGTTACTGGACCTCCTCTGCTGACTTTTTACTTACTTATGTCCTGTATCCGCTTGTGGGTCCTAGGGCCTCTACTACGCCTACGCGCCATGGTGTACGGTTTCTGGCAATGTGTCTGAGTTCTCTACAACTTTTCCCTAACTGCCGTGCCTCCTTCTCGACTGTTCTGCGCCATGTTTTCCTTGGACCGCCAGGTTTTCTGACATCCTGGATTCCATTGCATAGCATGGTTCGCTATGGAACTGTCACCCTTACGGAACGTGTGACCAATCCACTGCCACTTCCGCCGTTGGATGGTTGTGCCTATTGGTTCCTGACCCGTTCTCTCGTAAAGGTGTTCGTTAGAGATACAATTGGGCCAGAAAATCCTTAGAATATTGTGCAGGCACCTATTACCGAACGTTTGCAGCTTTCTGGTGATAATTTGGGTCACTCTCCACGTGCTGCAACCATATAGCAGCACGGATTCAACGTTGGAGCGGAACAGTCTTATTTTGGTGCTCAAACTGATTGCATTGCTTCTCCATATTTTGGACAACATCCCGAACGCGGACTTTGCTTTGGCGATCCTGTTGGCTATATCCAGTTCGGTTCCACCATCGGTCGAGACAATACTCCCAAGATACTGGAAATCCTCTACTCTCTCTACCGGTTGTCCAGCAATGCATATTTGAGCTGATGAGTTTGTTTTAAGGCTGATAATTTTAGTTTTTGCCGTATTCATTTTCAGCCCGACGACACCTGCCTCCCTCTCCACATTTGCTCTCATTTGGTGGAGGTCCATAATTCTGTGGGAGAGTAAGCATACATCGTCTGCGTAGTCAAGATGTTTCAGTTGAGATGTAAGAGTCCATCGAATTCCTCCGCTTCCCGTCGACAAAGCTGCATGAAGCACATCGCTAATCACCAATAGGAATAATATTGGTGAAAGGATATAGCCTTGTCTTACCCCACTTTGGATCTCAAATTCCTCAGACAACCTTCCCCTGTGCAGAACGTGACATTTGGAGCCTTCATATGTAGCTTTGATAATAGCAATCAGTTTATCGGGAATGCCTCTCCTGCGTAAGGCACGCCAAATAAACTCCCTGTTGACACTATCGAACGCCTTCTCAAAATCGATGAACAGCAGGTGCAGTGGCGATCGATATTCAACACACTGTTCGATGATAATCCGCAAGGTGTTGATGTGGTCGGCACAGGAGGATCCAGAGCGGAAACCTTCTTGTTCGGCATCGAGTGTGTCTTCGAGATGTTGTTTGATTCGCTCCAGGATGATTTTAGCTATTATCTTAGCTACAGCAGGCAGCACGCAGATACCCCTCCAGTTTCCGCACTCCATTAAATTTCCTCTCTTAGGAAGCTTGACGATCATTCCCTTTTTCCACTCGTTAGGAAAGCTCTCAGCTTCTCAAGCTCTATCTATAAGTGGAAGCAGAAGCTCAGCCGATGTTGTTGGCGCTGCTCGTAAGAGCTCTGCTGGAATATCGTCAAGTCCTAACGCCTTGTTAGTTTTGAGTGCCTCGATCGCGGTAGTGATCTCATCATTACTGGAGTCGTGGTGCGTATTCGGGAACTTCTCACCTCGGGCATCTCAGTCTGATTTGGGAGCATATCGCTAGCGAATACATGGTTCAAAACCGTAGCAAAATGCTCTTTCCATCTCTTAAGCTGGTCCTCATCCGAAATGAGCAAGGAGCCGTCTAGGCTTTTCACTGGGTGTTGGCTGGAGCTGCGACAACCTGTCAGCTCTTTCGTGATTCTGTAGACGGTCCTGCTGTCACACCTCCGTGCAGCTTCTTCTGCTTCTGTAGTCAGCGCGTTGATGTAGTTGCGCTTGTCACGTCGCACGCTACGCTGAACTTCTCTCATCTTCATGCGATATAAGGACTCTAGCTCGCTTCTCCCTGCTACTAGGGTAGCTGCAACGCGAGCTTTTAGCTGTTTTCGTTCGTCAATCCGTCTCCAGGTATTCTCGGAAAGCAACGCCCTATGTTTTCCCTGCGATCGACCGACGATTCTTTCAGCACCAGATGTAAAAACATTTTTCACAGCACACCAATGGTCTTGGATGGTTGCGGGCATTGAGCTGCTGATTGCTTCCACACCTTGCGACAAGTGCTCCCTTAATTGTTGGCGCACTGAGGGATCACTAAGTCTATCGATGTTGAACCTGGGCATTCTTGTGTTATCGTGGGATCTTCGAACTGCATTTGTGCGTAGTTGGAGAGTAGCTATCATAAGATGGTGACCACGTACTATCCCCACATCTGCCCCTCGCCTGTTTCGGACGTCCAGGAGACTACTTCTAAAGCGGCGGCCGATGGCAAAATGGTCAATTTTGTTGGAGGTTGCTTGCCTGTGATTGGAAACCCAGCTGACTTTGTGGCAGGTCTTGTGCTCAAACATGGTGCCACCTATCACAAGGCGGTTGGTATTGCAGAAATCCACAAACCTTTCGCCGTTGTCATTGCGGTTGCCTAGTCCATGCTTCCCGATTACATGTTTGAGCCCTTCGTTGTCGCTGCCTACCTTGGCATTCAAATCCCCCATCACTATGACAATGTCTCCATTTGGTGTTGTGTTGAAGACGGCGCTTAAGAGATTGTAGAAGCTCTCCTTTTCGTCCTCAGACGAAGTGTTCTTTGGACCGTAACACTGTATGATGGTGACGCGTCGTACTCTAGTCCGGAATCTGGCCGTCAAAATCCTATCACCATGAGGCTGCCAGGAAATCAGGCCCTGCATGCTGTTGTTGTTAGCAGTAGTCCGACTCCATATTCCCGCGGACTTCCGGATGGTCTTCCAGAATAGAGTAGTACAGTGTTACGCGTTGGAGACTGGTACTCGCCCGCGTCTAACCATCTTACTTCACTTACCCCCAAAATATCCAGTTTATATCGCATGAATTCGTTTTCCAATTGGAGGAATCTGGCATTGTAAGGACCTTCGCTTCCCGAGTCGAGGAGCGTCTTCACATTCCAGAAACCTATCTTTGTCCGGGTACAATAGCCAAATTCGTCAACATGTGATCATTCCTTATCCGAGGCAAATTGTCGGTTTCTGTAGCGGGCAATATTCGGTAACGCAGGTTGCTGGCCCACATTACCTTGCCTAGAATCAAGGCCCTAGACAACCCGCATCTACAATTTTGGCCTATACGTATAAGGGTTTATACGTATAGTTGCCCGGGGACCACCACTAGGAGGTAAAGTAAGCACTTCATCACGAACTTGATTGTTGCGCTACTGGCCCAAGCCAAGTTTTGAGCAGTCAGTAGTTTCCCGATCAATCGTAATGCAGGTCCTCTGCTGAGGAATCCATTGACGTCTTACTGGATACTCACTTTCCTGGTAGCTGCCCTGTTGCTATCTCGCAAGGGGGGATCGGTCGAACTACCTACATCAAAGTGTGGTGCTTAAGTTGTGTTCAGTACCTAGCACGGAGAGGGCAACAGGTATGTAATTGTGGGCATGAATTACTTTACTAAATAGCCCGAGTGCATCGCCGTGCCTACCCAAACAAGTGATGAAGCAGTTAACGCATTAGTGGACCACATATTCTGCCGCTTTGGGATGCCATCTACCATCAATTCAGACCAGACCAGGAATTTCGAAGCCGACATATTCCGGAAGTCCATGGAGGTTGTCGGCATCCAAAAGACTCGTACTACGCCTCTGCATCCTCAATCTGATGGAATGGTGGAGAGATTCAATAGAACCCTCTTGGATTACTTGGCTACATTTGCGAGTTCACACCAAACCGACTGGGATCGCCATCTTCAATTAGATCTGCTGGCCTATTGCACAACTGAATACAGTTCCACTGGATTTACACCTGCAAGATTGACATTCGGCAGAGAATTAAGACTTCCTGTGGATTTGGTCCGAGGGCTACTACCTGGAAAGAGGAAAGATGCTCCCCAGTACGTCCACATCAGGGGAGGGGCAGATGTGGGTGTAGTACGTGATCACCATCTTATGATAGTTAATCTCCAACTACGCAATGCTGCAGTTCGAAGATACCACGACAACACAAGAATGCCCAGGTTCAACATCGATAGACTTAGTGATCCCTCAGTGCGCCAACAATTAAGGGAGCACTTTTCGCAAGGTGTGGAAGCAATCAGCAGCTCAATGCCCGCAACCATCCAAGACCATTGGTGTGCTGTGAAAAATGTTTTTACATCTGGTGCTGAAGGAATCGTCGGTCGATCGCAGCGAAGACATAGGGCGTGGCTTTCCGAGGATACCTGGAGACGGATTGATGAACGAAAACAACTGAAAGCTCGCGTTGCAGCTACCCCAGCAGCACGGAGAAGCGAGCCAGAGTCCCTATATCGCATGAAGATGAGAGAAGTTCAGCGTAGCGTGCGACGTGACAAGCGCAACTACATCAACGCGCTGACTACAGAAGCAGAAGAAGCTGCACGGAGGTGCGGCAGCAGGACTGTCTGCAGAATCACCAAAGACCTGATAGGTGGTCGCAGCTCCAGCCAACACCCAGTGAAAAGTCTAGACGGCTCCCTACTCATTTCGGATGAGGACCAGCTCATGAGATGGAAAGAGCAATTTGCTACGGTTTTGAACCGTGTATTCGCTAGTGATATGCTCCCAAATCAGACTGAGATGCCCGAGGTGAGAAGTTCCCGAATACGCACCACGACTCCAGTAATGATGAGATCACTACCGCGATCAAGGCACTCAAAACTAACAAGGCGTTAGGACTTGACGGTATTCCAGCAGAGCTCTTACGAGCAGCGCCAACAACATCGGCTGAGCTTCTGCTTCCACTTATAGATAGAGCTTGAGAAGCTGAGAGCTTTTCTAACGAGTGGAAAAAGGGAATGATCGTCAAGCTTCCTAAGAAAGGAAATTTAATGGAGTGCGGAAACTGGAGGGGTATCTGCGTGCTGCCTGCTGTAGCTAAGATAATAGCTAAAATCATCCTGGAGCGAATCAAACAACATCTCGAAGACACACTCGATGCCGAACAAGCAGGTTTCCGCTCTGGATCCTCCTGTGCCGACCACATCAACACCTTGCGGATTATCATCGAACAGTGTGTTGAATATCGATCGCCACTGCACCTGCTGTTCATCGATTTTGAGAAGGCGTCCGATAGTGTCAACAGGGAGTTTATTTGGCGTGCCTTACGCAGGAGAGGCATTCCCGATAAACTGATTGCTATTATCAAAGCTACATATGAAGGCTCCAAATGTCACGTTCTGCACAGGGGAAGGTTGTCTGAGGAATTTGAGATCCAAAGTGGGGTAAGACAAGGCTATATCCTTTCACCAATATTATTCCTATTGGTGATTAGCGATGTGCTTCATGCAGCTTTGTCGACGGGAAGCGGAGGAATTCGATGGACTCTTACATCTCAACTGAAACATCTTGACTACGCAGACGATGTATGCTTACTCTCCCACAGAATTATGGACCTCCACCAAATGAGAGCAGATGTGGAGAGGGAGGCAGGTGTCGTCGAGCTGAAAATGAGTACGGAAAAAACTAAAATTATCAGCCTTGGAACAAACTCATCAGCTCAAATATGCATTGCTGGACAACCGGTAGAGAGAGTAGAGGATTTCCAGTATCTTGGGAGTATTGTCTCGACCGATGGTGGAACGGAGCAGGATATAGCCAACAGGATCGCCAAAGCAAAGTCCGCGTTCGCGATGTTGTCCAAAATATGGAGAAGCAATGCAATCAGTTTGAGCACCAAAATAAGACTGTTCCGCTCCAACGTTGAATCCGTGCTGTTATATGGTTGCAGCACGTGGAGAGTGACCCAAATTATCACCAGAAAGCTGCAAACGTTCGTTAATAAGTGCCTGCGCAATATCTTACGGATTTTCTGGCCCAATTGTATCTCTAACGAACACCTTTACGAGAGAACGGGTCAGGAACCAATAGGCACAACCATCCAACGGCGGAAGTGGCAGTGGATTGGTCACATGTTCCGCAAGGGTGACAGTTCTATAGCGAACCATGCTATGCAATGGAATCCAGGATGTCAGAAAACCTGGCGGTCCAAGGAAAACATGGCGCAGAACAGTCGAGAAGGAGGCACGGAAGTTGGGGAAAAGTTGTAGAGAACTCAGACACATTGCCAGAAACCGTACACGAAGGCGTAGTAGAGGCTCTAGGACCCACAAGGGGATACAGGACATAAGAAGAAAACTCAGACGATACTTTGAGTCTTTAGGGGGGAGGAGTGTAATATCCAGCATTCGCCGCTGAACGTCGAGGAAGAGTTCGAAAAATGTGCGTCGAAGTTTGCAATGCTGTATCCAGCCTTCGCCGCTGAACGCCGAGGAAGAGTTCGAAGGATATACGTGGAAGAAAAAGTTGGTGAAAATTCGAAAATGGCGCCAAAGTCGAAGTTTCCAATGTTTGACAGATGGAGAGTGGAAATTAACTGGAAGCGGGAGATGGGATATAAAAATCCGCTGCACCGAAGAGTAGCGAGTTGTTGGAGTTTTCGTTTCGCGATACTGAATTAATTAATAAAAAAAAAACTATTCCTTTTTCAATAAAATTCCAAAACCCTCTCGAGAACAAACCTAATTCTTTTATTTTCGCATTTCTTTCCCGTTGCTCTTGGATATTGGCGACCGTGCTTTTCCCCAAACAGTCGAGCAGCCGAGGCCTACTTTTCTGGCGATCTTCGAAGGCTAGCAGCAGCATAGCGCCCCCAAAATTACAGCAATATATATTGGCAGAACAGAAACCACCTGTTTGCCAATTAATTGAAATTATTTCTTAAATAGTCCTTAAAGTAAATTTTGTAATGGTAAAGAAATTCATAAAACCTAAGAATATCGTTGACGTTGTTATGGAGAGAGTTTCCAATGAAGGACTTTTGGACAAAGCTGCAGTTAGAAAGTATTAATATAAGAGTTTCAAAACTTTCCGTCCCAATAATAACAGTTCTCCCGCAGTGCACTCGCTGTTAACTTTGTTTTATAACAATAATTTCAAAGTTATCGTTGAAGAAAATAATTTTCTGCTTTGAGACGGATAAGTATTATTTGAAAGAAAATGTGAAAAGTTAAAAACCATTTAGATGAGCAGGACTGCAAGTATGAAAACTTTTTCGAAGGAGTTATAAAACTTTTCATATACGACATGTGAATGAATAGATTGGATAGGTTTTGTATATACCTATAATGCCGTAAGATCAAAATGCTTGCAAACATTTAATCTAAGAATTGCACATTTATTGTAACGTATAGCAAACGGAGCACACTCAAACGGGATAAAATATCTACATACATACATATGTACATATTTACTCCTTATCCAGTATTTTTCATGTGTACACATGTAGGGCAACGAAAAGGGTCTGCTTATGTTATCAAAATTGATAAAGAAAGATAGCAAAAATACTTTCAAAGAACATCTATAATAATCCACCTGCTCTCAGACTGAAGCAGTTTTGTTGTGTTGAAACGAAATCAAATAATAATAATTAAAGGGTACGTGTGCTGCTTCCAACTTTGATGGGAATGTAGTCTTAGATTACTTGTATTCGAAGGTCATATGCGTGCTAGCTATGGCGTAAATTGTAGGAGAAACAATTTTATTTATTGTTTCATAAAATTCCTGTGCCTCGGATTACAGCTATCGACTACATTCTTTGAATCTACTAGTATTAAACATGACATTTTCTCTGATTTGAGAACTGCATTTCGAAATTGCTATCTGCGCACTTACATACATGCCGTTTTTCAGTCAGAGCGCCCCATTTTTATTAAAAAAAATATATATATTTGGGATTAAAGCACCATCAATGGTATTAATCATGGAATACAACATCATTCGGACAATATGCCGGCAATGTGGCGTTCGATGTTGGTCCTAAGGTCGCCTAAAGCATCTGGCTTATTGGTATAGACCATGAACTTTATATAGTCCCAAAGAAAAAATCCAAAGACGGCAAATAACACGAACGAGGCGACCAATTGACTGGCTCATTTATAGAGATAACACAGTCGATAACACCGAGCTTTGACTTCATCAAGTCGTTTGCTTGGCTAGCTGTGTGACATGTGGCGGAGTGGCGACCTCTTGACCTCTTGTTTTTCTCAATTCTACGTGCGTAATCTTTCTCCACTCTTAATAAACTGCAATCGTGAACGGATGTGTTTTATTTTCACATTGGATTTCTTCACATAAACCTCTTCGTGAGGAATCGCTTTAATGCCGCTATAAAACCATGCGTTGACAAGTCGGACACGACCTTTAAGCGGGATGCTTTTGTCACAAAACAAATGAAACCCGCAACGTACGCCTTGTGAGTGCAGTACTCACAACGTTTCTGAGATATGTGGAACGGACCACAAAAGTTCACACCAACTTTCGCAAAGGGCCTGGAAATAGTCACTCGACTTGCTGGTAGATTACCCATTATCTGCTGCATCAACTTTGGGTTGTATTTAAAGCAGTGAAGACATCCATCTACCACCTTTTGCAAGAATTCGTGCTTTGATAATCCAGAAGCGTTGCCTTATTATTCCTACCAAGGCCTGTAGACCTGCATGAAAATTCTTTTTGAAAACAAAATATTTAACAAAAAGGGAGTTTTTAGGAAGGAGTATAGGACATTTTGAACTATAGGGTATGTCTGCACTCTGCAGACGCCCACCAACTCTTAGGAGCTCTATATTGTGTTCATCAACGAGGAAAAGATTGAGAGAACTGATGACACTTTTCGGGCTGATCTTCTGGGTTTTTCTCAAATCTTCAATTTCCTCCAGGAAATGGTTCTGTTGAGTGTTCCAAATGATGCGAATTAATGCATTTTCAAGTTCATCTGACGTCAACGTTAAAAAGCGAAAGTAAGAGCTTTCAGAGGAGCTAGATACTTTAGACACTCGTCGTTTCAAATTATTGTAAAAGCGAATTATATATACAAAATCTTATTTTTTTTTTAATATCGCTGAAATATACAAAGAGTTCGGCAATTCTATCTAGCGAATCTGTATTCGCAACTAAGGTGTTGGTACACTGCTTATATTATCAACGAGGGATGGAAGTCTTTTCTGTTTCGGCCATTTTTCTTCACATAAGTACAAATATTGTGGACCCTGGAACCATATACTCTTAACGAGTTCTGTGCTGGTAGCGCTACGCGAAATAATGTTAGCGGGGTTGGCTTTAGTATTCACATACATCCAAATCGCCGAAGGTAGTTCAAATTGGATCTTTGAGACCCAATTAGCTACAAATATCTCCCACGATGACGGATATGCAGAAATCCAATGAAGGACTATTTCGGAATCCGTCCAAAGGTAAATATTCTCAACATGGTGATCTAGATTCGGCAGAACTTTTAAAACTAAGTCGACGAGCAAAGCGGCGGCGCAAAGCTCCAATCGCGGGAGAGATTTGGTTTTAATTGACGCTACTTTAGATTTTGCATCTGATCTTTCCATAAATCTCTATCGTACGTAAGTACACACAACAACCATATACTCGAATAGAAGCATCTGTGAATCCATGAATTTCAGTCCTGCAATCGGTTGAGTTTGACGGAAAAATAAATCTGGGAACTTTTAACTGGCCTGTCTGCGAAATCTCTTTACGAAACTCTTCCCATCGCGAATGGACCTCGACAGGAACTGACTCATCCCATCTACTTTTGACTATCCATAGATCCTGCATGATCATTTTTCCCTTGACAACTATAGGGTTTATTAGACCTAGAGGATCGAAAATCGCAATGGGTCATTTTCTGTCTCTTGGCATGAAATATTTTTCAGGACTAGTTTATCGTTACTGCACCATTTCCTTAAATCAAATCCTGCTCCAGAAAGAATATGTTTCACCTCACTGTAAATCCTGAAAATATCGTCCAAGGTATCCCCTCCGGTGATCAAATCATCCATATAAAAATCTTCTGCGAATACTTTGGCACCCAAAGGATACCTAGACGTATTTTCTTCAGGCAAATATTTCAAGCATCTTGTTGCAAGGAAGGGAGCAGAAGTGGTGCCATAGGTTACACTCCGTAAACGAAAATCTTTCATTTCTTTCTGTTAGGAAGTTCTCCATAAAATGTATTGGTAATTGCGATCTTCTTGTACTAATATTTACCGATGCATTTTGGATATGTCGGCGGTAATGACAAATTTATAAGATCGAAATCGTAAAATTATATCACACAACTCATCCTGAATAACCGGTCCTTTCCGTAAAAGCTCATTCAGGGATAGGTTTGAGGTAGTCTTAGCGCTACAATCAAAGACAACCCTTAACTTTGTGGTCAACGAATCTGGCTAGAGAACAAACTGATGAGGTGCAAAGTATTTAATTTTTGGGATCTCACTTTTAGGTGCTTCTTCCATGTGGCCCAACCGAATGTACTCCGTCATAAACACAATATACTGATCATTCACCTCTTTATTCTTTAGGAGTCTCTTTTCTAAACTATAAAACCTCCTTTTTGCATGGCCCAACGAATCGCCCAGCGCTCCTGCGTTAGGCTTAACCAACAAATTGACGACAAATCGTCCATCTTCTTGTCTACGTACGCCTTTCAAGAATGCTTTCTCGCACTCTTTTTCCTCTCTTGAGAGAAACCTTGATCCAAGATTTACTTCCTCCATTTCCTAAAACTTTCTAACTATTTCATTCAGGGAGGAATCTTCAAACAGAACAAGCAACCAGTGTACAAGCCGCTCGAGGTAACTCGAGCACCTTCCGGTCCTATCCACCCAAGCAAGGTTTTCTGAAAGATCGGTAGGTTTTGGTTAAGCCTTATTTGACCGACGCAAAGCAGCTAAAAGAACATATCTGCACCTATAAGCAAATCAATGCGACTGGGTCGATGAAAACTTGGATCAGCCAGAGATATGTTTGCGGGCACAGTCGACTCCGCTTAATTGAAACACTAACTTGCCACAATCATTTTTTCACTTAAGCGGTATTTTCTCTTAAGCGAACTTCGGATAACTGAAAAAAAATTTCACTTTACCGGAATTCGGATAACTGAAAAACAATTTCACTTATCCAACCTGAAAATCAAAAAAAATACCAACAACATAATTTTTAATAATGTCAATATTTTATCAAAAAAAAAACTCGAAACAAAACAAAACTTCGATAACGTGTAAATAAAGAAAAACAAAAATAGGAAAAATAAATATTTTTGTGCTAATTTACAGGTCACTTTTAGGGATGGGCGCATTCCGTTATCTGATTTCAGTTATGCGGAGTACTTTGAGTATAAATTAATAATTTCTGTTGTAAAAGATTTTTCGGTTAACCGGGTTTTTCAATTAAGTGGATTTTAGTTAAGCCGAGTAGTAGAGTAGAATAGAGTATGAAGATTGTGAAAAAATGCTCCGTGACAAATTCTGTGTTTCAGTTAACCGATTTTTTCACTAAAGCGTAGTTCAGATAAGCGGAGTTGACTGTATATTCCAATATGATACATCCGTTTCCTGTTCACGATGAACATGGGTAATTCCTTTTAGAATTAATAGGTCCAGGTTTATTTCATAATCCGAGATTCGGGATTTACAACTAGCATTCGTTTGTAGTTAATGGCAGCATTTGACTTTCCTATTTCCGAAACAGGTGTCTGTGTTTGGACTTTCTTTAGCTTTAATTTTTGCACCATATCTTCCGTGATAAAGTTTATTTGAGACGCGGTCGAACGGGATACAATTTACCAAACAGATCTCTAATGTATACTAGAGCAGTGGCTAAGATTTCCTGAGAAGGACTTTTCGAAAATTTGCTCGAGACAAGGGACATATTATTTCCAGAAATAGTAGGATGTGGATTGCTACTATTAAGTGCCCTGTATGACGATTGATTTGAGGTGGATCTGTGCAACAACCGGTGATGCTGATGATGAACATATATTGCATTTTGGTTCTTTGCATCTTCGAACAGAATGAACTTTAGCAACGAAATTTATACAAAGAACACGCTGTTTAACTTCTTGAAAACGATTACCAACTGGTAATTTATTGAACTCTGGGAACTCAGCTATAGGTATGTGTACCTGACGAACAAAATTCGCAATGTTTTTTTCTGCGCAACGAGCGTGGAGTGTGAGTGTGCATTCTTGCTATTGTTTCGAAAACAAGAACTTGCTTGATGATTCGGAGTCGAATCCGATTTACACATTTTTGATTCTTTCGATTCAAGTGTTTGGCAACGACGACCCAACACCTTTGCAAAATCTTCCCACGATGGAAGTGTGGAGTGGTCAACAGACTCATCCCACTTCGCCCTCAGCATCAACTTTGTCTCAAGCAAAGGAAATTAACACGGCATCAGTGATCTCCTTGTGACTACCAACTGAAAGCATCGCAGCAATTTGAGTATTGAAACTGTCGTCTAGATTGCGAAGATGAAGTGCGGAACACTTCGAGATTTTATCTATGTCCATTAGTCCCTTGAGATGCTCTTGAAACATCATCGTCCTGCTATCGAAACGCTTCTTCTAGTGCTCCAACGCTTTGGGATAATTCAGTCCATCAAATCAAACTCCCTAATAGCATTAAAAGCTGCTCATGATAGTCACTTTCGTAAGTAATTAAATTTCTGCAAAGCATCTTATGAGTCGTCTTTGTGCACCAGACTTGTAAAAATGCCTATAAAGTTCGGAAATTCGGAGAATTTACCTGAAAATGTAGGCAATTTTATACGTTCCAACTTCGAACGTTTCATAGGTTGTTGTGGGAAAAACGATGTTTTGAAACTGTCACCTAATGTGACATCCAACTAATATCTTTTAGTAAACTATAGAACCACTAATGAGTCTTCAACTAACCAACAATTTTCCAACGAAGGATGAGCAAAATACCTTGGGAATTCCCGTTGCATCAACAATCAACAACCTTACTGAGGAATCACCTAAGCAGGAACAGAAGCGAGGGCTTGAAACAACGAGATCTATGCTCTTAAGCCACGAGGAAAAGTAAATCGATTGTACCGAAATGAACGGTAGTCGTGGCGATTAATTAATGATTCTCACTGAGCTGATAAATTATGCACTTCTTTTCTACCGGCTGCACTTTATCGAATTATATATATACCATATGTAGGGTTTGTACCTTTTATGTTCTTAACAGGTAGTTTCCTAAGAATGACTAGGAATAGTCCAAGTCCGAGTAATTGCCAGCATTCGCACATAAATACATACATATACAGGGTGATTTGCATAAGATGCGGCAAAAGCTTAGGACGGATAGGTTGGGTCGAGACAATAAAAAAATGGTACGGGGAGGGGGTCTATCTCCCCCCGGTTAGGCAGGAGGGGCAATTTTGTAAAAAAATTGACTTTAAATGAAAAAAAAAATATTAAAAATCAGCGGAAACACGTAAAATAATATGCTATAGCTTTCTTGAAAGCTAATATTCCACTCTTTTATCTGCTTTTTAAATCAAGTTGCTTCAGTGAATAGTTTTTGAAAAATTAAATTTCAAAGTAAAAATGTTTGCAAAATATTTTGAATTTTTTTTTCAAGTTGTTTTTTTTCAGAATTTTGCGTTATTAAGAATTGATAAGAGCATTGAAAAATAAAAATATCAGTGGCAGTTAATAACGCAACATTTTGAAAAAAATCAACTTAAACAAAAAAATTCCAAATATTTTTCAAAAATTTTGACTTGAAAATTTAATTTTTCAAAACTATTCACTGAAACAACTTGATTTAAAAAGCAGATAATAGAATGGAATATTGGCTTTCAAAAAATCTACAGCACATTATTTTGCGTGTTTCCGTTGATTTTAAAAAATATTTTTTTTCATTTAAAGTAAATTTTTTACAAAATTGCCCCTCCCGCCTAACCGGGGGGAGATAGACCCCCCTCCCATACGATTTTTTTCTTTTCTCGACCCAACCTATCCGTCCTAGGCTTTTGTCGCATCTTATGCAAATCACCCTGTATATAAGGATATTTTTATTCTCTACTTTTACCAACTATCCTTTCGGTGATTTGTGTCCCACGTTGATTTCCGTACGCGATCACGATAAATGAGTTTTATATATGTACAATTTTAGAATTACTTTAATTTAATTTATGAATTGGGAATTATTATTTTCTCCTGGGTTTCGGCACCAAAAAATGTCCGCAGGCGTTTTTGGGACTTCAACAACTATACAAATTTTCTATAAGTTAGAAATTCATAAAAGCCACTAGTCGAGAGCGAAAATGAAAGACGATGTTTTGGCGATGGCGCTCGACCAGAAAAGAGAAACAAAGAAAGATCACATTTTTCTGAACAATAAAAGTTACTACAGTTATTATTCAAGATTAAATGTACTAGTTTATAGTGTTAAGTATTAAAATTAAGTATTGAACCGATTTAAGTTAAGTAGGCATATAAACAATTACAAGCATTTCGATTAATAGATATTTACTTAGATTGAATATAAAGAGTATTTTTAATAGTAGTTAATAATAATTGAAATGATAAGTTATAATAAGTATTAATATTAACAAGATGTATGAACAGTTACAATTGCGGGCGACGAGGTCATTTTGCCGCAAAATGTGGAGACCCAAAGAAAACAAAACAAAAAGAACGCACAATCGAGCAATCATTTTCCATTATCGCTACTTCTTCCACACATGAGTTGGTATAGATTGAACCAAAGCACTTGACATATTCCAACGTGCGCAGAGAGAAATTTCGAAAAATAATAAAGGGGATGAAATCTCTCTTAATTCTTCTAAGAATGGTTAATGATTTTCTCCACTTTACGTGACCAAACCATCGAAGCATAGATCGTTCCGTTCGGAGAAGTAGCTGCTCAACATTGAGCGCCTCTTGTTGCGCACTCGATCCCTACGAGTTATTCCAGCAACACCGCGAAGGAACCTCATTTCGGCAGCTTGTATCCGCGATCTTATTCTTTCGGTCACTACCCAAATTTCATGACTTAATATACATTTCAAAATTTCACTCATTAACAGATTTGAACAAAATACAATGTAAAGAAAAAGAAACTACAAAAGAGAGCCGAACAGAAAGAGAGAGAAAAAAAAAGAGAGTCTTCACATGCAGCATAGCAGCATCATTGTTTGGGTTTATCAAGCGTACCTGGTAACAAGCTGCCTGATCGTAACACTTGGATTTGGCATTGACACAGTATGCTTTTGCAAGTTGATATTCAGTCGGCAACTACCACAACATTATGGTTTAGAAGACGAAATCAACTTACATATGTGTTTTCTTTCTCCATAACTGTCTTGTTCAACATGCACTCGGAGAGCAGAGTTATAAACATGTTCGTCGGTATGCTTTGATGCTCGCTGTTGCCGTTCTTGCCAACTTAGGGTATTAACACGTTCGCGCACAGCATGAATTTTTATCAACTTGTGGTGGTGCAGATTCAATATTTCAGAAACTATTGCACTCAGAAACAGCCTGATTGCACTGAAATGACTTCTAATATACTTAAAATCGGCAGTGGAATAGAAGTGATTACTTCTGCTGGTGCACCGAAATTTGTTTTTCTTTAAAACTCTACTTGATCTAAGGCGTTTATACACATTTCGATGGAAAAAGGATTTTTTTTAAATGACGTCTATGGACGTCATGTATCATTGCAGCAATGGGAAAAAACGTGTATAGTATACACATCACCGTGCGCGAACGTGTTAATAACCTATGATATAAATTATTATTTTAATTTTGCAGAGAGCATGTCACTCCTCCCGGACTTGTATGGACAAAACGTTTTGCTTAACGTGAATGTCCATAGAGTTTGGGCATATTCTTAGATGTGCACTGTGTCGCATGCGCGCTCTTTTCATTGTGCAAAAGTTCAAGTATTTTTAGTTTTAAAGTTAAAATTTCTATCGACTTCTACTGTATGTAGCAGCTTACAACGGTTAATTATACCATATATGGAACATGAAATATGGAAAATATAATGAAAGTGATAACAATAGAGATAAAGGTATATGGTATTACTAGCTGACCAGTGCTCGCCTAGCTTCGGCCGCGTTTAAGTTGACAGTTATTTAATTGTTGAAACATAATTACCAACTAAATACAATACCAAAAATGTGTTAACTCAGTCATAACTTCCCCCGTGGGAATCGCCACCAGAGCACACACAAACCCGCTCGCAACATACAATTTATTTTAAATCCATTAAAACATTCCAAAATGTAGACAAATCCAACAATCAAAAACATCTCATCTAACAAAATGAAAAAATATTGCAATGTTTCTATGGCTGTACATGCATATGCATGTACATATGGTATGTACCCTTATATTGCCAAATCTCTTAATTGCACAAACTTTTGAAAGCACATACATGTACGAATTAATAAATTCTAAAATGTTTTAGATTTGGAACTGATAATGATTTTCTTTAATTTTTACTCTAGGAGAGATCGTACACTTAAACAGTGCCCCTATGTACTCACACACGCAAATATACACACTACTGCAGCGATAGCCAATGGTACATGACTGCTGGAAGTGGTCTCCACTGAAGGAAAATTGTGGGCGATGATTTGATTTATTCACCCCGATTACCGTTGGTATTTTTCGTTTTCCGACGATTGTCGTTTTATTCCTCATATGCACCACGAATTCATTTTCATAACTTTTTCAATGTGAAAGAGTCGTAATAGTATTCTACACGACAAACAAATTTGTTAATAACGTTTAACGGTCAGCTGGTCGTAGCTATGAATAAAACGACGATCGTCGAAAAGCAAAAACGCCAACTGTAATTGGTGTGATTGTATTTAGCATTGCTCAGCTTCAGGAGAACGAAGAAGGATGATTTATTTCTTAAATAAATCACCGGCAAATTTAGTAAATTCACCAATTTTTTATTTTTTCAATCCGATGTCACATTACTGAGCTAGAGCTGTATAATCGCCTTTTAATGACGGAAAATTCAATCTCAATCCTCCTTATGCCACTTAGACCTCGAATTTTGGAAAATCCCTTCTTATCTCGCATTCAGGTAAAATAAGAAAAACTGTGCGAAATTTCAAGTACATACTTCCAACAGTTTTGGAGAAACCCTGGTCACAAGGTCAGAAGTCTTTGCCTTATTTACTCGTAGTATTTAACGATTTATTAAAACATTCTAAAATATGGACAAATCCAACGACCAACAACATCTCATCTAACTTAATGAAAAAATACTGCAATAGTTCTACTCGTATGTCTACACATGCATATGCTTGTACATAACCTATGCGTATATTCCCAAGTCTCTTAATTGCATGATGTTTTGACAGCACATGGATATCTTAATTAATGAAATTTGCAATATCTTAGATTTGGCACTGATAATGTTTTTTTACAATTTTAACTCTAGAAGAGATCGCACACTGAAGATCAAAACATATTCATATACTCACATACACATACTATTGCAACGATAGCCACTGCTGCATTACTGCTGGCCGTGGTCTGCTCTGAAGGAAAATTGTGGGCGACGAGTTGATGAATTGTTTTTAGCATTGCTCAGCTTCAGGACAACGCAGAAGGATGTTTTATACCTTAAATGAATCAGCGGCGAATTTACTAAATTCACCTACTTTTTATTTTTTTAATCCGGAGAGCCAGTACTGAGCTCCGGCTGTGGAATCAATATTTACAGATTGAAAATTCGATCTCAACCCCCTTTATGCCACTTAGACCTTGAATTTCGGAAAATCCCTTCTTATCTTGCATCTAGGCAAAATAAGGAATATCTGTGCTAGCAAATCGTGGGCTTCTTATTCCTGCGTCTTTGCAGGTTTTAGTTACTCTTAGTTTTTTTTGGGAGAAATGTCATCAAGTTGATGTTGATAAACAGATAATTTCATTCATAGGCGTCGTATTATTCATACATAATTTCAGGAGCATTGCATGGAATATCGCAGGCAACAGTTGGAAGAATAATAAAGAGTATTTAAAAAAGAATTGCATCATTGTTGCCTCATTTCATTAAGTTTCCTTCACCAGTTGCAGAATCCAATGAGACGAAACAAGAGTTTTATAGAATCGCTGGTTTCCCAGGGTGGCCAACCAAAAATATGGAACCAGTAATGGCCGAACATTACATTAATCGAAAAGACAACCGAATAACTAGTTTGTTGAGAATCACAAATATCAAAGGTTACTACTCACTTAATATACAAATTGTAACCGATCCCAACTGCTCAATAGTCAACGTCGTTGCAAGGTCTCGTGGATTACTTCCAAAAGTCCTTTGGAATCGAGCGTAAATATTCATCAGTGTGGCTTGCTTGGTGACGCAGAATAACCAACCAAAGAGAAGAACGATGGTCATGAAATTTGGGTAGTGACCTAAAGAATAAAGTTGCGGATACAAGCTGCTGAAATAAGGTTCCTTCGCGGTGTTGCTGGAATAACTCGTAGGCATCGATTGCGCAACAGCAGAGTACGCGAGGAGCTCAATGTTGAGCAGCTACTTCTCCGAACGGAACGGTCTATGCTCCGATGGTTTGATCACGTAGTGCGTATGTCCCCAGAGCAGCTTGTGAGACGTGCCATGAATGCAGTGCCATCAGGTAGGCGACTCCCCGGTAGGCCTAGAAATAGATGGTTGGACCAAGTAAGGCATCTCTCCTGGAGCCGTCTAGGCCCTTTACATAGGTAACATAGGTTTCTTTACATAGGTAAAGAAATGAATCTTCCATTCTTTGAAGAAAATCCGCCGCTAAGGCCAAAAAACGCATGGGACTTTAATCTTCCTCCTTTAATTGCCGGTTGTTATTCACCATGAAAGTTATTTTTAAATAAGAAATTTCTTTTCTGTTTGCCATGTCCAACTTGTGACATTCACATGAATGTGTGGTAGACTCCTTGGCTTGCAATAGCAGTTCTTTTGCTTGCCCAATTTGCAAATCATGAAACTTTTTGGACTGTGAAGTTTCGTTCTGAATTCGCCGTCGTCGTTGAGACGTTACTTCACATTTTGTTGTCGCTTTTCTAAGTAGCTTCCAAACAAATACCTCGATGAAGATGGGACAATGGGGGTAGAAGTAGATGGTTCAGTAGCTGTGGCATTACTGTCAGTAACCATTGCAGTGGGGCTGGGCTGTCAATATTTACTTCAGCTTCGACAGGACTTGTTACAGATGCAGGGCTAAGATATAAAATATCGCTAAAGTTGGCAGTGGGAGTGAGTGGGAACGACAAACGCTATCACTATCAATGAATATATTGTCTTCCTCCAACTGATCAGCTACCATGCCCTGAACAAGCAGTTTCGATGGATCCGTTTCTAGAACGGTAATGTTGTTCTTCGTTGCTTTTATTTGTATTAGTATATGCTGTCAAATTGGAAAGACGTGTGCTCTATATGATGACTTTATCACAACTGGCCTCTGTTACTTACAGTGACACATCAATGATATAAGAGTTACATTGTCCCTTAGTATATAATATAGTACAGTAATACTAGAAAGTAATTAAATCAAATCTCTACATCTCCCCCTTAAAGTACTTAATTCGATTATTATTGCTTACATACATATAAATTCATTATTTTATTATTTATGATCAAAACTCTACACCTTCTCCTTGAAGTATTTCATCTCAACATTACATACATAATGTAAATTTATTATTATATTATTTATTCCATTATTTTTTTCAATGTTGCTTGCAATTTATGTGTAGGTACATACATGTGACTTCTTTTACCGACGTTTCCTTATAAAAAACGAGTTTCTGCGCAAAGTTCGACCGTCTTCAAGCTGAATCCAATAAGACCTTGGTGAATCTATTAACTTGTCTATTATTGTTCCTGGTACCCAAATTTTGGAATCTCTCATCCATATTTTCTGACCTTTTATGAATTCATTTTTGATTTGTGCGGTTTTATCATAATAACTTTTATTCATCTTATTTTTATTCCTCAAGACTGGTACAATTTTATCGTTTAAACAGGTGTTTTTAAAAAGATCAGTTTTGCATGGAACTTAAGTTCGGGTTTTTCTACCCATTATAACCTCACATGGTGAAAGAGTTGAGTTTTTGATTGGTGTATTTCTATATTCTAGGAGCGCCAACCACAGACTGCTTCCCGATTCCTTGCATCTTAATATCAAGTTTTTCGATACCTGCACTAACCTCTCAGCAAACCCGTTCGATTTTGGGTATCTTGGGCTTGTATCTTCAAATGATCCAAAGGGAACATTGTCCGCAATTATTTTTCTTGGCAAACCATGCGTGGCGAATATTGGTAATAGATTATTTATTACTGACTGAGATGTCTTCTTTTGTACCGGTATGATCTCTAAGTATTTCGAAAAGTAATCACCCACCACTAAATAGTTTTTGCCACCTATTTCCATAAAGTCCATACCTATTCTATGAAATGGAATGTCAGGAATCTCATGACTAATCATGGGTTCTTTTTTGTTTTCAGATCTGAATTTCTGACAAATATTACATTCTACTATAATTTTCTCTATATCTTGGTTTAGAGACGGCCAATATACTAATGTCCGAGCACGGGCTTTTGTTTTTTCAAATCCAAGATGAGAGATATGCAGTTTTTGCAAAGTAGTTTCCCGCAATGCCTTTGGGACAAATATTCTATCGTTAAAAAACACCAAGTCATCACTGATAAATAAATCCTGCCTAATGTTCCATAACTCTCTTAGACTCTCCGGTACTTTGGATTTGCTATTCGGCCATCCCTCCCGTATGATACTTTTTAATTCTCACAATTGCATATCTTTCCCCGTTTCCATTTGAAAAATCTGTTTCTTTTCCTCCCTAACGTTAATAGAATGCACCATTTCGTTCAACTCTTCAATTTCTGCTTGCGTATTTTCTTTGCAAAAATCCCTCGATAGTAAATCTGCAACATACAAAAGCTTTCCTGGCAAGTATTTAAAACTCAATCTATATTTTTGAAGTCTTAGCTTCATCCTTTGCAATCGTGCTGACGGTATTTTATGGTAATCTTTCGACATTATACCTAAAAGTGGTTTATGGTCTGTCACTATCTCGGCATCAAATCCGTAAATGTATGAGTGGAATTTTTGGCATGCAAATACTACCGCGAGAAATTCTTTTTCAATTTGTGCGTACTGCACTTCAGTATTTGATAAACTTCGCGAAGCAAAACACACAGGTCTACCCTTTTGCATGAGACAACACCCCAGTCCAAACTGCGATGCATCCGTTTGAATTGAGATGCTCTCCCTACTATCAAATGGACGCAATGCTGGGGCATTAATAATGGACGTTTTAATTCTCTCTAAACATTTTGTGTGGCAATCCAACCACTGGAACACCACATCTTAAGAAAGCAATTCTCTTAGAAGCCTAGAAATTTCGGCTAACTCAGGTATGAAGTCTCTTACATAATTTACTAAGCCTAGCAGCTTTTGCAACTCATTTTTGGTTTTCGGAAAACCCATTTTTTCAATGCCTTCTATTCTTGCTTTATTAACTTCTATCCCGTCTGCAGAAATGATATGACCTAGGAAACTGACTTTATTCTGCCTATACTGAATTTTTGGTTTATTAAATTTTACTCCTTTTTCCATAGCCCTTTTCATTACCCTTTTTACAATGGCGTCATGCTCTGCTTCACTTTCTGCGGCTATTAAGAAATCATCTATACATATTATAACTCCTTCTATATCCCCGAAATTGTTCTTATTCATTTTTTGAAATGCTTCAGCAGCTATTTTCAACCCAAAAGGTAACCTTTTGAAACGGTAGCATCCAAATGGCGTACTAAAAGTGCATAATTTTTTCGACGCGTTATCTAATTTCACTTGCCAGTAGCCGTCTTTCATATCAAATACCGAAAATACTTTTTTGTTAGGTAACTTTGACTTAATTTTCTCGAACGAGGGAATTTCGTATATGTGATCTTTTACAGCTTCGTTTATAGCTTGTGGATTCAAACAAATTCTGATTTGTTTGTTAGTTTTTTCAACTATAACAATATTGGAAACCCATTCCGCAGGCTCATCGACAACTTCAATTATGTCCCTATCGCACAGCGTTTTCAGTTCATTTCTTAATGACATTTCCAATGACATGGCAATCCTTCGTGCGGGTTTAACAACAGGAGTAGCATTGCTCTTCAATTCTATGTGAAATCCATCACAAAAACACCCTAGTCCGTTGAACAAACATGCATATTTTTCTACCAATTTACATTTTTCACTTATGTCAATGCTATTAATTCTTTTAATTAACCCTAACCTAATACAACTCTCTAGACCCAAAATAGGAACATTGCCTACCTCAACCACAAAAAATTTCAAAATAGCTATAGTATCATGCACCCTAAAATCTAGTTCCACACACCCCGATGATTTTATTTCAGCATCGCCATACCCTTCTAGTTTTTCTTTGCCTTGCACCAGTTTTGCGTTTTTAAAATTTTCAATATACTGTTTTGGTATGACATTCACATCAGCACCAGTGTCTAATTTAAACTTAATGTCTTTGGATTCAATTTGCAGAGTTTCAAACCATGCAGCTTTTTCTCAAAAATATTATTGATATGTACTATTGCGAATTCATTTCTTTGCTTATAATATATCGCATCAATACAAAAACTATCTTCTTGGTCACCTGTTTCGCGCCTTTCCATTGTGATTTCTCGTACACCTCTCCTTCTACATACTGAAGAGATATGTTCCTTTCCCCTACACGAAGAGCAAGTTTTACCGAATGCGGGACATTTTCCTCTCATATGACCTTGTCCACAATAAGTACAAGCAACATTGTTACACATTTGAGAATTTTGGATTTTGTTAGCGTCATAACCCCTGCAAGAAGATATATTTTTGTTTACATAATTTCCATCGCCATAGTTTAAATTATTTGAAAAATTTGTGTTAGTATTATTTTTGAGTCTACTCTCCCTGTTTTGAAATCCTCTCACTAGGTCGACAGATACTCTCCCTGCCCCAGCAGCATGCTCCTCCATTTTTCGCATTTGTTCATTTGAAGCCTCGGCCGCCCTTGCCATTTCAATAACCTTCTCCGGAGTCAAGCCATTTGTCTCCAGTATCCTCTTTTGAAGCTTTTGATTACTTAATCCATGCACCAGCCTATCCCTCAGCATTCTGCTTTCTTGTGATCCATAACCACACTTTTTCACCATTTTCTTTACATCCATCAAAAACTGGTCAAATGGTTCCCCTGAAGCCTGACTTCGGCTATGAAAAAGGAAACTTTCGTAGACTTCGTTGCATTTGGGTTTGCAAAAAGTATGAAACGCTTCAATCACTTTACTGTATTTCTTCTTGTTTTCCTCTGTTATGTCCAGCGAGTTGTATACCTCGATTGCTTCCGAGCCCAACGCATTAAGCAAAATTGCTATTTTAACTGCTTCTTCTTTTTTGTCCAGTTCAATCGCTGTAGCGAACACCTTAAAATTCTGCCAAAATATTCTCCAATTTTCTGCTATGTTTCCATCTAACTTCAATTCATCTACTTTGCGGATGAAGTCCATGTTGGTGTTGTAACAAATTATTCTTTGCTTCGGTGGTCTTCCACACGGTCTTTTGTTCAAAACGGGATGGTTGTTGCGAACCGGTTTTACGATACCCATGTACGTTGGTTCACATCGACTGCGCCATGTATTAGTGTATGCTGTCAAATTGGAAATACGTGTGCTCTATATGATGACTTTATTACAACTGGCCTCTGTTACTTACAGTGACACATCAATGGTATAAGAGTTACATTGTCCCTTAGTATATAATATAGTACAGTAATACTAGAAAGTAATTAAATCAAATCTCTACAATTGCCTTTTTGGTAGCAATTTTGGCTCTCTTAGCGGACAATTTCATGCGTGTCCATTGCTGCCTTATTTTGCCTATACTCCGGTGGTACCCGCCTGAAGTCATCCCTGATGCGATTGACTTCTAAGCCGCTTTCTTTCGAGCGACCATACGATATCGGTACAACGGTCGTTTGTGTGGATACATACGATATAATTATCGTATACAACACCTAATCTGTCAAACCACTGGTACAACAGTTGTATCGTGTATTTCCCACTTCAACAATCAACAAATGTGTTCGATGTCTGTTCTACCTGACAAATTCATTTAAATTTGTTACAACATTGTTCTTTAAACTCTGGTAGACGGCCTTAAGCCAAACCATAAACGACTATGTATATACTGTTTGTAAAAATTATATGAAGTTAATAAAAAGTCTATCTAACTAACTAACTTGTTCTTTAAACTGTGTTTTTGCTTTCAAACTTAAAATTTTTGAGCTTGTTTGACTAAAATTTGCTGTAATTTAATTCTAAGGTCGATACTAGTTGTATGTAGGTTAAAACATGTTTATAATTCAATTCAAAGTTAAGTACTGGCTTTAAAGTTAAAGGGCTGTTACTTAGTGTCTGCCAACATTCTTTAAAATCAGATGACTCGCCTACTCATGCTATTAGATTCTATTGTGATCCCATTGAAATATTATTGGATGTCAATGCTATAGACCTGTCAATATCTTAGGAAGATATTGTGTGACTGTTAAGCGGCCCTTACACGATCAATCGATTGACATCTTGCATCGTGTATGTGTAGATTGATGCTACCCCTTACACACATCAATCGATTGACGAAAAATTTTTAGTTTTTGTGAGTTCTCGTGGTGTATAGATGTGCGATGAGTGAAAAGGACGATTGTATTTCATATATCGCTCTTGCACTTTGCGTAAAGAGGAAAAAAAAAATGTCGAGAAAAAAGAGAATTTGGATGAAGGAGTAGTCTTTCCTTTTTACATCCCATAAACACGGTAATGACCGATATGTTTCAATCAATTCCGATACAAATGCTCGGTCTTCATCATCCCGCCAGCGACAAACATGTTTCCTTTTCCACGAAACTACACACAATGAAGTAATTACGTCAATCCAACCCTTACGCACATCAATCAGCATGACGATGTTCATGCAAAATCAAACTCGTTTTGATTTTCGTCAATCAACCTTCACCTAATATGTGTGACGCATACAGACACATTTTCACAAACACATGTAAGTGATTGACGTCAATCGATTGATCGTGTAAGGGCCGCTTTAGGAGACGGAAACAATATACAGTACGTAGTGCATGTAGCAGATCGCTACAACATACAGTATGGGGTGCATGTAGTGGGACACTACATCTAAAAGAGATGATTAATTCGCCATACATTGAACTTTTCTTCTTAGATTAACAATCCCTACTATACTTGGAGTATCTCCAACTACTGTGCTCCTTCCATCATAAACTCAACATTATTCCATCAGTGCAGCTAACTTTTGTGTGAGTGGTGCCTAAATACTGCAGCATATTTTATATAATAATTGTGTGCTAATTTGTGAATTATGTAAAAAAAATAACAAATGCAAAGCAGATGTGTATAAAAAGTTTATTACAGTTTTTATTTAAGAACAAACAAGTAATCGTGTTTAGACTATTCGGCCAACTGTGGCTGCAACTATAAATCGGCGCGATGCTGGCAAGACATTTTGCCAAATGTTTGCAGTGCTTATCGCATACTCCTTGTGTGTTTTCCTCTTACGACCTGAAACCCGAAGATAGCAAGTACCTTTGCACACAAGAGTATAGGTAGATCAGCCATTGGTGGATGAATCGGCTTACTGAATGCTAACTGGATGCAATGCCACGTGGAGAAGTTTGCCGTCACTGTCCGAACTTTCGACCGCTCTTCTGTACCTGGCAACATAAGATGCGTAGCCATGTTGGTCAGAAACAACCTCCATTTATTAATCGCAGTGATGTCCGGGTTATTGAAAGAATACACGCTCACCAAACCCTTATGTCATATTTGGCTCATTTTGAGAGTTTGTACTGCGTAAATTTAGAATGGTGTCTGCACGGAAATATCTGTTTGTCGACAGTGATGTCTGCCGATTGCTGGTAGTTTCTATGCAATCGTTCATTCTTTAAATTCCAAAGATCACGAATTGAGGCGGCCTTATCAGTAGACATTCGATCAGCTCTAGTATGAGTATTATAAGCGTATAAAGTTCGCAATTGCAAAATATTGATACAGAGACATTGCAGCACGAAAATGGATAACAAAATCCGAGCTCCAGAAGACCGATATGTGCTTTCCACTTGAATTTTTAATTTCTTTCCCCGAGGGTAGGTGAAAAATCTTCCATAGACACTATGAGAATAGCAAGCGCGTGCTCATAGTAGTGTCAGATTCTTACTGACTAAAAAAACACCACCCTTCGATATCTAACTTATCAAGCAATTTTTCTATTATGAAATAAAAACGTGTGGCAGGTTACTTTCCACTGAAAGATCCTGCATATTCCGCAATCTAGACGCGGTTAATCATTATCTCGCCAAGTCGAAAGGTTTCGTCCTTTGTAGTCGGCGCAATAAATTGCTCTCATCCAAAATTTATAGGACTGTATTATTGACATGTCCGATTAGTCGGTTTCTATGCTTTCTCGCGAAGCTTCTAGTTTTAGCTTCGATTGTCGGAATTCCGAGGTCTCTGTGGATATCGTCGTTTCTACTGCACCACGGTGCTTGGACAATTTCTCGTAGCACTTTATTTTGAAAAGCTTGTAAAATATTTGCATTTGTTTTCTTGGTACAACCCCAAAGTTGTATACTGTAGGTCCACACCGGCTTTAGCACTTGCTTGTATAAAAAATATCAATATCTTTTTCGCGCATGAATATCTCCAATTCGTCGAGTTTTTGCAAAAGTCCGTTTGCATTCCAAGTACATATTTTTAACATTCGTTTGTCATTCATATTCTAGTTGAAGTACGCGTTTTCTGAGAATTATTTTATTATTCTATTTTAAGCTTAACCAGCCTATCGAGAATAATTTTATTTATTTTGCTTTGTTCTTCGAATTTCTCGAGAATAACCGACAAAACATGAGAGACAGGGTCCGTCGAAATTTCAAGGTTTTTTGGTTTTTCGGATGCCGCGGCCTGAGCGTAAATCTGCACTCCTGCTGTCCGAGGGTCATTGCCTAGCGGCTTTTTCGACGATAACTTTTTAGTACCGTTTCTTTTAAAAACAGAGGTCGAAGACTTTTCTGTTGTCACTCTTTCCCTCACCTTTTTGCGCTCTGAACCCGGTAGTTTTAGTTTGCCTAGTTTCTCCTGTGCATTCTTACGCTTTGGTTTAGTTTGCAATTTAGATTTTGCAAGGGGCTTAAGGAGCATATCTCTCAGTTTTTGCAACTCCTTAGCTACTTCACAGCCTCTATAATTTTCCGGGTGCTTTCCCTTGCAGTTAGCACATGTTGCAGAGGTTTGTTTATTTACTCCACAGACTTGGGAGACGTGATTTCCGGCGCATTTCACACATCGCGGTTCTTTTTTGCAGTACATTTGCGTATGGTTAAATCATTGGCAACGTTTGCACTGCGGAATCATCCTTAAATTTCTACGCATTGGCTCGATTTTGACCACGATATTTAGTATGGCTCTAATTCGGTAGATATCGTCGATATTATCCGATTTATCGAAGGTAAGCATAAAAAGCGGAAGTCCACGCCTCACCAAGACGTCTTTATCTATTTCCGTTTGTTGCTTCTCCTTCTTGATGATATTAACGGCATCAAGAATTTTAAAGCCTTTGGCTTGAAGATCACTCATAACCTCTTCTTTGGTGCATGAGTTGCAACGACACGATGTGGCCTTTCTGACTTGATTTCGAAAGTATACCACTGAATCTTTTCGATATTTAGCTTTTAGGACACAGCTCGGTAGTCATTGTAGTCATCCACGTTGACTTTCCACGCATTATCCCTCAAAGACGTAACCTTATACTTTGATGTTATTATTCCTTTAAAGAGGCTTTGCAACTTATTGTATTCCGTTATCCCGACAATGTTTATTGGTGGGGGTGGACGAAATTGCGCTCGAAGTTGCTTTACTCGCGGTTCTTTGTGATTTTCTTCTTTCACGGGCGATGAACCGGCTCTCCGTTTTTTACTAGGTCTTTTCTTTGGAACCCAATTCGTTTCGCGTGCTAGCTCTTCTTCGTCTGTGTGATATTCCAGACTAGCTAAGCGTGCTGGAGTACATTCGCGTTCACTCTGGATATGCGTGTTCTTTAGGACCTTATTTTCTTCTTTAAATAAGTCTATCTCTTTCTTAAGATCTTGATAGAGTAGATCAATTTCGTTAAGCTTGATTCGGAGTGTTTTATTTTCTTCCTCAAGACTTTTGTATTTCGCTGAGTCCTGAATTTCGCGCGCTGGCGCTCCCGGTGGACTTCTTTTCCCGGAGTTATTCGATCTTGGTGGAGGAGATCAAGATACCCTTGTACTTTTTAAGAGGGATTTATTAGTTGCAATAGCTGGCTCTACCCAGAATCCGTAGAGCCGACCTCCGAAGAGGGTGGCTTTTCCAGTGAACCTGGACTGCCACCTGGGGTAATTAATCGTTTTGTTTTGTTCATTGCATTTTGTGTATACACTACGCTCGGTATACGGAGGGTGGACTTTAGTCGCCTCTTACGACAGGCATTCCTACCTCGGGTATATTATAACCCCTACCCGAAGGGATGCACGCCGGCTATAAAGATAGTACCCAAGTACACCTCCAACTCTTGAACTGTTAGTGGTTTCTTTACGAATACCTTTGGTAATCTATCCGAATAAATGATTGAACGATCCATTCACACTAATAGCTTTTCGATTAGTTTCTGTTACCAAAGATGTAATTATGTGTAGATAGATGTAATTATTGTGAGGTGCAAGTGCACTGCGACCTTTAGCAGATCTATTGTGCCCCTCAAACTGAGGCTCTAGTCGATGATATACTCGGTCTAGAGTACTTCCTCCAGTCCAGCTGCAGCTTTGAACTGGAGTATCTTGAGTGGATCCAGCGAGGGTAGATCCACTTCTGATAGGACGTATGCACCTAAGTGATTTCTTCTTTTGTGGATCAGTGCTTCGCATTCCATAAGAAGGTTTTTTTTTTTTTTTTCCGAGGGCGTGTGCTCATAGTAGGGTGGGTTTCTTACCCACTAAAAAAAACTTCCTTTCAAAACAGACTTGTTTTTATTTTTACTACAACTAAGTGTTCGACTTATCAAGTAGTTTCCGTTTCACGAAATAATGACGTTTTGCAGGTACCTTCCCATTAGAGGTCCCTGCTAGCTCCGCAGTTTAGACGAGCTTACTTAACGCGCTAAGTCTAAAAGTTTGATTCTTTGTAGACGGCGTAGTAAATTTCTTTCATCCAAAACTTGGAGGACTGTTATATTAGCGTGACTTTCTAGTCGACTTTTATGCTCTCTCGCGTAGTTTTTGATTTCGTCTTCTATTGTTTTAATGCCAAGATCTCTGTGGATATCGCTATTTCGGATATACCATGGCGCATTAACAACACCTCTTAGCACTTTGTTCTCAAAAGTTTGTAAAATTTTAATGTTACTTATTTTGGTACAACCCCAGAGTTGTATACCATATGTCCGTATAAGCTTTAGCACTTGCTTATATAAAAGCAGTTTGTTATCTATATTAAGCTTGGAATATTTTCCAAGTAACCAATACATTTCTCTATATTTATTATCTAGTTCTTTGCGTTTTTTCTTTACGTGCGTTTTCCATTTCAGCTTTGTATCAAGTGTCATCCCAAGATACTTAGCCTCGTTCGCAAACGGGATTTGAACCGAGTTTGAAAAGATCGGCAAATTATTAATTTTCTTATAAGTAAAATTTACGTGAACAGATTTGGTCTCATTGAGTGCGATTCGCCAAATCTTTGTCCATTCATTTACTCTATCCAAAGCTTCTTGCAGTTTTTCTGTAGTATCTTCGACCGTTTTACCTACTGTCAAGATAGCAGTGTCGTCGGCAAATGTAACTAGCTCAGTGCGTTCTACTTGCGGTATATCACGAGTGTATAATAGATATAAGACTGTACCAAGAACGCTTCCTTGCGGCACCCCATCCATTATGTCCTTAAAATCAGAATATTCTTTTCTACATTTGACGCGGAATAGTCTATTCGTAAGGTAGTTCTTCAAAAAATTATATAGATGCTCTGGCAGAACTTGTCGTAATTTAAACTTTAAGCCTTCGTGCCAGACCTTGTCAAAAGCTTGAGAAACGTCAAGGAATACGCCTGAACAAATCTTTTTTTTCTTCAAGTGTGTTCAACTGTAGAATGCTTACTTCTGAATCCGAATTGATGATCCGGAATGAGATGCCCTTCTTCTATTACCTTCCATAAGAAGGTGTGCTGGCGTTTCTGCGAAGTCCCTGCAGAATCTGCGGTGTCCGTCTCTCTCTATACCCAGTTTCCTGAGCTCCTCCTTGAGCCTAGAGTGGCCCGTCAATATGCCCGTCAAGATACGAAGTCGATTCTTGCTGACTCTTAGGCAGGTTCTACTTCTTTTCTAGTTGTTTTTCCCCAAGAGCTCTTTCGCCTTTCTTAGTTGGGGCCCATTTATTCTCTTCCTCTTTCCTTAAGTCTTCCCTTATTTTGTGGGGTCATATCCCACAAAAGGGCTCTGGTCCAAGGAACGGCGTGTCTGATCCGTTTCTAGCCAGTTCATCAGCTGCTCCGTTTCCCTCTACACCTACGTGACCTGGTATCCAGTAGAGAGTTACTTTATTTACCTCTCCCAATGTGTTTCTGTTACCATAATGCCCGCCATAACAGGAGTAGACAAAGCCATGAAAATATTAGCTTCCACTTTAATCTCGAAACCTTCTATGCAGAATGATGCTATGCACAGAAGTCCGAACACTCGCATTTGTAGAACTGTACTCCAATGCGTTAAAACCATCTTTGCCAGTCATGATTTTGCCTTCAGCGTGCAACACTGCGACCGAATTCGCATCATCGTCTTTTTCGACATTTTCAAATCCGTTCTCAGGCCTGGTCTCTACATCAGAAGCCTCACCGATTTCTTCACTTCACGCCACTACTGCTGGGTGATATAAGTAGCTGTCAGTGGCGGAACATCGCTTTCAAGCTCGTCCAAAACCGCGGCCCAATAATTATCCTTCTCGTGTGCACTTGGTAAAAAAAAAAAAAAATAGAAAACATAGCGCAACTGTAATATGTATTACTTATTTACTGATCACCGGATGATGAGACCATGTTTTTACCAAATATTTTACTGAAACGTCTACTTAGCTTGAATAATCAGCTGAAAATACCACTCAAATGCATCTTTACACGTGATTGTAACAAAAACCTCTGCAAGTACATTGAATTATATGCTAAAAAAAAATTTGTGTTGAGACATGTTGGCGCACTCACGTACTTTGTACTACTACAAACAAATTCTATAGAAGAAACATATGGCTCAATAGCGCAGTTGACACAGAAATGTTTTTAGAAAGGTATTCAAAATACTGACATAGTGGCTGTGGTCGAACCCTTTTTTTGTCAAATTATGTTTCAACTTAAGATCTGAATGAAACCAAAGTTTCGAGTAGTTAAAAAATCTAGAAACTGACTTTCTTCACAATTCCCCATTCCCTATACTACACAGTCACCCGAGGAAATAAAGGAAAACGATTTACATCGAAGTTTTTCCAAAGAAAGGTTCCTGCCTGGTACTACAATGCATCAGAGGGAGTCTGAGTGCTCTGGGATTTGGGTTTCCTTAAAAAAATAAAAAAATATACTACGCAGTGAAAACTCATTTAACGGGCTCCTCTCATAGTCGAACACTTCTCTTGAGCCGACAATTTATTCGTAATTAACGATCCTGATTTGAATGTAAACTTAACTTCTTTAATCGGAGACATCTCTTGAATTGACAAATTTCAGAGTCCTATCGATGTCCGTTCCAGAGTCGTTTCACTTTCCGTTATGTTTTCTACGAAAAGCCGTAAGAAATGTGTAGTTTCTGCAAAATCAGAGAAAGTGACGCGTTTAACGAGCAACATTTAAAAGTCTGGGTATCATACGTAAGTGATAGGCTATCATACTACCGTTTCCAGACGGATTGTCAATAAAACCACATCAATTTCAAAAATAAGGAACTATTCAAAACGTAATCCTCTATAGTCTCAAAATCTACTAGTCTACACAAGATGTTACTTAAAAATGAAAAATAAAATCCTTTCAACGAAAACTCAATACCTTCATCGTCATAACTACAAAAAAACAAAAATACATCCCCAATTGTATAGATAATCAGGTTACAAATAAAAGCACACGAGGGATAGTAATGCCAATGACCATCTGTAGAAAAAGAAATAAAACTTGACTCCTACTCCGATTTATACGAGATCCAGACCGGGTACGATTTCAGTTAAGTTCCATTTAGAGGGGAGTAGCTCTATATGATGAGATATTGCATAAAGAGAAATACAGGTAAATTGATTCCTGATGTATTAAATGTGAACATATCTTAGATGTTTTTAAATTTACCGATTTTTACTGTGGCAAGTAATGTTTTCGTAAAATAATTCGATTTCAATATTTTAATCAGGACCTTAGGCTGGCGATTTAGGAAAGTACAAGTAAAGTAAGTAAAGTACTTAAGTAAACAAATAATAATAACTATTAGTTGCCAGCTAAGTAAAAGGTGTGTTTTCTTTCCATTTGGATAATTTTCAATTGTCGGTGCCGCTTTAATCTAATTTCTCTTCAACGGGTTGCTTGTGTTATTCAAAGGATTGTTTTTTTCTTCCGCTCAAAAGAAGACGGAATTACTGGGGCCGAAAACCCGGCATAATACCCAGCCTAATTCGGGCGTGGAAATAAAAATCTTAAACATTTTTTTTTTTTTTTAAATAAAGTTGCGCCGAGCCATAACATACAAATTTAGTGGCTTCGGTGGGATACGGTTAAGAAAAAAGTCCCAAAGAGTAAATACTCGTAAAAAAGAACAGAACAAAGACAAACTGTGAACTGTGAACCAAGTGAAGTACACTAGCGAACTGTGTTAACTAATACAGAATCTGCTGTATCTAAGTGTTTATCTATATAAGTGGACGACCAAGAGTATATCGCATTCCAGAGGAGGAAACTGAGGAATCCTGTGAAGCAGAAGGAACAATACGAACATGTCAAGAGCAGTAATAACATTATTTCTCTAAGTTTAAAGACACTAATTATTATTTCTAAACTTAATTTGCTAAGCCAATATTGTCAAATAAAATTAATGGTAATCTTGTAAAAATAAAAGAGAGTTATTTCAATGACAAGTGCAAAAACAAAAAAAAAAGTTGTTTTAAGCAAAGGTGCAATTTTTTAAAGTGAATGATATAAACTACTACTTATACACTCAAAGAGTCGAAACTCTTTTGAAAAGATTGATGCAAGCCAAATTACATGATGCTAAGAAAGAACACCAACAAGGGCAGATGGAATATATTAAGAGTGCAACTTTAACCGTCTTTGTAAACGGGTTATTGGAAGATCGTCTTCTTATGTTGTTACTCAAAAGCCAAAGGACTTAACTGAGGCAAGTCGTTTTGCAAAAGAGGAGGAAAAAATACAAACTTAGGACAAATACAAACAAATATTATTTGAATAGGAATCTGGCAAAAGTAAACTTTACAGGGACTAAGTGTTTTAATTGTGGCAAAATGGGACACATCGCGAGGAATTGTCGATTGCAAAACGAGATGGGGTGAAACGAAATGAACAAGGGTTAAACCCCAGCTCAACCTCAAATTTGAAATCAGAAAAAAGAGAATTTGAGCGGGAACCCAATGTACGAAGTATCAAAGAATTTAAGATTCTTAATGATTTGGGCAATTCCGAGAGCCCGCATGTTAATGCTATTATTAATAACGATATAAGAAAATTTATCATAGATACGGGGGCAGAAGTATTAATGATATCCGCCAATTATATTTACGAGTGTGAACTAGACATGAGTAAGTCAATTAAATTTAAGGGTTTTAAAGGAGCGAAACTACACGAAATGATGGGAGAAGTCATTAAGGATATATACGCAAATAACATTGGAAGAGTAAAAACAAGTGTAGTTCATTTTCAGGTAATAGAAAACGATCTATTAGGTAAATATGGTGGCATATTAGGTAGTCAGTTTCTAAAGGAGGAAGGATTTTCCATTCATTATGACAAATGAGTTATAAAAAAAAGTGTGACTTTACGATATTTAAGTCAAGATAGGCTTTTGAAATAAAGGACAGAATTTAGGTTGCTTAAAATAGAAAATTGGAAAGAACTCGATGAAAATGTAGTTGTTTTCAAACAAGAGTTGAGTAACGGAATTATTGTATCAGAATACTTGCCAAAAAATAGGGATGGTCAATGTGTGGCTACTGTAATTAATCTTCTTCTTCTTCTTCCTTTTATCAGCGAGGCTATGATCCGAAAACAAGGGATCACAGCCCTCCCACTTCACCGCATTTCTACTGATCCGCCTGTGGGGTTCGCCTATTTGACCTCAGAAAATATCGGCAGGCCTGCCGATTTTGGATCACTCGGTTACTGAGGCCAATGAAATGCCGATGTCGTCGCATTTGTCTGATCCAGGCGTTTATAGGCCTGCCTTTCCTACATCGCGATGTCTTTGGAACGTGCATAGATATTGCCTTTTTAACAGGGTTCAAATGATCTCTTCTTTGAACGTGGCAATACCAGCCGAGCCGGTCGCGCTCTAATTTGTGTACGATGGTTTCCTTGATGTGAAAGCTTCCACGGATCTTCGAACTTCTTATTCGATCAAGCTTGGTCACTCCTGCTGTCATGCGAAGCATCTTCATCTCAGCTGCCGTTAATTTACTCTCATACTTTTTGTACATCGTCCAACATTGTGAACCGTATGTGAGCGCTGGACGTACAACTGCGGTGTAGAGCCTTCCTTTCAACTTAGGGGGCATTTTTCTGTCACAGAAGATAGCGGAATTTTCTCGCCACTTCATCCACCCTACGCTTACACGATGATTGATGTCGTCATCACAAGTTGCTTTGCTATTGATCATAGATCCCAGATATTTGAACTTTTCGCACTTGGGAAGCACTGTTCCATTCAAATAAATGTCTGGAATAGGCCTGAGTGGATCAGAGAACGGGCAGCACAAGTACTCTGTCTTTTTTGAACTAATGCGATACCCATTTCCCTCCAAAACGTCCACCCACACATCAAGTGCTCGTTGCAGGGATGTAGGATCCTCACTTATGATGGCTCCATCGTCAGCAAAGAATAACTGATGTACCTTGGGGTCCATCACTTTACCTTCAAGCAGATAATCAAGGACTGTAATAAAGAGCAAAGGACTTAAAACGCTTCCCTGGTGCACCCCGACTTTGATTGGGAACTCTTCGGTTACTCCAGCGGGACATCTTACTCTTGTCTTTGCTCCTTCGTACATGTCCATGATCATCTGTACATAGGTTTCTGGAACCCCTCGATGTCTTAGCGCCACCCATATCAGATCTCGTGGTTGTCTGTCGAATGCCTTTTCAAAGTCAACCAATACAATATGCAAATCCCTTAAGGAATCACGATGTTTTTCCATTATGATCCTTATACTTTGGATTGCATCTGTGGTTGATTTACCCGAGACAAACCCGCACTGATCATCAGATAGCCGTATTATTTTTCGCAGTCGGCCACCTAATACCCGCTCAACGATCTTCATGGTGTGTGACATCAGCTTGATCGAACGGTAGTTATCACAGTTTCGCGTATCACCCTTCCCTTTGTATACAGGGAGGAGGTAACTTTCCCTCCATTGATTCGGCATTGGATCACCTCTCACGAATTTGGAGATAAGAATTCTGAGCCATCTGAACCCGATGTCTCCCATCTTTTTCCAGAACTCAGAGGGTATTTCGTCTGGCCCAACCGCTTTTCTTTTTTTGGAGTATTTGACCGCCTCACTAACTTCTGCGACTTTAATGTCGGCTATTTCTTCACAGTTAGGGGTGGCTCTTGGAAAGTATAGCCGGGGAAACTGTTCATTTAAAAGCTCTTCGCAATACTGTCGCCACCTCTGCAGAATTTTGTCGTCATCCACAAGAAGCTGGCCATGAGCATTGCTAATGAACTTTGGCGAACGAATCTCCTGAGCATTCTTCCTTCTTTGGGCGGCTATTTTGAAGATATTGGCGCTCTTGTTCATATTGTGTCTTCGCAGCTCCTGGATAGCCTGGTTTGCATCAGCAACCGGGGAAAATATTTTCTCCAGCTCCCGATACAGGCCCTCCGTACTCTCTGCTTGAAGCTGGGCGCACTTCTTCTTCGCTTTTTTCTTGCAGCATCTGTATTCCATTTCGAGGCGAGCTTTTTCGTCATTATTATTAGAGGGGCACTTTGACCAAGCTTTGAAAGCCGCTTTCTTCTCATTTATCAGCATCTTAGCTTCATCACTCCACCACCATGTTTCTTTGGCGTGTTGATGGTGGCCTTTTGAAGCTCCTAGCAGTGATTTGGCCTTATTTAAGCAAGTTCGCTGTAGGGAATCCCACATATTTTGTGCTCTGCACTCTTCATCCTCAGCTCCGTTGATGGTGTGAGAGAGGTATTTTTTCATTACGAAAACAAAAGCTTCGCCTTTTTCTTTGTCCAGATTGTACCACTTGATTTTCTCAGAGACCCTTGTTTGTTTGCTTTTCTTCGGTGTTTTCATAAAAATTTCTGTTAGCAGGAGACGGTGTTGCCGAGCGATTGCCTCTCCCAGGATCACTTTGCAATCTTTTACCCGGGGCTTCATGAAACTGCCTACCAAATGGTAGTCAATCTGAGTTTCATCTCCACCACTGCTGTAAGTGATCAGGTGTCGGCTTTGTTTGATGAACATGGTATTTAACACGATAAGACCTTGTGATTTGCACATGCTTAGGATGTCTTCACCAGGAAGGTTCCTGGTGCCATATCCTAGTCCTCCATGGCAGTCTTCATAGTCTTCGTTTGATTTCCCGACATGTCCATTCAAATCTCCTCCAACAAATAGAAATTCTTCCTTTGGGATGTTCTTAAGGAGATTGTGGAAATCTAGCCAAAATGCATCTTTATCTCTCTGATTGTACCCATCGTGGGGAGCATATGCACTGACAATATTCCACACCTCTCCTTGTATTACTAATTTGAGAGACATCAAACGGTCGCTGGACTTCGAAATGCTCAAGACGTTACCAAGTAGCTCTGCCGCAAGGATGATACCGATTCCGTTCTTAGACTTTTCCGTTCCGTAGTAGAACATCTTGTAATCTTTTGTCCTAACGTCCAAGAAACGCGCCCGATTCCCGGTGTTTTTCCATTTCGTCTCTTGGACACACAAGATGTCCACCCGCCTTCTATTCATCATCTCTTCCAGCTCGTAACTTCGACCGGTCATGCTTCCAACGTTCCAACTCGCGACCCTCAAATTGCGTCCAAACTGTTTCATTATTTTGCTAGCCCCCGGAATCCGTATAGCTCTGACCCGAACATTTCTGCTCGGTCCAGGATCAGTACCATGCACAGCAGTGGTAGTGCCTGGCGGGGTAGTGCCTTTCCTTTTTGCAAGTATTACCATAATGATACAGTTTTGCAATACAATTTTTTGCACCATATTGCGATGGTGTTTGTTGTTTGACACGTGCATGCTCCTGTTTTAGTATTGTTTGATCTTTCTTTTATGACACCGGTGATCTCCAGTCGTGTCAACCCACGGACTCGCATGCACACTTGTGGGAGGGTTTTTAAGGTAGTATATGTGTCGCTAGGCTCACTTGGGTGTTATATTGCCTAGATCTGATTTGTCCCCTTAGTCGCCTTTTACGACAAGCGCTGGTTGTTGGGGGGGGCGCTGCAGTGATATTCTTAACCCGTCCCTGGACGGGGAGCTACTGTAATTAATACAACGGAAAATAACTTTGACTTAAGCAAATTTCGGATCGTAGGGAAGTACTAAAAAGACTTTGAAATCAGAAAACGAAGAATACGAGAAGTCTCCGGAAATGTAAGAACAGAGCACATGAATCACGAGGAAAAAGAAGGAATTTTGGAGATAATTCAAAATTATAGCGATATATTTTGTATTCAAAACGAAAAATGAACACATATCCATGTAATTAAACACAAAATTAGAACCATCGAATCAGCGCAACCGGTTTTTACTAAAACCTTCAGATATCCCAAGGTATACATGAGGAGGAAGTCCGAAGTCAAATAGAAAAGCTGAAACAGAACGGTATATGTAATTAGAAACAGTAGTTCACCTTGGAGTTCTCCTCTTTGAATCGTTCCAAAGAAAGCAGATGCGAGTGGCAAACAAAAGTGGAGGAAAAGTTAGGAAAAGCGACATACTTTCAGCACTTGATCTTACTTCGGGAATTAATCAAATCCCCATTGATGAGAGCGACATCGAAAAAACGGAATTTAGCACTCGTTACGGCCATTTTGAATGACTTTCGGACTGAAAAATGCTCCGGCATGTTTTTAACGGTTAAAGAACACCGTGTTAACAGGGTTACAGGGTATCAAATGCTTTGTTTAGCTTTGTTTAGCACGTGTTTGGGCAAAGTCTCGAAGAACTTAATCAAAAACAAATAGAATTGTTTGATCAAATTAGAGCTGCTAATTTAAAACTGCAGCCGGGTAAATGCGAATTCCTTCGGAAAGAACTCCAATACTTAGGCCACATAATTACTGGTAAAGGGGTAAAGCCAGACCCAAATAAAATCGAAAGCGTAACTAGAATGCAACCTCCTATAAATACAAGGAGCGTAAAATCCTTTTTAAAAATGATCGGATACTACAGAAAGTTTGTACAAAACTTTGGCAAGATAGCAGAGCCAGTGATTTGACCAGCAGGTTAGGTTTATAAAGACCCCTTACCGCTGATGGGGGAAGTCTATAATAAAAACACTGACTTTGCTGCGGGTTCAACGTGAACTCACTGTTTATTAAAATGACCTGCCTTAAATACTAAAATGATGCTAACTGTACAAAATTAGGTGCTAAAGTTTTTTGTTACACATTATGAATCAATATACACAGACAGCACGAAGAATATTTGTGCTGACTGGCTGAGAAACTATAAAATAAATTTTGACAACAACATCGAACATGAGTACATTGTCCGGTGTTGTGGATAAAAAAACGTAATTGCTGTTGTGGTCACAACATACTGGGGCCATCTTTCAAGCCACTTGGAAATCGGACACAGCAAAGCGCCTATCTGTAGGTATTGGTGGTAGTTCCTGAGCCTGGACCTCTATTTCCATATTTCTCTTGCTCCTCTTGCAATGTCGCCAGATGACATAAGAAGTCATTAGAATAAAAATGCAGCGATTAGGTTGTAGTTCAGTTCATGGTGAATTTGATGTACTGTTGGCTTAGCTGGTAAATGTTCATTATTTTTTATGTCCGTTATCCATTTGGTTGTCCGTTATCCTATGTACAGGTGATCATGGACATGTACGAAGGAGCAAAGATAAGAGTAAGATGCCCCGCTGGAGTAACCGAAGAGTTCTCAATCAAAGTCGGGGTGCACCAGGGAAGCGTTTTAAGTCCTTTGCTCTTTATTACAGTCCTTGATTATCTGCTTGAAGGTAAAGTGATGGATCCGAAGGTACATCAGTTATTCTTTGCTGACGATGGAGCCATCATAAGTGAGGATCCTACATCCCAGCAACGAGCACTTGATGTGTGGGTGGACGTTTTGGAGGGAAATGGGTATCGCATTAGTTCAAAAAAGACAGAGTACTTGTGCTGCCCGTTCTCTGATCCACTCAGATCTATTCCAGACATTTATTTGAATGGAACAGTGCTTCCCAAGTGCGAAAACTTCAAATATCCGGGATCTATGATCAATAGCAAAGCAACTTGTGATAATGACATCAATCATCGCATAAGCGTAGGGTGGATGAAGTAGCGAGAAAACTCCACTATCGTCTGTGACAGAAAAATGCCCCCTAAGTTGAAAGGAAGGCCTATACCGCAGTTGTGCGTCCAGCGCTCACATACGGTTCACAATGTTGGACGATGTACAAAAAGTATGAGAGTAAATTCACGGCAGCTGAGATGAAGATGCTTCGCATGACAGCAGGAGTGACAAAGCTTGATCGAATAAGAAGTTCGAGAATCCATGGAAGCTTTCACATCAAGGAAACCATCGTACAAAAAATAGAGCGCGACGGGCTCAGCTGGTATTGCCACGTTCAAAGAAGAGATCATTTGAACCCTGTTAAAAAGGCAATATCTCTGCACGTTCCAAAGACATCGCGATGTAGGAAAGACAGGCCTATAAACGTCTGGATCAGACAAATGCGACGACATCGGCATTTCATTGGCCTCAGTAATCGAGTGATCCAAAATCGGCGGGCCTGCCGATATTTTCTGAGGTCAAATAGGCGAACCCCACATGCGAATCAGTAGAAATGCGGTGAAGTGGGAGGGTTGATCCCTTGTTTTCGGATTATAGCCTCGCTGATAAAAAGGAAGAAGAAGATATTAGACTTTTATGGAGAAGAGAAAAAATCAACAAACGCACTCTGGCGCTGCATAAATAAATGAATAACTTCTGCTCTAAATTAATGAAGAAACAAATTTATATCATAAAAGAAAAAATAAACAAATAAGTAATAAATCCTTAGTAGAAAATTAATTCATTTAAATTAAAAACATACAGTACATAAAGGGTTTTCCAATAGGGATTTCCAAATTTCGATATGTGATTGTGGCCATATTCTTGAAGCTACATCTGTCAAATTGGCTTTCGTTTATTAAGTCTATCTTGCCAAATCAACATGGAGAGTTATATCGTTCAATAACATGTGCAAATGATTAAATTGTTTTATGAAAGTGGGTCTTCTGTTCGTGCAACATTTCGCGCACTTCGCCCATTTTACGGTCGGCATTTCTGGCCCATTTCTGGATGAATGGGTTCGTCAACAAGCAAAATTGTCGAATTTGGGACGATAATAGTCCACACAAGATCCACTAAATTGCAATGCATCCAGAGAAAGTCACTGTTTGGTGTGGATTTTGGGCTGGCGGCATCATTGGTCCATACTTCCTTGAGAACGACGTTGGCCAGGCCATCACCGTCAACGGCGAGCGCTATCGGTCGAGGATAACCAATTTTTTTTGGCCGAATTGGATGACATGAACACCGACAACATGTGGTTTCAACAGGACGGCGCTCCGTGCTACGATGGACAATCTGCACGAGCGATTTCCGAACATGGTTATCTCACACGGAAGCGATATGAATTGGCCATCGAGATCGTGCGATTTGACCCCGTTAGACTTCTTTTTTTTTGGTTTTCTTAAGTCACAGGTCTATGCCAATAAACCACAAACCCCTATTGCCCGGAAAGCCAACATAATCAATGCCATTGGTCCAATTCAGACTGATTTATGCGCCATAGTTATGGAAAATTGGACGTTTCGGATGCGCGCCACCCAGCGAAGCCGCGGCGGACATTTGAATGATGTTATATTTCCGAGTTCAACTGTAACTGTACAACCGCTCAGACGTGTTTTTCTTTTTCTCCCGCTTCGCGATTTAATTTTTCCACTTTTCGCCGAATCGTTTTATTCTGGCCAATTTCCCCCTTTTCACCTAAACAAAGCAAAAAAAAAAATCTTTCTCTAAAAACTCAGTGCATTAACTCAAGTGCCGGCCAATTTTCTCCAATTTTGCAATTTCCTTTCGCCTTATATCTGTTGTTCTGCCAATTCGACCAAGTGACCTACTGTACGTGTTCTTGTGCGTTGACCCAATTGCTGATAACCTACTGACTATGGAAAAGTGCTGCGACTTCACCCATTGTGATATCGATAATGATAATGCTGACCGGGTGGCATGTGATGGCCTTTGCGGGAAATCTTCCCATCATCTTTGCATTGGCCTTAGCAAAAGAGCTAGTGTATATATAAAAGATTATTCGGGTCATTTTCTTTTTTACTGTGATGAGTGTAAGGAAATCTCGCTATCACATGTCTTGCTCGCGATCAAGTGCCACAGCGATTCCACAAACAAAATTCTGTCAGACAATCAACTTTTTTACAAGAAGGTTCTAAGTCAATTGGAAAAGTTCGACGACTTTACCAAAAGCATCGAGGATTTGATTAACACCGTGGATTGCTCACGCGTACGGTGCATGTCCAAATTCGCTTCCCTTGATAAGCAACTTGCCGCCTTAACCCAGTTTACCTCCAAAAACTCCCGTGACGATCATACCACACGCCGTTTTGATAAACTCAAATGCGATCTCAAGTCAACCATTGCTACTCTTCTCAAAGCCTTACCTTTTGAAAAAATCAATGAGGATCTAAACTCTCTCCGCTTGAACCTCGACGTTCACTCTCGTAATTCCTCTAAAATATCTGTACTTTCACCCTGCCAACCTGATCCGCTACTTGAAGTTTTGGTATGCAAAATGGGCAATATCCGCAGCGAGCTTGCAGCAACTCGGCTCACAGTTCATTAGGGCGGCGTCCAGCAAAATCGTTGATACACCGACTCAAATCCAACCGAACCCTCACATCTACAACGCATCAATACTTGCTGAAATACTCGAGTCGAATGACAACACTCCTCAACTTGCTCCTCCACCTCTACCGTCTACCAGGATGTCACAACGTGCCGCACAGACTCACGAAACTGTTCCTGCTCCACCAACCAATCACCCTGCCTCCACCGCACCAATACCTTTAAACCATTTGGGAACTACATGGACCCTTTCCAACTGGAACAAGGAGCTTGAAAACTTAAATGCCATTAACGCAGATTACACAACTTTCATCCTCAAAGGCGCTACCCGACTGGCTGATGCTTCCTAGGTACGGAGATTTTTCCGCCAGAAATTTGGTATCACCATAGATGATTGTCTGAAGATCTCTCCATCCCGTTCCAGAAACACTAGCTGCTTCAAACTCAACATTCCATCCAAATACCAAAAGCTTTTTTGGTCCTCCGCTGGCGATGTTTTCCGGCTGGGCGATATGTTTATGGCCAAATGGATTTCCAAAGATGACAAAAAACAGGTTATACCCATCTCTCATAAAAAACCTAGATCTAAGCCTAATAATAATTCTAGCATTAGTCTTAGCTCTACTTCTATTAATCAACCCACACCTGTAACCAATTCAGACCCTAACTGGAGTTTTAAATCGGCAGTTTTCCCCATTTTCTCTCCACAGATTCGATATACCTCTTCTTCTCTCAAAGATTTTAGCTCAAATTCTCTCCAACATACCTCTTCTTTTCCTAAGTTCTCCTCCCTTTTTGTTAGTTTTTAAGCTTAGCGTTAAATTCCCTTTTGTTAGTTTTAGGGTTTAGCTTTAAGCTGTTGCTTGTATTAAGCTCAAATAAATAAATACATAGTGGCATACACGGGCCTGCTAAATAAATAAAAAATTTCAATGATTTCTCACTGACAGTTTGTTTTATTCAAATTTAAAGATAGGAAATGCTTAATGCAAAACCCTTTACATACATACATACTGGGGCTGGCAATGGTATAGTGGTAACGTTGTTGGATTTTGCCTTAATAGGAACTGTGTCACGTAGAAGTTTACTTCCCCGTCTTTTCTGCTGATCCATTTCTCTAAGTTGGAGGTCAGCATATGGGTCCATCTTCCTTTAGATGTGGTGTTCCGCCTGTGTTGCCATTCTGCTTGTATAGCCTCGCTGGTGGCTGCGCATTTTTTTATTTCCAAATCTATTGGCATTCGATCCGAGATTACGCTTTTTGCCTCCGCGGACACCGTCCGAAAGGCACAGCACACTCTTAGCGATCGATTTTGTGGGTCGAGTTCATCCGTCTCATGTTATCTGGTACGTCGCTTGTGGGGGACGCGTTGCTAGCAAGTTTCTAATTGGCTGCCTGGGTCCTCCAACGTTCGGCATTAATCTTGAAAGTACCGCTACTGCCCTGGGGGGTTTCTCGCCTACGTACATCAGGTGCTCTTTGAAGTTTAGCCTGTGGTCCAGCAGCACTCCCAGGTACTTGTTGTGTGGACGCGACTCGATGGTTTGTTCACCGACCTGCATAGTGAGGTGTTCTACCTTTGTTCTATATTATTAGCACTGCTTTTGTCTTGTGAACTGCCAGCTCCAGACCTGATTCCAGTAGCCATGCCCTTATGTTCCTTATTGTTTGGCTACTATTTCGGACATTCGTTTTTGCATTTTTGCCTATTATTGTCAGCAGGTAGTTAGGTATATATTGCCCGTGCAGGGACGGGTTAAGAATATCACTGCAGCGCCCCCCAACAACTAGCGCTTGTCGTAAAAGGCGACTAAGGGGACAAATCAGATCTAGGCAATATAACACCCAAGTGAGCCTAGCGACACATATACTACCATAAAAACCCTCCCACAAGTGTGCATGCGAGTCCGTGGGTTGACACGACTGGAGATCACCGGTGTCATAAAAGAAAGATCAAACAATACTAAAACAGGAGCATGCACGTGTCAAACAACAAACACCATCGCAATATGGTGCAAAAATTGTATTGCAAAACTGTATCATTATGATAATACTTGCAAAAAGGAAAGGCACTACCCCGCCAGGCACTACCACTGCTGTGCATGGTACTGATCCTGGACCGAGCAGAAATGTTCGGGTCAGAGCTATACGGATTCCGGGGGCTAGCAACATAATGAAACAGTTTGGATGCAATTTAAGGGTCGCGAGTTGGAACGTTGGAAGCATGACCGGTCGAAGTTACGAGCTGGAAGAGATGATGAATAGAAGGCGGGTGGACATTTTGTGTGTCCAAGAGACGAAATGGAAAAACACCGGGAATCGGGCGCGTTTCTTGGACGTTAGGACAAAAGATTACAAGATGTTCTACTACGGAACGGAAAAGTCTAAGAACGGAATCGGTATCATCCTTGCGGCAGAGCTACTTGGAAACGTCTTGAGCATTTCGAAGTCCAGCGACCGTTTGATGTCTCTCAAACTAGTAATACAAGGAGAGGTGTGGAATATTGTCAGTGCATATGCTCCCCACGATGGGTACAATCAGAGAGATAAAGATGCATTTTGGCTAGATTTCCACAATCTCTTAAGGACATCCCAAAGGAAGAATTTCTGTTTGTTGGAGGAGATTTGAATGGACATGTCGGGAAATCAAACGAAGACTATGAAGACTGCCATGGAGGACTAGGATATGGCACCAGGAACCTTCCTGGTGAAGACATCCTAAGCATGTGCAAATCACAAGGTCTTATCGTGTTAAATACCATGTTCATCAAACAAAGCCGACACCTGATCACTTACAGCAGTGGTGGAGATGAAACTCAGATTGACTACCATTTGGTAGGCAGTTTCATGAAGCCTCGGGTAAAAGATTGCAAAGTGATCCTGGGAGAGGCGATCGCTCGACAACACCGTCTCCTGCTAACAGAAATTTTTATGAAAACACCAAAGAAAAGCAAACAAACAAGGGTCTCTGAGAAAATCAAGTGGTACAATCTGGACAAAGAAAAAGGCGAGGCTTTTGTTTTCGTAATGAAGAATTACCTCTCTCACACCATCAACGGAGCTGAGGATGAAGAGTGCAGAGCACAAAATATGTGGGATTCCCTACAGCGAACTTGCTTAAAGAAGGCCAAATCACTGCTAGGAGCTTCAAAAGGCCACCATCAACACGCCAAAGAAACATGGTGGTGGAGTGATGAAGCTAAGAAAGTGATAAATGAGAAGAAAGCGGCTTTCAAAGCTTGGTCAAACTGCCCCTCTAATAATAGTGACGAAAAAGCTCGCCTCGAAATGGAATACAGATGCTGCAAGAAAAAAGCGAAGAAGAAGTGCGGCCAGCTTCAAGCAGAGAGTACGGAGGGCCTGTATCGGGAGCTGGAGAAAATATTTTCCCCGGTTGCTGATGCAAACCAGGCTATCCAGGAGCTGCGAAGACACAATATGAACAAGAGTGCCACTATCTTCAAAATAGCCGCCCAAAGAAGGAAGAATGCTCAGGAGATTCGTTCGCCAAAGTTCATTAGCAATGCTCATGGCCAGCTTCTTGTGGATGACGACAAAATTCTGCAGAGGTGGCGGCAGTATTGTGAAGAGCTTTTGAATGAACAGTTTCCCCGGCTATACTTTCCAAGAGCCACCCCTAACTGTGAAGAAATACCCGACATTACAGTCGAAGAAGTTAGTGAGGCGGTCAAATACTCCAAAAAAAGAAAAGGAATTGGGCCAGACGAAATACCCTCTGAGTTCTGGAAAAAGATGGGAGATATCGGGTTCAGATGGCTCAGAATTCTCATCTCCAAATTCGTGAGAGGTGATCCAATGCCGAATGAATGGAGGGAAAGTTACCTTCTCCCCTGTATACAAAGGGAAGGGTGATACGCGAAACTGTGATAACTACCGTTCGATCAAGCTGATGTCACACACCATGAAGATCGTTGAGCGGGTATTAGGTGGCCGACTGCGAAAAATAATACGGCTATCTGATGATCAGTGCGGGTTTGTCTCGGGTAAATCAACCACAGATGCAATCCAAAGTATAAGGATCATAATGGAAAAACATCGTGATTCCTTAAGGGATTTGCATATTGTATTGGTTGACTTTGAAAAGGCATTCGACAGACAACCACGAGATCTGATATGGGTGGCGCTAAGACACCGAGGGGTTCCAGAAACCTATGTACAGATGATTATGGACATGTACGAAGGAGCAAAGACAAAAGTAAGATGCCCCGCTGGAGTAACCGAAGAGTTCCCAATCAAAGTCGGGGTACACCAGGGAAGCGTTTTAAGTCCTTTGCTCTTTATTACAGTCCTTGATTATCTGCTTGAAGGTAAAGTGATGGACCCCAAGGTACATCAGTTATTCTTTGCTGACGATGGAGCCATCATAAGTGAGGATCCTACATCCCTGCAACGAGCACTTGATGTGTGGGTGGACGTTTTGGAGGGAAATGGGTATCGCATTAGTTCAAAAAAGACAGAGTACTTGTGCTGCCCGTTCTCTGATCCACTCAGGCCTACTCCAGACATTTATTTGAATGGAACAGTGCTTCCCAAGTGCGAAAAGTTCAAATATCTGGGATCTATGATCAATAGCAAAGCAACTTGTGATGACGACATCAATCATCGTGTAAGCGTAGGGTGGATGAAGTGGCGAGAAAATTCCGCTATCTTCTGTGACAGAAAAATGCCCCCTAAGTTGAAAGGAAGGCTCTACACCGCAGTTGTACGTCCAGCGCTCACATACGGTTCACAATGTTGGACGATGTACAAAAAGTATGAGAGTAAATTAACGGCAACTGAGATGAAGATGCTTCGCATGACAGCAGGAGTGACAAAGCTTGATCGAATAAGAAGTTCGAAGATCCGTGGAAGCTTTCACATCAAGGAAACCATCGTACAAAAAGTAGAGCGTGACCGGCTCAGTTGGTATTGCCACGTTCAAAGAAGAGATCATTTGAACCCTGTTAAAAAGGCAATATCAATGCACGTTCCAAAGACATCGCGATGTAGGAAAGGCAGGCCTATAAACGCCTGGATCAGACAAATGCGACGACATCGGCATTTCATTGGCCTCAGTAACCGAGTGATCCAAAATCGGCAGGCCTGCCGATATTTTCTGAGGTCAAATAGGCGAACCCCACAGGCGGATCAGTAGAAATGCGGTGAAGTGGGAGGGTTGTGATCCCTTGTTTTCGGATCATGGCCTCGCTGATAAAAGGAAGAAGAAGAAGAAGAAGAAGAAGGTAGTTAGGTATATGCAGGTTGCTTAGCGCTCTAATTATGCAGCTTCAGCTGGTTGAATTTTTTTTTATAATTTGCGCGCACTCAAGGGGTTATGAATACCCTTAACATGTTTACACACAGTGCGGGCGATGAAAAGGATAAATAGAGAGAGAGAGAGAGAGAGAGAAAGATTTGATGTAGCGGTTTTGAAGCTCAGTTGTTTATGCTTCAGAGCAACTCCGGGGGTTGAATGTGTTTTTGACGGCGAGTGTTACGACGGCGCAATACTGCTTTTCCCTCCTAGCCATCTTTATCCTGCGATGGCTTCACGCGCAATGTCGCACACTACCTTTACTGCCGTTTCTTTTCTTTCTAAAGCCGTACTGCCGGGTTAAGAGCCCCGAGTCTCCTTCAGTGTTTGGCTCTAGCTTTGTACGTATTTTTTTTTTCCAGCACTTTCCGCAGTGTGTTAAGCATGCACAACGGCCTATACGGCGACGGTTGCTAAGGTGGTTTGTTTTCCGTTGGGATGAGGACTAGCCGTTGCCCTTTCCACTGTAGTGATAAATTGCCTACCGTTGGGCATGTCGTATAAAAGCATGTGAAGATCCCTGGTCATGCTTTAATGCTCCTTTTGGCATGAAGTTCGGGATCCCATCTATTCCCGGCATCTTGTTGTTCTTTATTGTTGTCGCGGCTTCTAAAACTTCCTCTGTGGTGACTACCGGTATTGCCTCTGTTTCTTCCACTGCTCCTCGTGGTACCCATCTTTCCTCGGGAAAAGATTCCAGACAACCGAGTTGAGATACGCGCCTCTTCATGGATTCTGTTGTAGCTACTCTCTGATTGCCTGAAAGCATTCAGTTTTGCTCTTTTTTATAACCTTACGGAGTTGTGTTTTCTTCCTCTGGAACTGTTCTCTCAGTACCTCATAGTCCTGTGTGCCACTACTTCGGGGTCTCTACTGCCACCTCCGCATTCTGTGACATCCTGCTCGCGTATTAGCGATGTCTTCATTCCACCAGTACACAGGTATTCTTCCATTGCCATTTCTCTTCTGTTGCATGGCTGCGTCGCATACTCAGGATAAGGACCTTGTGACTTCTTTAGTCTATTCTTCTACTGTGCCTCTTGCTATGTCCATGTTGCTTAGCATGCACTCGAGTATTTCGGTGTCTACACCTTTTATTTTCCTGCCCAGCTATTGTACTTTTGGAGGGGGTTTGCGGTGCTGTGATCTGTATGGTTCTTTTCTACCGAATATAATGGCCTGCCGGTCGCTGTTTGTGTGTAGGTCTGAGACTTGTCATTTTATCCTCCTTGCTATGACTCTGCTGGCGAACGTCAGGTCGACGAAGGAGCGCGCTCTGCAGTTGTCGAAAGTGAGCTTGTTACCTCGGTTTAGTAGAACTAGTTCGAGGTTGGTAAATGCTTCTAACAGTGCCTCGCGTCTATTTGTCAAGGTGCTATTCCACCCAATTGCACATGCATTAAAGTCTCGGGCTTCAATGGTTGGTGTTTTTCCTCTGACCTTGGCTACAAGGTTATTCAATATATATTCGTATTCCGCCATACTCAGGTATAGCACCTGAAGAAGTGAATTCTTTTTATTTTGGTGTATTCGAAGTACTGCCGGTGTCTGGAGTCCTTGCTTTCGAAGGCGTAGCTTCCGTATGTCCATATCGCTGCCTTATTATTCCCGTCTTCCACCCATCTTCCATTATCGTGTTGGGTTTTATATGTTCGCAAATAAGGATTACCATCCCAGGATGGTAAAATTTCACACTTGGTAGGTAATTCATACACTCAGCCGCTGGTGCCCTGTTAATTGCAATGACTCGTGATTGTTCATGATTGTTCATGATTTTTCTCTTACGCAAGAACTTATATTTTGGATCAGTACTCCGGTTCTAGGGAGCACAGATTAATGACTGATATCTCAAACTCTTAAGCGATTAATACGCTCGTCAGATTATTTAACTATACTTAAATTGGTTGAGTCATTTTTTCCGTTCGAGGCCTCTAAAGCGAACAAATTGGTTTTAAGGGACATAAAAGGATGCATACATAAATGCGTTCAGAAGGCAAACAAATTTGATTTCTAAAATTTGTATCTGGTCTTTCTTCTTTTCAAGACAAATCGATGTATATATGTATAATAACCTTGAGTTACGTATAGCTAATTGTAACCAGCAAGACTGTACACATGTTGTACAGCATATAGCCGCATGGTAGCAACGGGAGATGATCATCTTACGTATCATACACATGTTTACAAGCTCTTCTTCAAGGACCACACCATAGCAACGCATAACTTGCAGCTGCATAATAGCGGGAGATGAATATGCAAAACATGCTTACGACCAAGCTCTTCTCCAAGCGCATATGCATAATGAAGTTTAAGAGTGAATCACATCTGTTACTAGGCTGTTATGCATGCCTTTTTTGTCTTTCTTTTTGGCTTTCTTTGTTTCATGCGAAAATTGTTTTGTTTCTTTTCTGTTAATAGAAGTTAGGCTAAGTTAATTTGTAACCGTTAGACAATCGTTTTTTATAAGGAAATTTTCAAAACAATTGTCATCCCACTCAATCTTAAATTATATTTCACGCAGACGTGCCTTTTATTTTGATGTAAATAAAGAGAGTTAAATTTAAGATTTAATGTGCGTTAAAAAGGTGATATAAATTAAATATTCTGCGACAACAGTTTGCACGTTAAAATGTTAATCATACTGTCCCTTCTAATTAAAAAGTAGACCCTAAAACTTATTTATTTTATAAATTCTTATAGTCCAATTGCACAAGTAGAACCAAGTTGACGACGCACGCTTTCATCAAACTGTATCCAGTAGTCCAATCGATATCAATCAAACCACAAAGGCTTAGGCGCATTTTCTCCCGCATTAGTTGAAATGACAATAATTCAATCTGAAATATCTGGAATTAATTTTACATAAAATATATTTTCACTATTCATTTTACTTACACTTTCTTCGAGTCTACTATCCAATGGTTCCACAGAGTTCAACAATTTAAGATATTCCCCACCTAAATTGCATTGATACACCACAGCACCGCACACATAAATCAATAGCCAAAGATTTCCAATACTTAAGACGAGTCCTGTCATTCCCAAATAGAACATCTCCATAGGCATTTGGATTTTATTTCTGCTTAAAAATACAATTGCGTAGAAACATAGTAGCAGTTGGGTAACCAATACCGTCAGGAGGATTGTCAAAATTTGGAATTCATATAAATCCTTGATAGTAATCGTCAAGTCATGCACATCAGTGTGCATTTTTCCGATAACTTCAAGTTCATCGCTCAGGGTGCAGCACTTTTGCATTAAGATTCCAACGCGCTTCCGCTTCAATCGCTTAGCACCGACAGTAAGAATTTCCTCAACTACCTCCATGATGCGGTCGTTGAGAAGTTCAAAGAGATACCCAGTGTACAGCACACCAATATAGAACTGATTCTCTACGATTATAATAAGATTTTCGACAATTGCGAAGTACACTGAAATAATTATGTGTGTCATAGATGGATTCTTATTTTGCAAGTAGATTGTGGCAAAAGTGCCAAACACAAACAGAATAGATAGAAGCAGTTTAGTAAGAAAGAGTGTCGTCATTTTCTTTATAGCTCCAGAATTCCTTTTGAGATTGGAACACTCTCGTATGCGGACATCGGTTAGTTGTTTAAAAAGAACCCGAAATTTAACTGGATTTGTCCATTGACCAATTAAGCTGGAACATATAGCCACAGCGCTGGCTATTGAAACCATTTTCTGTATTTCGACAGTAATGGGTTTTTTACGAATTCGTTCGAGTTCGGTTTCGAATTGTGTATATAAGGATATTGGCAGTAGGACTATTAATATGATATTCACTACAATGGTATAGATGACTAAACCTCGCGGGTAGGTAAGGCGATTTTTCTCAAAATCATAATTGTAATTACAAATACCGAATATACGCGAGTAGAGGAGCACCAAACCCATGAGTATTTCTATAAAGCGGTCAGACCGGTTAGACATTTTACTTCTGTCGTCAATATTGTACTAAAGAATAATAAATGGATTCGTATAAAGGGTGTCTTGGAGAATAAATAATGGGTTGGTTTTTCGTGCAACAAATAAAATAATCTCACACGCATATGAAAAGCAATGTCACTTTCATGCCTCCAATTAGATTAATTGAAATGTTAATGAAAATTTTTCCGAGACCGAGAGTGTACGATTACATACGAATATATTTGTGTGAAAAGTGGCCGATAGATCCTGCGAAGTTAGGACTTGAGCGGTTTTTAGAGATAGTCCAAACTCAAATATTTAGTGTTCAGTTGGTGGCACGGTGTATTCTGGGACTTTTTTGACGTGAAGACGTCTGTAAGTTCGGTTTGGTAGCCGGGGCAAAATGTACGATACAACGAAATTATGCCAGAATTCATGACGCAATAACTCTGTGAATAATTTACAGTTTAATAATTATGGGGACTTTCCTTGAATCTTTGAAAATACAAATTTTACGCAAATGTCGCCATATATGGCACGAAAATATGATCGAAATCAAATGAGACGATAGTCAAAAGAAAGAACAAATCAAGAAAAATAGAAAAAGACTCAAAACTCCAGCACCGCGCGATCGAGAGAGGTGAGGGAGCGTCGAAGAAGATCAGCGGCGTCAAATTCGACGATTGTTTACGGGCTTTATGAATTTACTTTACTGGCGCAGTCGGTAGGATACAAAAATAGTGCATTTCAAAAACAAAAAACAAGTTAATAATAAAAAGTTATTGGTGAAGAATCCCAAGATGAACCCTAGGATTTTTAGCTGGGCCTAATCAGGCCTATTTTGAGTTTAAACATATGTAATGTTTTGTTTCCATATTAATCGGTCCGAAACTCATTGACTTCTTGTGGTGATATTTGCTGAGCACAACGAAACCAAATCCGGGTCATTTCGAGCCCAGATGGTGAAAAAAAGGTGTTTTCATGTGTGAATAACGAAAAGCAATCGCTGGGCCTGAGTAGGCCCAGAGTGAACGCATATGCTTTCGTTTGTAGTGTGTGGTGTTCTGATTATCCAACATTATCAAAATTCAGGCCGTTCTATCTATTGCGGTAATTACTCCACTTCGCTGTCTTTGGCCGAACATTTGCTTCAAGTCGGACACAATATTGTGGGCAATGTTCGCTTTAACAAACGTTTTGTTCCGGCTGATTTCAAAAAATCAAAGAACTGTTCAGTGTATTAGATATTGTTTGGTTTTTACAATGAAAAATATGCCATACGTTCTAAAGCAAAAATCGGCATTACAGAGCCGAAGGTGATGCTCCGAAATTGATGTGCCTCACACATGGAAAAGTCGAAACACGGGCTTCATGCAGTGCCTGTGCTGCCAATAACCGAATTTCTATTCTTTTTTCGCATATATGTACCTACATACGTTACAGATACGTTATGTATTTAACCTTGTGTTAGGCATTCACATGGGTTATATTACATTTGAAGATTTAACGGATGCCGTACATTTTTTTATACGTTTGCATTTTTCATTCCTTGTCGCCTCATTTGTTTAATGTGGCAATCGTAAATATCGGTTTCATATTTGAAACACTTGCATAAACAAACGATCAAAAGTGAAACGTCGACAATCTTCTTATCTCGATCTTCCCACGACACATATGAATGCATGGGTCTCTTGTAGTTGACATTTGTCATATAAGTTAGTTCATCCAACATCTCCGAACAAGAAGAACTACTTCCCAATGAACTTTTAAATTATCTACACTATCAACTTTTAAATTATATAAAATTAAGAATAAAATTAGTTTTTGTCGATTCGTTGTATTAATTTCCGCAATCGGTCAAGCGTAACGAATTGGTGGCAGCGGTACGATCATTTGTCCTCGAGACAAGAAATAAGTTTCTCCTTTCTTCATCATAACAATTCGGGAAACACGAAAGAAAAGTGCTATACACATAAAAAACTCTGACGGCAATCATAAAACCACATTTTGATCCTAAAGATAGTGTTCAAAAATTCTGAAGGCAATCATAAAATCATGTTTGATCCTGAAGATAGTGCTTATAAAAACAACAACTTTCCGACGGTAATCACAAATCATAATTTTTGTTGAACCTGAAGACAAAAACATAACACTTTTTGCGGAAGGAATAATCAGTTAATCAACACATAAGAATACAACGCGGAAGCCCAGCAAGAAGAAGTCCTCGCAGCAACTGAACTCGACAAGATTAACGGCAGCATTTACTTAATCTAAGATTATATTGTTTTACTTATATTAAGAATCGATTTTTAAGAAGTTTTATAAGTTAATAATTTAAAGAAAAGTACCTAAATCAAAATGAGTGATTTAAATTTTAGTGAAGAACTCATCTCATGGCAGTAAAATTCAAATGCATGGGTAAAACCAGTGGGAAAATTTACGAAATATCTCTAAGGGACATAAGTGAAAATTTAAAGGTTAGTGTACAGAATGTAGAAGAATAATTTTTGGTATAGTATAAGGGCGAGGCATTAAGTCGAAAAATATTTTTAGCTTATTTGAAAGAAGAGCATTTAACTAACACAAATTCCGTTGACGAGGCAATCAGATCTTGAGAGCAGCTAGAGTTAAGGAAAACTGGGGCTATACCCAAAATAAAGTCAAATCAAACTCAAACGAATGAGCAAAGTGGATTTTTGTCAATTGCGGGAAATTTAAATTCCGAATCGTTTTGGAGGGAAATGGGTATCGCATTAGTTCAAAAAAGACAGAGTACTTGTGCTGCCCGTTCTCTGATCCACTCAGGCCTATTCCAGACATTTATTTGAATGGAACAGTGCTTCCCAAGTGCGAAAAGTTCAAATATCTGGGATCTATGATCAATAGCAAAGCAACTTGTGATGACGACATCAATCATCGTGTAAGCGTAGGGTGGATGAAGTGGCGAGAAAATTCCGCTATCTTCTGTGACAGAAAAATGCCCCCTAAGTTGAAAGGAAGGCTCTACACCGCAGTTGTACGTCCAGCACTCACATACGGTTCACAATGTTGGACGATGTACAAAAAGTATGAGAGTAAATTAACGGCAGCTGAGATGAAGATGCTTCGCATGACAGCAGGAGTGACCAAGCTTGATCGAATAAGAAGTTCGAAGATCCGTGGAAGCTTTCACATCAAGGAAACCATCGTACACAAATTAGAGCGCGACCGGCTCAGCTGGTATTGCCACGTTCAAAGAAGAGATCATTTGAACCCTGTTAAAAAGGCAATATCTATGCACGTTCCAAAGACATCGCGATGTAGGAAAGGCAGGCCTATAAACGCCTGGATCAGACAAATGCGACGACATCGGCATTTCATTGGCCTCAGTAACCGAGTGATCCAAAATCGGCAGGCCTGCCGATATTTTCTGAGGTCAAATAGGCGAACCCCACAGGCGGATCAGTAGAAATGCAGTGAAGTGGGAGGGCTGTGATCCCTTGTTTTCGGATCATAGCCTCGCTGATAAAAGGAAGAAGAAGATCCAACTTACTATGGTCAAAAAATAGCAGTCCAGTGGGATATGCTTAGCACTTTCGTCTCAGGACTAAAAAGAGAAATCGGAACCTTCGTTAACACCCAACGACCAAAAACATAAGCAGAAGCTAGCCAACTGGCTACGAAAGAAGAAATTCGGTTAGGATACCATAACCTTAAAACGAAGAACTATAACCTAGGCAGGGAATATACAGGAAAGAATTTAATTAATATAAATCATATAAAAGATATAAAATGTTATACTTGTGAACTCAAAGGTCATATATCGAGAAATTGTTTTAAAAACAAATTTCATGTACCGAATCAGAATAATAAATTCCCTAATAGATATCAGAAAAATTCGAATACTTCTAATGATTCAAGTCACCGACATACACACAGAAATAATAGTGACGGCAAAAATGTTATTAATAAATGTGAGAATAAAAGTGAAGGAAGAAACGTATCAGATTTTCGGTGAAACGGGTAGTTCCAGAGGCGGCTATCTCGTCAGTAAGTAATGTTAGAAAGCCCTCATGTTGATATGATATACAAAAATAAAGTATTTAAAATGTTGATAGACACAGGCGCAAGAGTTTCATTATTGAAACAAAAATGCATATTCGAACAAGATTTACATAGGGAAGATGTAATAGTTTTAAAAGGAATCGGTAAAAATAATAGAAGCGGGCTAGGAAGTGCCAGCATAAATATAGAATTGACAAGAGGTATTTTTAATGAATTTAAATTTTTATATAATTACTGAAGATGTACTGAGTTATTATGATGGGATTATAGGAAATGGTTTCCTACATTATTTTTAATTTATAATCGATTGTGAAGGCAAGATCCTCAGAAATAAAAGTGAGAATTTAATATTAAAGTATAAAGATGACTTTAACATTCAACGTATTGCTGAATCGGTAGGTTCAAACTGCGTAAACCAACGTATTGGAAGTGGAAAATCTTTAAACGCGCTTACAATGTCTATGTCCACCCATTGCAAAACTAAAGGAATTAAAAGAGGTAGTGAAAAATCGATATTTGAATATGAAAAAGAAAAGAATAAGAATTGCCTTAAAGATCTAAATGAGAGTAAGATAACTGAACAAGCGTTGGCTGATAATCGGAACACCCAAAACCAATGCGATGGGAAGTATAATCCAATCAGCTGTCTCAGTCGTTAACACAACCAAAATGCTTACAGGAAACAAAAATAAATGATGAGGAACGAAGGGCACGATTTTTAAAGGTGTTGGGAAATCTGAGAATAGATCACTTAAGGGAAGATAAAGAAATAGGGACATTTAAGGAAATATTAAAGAATATAGTGATACATTTAGTTTAGAAGAAGAAACATTAACAGAAACATCTGTTGCAGAATATTTTATAGTTCTTATAAACGAGGTACCCATTAATGCAAAAACGTATAGATACCATAAAATTCATGAAGAAAAGTAAGTAAGCAAATTCAAAAACTTCTCGCTGATGGGATCATTCAACCGTGGTCAAGTCCAATTTGGATAGAACTCAAAAAATCGGATGCAAGTGGCTTAAACAAATGGAGAATTGTAATTGACTTTAGGAAACTCAATTAAATCACGACTAGTGATAAATACCCAATTCCGAACTTCAAGAAATTCTAGGTAAACTTGGATATGCCAAATATTTTAACATCCGGGTTTCATTAAATTCCCTTGAGCAAAGAAAGTGTTGGGTGGGCAAAATCGCATCATCACCTCCACGCGGTGCCCGCTGGATAGCTATCTGATAGTGAACTAACGATGAGCGTATGCTGAGTCTGACGATATATATGCAGCTTAACACTCAGACCTGCGTAAGCACATCTGGGTGAACTTCAGCGCGCATATGTCTAACCGGACGAGGCATTTCTTGTTGACCTGATCGGCTGAAATATGCGCCTCAGAAGTCTAGCAAGAGGTCCTCAGAAGGAGGACGTGTGGCGGATGAATTCTCTCGATGGAATCAACGGTGACGTCTACAGACCAGCGGATACCTCACCGGAGCTACTTCAACATATTTGGAGCTGAGGTCTGTAAGGATTTTCAATACTACGTCAGGGTATTGAAAAAGAGGTGGTGGCGGATGAACACTTAATGGGCCAACGGCAGCGCTCATATCCCCGAAGTGGGTTACTGACATCGGTGTATCCGTCCTCTTGTCCTAGGGGTACAAAAAAAGGATCTGGCCCTCCAGGTTGGGGGTTGTGCCGTCGGGTTAACTTCCCTACCACGTAAAAAACCCTCGGTTACGAAGCAACCAACAGCCTCGGATACGGATGATCTTACTGTTGACGACCCATGCAAACGTAAAAAGGACAACGATCTTCGTGTCTTCACGTGGAATGTTAGGTCCCTCTACAAACCACGTGCAGCCGAACAACTTGCGGAGGCCCTAGAGTGTCTCAAAGCAGACATTACCGCCATCCAAGAAGTGCGATGGGATGGGCCGGGCAAAAGGAGTATGAAAAACTGCGACATCTACTACGGCGATTGCTACAGACAAAAAGGACAGCGTCTATTCGGGTGCGGATTTGTCATTGGAGGCAGACTTAGGCAAGAAGTCTTGAGTTTCCGGCATGTGAACGAGCGTCTTATGACTATCCGTATCAAGGCTAAGTTTGCCAACATTAGCCTTATATGCGTTCACGCCCCTCACAAGGAGAAGGACGACGCGACAAAGAATGACTTCTACCAGCTCTTGGACAAGACGTATGAGCAATGCCCTAGCCACGACGTTAAAATTATCCTAGGTGACTTTAACGCAAAGCTAGGAAGAGAGGAAGTCTTTAGTAGCGTGGTCAGAAAGCACAGCCTGCACGACAGCACATCCAACAACGGACTCAAGCTAATCGACTTTGCGGCGGGGCGAAACTTTGTCGTAGCTAGTACGCAGTTCCCACGTCTCGATATTCACAAAGGAACATGGCTCTCCTTTGATCGAAAAACTGTCAACCAAATTGATCACTGCGATCGACGCAAGGCACTCTTCCAGTATTCTGGGTGTCCGGACTTTCCGAGAAGCCAACGTGGACTCGGATCGCTACCTAGTTGTAGCCAAGGTACGGATGCGGATATCCAGAACGGAGCGAAATCAACGAAATACTGTGAGGAAATTTGACGTCGAAAAGCTACAATCGCAAGAGACCGCCAGAACCTTTGCCGATCGTGTTTCTTCTAATCTCAATCTAAGTCCTATGCCGCCAGCAGCAAATGCGGAAGACCAGTGGCAGCGTTGCCAAAAAGCCATCAGAGATGCCGCCTCTGATGTACTGGGTTTCTCTCAACCACCACAACGAAACCCCTGGTTTGATGAGGAATGCCGGCAAGCACATGCAGCAAAACAAGAGGCGTACAAAGCGGCGCTGCATAGGACTAGAGCTGCTTACGAGCTCTACGTGCGCAGGAGAAAAGAGGAACATCGAGAAGCGCTCGATCGAGGAGATTGAGAGACTTTATTGCAACAATGATGTTCGAAAATGTTACCAAAGGGTAAAAAGAACATGCCAGGGTTTCAAAGCCAGAACAGAAGCCTGCAGGGACGAAAATGACAACATAGTAGTAGAATCGCAGTCGGTGCTGAGGATATGGAAGGAACACTTCTGCAGACTGTTAAACGGCGATGATGATCAATATTCCGCTGTCAGGCAGAATGAGCCATTCAACAGTGACGATGGCAGTCAAGACTCCCGTCAACCCGATCAGAATGAAGTGAGGATAGCGATATCTAAACTCAAATCCAACAAAGCTGCTGGAGCCGACGGCCTTGCCGCTGAACTTTTCAAGGCAGGAGGAGATGAGTTGGTAAGGAGCATGCACCAGCTCATCTGTAAAATTTGGTCGGGCGAAAGTATGCCCGATGAATGGAACATCAGCATCGTTTGCCCGATCCTGAAGAAAGGAGACCCTCTGAACTGCGCCAACTACAGAGGTATAAGTCACCTAAATATCGCATATAAGATCCTGTCTGTCTATGTGAACGCCTAAAACCGATCGTCAACAACCTGATAGGTCCTTATCAGTGCGGTTTCAGGCCGGGAAAGTCCACCATTGATCAAATATTCACACTACGGCAGATCTTGGAAAAAACCCATGAATATAAAATCGATACGCACCACCTTTTCATCGATTTCAAAGTTGCCTATGATAGCGTGTATAGAGACGAGTTATACAGAGCCATGTCTAGTCTTGGTATCCCTGCCAAGCTCGTCCGTTTGTGCAGAATGACGATGGAGAACTCTCGCTGCTCCATCAAAGTCGGTACGAACATCACCGAACCGTTCGATATCAGGAAAGGTCTTAGACAAGGCGACGCGCTATCATGCGATCTCTTTAACATAGTACTTGAGAGAATTGTACGAAACTCACAAGCCAACCCCGGAGGTACAATCTTCTTCAAGTCTGTACAACTATTCGCTTATGCCGATGACATTGACATAATCGGAAGAACTCAGCGGGCAGTCAATGGGGCATTTACGAGTATTGAGAACGAGGCAGCAAAGATGGGTCTAGCGGTCAATGAAAGCAAAACAAAATATATGCTGTCTACAAAAAGGGACACCCAACATCGGCGTCTTGGACAGAACGCCACAATAGACAGATACAATTTTGAGGTAGTAAAGGATTTTGTCTACCTAGGCTCTATGGTCAGCTCCGCAAATGACATCAGTGGAGAGATCACACGGAGAATTACTCTTGCCAATCATTGTTTCTATGGGCTAAGATGGCAATTGAGTAGCAAAGCCCTATCTCGAACGACTAAGGTAACTCTTTATAAGACATTAATTATCCCAGTCCTGCTGTATGGCGCAGAGGCATGAGCTTTGACAAAACCGGATGAGGATGCCCTTGGTTATTTCGAGAGAAAAGTTCTTCGAGCGATCTTTGGTCCCGTCTGCATAGACGGTTAGTGGAGGAGAAGGTATAATGCCGAACTATACGGCCTGTACAAGGACATCGACTTAGCCAGAAGAGTTCACATACAGCGACTAAGATGGCTGGGTCATTTAGAGCGGATGGAGCGGCTCCCGGAAATTACGCCAGAAATTTTTATGGAAAAAACGCCAGAAAACGCTTCATACAAAAATCTGATATTTTTTCTTAGGAAAAAAGGCCAGATTTTTCGGGCAAACTTTCCAAAATGCCAGGTCTTTTTTCCAAAAAATTTCTGGCGTTTTTTCCATTTTTGGAAATGGAAAAAGGGGCTGAAAAAATAATTTGGAAAAAATGTCAGAAATTTTTTTTGGGGTTTTTTCCATTTCCTGTTTTGGAAAAACAGCCAGAAACCTATATTTTATATCAATTGTTGTAACAAATTAACAGTCATATTAGTCAGTAGCCGAAGGCCCTGGTAGTCAGCAGTGTACATTTTCTACTATTAGCACATAATTTATTATCTGTTAATAAAGTTTAATAATACAGTACTACCTCGATAATGTGAAATTTTTTCAACTAAAAATAAGAGAATTTTCGAATAACGAATGCTATGAATGCTATATAGACTTGTGAGCTCACATTATCGGGATATTTACATTATCGAAGTTTACATTACCGAAGTAGTAGTGTAATAATAATATATTAGTCATTCTTGTTGATGGTGCTTTTGCTTGCATTGTCATTTAGTTGCTTGCGAGTGTTCATCAGTGACTGTGACATTGTAAAAATAAAATATTAACAAAATGGAAAATGTTCTTTATGAAATTGTTAGTGGTAAGCAAAAAAGTAGTACAAAAAATATTGTTACAAGAACAACAAGAACTTCCGGAAGAAACCACAGAACTGGATGTGATATTATGTGTTATATGTCAGGCTCTTTATCCAAATATTGTGATGCTGCCATGCAAACACATGAAAGTATGGTCTGAGTGCAACATAAAGTTGCAAGCGCAAGCAGTTGCAGATGGAGATGAAAATTATAAATGTCCATGCTGCCGGGAAATCGTAACAGACACGCTTCAAGTGTACATTTAGTAGGTAACATAATTGTATGTTACATATTGTTAAATTTTTCTTATGGTTACTACTTATAAAAGGAAGAAAGTTATTGAAAACGTTTGTAGTTTTACATTTAAACAGTTTCAGAGACCGTACGTCTACGAAGGACAACTTTTTTTTTTTAAACATGACAGTTTGTGAGTGATAAAGTAATTAAACAAATAAAAAACGGCCGCTTCACGCAAGGGCCCGGCGTGCTCCCACGCGGGGGCGCCGAGCGCGTCGTGTGCGCCGGCCGCGCCGACTGCGCGGACCATTCACGCCGCGGCGCGCCCCCTTTTTTCCGGCACGCTGATTCCCCCAGAGTTTATTATTTGTTTAATTACTTTATCACTCACAAGCTGCCATATTTAAAAATAAAAAAAACATTTTCTGGTCTTTTTTCCAAAAATAATTTGGAAATTAAGCCAGAATATATTAATTTTCTGGCCTAATTTCCATTTTACTTTCTGGCTCTTTTTCCACACTTGTCCGGCCTAATTTCCAACGTTTCTGGCGTATTTTCCGAACAGTTTTCTGCTATTTTTTCCTATTTTTACTAAATAAACATTTTCTGGCGTTTTTTCCAAAAAAAATGTCTGCCGTAATTTCCGGGAGCCGATGGAGCCCAACCTTCCCGCTAAGAAAGTCTTCGAATCCACCCCGGACGGACGGCGCAGTAGAGGATGACCTCGCGGTAGGTGGCGCTAACATGTGGAGGGGGACCTCAACCAACTTGGCGTGCGCAACAGTGCTGGCTGGAGAGGTTTGTTGGTTGAGGCCCAGGTCCAACCCGAACTGTAGCGCCATCTAAGTAAGTAAGTAAAGAAAGTGTTGAAAAAACACTCAACATCTTACGGTCACTTTGAATTTCTCCGTATGCCATTCGGTTTAAAGAATGCGCCGGCATGTTTTCAAAGAATGATGAACAACGTTCTTAACGAACTTCAAGGTAAAGATTGTTTCGTATATTTAGACGATATAGTATTTTATCGAGAAACCTTAAAGCAGCATAATGAAAGACTGATAGCAGTTCTAGACAGAGTAAGAAAAGCCAATTTAAAAATACAGTTAGATACATCAGAATTTTGAAAAGAAGAGGTAGAATATTTAGGGCACCTAATAAATATAAATATAATATAATTGACGCGGTTAGGAAAAGAAAAGGAATTGAAGGGATTTCGAAAAAAAAAGATGTTGAGGTTATCAGCGATCGAAACCAGCAACTGCAAATTATCATGAGAATCACGACGGTTTGATTAGTGGTCATGGTGGCCAAAAGGCAACAATTTCCAGAATCAAAGAAAAATATTTTTGGATATTTTGGATATTATATGTGAACAAATGTCCAGAATGTCAAAGACAAAAAATTAATAGAAACCCAGGGAAAAACCACATGAAAATAGTTTCTAGTGCAGATTATAGTTTAGAGAAAGTATCAATGGATTTAACAGGTCCTTACAAAGAGGGAAGTTAGTTAGTTAGTTAGTTAGTTACTGATTCTGACTGACAATGGAGGAGAATTTGTAAATGATGTAATGAAGGAACTATGCAAGCTTTTTAAAATTAAACATTTAAGAACTAGTAATATATATCCGCAAGCGAACGGATCTGCTGATAGACCACATGCCAGATTAGGAGAATATTTAAGACTCATGATAAAGGATAAAACAAAGCCTGAATACTCAAAATTATTCAGATACGCAGCATTTTGTCATAATACAACGGTGCACAGCAGCACAGGGTTTATAACACACGAAGTACTTTTTGGCAAATACTCCCTGTTAATTTAGTGGTCTAAAAATGAGAACCAATACTGATTATGTGCAAGAATTACAATTAAAATTAATAAGGTTAGAATCCGATGTCAAAATAAATTTATTGAACATGCGACAACAAGCACAAAGAAGGTACGTAATAGATTAGGGTCCAAAATTGGAAAATACAAAATAAACGATTATCTTATGGTCAAATCTCTATAAAATACGAGTATAATACTCTAGATATTAGCGAAAAAAATACCAGTATAGATAAAATAATTAAACAGTCTCAAGGACTCGGTACAATTTGTATCAAGCACAAATTAAAATTTAATGACATGGAGTCCGAGGTACTTAAACATATATCTCATATAGATAGGAAATTAGATGACATATACGGCTTATTAGGCATTAGATCGAATAGAAACAGCAGAGGTCTTATTAATGGGTATGGTACAACTCGCATTTTTTATCTTGATTTCTGTTATTTCGATTTTATCATTTCGCATTTTGTTGTTTTGATAAACGATAACTCGAATTTTCTTCAAGTCGTTTTTGATTATGTCTCAAATTTTCCTTTACTTTTGTAAATAGTTCATATTTAGCTCATTTCGTATTTGATTGTTCCTCAAATTTTTATTTACTTTTATAATTAGTTCGAATAATCATCATTTTATTTTAGACTGTTTCGCTAGAGATCAATTTGTTTTTGTTTTGATCAAAATTATGTTCATTTTAGCTACAAACACTTTTTTTTTCTTTTTTTTTCCTTTTTTCCTGGGGCTTAGTCTATTCGAGGACAGTTTTGTGCGGGCCAACAGTGGGTAAGTGACGCGCTTTGCGCGATTCATTTATTTAAACTCCGCTTTCCGGAGGAGTTTAGCCGCTCACGCGACTTCATCGCTCCGCTAAGGGTATGTCAGCAACTGTCAGCCAGGCGCCTGTGGCTAAGTCTATTCGAGGTCAGTTCTATGTGGGCCAAAAGTGGGTAAATGGCACGCTTCGCGCGATTCATTTTTTTAAACTCCGCTTTCCGGAGGGGTTAGCCGCTCACGCGACTTCGTCGCTCCGCTAAGGGTATGTCAACAACTGCCAGGTAGGCGCCTGGGGCTAAGTCTATTCGTCGCTCCGCTAAGGCTATTCATTTTGGTCTATGGCCTTCTTTTTTTTTTAACCTGCGTTGCAAAGAATTGCTTAAAAAGTTTTGACGCACCATATGTGTGTATATTTTCACTTTTAGTATTTTGGACGATTATATGAAGAATAGCCCAACATAAAAAATGCGGAAATGCCCAAATGAAAGTATTCGCCCAAAAAATGTTCAGGTTTTTTTTGGCGATTGTTCGTTTTTGGAATTTATGCGATTTTGTTTTGGGCGGTTATTCGCACAGCTTTCTTTAAGTCAAAGTCAACCGCAACAAAATAACTAATTACAAAACAATAGATCTACATAACATAAAACGAGAAATAACCGCTTTTCGAGATAAATTTAGCCTAGGTAAAGCATAGACTACATAAGGAAAATACAGTACAAGTAAAAAGCATAAGAAGAAATGCAATATAATCGTATAAAAAACGGATCGCGAAACAAAGTAAAAAAATAAACAAAAGAACTCTTGCAATGTGAATAAAAATTGTTGTAACCAAAACGAAATGATAGTTAACGAAATGAAAATGACGATATAATAGGCACCCCTTATTAATATAGTAGTAAGTGGATTGAAAGGTCTTTTTGGAACAGTGGACAATAAAGATAGCGAGTACTATGAAAAATCATTGAATGAGCAAAATAAAGCATTGCACAATAACTATTGCAACATAACTCCCATGAGGATAAAATAAATGAATTAGTTGACAGATTGAACACTTTAGCTCAAAATATTGATAAAGTAAATGAAGGAATTATAATAAATAAATATTTTGAAAGAATTCATAGGCAGATTCTCGATAAAACCTTAGCTTTAGATACAGAAACGGATATTGTACAGCAAGCTGTTTTCCTTTTGAAATCTAATTTCAATCATCCAGTAATTCTTAAGCCATCTAAACTTATTGAAATACTTAAACAGAGCAGTAATGAACATTCTTTGCTTTTTGAACTCTTTTATCCGGAACTCCAATAACCGGCAACCTCTATTAACCGTAATTTTTCACAGAATTTTAATTTTTAATTTTGACCTCTATTATCCGCAAAACCTCTTATATCAGATAATTTGTTCGCACATGGTGAATTTAACCATTATGTCTGGTCTGTGCACACAAATCCATTTGCAGAAGATGTGTTGTTATTTTGGAAGTTGCGTCGTGACGGTGTGTGCTTTATTTGGTTTTAGTGCGCTACGAGTTTAACCATGTCACAACGCGGAAGAAACGTTTTAAGCGTTTGTAAAAAAAATTGGCATTATTAATAATTTAAAGAAATGTGTGAATCTAAGAGTTCTATCGAACAAATATGGAGTGGGGGAGTTCCCAATTAGTGATATTAAATGGAATGAAGATACCATTGAAATGTTCTATACGGAAAGAAACTCCGTTAAGAAGATGAAAATCGTAAGACTATGCATGAAGCACAAAATCCAAAATTGGACGATGTATTTTACGAATGGTTTCGTCAGCGACGCTACGAAAGTACTCCAATATACGGACCAATCCTAGTAGAGAACTCGCGAGGATTGAAACTGAATGTAATTATTCCCATGGTTGGCTTCAAAAATGTAAAAATAGACATGAGATACATGGTTTGCAGTCATCGTGTGAAAGCGTTTCCGCTGATCACGAATTTGCAATACTTTTTGTTGGCAATTTGGCTGATATGTATATTGAAGGGCAGAAATTTGACGAAAGACCAAATTTATAATGCTTATAGAATTGGAGTATTTTAAAAGGCGTTGCCAAAATGAACTTTGGCTTTAAGCACTAAGTCTTCTATAAGTGGTGTAAACGAATTTAAGGAGAGACTTACGGCTCTTGTATGTTCAAAGGAAGCAGAAACTCATAAATGCAAACTTCCATTGATTGTGAAAATCTTACATCCGAGAGCCTTCAAAAATATTACGGAACTACCATAGGCGTATAAAGTAAATTTAAACTTGTATGCGATTGATTATAACAATCCAATTCTCAATTTTTATATACGCAATCAAATGAACTTGGATCACGCCGGTGCTTTTTCTCTGTTGGTATGTCAATTTCCTTATTCCTGACCCCAGGAGACATTGCACTGATGTTGGGCCTTCAGCAGATTGTAAAATTTTTCTTTTGCTGGATAATTGTCCAGCACACACTGATGAAGATCTTTACAAGAGAGAAAATGTGACTGTCAAGTACCTGCTTCTTAATTGTTCTTCATTAATGGACCAAAGAGTAACAAGACGTTTTAAATCGCATTACCGTAAGAATTGATCCGTCATATTTTAAATAACGGAGAAAGGGATAGTTATGAAAAGTTTCATAAAACATTCAACATTAAAGATGCAATTTACAGCCTCGGGCTTGAGAGAGTGCTCGGGCTTGGGACAGTGTTGCATTCTTCACATTGAAAAATACCGGAAGCAACCTTTTACCGGAGCATGAGGAAAACCACGCGGAGTAATTGTTATCCACAGAACAGGAGGGTATAGTTAACGATATCATTCATCATAGGCTGTGCTGTAGATGTAAGTCAAGAAATGTTTAATGACTTGACTACAAATAATGTAACCGATTGGATAAACTCTGATTCGGGTACTCCTGTGTGTTGCAATTTAACCGACGATACAGTTTTTAAACTGGTTATAAATCCCCAAGTTATCACTCCTGATTAAGAAAGCGAAATATAAATATATATTCGAGGGTAACAGTTTTTTTTATAAAAAAAATAAAGAGTATTAATTTACTTGTAAAACATTTAAATTAGTTATTTTATATATGAATTTAAGTAAAATAAACATGAATTCATATCAGAAAAACTATTTTCTTTTCCGTTGAGCCCGAGCATTCCGGATAAAAGAGTTTCATCGGTATTTTATAGAAGAATCTCAAGTAAAATCTTATTCATCGGGTAAGAAAATTAAAATTATTATAGAAATACCTCTTGTAGAAGATAAAAATATAGAACTTTTTGAAATAATAACCTTACCAGTCTTTAAAGGGAAAAACGTCTTTAAATTAGATATTAATGCTAATCATTTTCTAATTAGCGAAAACAGAGAAGAATTTCGAATCTTTTTTGATTCGAAACAATGTAATAAGATCAAGGAATATTATATATGTAGAAACCTAGTTTTGCAGAGTACGATTAGACAAGATAGCTGTATTTTAAACATATATATTAGTAGGTCAATTAACGATTGTAAATTTAATCAAATACAGAATGATATTGAAATTTTCCATGCTCTTGACTCCAATAAATATCTTTTCCTAGTTAAAGATGAAACTAAGTATAGTTCCAAATGCAAATCTTAAAAAAAAATAGATTATATTCAAGGAAAACAGCTTTATAGAAAATTTGTTAAAACCAATACCTACAAAGATACACGGAGGCACATTTATAACTTTTGCTATAGTATTGACAATTGTTATTGCATATATAATTATAAAGATAGTTAAAGTTAATAAAATAGTATTTTTTCAAAACTGCTTCAATAAAACCGCAATCCTGTTATAGAAAAAAAAAATGTTCATTATTATAATAGAGAACGTCCCACTTCTAGAGTTTTAAAGCTTGATGAATAGAATTTAAATGTTAACATAAAAAAGAGAAAACAAGTGTTCTAATGTAAACCTTTAACATAATGCTTTGTATTCTACTTTACTACGCATTATAAAAGGGAATAAGTTAATTATATTTTGAGCAAAATTAATGCTTAATCATATTTAAATAAATAAATTTTATGTAAACCAACATAAACAAAATCCATGTATGTACGATATCTATACATATAAAGTACTTATGTAAGGAAAATGTAGCGTAAATTATTATGTATAGATTGGTTTTAATGCAACAATGATATTGTTCCTTCTTAATGAAGGGAGGTGTTATGCACTCACATGGGTTATATTACATTTTAAGATTTAACGGCTGCCATATATTTTTGTGTAGGGGAGGCACGCCAACAGTGAGACACTTTTTTTTTAAATAACTATATCTTAGAAAGTTTTCAAAATATCTTGAAATTTTAGTACGTGTCAGTTTGCGTCAGGTTTTGGCTTCATTTTTGAATACTTAATTTTATTTTTGTATTTATATAATAAAATTAGTGATACAAAATGTCTGCAAAACTCTTTTGTCACATTGTTGGGACACGTGCACATACAGTGAGACAGGTGATACCCAACAGTGAGACATGTGACTGAAATATTATTTCTCTTTGCTGAAATTGGAAATAAATAAAATTTTTGATAAAATTGCATTTTTTTATTAAGTTCTTAGTATAAAAATTATTAAAACAGTCTTCGGTGACTAAATATACATAACTAAAAATAAAAGAACCCTTAACGAATATCAATCTGGTCAAATTGTATACCGAACTGTATACTGGCTTGTCGCCTACTTGTATGACCACATAGAACAGGATGGGGCAGTATCATTTTTATGCCATTTAAGGCATCAAATGCTATATCGGTACTTTTGGATGTACAAATCTGAATGATTACATTGTCGCCTTAAAAAACTTATTTCAAATCACCATCCGAATTTCTGTCACCAATAATTTGTCCAACGTAGCAGATTTTTTTCCCGACCGTTTAAACTCCACCACAACGTGATCTCCGTTGATGGGCTCTCTCGATAACTCATCAAAATTGGTTTCTTCAGAAACTTGAAAAGATCCATCGAAAGATGAATCAGTGAGTCTAAAATCGACGTCAGACAAAGAACTTGAAGATTCATAAAGAACTCTTTTCACCATCTCCTTAGATTTTGTTTTAGTTTTGGGTGTTAGCTTTTGTTTCTTTTTATTTATTTTTCGTCCTTTCTCTATTCTATCATTTTTTTTCTGGTGTGCCTGTAGCTATAATGCTTTTTCCCTTTCTTCTTCCCTTCCGTTTAGTTGAACGTTTACCAGCCTTGGAAAACCTTTAAATACTTTACTCATGATCCTGTAAAGTAGTTTAATGCTTACTTTTTTGTCACATATTGAAAACGCAGTCACTCCACCAACAGTGAGATACTGTCTCACTGTTTGTCGATGTACACTGTCTCACTGTTAGCGAATCCTCCAAAAAATAAGAAAAAACAAATGCCACCAAAGCTACACTTTAAAATATCTTAAACGCACTTTGAATGTTTACTACATACACAAAACTAACTAATACAAATAAATCTTGTTGTGACTCACCAAGAAATATACAGTTTGTCAAGAAAATGTTTGCAAAACCAAAAAATTACACAAAATGAGATTAAAAAGTATATATACACTAAGAAATACATAAAAATTTTCCACTTTTTCTTCATAACTCCGTTTTCATATGAATTGTTTGCCGTAATGTAAAACAGAAAATAGAAAATTCAACCGAAAACTAAGAGAAAAACAACGAAACACATCAAACGGTATTTCTTTCAGTGTCAAATAATTCTTTGCAAAAGATTATATACTATTAGGGGAATCACACGAATAATAGTAAGGGAAAGAAGAACACGTAAATTAGCTGTAATTTCGTTACATTTGTGCTGTGTTGAAGTTATTAAGTGATTAAACGTTTGAATCGGCACAAAGATATTTAAAAAAAAACATATTAAATATGCCAGGTAAACGACTGAGTGAGGAAATGATACACTTAGTGTATTATAATTATTATAAGGGTAAATCTGCTAAAGAATTGGCTGAAATGTTTTCTATTAAATTAAGAACTATTTACAACATAATACACCGTGCCGAAAAAGAAGGCAGGCTAGAGCTAAAGCAGTTAACAGGTAGACCAACAAAGCTAAGATGGAGGGATGAAAGAAAAATAATAAGAACCATAAACGAAAACCCTCATGTCAGCACAAGAATGTTAGCCACGGACTTAAAAAAGGATCGCGGAGTTGAAATTTCCCATGAGACCGTCAGAAAAGTTATATTGAAAAACAAATACGATTCGCGAGTCGCCAGAAAAAAACCATTGCTCTCGGCGCAGAATATTTGCAAAAGACTAACACTTGCAATGGAGCACATTCGTCTTCCGATGGAGTATTGGAACGATGTTGTTTTTTGTGACGAGTCCAAGGTAATGTTATACTACCATGCAGGACCACCGAGAGTCTGGAGAAAACCGGTAACAGCCCTCGAAAACAAGAACATTATTCCAACAGTTAAATTTGGAAAATTGTCGGTGATGATATGGGGATGTTTTTCAAGCAAAGGCGTTGGTGAACTGAGATTGATTGATGAAACTATGACTAAGGAAGTGTATGTAGATATTTTGAGAGAAAATTTGAAAAGAAGTGTACAAAAATTCGGCTTTGTTGTCCCAGAAAACGGAAACAAATTGCGTTTTAAGTTTTACCAGGACAACGACCCAAAACATAAATCCTATTTATGTAGAGAGTGGTTGCTTTATAACTGCAGCAATGTTACTGACACCCCTTAACCCAACTTAAACCCCATTGAAAATTTGTGGGCTTATCTAAAAAAGATGGTGGCAAAAAGGGGTCCAAAGTCGAAAAAGGACTTAATTAAGTTCATCAACGAGGAGTGGCTAAATATTCCTGAGGAATACGACCTTCAGAAGCTCATAGAGTCCATGAGGAGTAGGTTACAGGACGTCATTCAGGCTAACGGCGGACATACCAAATATTAAAACTTAAAAAAATGTATTTTATTTAGTTTTATTTACATGAAATTTAACGATGTACAGAATTTGGCAAAGAATTGTTTGACATTGATAAAACTAATATTGCTAGCTTTTTGTTAGATTTCTCTTAGTTTTAGTCTGATTTTTCTTTTCTTTTTGTAAATTACAGTAAACGTTTAATACAAAAATTAAATTATAAAAAAAAAATTGAAAAAATCATATATTTCTTAATAAAAACATACTTATAAATCTTTTTTCTGTATTTTTTTTGGTTTTGCAAACATTTTCTTGACAAACTGTACTTCCTTTTACTTATACCGAAAATTGAAAAAAAAATGTTTTCACTTATTTTTTTGCTTCGATCTCAGTTCTAGTTTGCACTACACGACTGCTTGATGAAAAGTGAGTCAAACGAGAACACATCAGTTACACATCTCGTATGTGCAGAGGGCAACATGTTTGAATAAGTCATTTCTGAGTAAAATTGAGTGTCTCACTGTAGGAGTTGTCTCACTGTTGGTGTATCTCCCCTACGTATGCATTTTGCATTCCTTGTCGCCTCATTCGTTTAATTTGGCAAACGTAAATATCGGTTTCATATTTCAAACACTTGCATAAACAAACGATCAAAAGTGGAACGTCGACGATCTTCTTATCTCGATCCTCCCACGACAGATATGAATGCATGGGTCTCTTTGTAGTTGACATTCGTCATATAAGTTAGTTCGTCCAACATCTCCGAACAAGAAGAACTACTTCTTCCCAATCAACTTTTAAATTATCTTCCCAATCGAGTTTTAAATTATATAAAATAAAGAATAAAATTAGTGTTTATAGATTCGTTGTATTAATTTCCGCAGTCGGTGACGCGTAACACTTTTTTTTTTTTTTTTGTCGGTATAGGAAATACTCGACTGGAGCACTCAGACCCAACTGGTCCATTGTACTGCCAGGGAGCAAACCCTGATTTACCCATTTATTGGAATTTCCTTGACTTTCGAAGAAAGCCAAGCAAGCACTTCAGTGATGAGGAGCTTATAGTACCAGCACTCACCACATCCGCACCGAAGATCTGCCACTGGATACGAGCAAAGGCCGGACACTCAGAGAGCTTATGTTCCGCGGTGTCGTCGCTCTCTCCACAAGCGTCGCAGATTGTAGTGTCACTTAAGCCCAACACGTTAAGGTGGTTGGCAAAAGCGCTCTCTCTCTGCTGAGAGACAGCAAGAATGCCGCTGATTTCTTACAGACGTCCGATAGCATGCGTTTAGTCAACCTGCAACCTGGAGAGTCATGCCACACACAATTGTGCTCGTGAGAGACCCAATCGTCAATTGAAGCCCTAACCGAGGACGCTGGAAGACCCAACGCGGGTTCGGGACCTGAGAAAGCCACCTCTGAGCCTTGTCTAGCAATCTCATTGGAGATCTCGTTCCCCAAGATCCCAGTGTGACCTGGGACCCAGATAAGAGACAGAGAATTCAGCCTTGCGACCGAATTCAAAGAGTTTTTGGTTTCACGAACTATTTTGGAAGTTGTTAAAGTGTTAAGCAAGGCTTTAAGCGCAGCCTGACTGTCACTACAGACACAAATGCTACGTCCCTTCCCCCTGTTCTTCACAACATAGTTCATGGCCATTAGGATTGCATAAGTTTCCGCTTGGTAAACAGACGCATATTTGCCTAACGAGAAGTGAAGTCTAATGTTGACGACTTCCACGAAGACACCAGCGCCAGACCCTTGACTGGTTTTGGAACCATCCGTGAAAATACGACTACATTCCATTCCCGGCTCAGACTCTGACCGAAGCCAGGCCTGGACACAAGGAAAGTCGACTCTGAATTTGCGCATCAGCTGGAGTTCTGGTGTCATTGCATCAGGCGGCATATCCATAAGACAGGAGTCGTAAGATAAGTGTCGCGCAAGTTCATCAAAGTTCCAGTGTGGAGTATACCAAAAACCGCCCCGCCTAAGACGATGGATGGCTTTGATAGTGCAACACATGATATAAGTTCAGCAAAGCGTCTAAAGCAGAGCCAGGCGTACTCGGGAAAGCTCCCGTAACACTTGCACAATAAACAGTAAATTTTTATCTGAACTAATACAAAATCGTTTTTTTTCTTTATTCAAATTCATTTTCATACCATATACAAGACCAGCGGCACACCAGCCTAGACAATATTCATACGGGCCTATCGAGGCCCAGCAGGCTATCTTACCGCATCCCAAACAGCTGCCCATCCTAGGGTTAAAAAAAAACCATGAATTCCATGAATTGTTGGAAACAAGCCACAACAACAAAAATAAATAATAATATAAAGAAAACTTTTATTAAAGCAGATACATGTGAAACTAAGTGAAGAAAAAAAAAAAACATGAAAAAAAAGAAAAGACATCTAGAATATTCTATAAAAAAAATTTTTTTTTTTCCTTTTGTTTAATGAACTTTGAAGCAGAAAAAAAGTACCAATAGAAAAGAATAACTTTTATTGAAGCAGATACGTGTGAAACTAAGGTAGGTAGGTAGGTGTGGTGGTTCTTCTTAAGAAAAGAACCCAATTAGCACTAGGTGCCGTTTTTATACCACAAAACCTAGATATAAAAGGTGTGTTGGTGTGAAGTCTCTTGATCCAGCCGCGTTCGTTGTTCTCTGAGCTGCCCCATACCGTATGTCTGGCGTTGGCGTCACAGCCCATTAGCAGGCTGGCCTGCTTCCTCCGGTGGTACTTGCCGGTTGTGTGCCATGTAGGCGGATGCGATTATGAGGTCCGCCCAATCCGCGTTCTCTATTTTAACAACTGTTAAATCAGAAGAGCTTGGTTGATGTTATTGCAGTTGTAGAACAGGTTGTATTGGTTGTCGCTTAGGCCCTTTATGTTAGGGCCATTAACCCATGGTTCTTGGACAATGCTGATTTCAATGTCTTCCGCCTTTAGAAAGACCATCAGTTTATCTGAAGCACACATCGAGTGGCGCAGATTAATCTGAATGACTTTCAGCATTGGTATGGTCTTTTGTTGTTGAAGTGGTAGGTAGGCTTGTCTCGATCCTCATGTCCTCCAACAGCCTGTTGGTGTCGTCGACTTCGTCTAAGTCGTCAGTCGAACCTGTTGATCTGAAGATCTTGACCTTGGCATGTCTGATGCCGAAGCGAAGCTTACACGTGTGAAACTAAGTGAAGAAAATAATAAGTGAAAAAAAAATCTATTATACCTATTATTTAAAAAAATTAAATGCATTCTAAAGTGAAGTTTTTGAACAAATGTGTTATCCTTAATCCAATTAAAAAAAATACAAATAAAAAATTAAATAACATCTGAACCAGAAAAACAGAAAAACAAATAAGAGCATCAACAATCAATCAGAGCTCCTCTTTAAAGCCTTCAGTGAGTCACTCGTGATCTTTAGAAGGGTGATTTGTGTGAAGCAATACAAAAAAAAATACAAAGACAACCAACAAAATTTACTTATATTGGAAAAGAGATTGAACCATATACCTTTGTTACCACCAGCAACTCTAACCTAGAAAAAATTAATCTTCGGAAAAGCAGTACACCTACAGGATCTGTTTTATCTAAAAGGACATTAAGCGAGAAGAATAAGCGTAAATAAGATTAGTATAAGGTAGTACGAACATAGATCTTCCTACATTAATAAAAGACATAGAAGAATTCACGGGTTTACCTGGAGAATTAGGTTTATTTATAAAACATGTTGATTTTCTGTATAATTTAGCTTCGGAATAAGATGAGACATCAAAATATTTACAAGAATAAAAAATAAGACAAAAGATTAAAGAATCCGCAATACTATATTAATTAATAACAATAACCCTATAAATTGGCCAGGTATAAAAAGTGCTTTACTATCAAATTCTACAATTAGCGAAAGCATTGAAACTTTGATTACTCAAATTAGATTCCTGAAATTTGAAAATTTCGTTAATGATTTATTTAATGATTGTTCAAGCCTCTTAACTCTAGAAAGATAAACTTATTTTATAGTACTGAAAAGATGAACCTGCGCCCGAGAGGCGCATAATCTTAAAAACTGATTTATTTTACAAATTTAAATAATTATTATTTTTTTTATAACTTCAATGAATTGTTATATTATTAATAAGTAAATAGAAGACAAATTATATTATTATTTTTTATTTATAAGAAAGTTATGTAGGATCTTATGCGCGCGTCGGTTAACAGATGACAGCAATATATCTTTGTCGGGGGCGCCTCCGAAGCACACGTTATCTTTCTAGGGTTAACTTAATTAAATATACAACACACACAAAATGAAGCAATGGTTTTAAATTTATTCCTAGTAATCCAAAGAGTACTATCACTTGATTATCTACCTTGTCGTGGTGTGATAGCTTATACTAGAGCTCAAGACGCTTGGAATCGACATCGGTGACGTATCACGTCCCAAGCGGTACCGCCGCAACGATGAGCGATTCACTTGAAGAGGCTCGAAGTAAAACTAAAGGATAATCATCCTACCTTGTCTCTCCTATCCTTCTCCCCCCCCCCCAATTCCCCCCCCTGGGCTGGATCAAGGTATCAACCGTACCGTGCCGAGGATCAGCCTGGCTAAGGGCGCAGGGCAACGAAAAATAGCTCAGTCGCTAACGGTGTATCCAGAGACAGCGGGCACGCTCTGGATCAACCGCCTTATCTGCATAATGCGGGGCTCTGTGCAGACTGACCACCCTTTCCCTAGCTACTCGTGGGACCAAAATTTCTTTTCCAAACAAAAAACCAGACCTTGAGGCCGGACCTCGACAAAAAAAACCCGGAAACAGCCGACATCGTCGGCAGCTCAAAAAGCACTACACGTGTGGAAGAGCATTTGCAGAATCTCTGCATCGACGATTCCGTCAGCGAGTGCTCCGTGCTGTCGGATGAACTGAACAGCGCCACACCCACGTGCAGTTCAGCTCCTCCATCTCTTTCCAAGCTCACTGACCAAGAGAGGAAGTCGCTAAGTCGTGAGACTAAAGCGGCTTTCCGCATCCTTGACCGACTAGGCAAAAGGCGGAAAAGGAGTGGAGTCAACAAGAGCTGGAATCTTACGTCCGGGCAACTGACATTGCCAAACAGTTTAGCGAGCTTATGAAGCTAAGGCCTCTACGGCACTTCGCTACCCGTGGGCAACGCCACCCAACCACCCGTGGCATACGCCACCCTTCCACCCTTGGCTCACGCCAGTCCTCCACCCGGGGCACTCGCCAACCCACAAATCGAAGAGTGAATCCCTCTCCTCGAAAGAATCGCTCCCATGCTGACGACACATTGAGTCGATCTGGTTTACCAAACCAAGCTGGGGGCCAGTCCGTAGTCGCGATAGACTCAGCGCCCAAGAGACGCAGGTCCGTAGACGAGGAGTCCAACGCCTCGAAGAAGACAAAGAGCTCAGTGAGCTCCAAACCCTTCTCCGAGATGGTCAAGGACAACCTCGTCGTCGCGATAGTGGACCTGTCTGACGAAGAAGGGAGGATCTCCTACGACAAGTGGAGGCTCATTGAAGGCAGAGTGATGAACTACCTTAACGAGCGTATTTTGACCCATCCCAACTCTCCACCCACCTTTCAAGACGCTGGCTGGCATCAAGGCTTTGTCAAGCTGATCGCATGCGACGATCAGAACTCGGTCGACTTCATCGCCGCTGCCATTAGCAGCATAGGTGAAATCTGGCCAGGAGCCAAGCTCAAGGCGGTGGAACGGAGCCAAATCCCCCACAGGCCGAAAGCAAGGATCTGGGTTCCACTCGAACCGCCCGACCCAGCAAAATTCATTAGCCTGATTGGCTATCAGAATCCGGACCTACCAGTCAAAGACTGGAAGGCATTTGAGGAGCCATCGAGCTCTAAAAAGACGGATAATGACACCAAGAGATCTGGCCGCTCGCTAGTCATCTCTTTAACTGCCGAATCAGTACCTCTACTCCGCTCGAAGGAGTTCAAGATCCGTTGTGGTCTGAAGGTAATTGAAGTAAGGCTTTTCACGGCGGACCGAAATAGCATCGCAGGTCCCTCTAACTTGGCGACTCCCGCCCTCCCCCGCGTTGTAGTCCCTGATGATGAACCATCATCACCCGATGACCTAAACGCTACCGTCGTGGAGAGGTCCGTATCAGCTCATAATGATGCTAAAACTGATACAGATTAATCTCCACCATTCTTCCTTAGCATCCGCTAACCTGCTACTTCGCCTCAGTGAACGAGGCTTCGACATTGCCCTGATCCAAGAACCTTGGATAAGAGATGACACCGTCATAGGATTGAGGGCTCCAGGATATACGCTGTACCACGCGAAGGATGTAGGTAGAACCCGAGCTTGCATTCTCGCTAAAAATTCCTTAAACTTAACTTTTCTTCCCCACCATAGCACAAGAGACCTAGCAGTAACACTGCTCAAATCAAAAAACACCACCATCTGGCTGGCATCAGGATACCTACCCTACGAAGACCCCGAGTCTGCTCCATCCAAGGAAGTGGAAGAAGTGGTAGATGAAGCAAGGAGGAGAAGAGAAGCCATCATATTGGGGTGCGATACCAACGCGCACCATGATCTATGGGGAAGTACCGACACTAACCCCCGAGGTAGGTCTATTTTCGAGTATTCAGTAGGCACCGACCTAGTAGTTTGTAACAGAGGAAATAGTCCCACTTTTATTACTAAGACCCCGCAAGAGGTGCTTGACGTCACCTTTGCTTCCCAATGTATCTATCCTGCAATTTCCAAATGGACTGTATCTGACAGTCATTCGTTTTCCGATCACCGCAATCTGGAGTACGAAATGGAAATTTGTCATAGTACCGCACCCTTGGTCTTCCGCAATCGACGGAAAACCGACTGGTGCTTTCACAATAAATCCCTCTCTGCTAAACTATCCAATCAAGTGTACACTACACCAACTACATCTGGAATTAGACAAGCTAAACACCGTTCTAACGTCTGCACTTAATACAGCTTTCATCGAATCCGAATCCGATCACAAGAAGAAAGGTGGGCAATCGTCCCCCATGGTGGAATGCAGAACTTAACAGTCTTCGCTGCATAAGCAGGAAGCAATTCAATAAAGTCAAACGAACAAGGCTACCACTGGACTGGGAGATCTACAAAGAAAGTCTGAAGAACTTCAAAATAGAGGTTCGGAAAGGTAGACGCAGATCCTGGCGCGGTTTTTGTCAGAGTATTGACAACACGTCTCAATCTTCTAGACTGCGAAAAGTCCTCTCCAAAACACCAACTATACCTAGTGTCTTCATGAATCCCAATGGATCCTGGGCGGAATCGGACGAAGCATCGCTCAATCTGCTCACGGACACTCACTTCCCGGCTGCACGCCTACCCACTACGATGATCGCGCCCTGGTAAATGCTGCACGCCCACAGGCACCTCCTCATCTTATTAGCGAAGATAAGCTGAAATGGGCAGTAAACAGTTTCCAACCATTAAAATCCCCAGGACCGGATGGTGTTTTTCCGGCCCAGATTCAGACGGCCTTCAGTATAGTATGACAGTATCTTTCCTGCATTCTGAAGGCTTGTCTTGAGCTCGGAACAACACCAACTGCCTGGACCGAGGTAAGAGTGGTCCTTATACCCAAAGCAGGCAAGACATCGCACACCCTCCCAAAGGACCTTAGAGCTATTAGTCTAACATCCTTCCTTCTCAAGATTCTACAAAGAATCCTGGACCTACACATCAAGGCCACTATTGATAGCACCCTACTATCCACGTCACAGCACGCCTAGCAAAAAGGTAAGTCTGTCGAAACGGCTTTGCACTCCATCATTCACCCTATCGAAAAATCACTCTCAACCAAAGAGTTCACCCTAGTGTCATTTCTAGACATAGAGGGAGCCATCAACAACGTTGAAACAAATTCGATTACCAGTGCCTTACGTGGGCTCAACATCTACGAACCCATCTGTTGTTTCATAGAACACATTCTAAAGAACAGGGTGATAACAGCATCCTTCGGAAGTAGTACTGTCAAGCGACATGCACATCGAGGCACCCCTCAAGGGAGTGTACTGTCTCCACTATTGTGGAACTTGGTGCTCAACGAGGCCCTTCTAAAGATCGAAAAAACTGGATGCAATGTTATTGCCTATGCAGATGATGTCGCCATTCTAACAACAGGCAAATACCCGCAGACGCTGGCCGATGTCATGCAGTCTGCTCTCAATGAACTGCTCAGATGGACCGATAAATGCGGCCTCTCCGTTAACTCGACGAAGACCGAGCTAGTTCTATTCACAAGAAAACACAAGCTACCTGACTTCACTCCGCCCAAGATAAGGGGATCCACCCTCAAGCTTTCAAATAGTGCTAGCTATTTAGGCCTAAAGCTTGACCGCAAGCTAATTTGGAAGGAGAATGTCGTCGAACGGGCCAGGAGATCGCTGGCCGCTCTATACATCTGCAAGAAAGCAGTAGGCTCCACCTGGGGCCTTAAACCAAGCATCATGCACTGGCTATACACGTCGGTCATTAAACCGATTCTCATGTATGGAGTATTGGTATGGTGGCCCGCCTTGGAGAAGAAATCCAACCTATCCATAATGGAAAAAACTCAGCGAGTTGCATGTCTCAGTATGACCGGTGCACTGAGCACTTCTCCCACAGCGGCGCTCCAAACCATGCTCCACCTGCTTCCGATTGGTATCGTCAGTAAACAATTGGCTGTCAGCTCGGCAATTAGACTGAGAGGCTCCAGGCAGTGGAAGGAGCAACACACGGGATATGCCAATATACTTTCGATGCACCGTCATCTTCCCAATTCCACTGACCATCTGCCCACTGAATATGATTTTGACAAGGGCTACACGCACTCGGTACCGGACAGAAGTGAGTGGACGCAACGCAATGTCCTTTACAATGAATCGCTGTCAATCTTCACGGATGGGTCCAAAACCAAGGACGGAGTCGGTGCCGGAATTTTCTCGGAAGATCTGGACATACACCTCTCCTTTAACCTTCCAGACTACTGCAGCGTTTTTCAAGCCGAAATCACCGCAGTTCGCAAAGCTGCTGACTGGCTGGCGGCTAGCACACTATCAACACCTGATATTGTTATTTATGTCGACAGTCAGGCAGCCATCAAATCCCTCGCATCCAGCACTACGAGATCTAAGGCAGTGAAAGACTGTCGCATATCTCTTAACGAGATAGCTGGTCAGTACAACCTCACCCTTTGCTGGGTACCAGGTCACTGTGACATACCGGGGAATTGTGCAGCCGACGAACTAGCACGACAAGGCTCCTCTGGTACAGATAGCATAAGCATCACCGACATCGAAGCGCCAGCGTCTTATGTTAAGTACCTCATTCAAATTGATGCTGAGAAAGTAGCCAATCATCGATGGCAACATCTAGACCAATGTCATACCGCCAGACAGCCCTGGCCGATACTCAATAAATCCAGGTCCATCGGACTCTTGAAGCACAAGAGAGGAGCCCTCTCAAAAATAACAAATGTCCTCACTGGACACTGCGTCATAGGAAGACATGCCCAGAGATTAGGTATCCCTCATAACGACTTCTGCAGAAACTGCAGAGATGAAGAGGAAGAAGAGACCATCAGTCATCTCCTGTGCGCCTGTCCTGCGCTCGCCAACATCAGGAAGGCCACTCTGGGTGAATACTTCTAAAAAAAAAATAAATAAATAAATAAATATTTGGCGCAACAGCTCTTTAAGTGCCAGGGCCTAGCTTCTCGCAACCACTCATGTTGTGTGCGTTATATTTTTCACACGAATGGAAGGGACCTACAGTTTAGTCCCGTATCCGAACGGCGATTTTGAGAAGCTTTTTCGAGACAACAATACTCTCGGATGTTTGTCAGACGCTCGCGAGAGGTGGGACCGTGAAAAAACTTTTTGATGTTTTGTAGGATTCAAACTTGGAACCTCATGCGTAGTGATCCGACACACTAACCACTTACGCCACGGCGCCTGGGTGAATACTTCTACAATGGTCTTAATGATCTCGGCAACGCCTGCACGGCTAAAATTCTAGACTTCATTCAACGAAGCAGATGGTTCCAAGAGTAAGAGGGTGACCCACCCGCCTTACACATCGGCAGTACAATGGACCTACTTTCTGGTCTAAGCACATCCTCATCGAGGGCCGATCCTAACCTAACCTAACCTAATCCAAAGCCTATCATTCAGGCTAGGAATCCATCCAGCCTTAAGCAAGCTAAAGAAATTCTGGTAGACACAGACAATTTTGATCGCCGATTTTTAGAAAGCAAAAATAGACAATATTCACCCAAGCAAAATAACAATAGCTTACAACATTTCCACAATGATATTTCCAATTCATTCAGGAATGCAGGCATTTTTCAAAATACTTTTCCAAGAAATTATCAACGAAATTTACAAAATGGTATTAACAATAGGCATGGATATTATTCAGGAAATTCAGGACACTTTAGGCAAAATAATTCCCGAATTTCTCGAAATGCAAATACAAACAATAACTTTGAACACAATAAAAGAATAAACAATCCAGGACATTCCAATTTTTCCCAATAAAAAATCCTGATAGTTTCCACTATCAAAATTTTCCGTTGGACACCTCAGAACACTTCCCTGTATCTGGAGCCAGCAGTTCACTAATTCGAAGCGGTCTTTTCCACAAATCCTTCAAAACGGAATTAAAAAAGCCTGTGACACTCAAGTCTGTCAACGCGAATATTTGTGTTAACTCGAAAATAACTATTCCCTTATTTAAAGAGTTCAACAGACCGTTTTCAACAATCGAAATGCTGGAAAGTGAATTTAATAGTAACTTTAATGGTATAATTGGCTGTAATATTTTAAAGCCATTGCAAGAAAAACTTGATTTTAATAGCTCACTGCTCATTACGAAGGATGCCGTCTTACCATTGGTATTCAGCCATTCGCCCACTCAACATACAAAGGAAGATATATGTAAATACATTATGTAAAGACATAATAGATATTAATTTCATAGAACCAGATATAGAAAGAAATACAAACAAACTTAAGATTGATAATCTAAATAAAGAATAAATCGAATGTTTGACCTCTATCATTGAAAAATTTAGAAAGTGTTTTACCTGGAAGGTTAAGGTGTTGTGTATTTTCGCATATAGCCACAAAATACCAACAAAGAACGATATTCCTATATTTTCAAAAACATATAGGTATCCAGAAGCACACAAGGACGAAGTTGAAAAACTGATTTAAGAAAGGCTTAAATCTGGTATCATTGTCAAATCAACAAGACCATACAATGCACCGATTTGGGTCGTCGCAACTGACAACTTGGTCAAAACAACTCTGGTCAAAAAAATTTGCGCATTGTTGTCGACTATAGGATATTAAATGAGGTAATAACAGGCGATAGGTTTCCAATTCCCAATATTGAAGATATTTTTTTTAAATTAGGTAACGCGCAGTATTTTTCAACCTTTGACCTCACGAAAGGATTCCATCAAATCCCTGTAAATATAGAAGACAGACACAAAACAGCATTTTCAACCGCGTACGGGCACTACAAATTTACGCGAATGCCATTCGGGCTGAAAAATACTCCTGCATCATTTCAGGGAATGATGAACAAAGTGCTTTCTGACTATATAAATAAAATATGCGTAGTGTACTTACACGATATATTAATATTTTCAACGTCGCTACAAGAACATATAGACTCTCTCAATAAAATATTTAAACGCCTTGTGGAATTCAATCTTAAAGTACAAATTAATAAATGCAATTTTCTTAAACACGAAACTGAATACCTAGGACATATAATTTCAAGAGATGTCATAAGACCCAATCCCAATAAAATCGAGGTAATCCTAAAAATCTAACTTCCTCAGTCAACTAAACAGATTAAATCTTTCCTGGGGATTACTGGATATTATCGTAAGTTCATTAGGGACTTTCTAAAGTAGCCCTACCAATCACAAAATGTCTCAAGAAGGGTTCGAAAATAAAAGTCAAAGACAGGCAATACACCGAATCCTTTAACAACCTTAAAACACTTATATGTACTTGTCAAACAAATAAACAAACCTTGTTCAAGAGGATCAAAATGAAATTAGATCGGACATAGCAACTATACATAGTGGCATCGAAAATTTCAATAATCATATCTTTATTACTGAAAGTCCAATCAATATTTATAAAAATTAGCTCAGTGGAAATCAATCAAGTGGAAAAAGGTGGTTCCAATAGTTACACAACCAAACTTGTGTTTAAAAAAAAAAAGAAGATCCATCATTACCAAAATACGACGAAGAATATGTCTTAAATATCTTGAATGGGCTTTTTCCAATCAAAGGAACAGTCGGAGTCTTTTATAAACATGATGACATGTTTGTAGAGTTTAAAAAAATAGTAGTACAATATTTCTCGAATTCACCAAGCATGCAAATCCTCCGTTGTACAAAACTCCTGAAGTATACAACGAACCAAAAAAAATTTTTACAAATTATTGAAAAAACTCACCTTGAGAAAAATCATAGGGGAATAGGGAAAACTTACTTAGAGTTGAAGGACGTACACTATTTTCCAAATCTAAGATTCGAAATTCACAAGTATATCAACAATTGTATTTTTTGCAACATGTGCAAGTACGATAGAAATCCGATCAAACCTACCTTAATGATTTCGGAAACACCTAATTTCCTAATGAAATAGTGCACATAGATGTATGGTTTTCAACCAAAAAAATATGTTCCTAACATGCATCTACTCGTATAAGCTAACTAAACACGTTTTCATTCATCCGTTAACAGACAGAAATTCGATAACTATAGTTGAGATTTTAAGCCATAGATCCGCAAATAGACGATAGACTTTTAGCCCTAAAGCCGAAGAATTATATAACAACACAATACATTCTATAACAAAATATTAGCCCAATGATCTTTTGCATAGTACTTTAACCGAGTCAGAATGGAAAGACATCAAAAAAGGAGTCCATGGAATCAAAGAAAAACAAATGCGATTCCATTTGCGCTTTGGAAAGCGCTAAAAAGCATACGGAAACCTCAAATGCAAGCACCACCAATTTGGAAAAACGATGGAAACTGGGCCAAGAGCGACAAAGAAGAGGCAGAACTTTTTGCTCTGCACTTAGAAGAAACATTTAAGCCGTTCGACGGCCCTTTGTTAGCGCCCAACTCCCCAGTCACGACATTTGACAACTTTAAAGTAACAAAAGTTGCATTGATTGAACTGAGGAAAGTGGTCAAAAATTAAAAGACGAATAAAGTACCGGGTTACGACTTGATAACGGCGCAGGTGGTCAAGGAATTGTCGAATAAAGCTATTATCAAACTGCTCTACTTGATCAACGCTTCGTTTAGATTGCTCTACGTTCCGAGAGAATGGAAAGTCGCCGAGATTATAATGGTCCCGAAACCAGGCAAACCTCTGTATGAAAAGAAATCATATCGGCCTATTTCCCTATTGCCGGATATCTCAAAAATATTTGAAAAACTACTTTCAAAACGTCTACAACCCGTAGTCGACGAAAGACGTCTCATTCCTGACCATCAGTTTTTTTTTAACACTCGACTGGAGCACTCAGACCCAACTGGTCCATTGTAATGCCAGAGAGCTAACCCTGATTTACCCATTTTATTGGAATTTCCTTGACTTTTGAAGAAAGCCAAGCAAGCACTTCAGTGATGAGGAGCTTACAGTACCAGCACTCACCACATCCACACCGAAGATCTGCCACCTGATACGAGCAAAGGCCGGACACTCTCAGAGATAATGTTCCGCGGTGTCGTTGCTCTCTCCACAAGCGTCGCAGATTGTAGACCATCAGTTTGGATTTAGAATCAAACATTCCACAATCGACCACGTCCGCGAAATAACTGACGTGATTGAGAAAGCTCTCGAAGAAAAAAAGATTTGTTCCGGTGTATTTCTTGACGTCTCACAAGCTTTCGATAAGGTTTGGCTCGAAGGCTTGGAGTATAAATTGCGACTACTACTGTCACGGCAACTCTTTCTAATCCTGCGGTCGCACCTCACTGAAAGACTCTTTCGTGTTAAGCACGGAAATGATTACTCTAACTTCAAGGAGATTGCGGCCGGAGTCCCACAAGGAAATGTCCTTGGCCCACTTCTATATGTACTCTATACGCGTGATATCCCGCAAGAAAGAAACTGTGTCGTCGCTACGTTTGCTGACGATACGGCGATATTGACAACGGGCGATACTATTGAAGCAGCAACTGGAAAGCTGCAACATGCTATTAATAAAGTCCACGCTTGGACGAATTCTTGGCGTATTGTGCTGAACAAAGGCAAATCTGCTCACGTTAACTTTACCTACAAAAAAGTAAATAGATTGCCCGTACATCTAAACTCGGCTCAAATACCGTTCGCGAACGAAGCAAAATATCTAGGAATGACGAGATGTTAAGCTTAAATGAAAATCGCGCGTAAAAACGAAACGCGATGAGCTCGAAAACAAATACCGACAAATGCACTGGCTACTCGCAAAACATTCGAAGTTGAGCCTACATTACAAACTGCTAAAGATTTTTCACCTACTCTCGGAAAAAAAAAAAAAATACATGTTATGTAATCTTTCTTTACTTTATTCTGAATACCTAGTATAAGCGTTTTAATGTATATACATAAATGAATTTCTAAAGTATAGTTATTTATTGAATTCTACACATACATATGTACATATGGTATACTTTCTATAAACTTATAACTTTCGTTAAGTTCATGTTTCTGTGGCAATACGACATTGCTGGACAACCGGTAGAGAGAGTAGAGGATTTCCAGTATCTTGGGAGTATTGTCTCGACCGATGGTGGAACCGAACTGGATATAACCAACAGGATCGCCAAAGCAAAGTCCGCGTTCGGGATGTTGTCCAAAATATGGCGAAGCAATGCAATCAGTTTGAGCACCAAAATAAGACTGTTCCGCTCCAACGTTGAATCCGTGCTGCTATATGGTTGCAGCACGTGGAGAGTGACCACTACTATCACCAGAAAGCTGCAGACGTTCGTTAATAGGTGTCTGCGCAGTATCTTAAGGATTTTCTGGCCCAATCGTATCTCTAACGAACACCTTTACGAGAGAACGGGTCAGGAACCAATAGGCACAACTATCCAACGGCGGAAGTGGCAGTGGATTGGTCACACGTTCCGAAAGGGTGACAGCTCCATAGCGAACCATGCTATGCAATGGAACCCTCTAACTCAGGATGGCAGAAGACCTGGCGGTCCGCGGAAAACATGGCGCAGAACAGTCGAGAAGGAGGCACGGCAGTTAGGGAAAAGTTGGGGAGAACTCAGACACATTGCCAGAAACCGTACACGATGGCGCGTAGGCGTAGTAGAGGCCCTAGGACCCACAAGCGGATACAGGACATAAGTAAAGTAAGTACGTCACCAAGGTTCAATAGGTTTAACACTTATCTTTATAGTGATAGGTCTTTGTATTTTAGGGTTGTTTAAAAGCATGTATTAAGTTTTGTCAGCGTTTATTATAAGTTTTTTAATTTTTTAGCCACGAGTCTATTTATTTTAAGTCACAATTTATTTTGTTTTCACACTCTACAAAGCTTTTTCCGGTGATGTAGAGTAGTCCAACATCTGCGAAAAGTATTAGCTTGGAGTTTTTTTAACACTTTTCCATTCATTCATTCATTCATTCAATGGCCCGCTAATCCTTCATGAGGGTCGCGGGGGTAGGATGCTCAGGTGGACTCTCCATCCTTCTCGATCCTCCGCTATTGACTCCAATTCATCAGGAGGAATCCCTAAGCAGCTCCAGGAGAGATGTCGGACTTGATCCAACCCTCTATTTCTAGGCCTTCCGCGAAGTCGCCTACCTGATGGCACGGCAACCATGGCGCGTCTTGGAAGCCGGTCTGGGGGCATACGCACTACGTGACCAAACCATCGAAGCATAGGTCGTTCCGTTCGGAGAAGTAGCTGCTCAACGTTGAGCGCCTCACGTACTCCGGTGTTGCGCACTCGATCCCTACGAGTTATTCCAACAACACCGCGAAGGAACCTCATTTCGGCAGCTTGTATCCGCGATCTTATTCTTTCCGTCACTACCCAAATTTCATGACCATAGGTGAGAGTTGGAACATACACCGAGTTAAAAACCGATAGCTTAGCTTGAACACTAAGTTCGACCTTCCTTATAACAGATTGGCCAAGCTCTCTCAAAATTGATCCAGCCTGACCAATTCTACAGGATAACTCGGCATTGCTCCTCATATCACTTGTGAACAAAACCCCGAGGTACTTAAACTTCTCCACCTGCTTCAGTGGGACTCCACTAACATGCAGAGTGCGCTGAATGGGTTTTTTGGAAACGACCATTACTTCCGATTTGTTCACGTTGATCTTCATTCCAGCATCATCACAAACGTCTACAAACCTTTCGAGTGCGTGCTGAAGTTAAGTTTGAGAGGACCCAAGGATGACCAAATCATCCGCAAAGAGCAGATGACTAATCCTTAGGTCTCCTACTTTGAAACATTCCCCGCCACGGCTGCACTGTAACATCCAATCCATATATACAAAGAAGAGGCGAGGTGACAAAACGCACCCCTGGCGGAGTCCAACGCCCACAGTGAAAGGTATTGATTTAACACCGTTTATCCGAACACAGCTTCCACAGTTTGTATATAAAGACTGAATCGCCCTTAACAGGGAACCAGCAATCCCATACTCCTGCAGAACACTCCACAGTTTGCCTCGAGGAACCCTATCATATACTTTTTCCAAATCCACAAAACAAGTGTAGACAGGTTTGGCATATTCCAAGGCCTTCTCAAGAACCATTCTGAGAGTGAACTACTGGTCGGTTGTGCTTCTACCGGGACGAAAACCGCACTGCTTATCCCCCAAACTGTCCTCAACCACAGCTCTGGAACGCTTTTCTATCATCTTAGCGAAGACTTTTCTAGGGAGACTTAAAAGAGATATACCCCTATAGTTGGCGCAATCTCTTTTGTCCCCTTTTTTCAAAAAGAGGAACAATCACCCCCATTTGCTAATCACCAGGTGTTTCACCGCATTCCCAGGCCACTTTAATGACACGCGAGAGCCATTGAACTCCCTTTTTACCTAAAGCCTTGAGCATTTCTGGCCGAATTTCATCCACACCAGCAGATTTGCCAACTTTTAGCGCTTTGATCGCCAAAGTTACTTCCTCTACCGTAGGACTACTTTCCGCCCAACTCTCGACCATAGGTCTGTCATCTTCGGTGCCCTGTTCGGGATTGAGCAATTCTGAAAAGTGCTCGCTCCATCTGCGTAAGATGTCCTCCTCATTGGAAAGAAGTCTACCGTCTTTGGATTTGACTCCTTCAACAATATTCAACTTTTTTCCTCTGAGTCGGCGGACGGTCTGCCAGAACATCTCATTTGCAGATCTGTGGTCACGTTCCAATTTCTCGCCAAACTCCTTCCAAGACTGTTCTTTCGCTGTTTTCACAGCTAATTTGCAAGTTCTTCGCGCCTCAGTGTACCGATTTCGAGAATCGGAGTTCCCCAAGTGAATCCACGCCTTAAAGGCTCTCTTCTTCTCTCTGATGGCTTCTTGAACTCCGGGCGTTTTAAACCAAGCAGTGCTTTTCTCACCACCAGCCGCCACACCAAGTCGCTCCACTCCACAAACATCTCCCGGAGAGGCAATAACCGCTGTTGAAAACAGTTGCCATTCTTCCTCTACATTTGATGGAACAGTTGGAATTCGTTCAAACCTCTCAGATATTTGCCGCGCAAATGTCTCCCGTATCTCATCGTCCTGTAACCTCTCTTATCGTATGCGTGTAACCATCCTTGGTTTACGCTTTGGTATGGGAGGCACCCTCTTGCTAAGATACAATTTGCACAGCACTAAGTGATGATCAGTTCACAGTTCGGCCCCTCTCAATACGCGAACATCACAAACCATTCTCTTTAGACACGATGGTACTACAAAGAAATCGATCAGCGACTTCTGCTGAAGTCTCTGACAGTACCACGTGTATTTGTGAATGTCTTTGTGCGGAAAGATAGTGTTCATGATGGATAAGCCATTTTCACAACAAAAATTCAACAACCTCTCTCCGTTCGCGTTTTGATCAGGATCACCGTTCCTCCCAATCACACCCCCCATGTCATAACATCTACACCCACATGAGCATTGAAGTCACCCATCAGGACAAAAGAATCCATATCTGCAACCTTTTCAAGGGCAACATCAACTTCATCTAAGAAAGCTGCGTACTCTGACTGAAGATTCGGTGCATACACCTGCACCAATGCCAGAGTTGATCTTTCAAGCTTGAGCCTTAAGATCGCAACTCTCCCTCCTAATGGTATCCACTCCAATACTCTGTCTGTCAACCTGGGACTTGTGAGTATCCCCACTCCCGCCCGAGCAGACATTGAGGGTGCGACTCCTGACAGGAAGAGCTTCCACCCACCCGAAAGGTCCACAGTTTTAGAACCTCTCTGCTTTGTTGAAGAGACGCCAACTATATCTAGTCGATTTTTAACAGCCTCCCCAACAAGCTCAAGATCCTTCCCTGTGAGCGATGAGACGTTCCATGTGCCTATCCTAAGTCGATGCCGTTGTCGAAACTCAGGGAGTCCATCTGTGCCCCTATCGGTGCACAGCGCGCTCACCCCTTGACCCCCGTAATGGTTCGCGAGACCATTGACAGGAAGCTCGTAGTCATTTCGGGTTTGACCCGGCCGGCTGCCGAGCGGGACAGGCCGACCACCAGACGCTCGAATACTGACACCCTTCAGGCCTGGCTCCAAAGGATGCCCTGGCTTACCAGGTTTGGCAATATCCGAGGCCCGTGTACGTCGTCTTGTCATCATGGGTTGTGCGCTTTGTTAGCCGTGACTGGATTGTATGGATGGGAATAACTATTTAAGTTACCCCATCCGCACATCCCAGTCACGTTGCCCGCCCCCCACCACGAGGAGGTCAGCTGCCAGGGGGGTACACACTTTTCCCTATCATTTATATATATGTATGATAAATACACATAAAATTGTACCTTGAGGGGCACCTTTCTCAACTCTTATTGCACTAGAAGTTTTGTTATTTACTATTGTTCTTTGTGTTCTCCCGGTAATGAATGATTTAAACCAATTAGATTCCGTATTTCGAACACCGTACTTATTTAGTTTCATCAGTAATATTCTGTGATCCACTGTTTCAAATACTCGTTGAAGGTCTATAAAGACCGCTAAGACACTCTTTTTGTTATCAATTTCTTTCCTGATGATGCTTTCCAAGTTTGCGAGAAGACACCTGAGCACAATGAAATGTTTATGACACTGGACCAATGGCACTCTAAAGTGTTCGAGAGAATTATTCAGAAACAGGTTTTCGTCCCAATCGCAGCTGCACAACAGCAGTTCTGAACGTTGTTGATGATATTAGAAGCGCAGTAGACAGCGATCAGATAACTTTCTTGGTGCTTCTTGATTTCCCGAAGGCATTCGATTCGATAAGTCATCCCGTATTATGCAGCAAATTATCAAATCTGTATGATTTTGCACCTGAAGCAGTGAAATTAATTTTCTCATATCTGTCAGGTAGAAAGCAAGCTGTAGTAATTGGAGATAAGAAATCAGCATTATTAAGCTTAAAGCAAGGTGTCCCACAGGGCTCAATATTGAGGCCACTTCTTTTCTCTTTATACATCAATGAACTTCCTAAAATTGCTGTCCAATCTCTTATACACATGTACGCCGATGATGTTCAGTTATACAAAAGTTGTCCTCTGGGACTCATCGAACATTGTGCTCAGACCATAAACGAGGATCTACAAAATATTTATAACTGGTCGCGAGTCAATAGCTTAGTCCTTAATCCTGAAAAATCTAAAGTCATTGTAATATCTAAGAAATCGGTAGACTTATCGTACTTCCCCCGAATCTACCTAAATAATGCTCCCATAGAATTTGTTGACAATGCAAAAAACTTGGGAATTATATTTAATAGAAATTTAACCTGGAAGGACCACGTTAATTCCATTGTCGGCAAAGTATATGGTGCTCTTCGCTCGCTTTGGGTCACAAAAGATTTCACTGCTCTAAAAACACGCAAAATGCTCGCTAAGACATTAGTTATACCTGTCCTTACTTATGGATGTGAAATCTTTTGCAAAAGCGATGCTGTGAGCCAGAGAAAACTTAATGTGGCATATAACAATATCGCGCGCTATATTTACGGTTTAAGGAGGTACGATCATGTTTCGAGATTTTCTAAAAGTATTTATGGTATGTCGTTCGATAACCTCTTAAATTCTCGAACACTTTTGCTATTATTTAATATAATTCAGAGCCATCACCCGTCCTATCTTTACAATAGGCTTCAGTTTTCAGCATCAAACAGACTCTCACAGCTCATCCTTCCCCGGTTTTCGTGTTTGACATCCGAAAGGCAATTTCTCGTCAATGCCGCTCGCTTATGGAATTCTCTACCACCCACTGTACGAAGAACTAGTAATCTCACCGAATTTAGGACGCGATTGCAATTATTCCTCTCTGCATCCGATTAGTTTTCCCTCCTTTCTGAACCAACACAATTTGTATGTCCTCTGTTAATAGCTTTCTTTTTTTTTTTCTTTTTCTCTTCTTCTTCTTTTTTTCCTTAATTTACTAGGATTAATTCATTGAATTTTTTGATTGAAATAATGTGTTCTTTTTGCCAAGCTCCACAAATTTATAAGATATTGTATCTTAATGTGTCAGCATATAAATAAATAAAATACTAAATACTAAATACACTGTTAAAATCTTTAAACATTCTCGCATTCATAAAATTAAAATCACTCTTTTGGTTTTTTGCCCTTATTGCACCTAGAATATCTTCTATGTTTGACATGTGGAACTCAAAGCCTATATTGCATATATATATCACAGATTGGTTTAGTCCATAGTTACTTTGGACAAAACACTTATTCAACTTTTCACACAGTATTGCACTATCGCTTCAAATTGCACTTCCAATATGTATATTTTCTTTATGCGTTTTTAAAACATATTTTTTTAGCTGCCTCCACATGTCTTTTTGTGCATTAGCCCTGCCTATTTTGTCCGAAATAAATGGAGATTTTGTATTAATATATTATTAATAAATAATTCCACTTTTAAAATAGTTTCTAAACTGTTTATATATTTGCCAGTCGTTTTCGTTATTTGTGATCACAGCTCTTTCATAAAGATTTATTTTATAAATTTTCATTTATTTTATTTCACTTGTAAGCCACTCAGCGTTGAGATATGGGACCGACTTAGTTACAACCATTGAGTTAACGACAGACGTTAATTCGGATGAGAATTTTTCACTTAGTACATTAAAATTATGTGGCTCTTCAGAATTGAAGTTTCGAAATAGAGATTTAGACGATAACACGGTAACGAACCGTGCATTGTCATATCTACAAAACTTTATAGTTTTTTTTTTATGAATTTTTGTTTCTTTACCGTAACTAATTTTAAAGTAAAGGGAGGAAGAGTGCTTTCTCACTAGAGCACTTCTTCTTGTTCCAAGCAGCCGACGAATTCCCTAGACAGAGTCAACTTCTTCTTCTTCCTTTTATCAGCGAGGCTATGATCCGAAAACAAAGGATCACAGCCCTCCCACTTCACCGCATTTCTACTGATCCGCCTATGGGGTTCGCCTATTTGACCTCAGAAAATATCGGCAGGCCTGCCGATTTTGGATCACTCGGTTACTGAGGCCAATGAAATGCCGATGTCGTCGCATTTGTCTGATCCAGGCGTTTATAGGCCTGCCTTTCCTACATCGCGATGTCTTTGGAACATGCATTGATATTGCCTTTTTAACAGGGTTCAAATGATCTCTTCTTTGAACGTGGCAATACCAACTGAGCCGGTCGCGCTCTATTTTTTGTACGATGGTTTCCTTGATGTGAAAGCTTCCACGGATCTTCGAACTTCTTATTCGATCAAGCTTTGTCACTCCTGCTGTCATGCGAAGCATCTTCCTCTCAGCTGCCGTTAGTTTACTCTCATACTTTTTGTACATCGTCCAACATTGTGAACCGTATGTGAGCGCTGGACGTACAACTGCGGTGTAGAGCCTTCCTTTCAACTTAGGGGACATTTTTCTGTCACAGAAGATATCGGAATTTTCTCGCCACTTCATCCACCCTACGCTTACACGATGATTGATGTCGTCATCACAAGTTGCTTTGCTATTGATCATAGATCCCAGATATTTGATCTTTTCGCACTTGGGAAGCACTGTTCCATTCAAATAAATATCTGGAATAGGCCTGAGTGGATCAGAGAACGGGCAGCACAAGTACTCTGTCTTTTTTGAACTAATGCGATACCCATTTCCCTCCAAAACGTCCACCCACACATCAAGTGCTCGTTGCAGGGATGTAGGACCCTCACTTATGATGGCTCCATCGTCAGCAAAGAATAACTGATGTACCTTGGGGTCCATCACTTTACCTTTAAGCAGATAATCAAGGACTGTAATAAAGAGCAAAGGACTTAAAACGCTTCCCTGGTGCACCCCGACTTTTGTTTTTTTTTTTTTTTTTTTGCCGAGAGCAGGTGAAAGATCTTCCAAAGACACCATAAGGCCCGACCGCGCGTGCTTATGGTAGTGTGAGATTTTCACTCACTAAAAAAACACCTCTCCTTAAAATTAATACTACAACTAAGCCAGTGCTTATCCAGTAGTTTTATTTTCGCTTACGAGAATCGTTATTCTAGAAAAAGATGATCGTATGTGATTAAAAATAAATTAAATTCCAATGAAAGTTCCTGCCTTTTTCACGACCTTCATATGCTATGACGCGAGGTCAAAAGGTTTTGTCCTTTGAAGACGACGAATTGAATTGTTCGCGTCAAGTACAATAGTTGAGTGATAGTACGGTTACAATGGCCGTGAACACGATCTTTGTGTTTACGCGCAAATTTTGTTATCTCTTCGACGACGCTGGGAATTCCCAGATCCCGATGAATATCTTCGTTACGTACATACCACGGTGCGTTAACGATCGTTCTAAGAACTTTATTTTCGAAAGTTTGTATGATGTTTCTATTGCTTTTCTTGGTACAACCCCATAGTTGTATACCATACGTCCACACTGGCTTTAGCACTTGCTTATAGATAAGCAGTTTGTTATGTAGGTTCAACTTTGAATGTTTTCCGAGTAGCCAGTACATTTGTCGGTATTTGTTTTGAAGTTCGTCGCGTTTCTTTTTCACGTGCGATTTCCATTTGAGCTTGACATCTAGAGTCATTCCTAGATATTTTGCTTCGTTTGCGAACGGTATTTGAGCTGAGTTTAGATATACAGCCAATCTATCCACTTTTTTGTACGTAAAGTTGACGTGAGTAGATTTGCTTTCGTTCAGCACAATACGCCAAGAATTCGTCCAAGCGTGGACTTTATTAATAGCATGTTGAAACTTTCCGGTTGCTGCTTCAATGGTATCTCCCGTTCTCAATATCGCCGTATCGACCGCAAACGTGGCGACGACACAGTTTCTTTCTTGCGGGATGTCACGCGTGTAGAGTGCATATAGAAGTGGGCCAAGGACACTTCCTTGCGGGACTCCGGCTGCAATCTCCTTGAAGTCAGAGTAATCGTTTCCGTGCTTAACACGAAAGAGTCTCTCGGTGAGGTACGATCGCAAGATTAAAAAGAGTTGCCGTGGCATAGTCGTTGCAATTTATATTCCAAGCCTTCGTGCCAAACCTTATCGAAAGCTTGTGAGACGTCAAGAAATACACCACAACAAATCTTTTTTTCTTCCAGAGCTTTCTCAATCACGTCAGTTATTTTGTGGACTTGGTCAATTGTAGAATGTTTAATTCTAAATCCAAACTGATGGTCAGGAATGAGACGTCTTTCGTCGATTACGGGCTGTATACGTTTGGAAAGAAGTTTTTCGAATATTTTTTGAGATAACCGGCAATAGGGAAATAGGCCTCGGAACATAAAGCAATCTGAACGAAGCGTTGATCAAATAGAGCAGTTTGATAATGGCTATATTCGGCAATTCCTTGACTACCTGCGCTGTTATCAAGTCGTAACCCGGAGCTTTTTTTGTCTTTAAATTTTTTATCACTTCCCTCAGTTCAATCAATGCAACTTTTTTTACTTTAAAGTTGTCAGATGTCGTGACTGGGGAGTCGGGCGTTAACGAAGGGCCGTCGAACGGCTTAAACGTTTCTTCTAAGTGCAAAGCAAAAAGTTTTGTCGCTCTTGGCCCAGTTTCCATCGATTTTCCGTATTGGTGGTGCTTGCATTTGAGGTTTCCGGATGCCTTTTAGCGCTTTCCAAAGCGAATAATTTGATTCTCTTTCACCGGAGAGATTTTCAAGGTAGGTCGCTATCTTTTTGCTTTTAAATTCGCGAATACTATATCTAAGCCGATTGCATAGTCGGTTAAGGACCGTTTTATGCTGCGGTGCACGAGTGATTTGCCACTTCTTTCGTGCTTTTCGTTTCTCCCTCACCAGTTCAATGATTTCTCTGGGATACTTTTCGTTGCGGTTGATCTTATAGCTTCTAGAAGGAGTGTTTCTAAATGCCGCTCTTTGAATTGCTTCCACGAAACGATCAATTTCGTCCTCTAGTTCGCTAGGTGTTCTAACTGATACATTTAAGGCGATATTTGTTTCGCAATCATTTCTAAAACCCTCCCAGTTTGTTCTTTTGCTAGTGAGTCTTGGAGGTCCTTTTTTCTTGATCAGCGCTTCTCCAAGTAATAAAATTACCGGCGAGTGGTCAGAAGAGAGATCAAAACATTCTTTGACTGTAACAAACTTCTCGTAAATGCCTTTTGTAACAAAAAAATCGATAAGATCGGGAATTTTTTGTGAGTCAGTTGGCCAATAGGTCGGTTTTCCTGTCGAATAAAAACAACAACCGAATTCATTTGCCACTTCGTAGAGAATTTTTCCTTTAGAAGATGTACAACTTGAACCCCAGAAGGTGTTCTTCGCGTTGAAATCTCCACCAATAAGAATAAAATTTGAACCAAGAGCATTGAAGAAACGAAAGTAGTCGTCTTTTTCTAGTTTGCATCGCGGCGGACAGTAAACAGACGCTATATTGTAACTCAGGTGCTTATTTTTAACCCTTACCGCGCACAACTGAAGTTTTTCCAGCTCTATGCTTATGTCGACCGAATGTTCGATGTTAGTTTTAATGAATAAGGACGAACTGCCCCGCGCTTTATCAGAAGGATGATAGGCGTGATAACCAGCGTAGCCTCTTATCTTTATCTGCGATTCCCTTGTTAGATGGGTTGCGGAGATCAAACATATGTCGATATTTTCTCTTATTAGAAACATTTCTAATTCGTTAGATTTTTGTAAGAGTCCGTTTGTATTCCATGTTACTATTTTAAGCAAAGAGTTCATATTTACTTAGATTTAGATTTATAGTTAGCCATACAAAAGCTTTCGACGTTACTGAGACGTTCGAGAATCCGTTTGTTAATTTCACATTGTTCCTCGAACTTAGCGTAGATGCAGTTTAGAATTTCATTCAACGGATCGGAGGGTGATCCGACGTTTCGTTTGGTTGCTTTGACTGCAGCCTGAGAATACGTCAGACGTACGGGGTTCGCTGGCTTGTCAGAGGTTATTTTTCGTTCAGCCTTTTTAGTGGACGACTTTGACGTACGTTTACCCAGCTTAGAAGGCTGATTGACTGTTTCAAGAGTCTGCACTGCTGATACGAGCGTCCTTTCAGAAGGCTTAGGAATCTGTACAACTGGCTTACGAGACCGCTCAGTCTGCTTAGCAATACCTTCTTCCGACGTGGGGGCCCGATCGACTGATTTCGTTCCCCGTACAATCGGCGTTGTCGATTTTCGGACAGTACGCTAGTGTATGATTAAACTCTTGGCATCGCTTGCATTGAGGGATTGTCTTCGTGTTGACACGTAGCGGCTCAATTTTAACGACCATACTCATGATTGTACGAATATTGAATATCTTTTGCTGGCTTTCCGTTTTATGGAGTGATAGCACAAAAAGCGGAAGCTTACGTTTCAATGTAGTTTCTTCACCACGGTCTGGTCGTTTTCTCTCTTTTTTAAAAGGTTCACGGCGTCCAGAATGTTAAAACCTCTAACGCGTAAATCATCTATAAAGTCTTCTTTAGCGCATGATGGATGACGCCCTCTAGCTACGACCCTCAAGGGTCTTTCAGACTTGTCTTCGTAAGTATGCCATTGAATTTTTTCCTTATTTAGCCTTTGAGATACAGCCCGATAGCCCTCAGCGTCTTTAACCTTGATTTTCCAATCACCGTTTAGCAAGGATCGTTCACTAGCGATCGTTGTTTTTAGAATTTTCCTCAGAGAATTATATTCGGCAACGCCCGTGATATTTATTGGTGGAGGGGCGCGTTTGCTTTCAATTTGCTTTTCCAGTTTCGGCTGCGCTTTGCGATTAGGTTGCTGTTGTGGAACAACTTCAGGCGATGAACCGGCCTTACGTTTTTTAAATGGTCTTCGTTTGAGTGTCCAATCCGTTTCGCGCGTGAGTTCTTCTTCATCCGTGCTGTAGTGATGGCTACCCGGAGAAGGCTCACAGTGGATAACCGTCTGCGTTTTTGAAGACTCGTTTTGAGATTCAAGCTTATCAAGTTTGCTTTTGAGATCTCGACACAACATCTCCATTTCGTCGAGCCTCTTTCGGAGTACGCCGTTCTCCTTTTTCAGAGTACTCTCTTCGAAATCTTACGTTTTCCGAATTAATATAACCGGATTTGCGAGACTTTTATTTTGCGCTTTAGGTGAAAACTCCTGTGGCGGAGATCTTTGTTGGGTTGATTAAGTTCTGATGCAATAAATAGCTCTCCCCAGAATCCGTAGAGCATGCCTCTTGCGAGGGTGGATTTTCCAGTTGAACTGGGCTGCCACCTGGAGTATAAATACCATTAGTTTTGTTCATTGCATGATTGATATTACCGTAAGAAAGACGGCGGGTTGGCATTTTAGTCGCCTTTTACGACAGGCATGCCTACCGTGGGTATATTCTGTCCCCTATCCCACAGGGCGAGTTCCCGACTTTGATTGGGAACTCTTCGGTTACTCCAGCGGGGCATCTTACTCTTGTCTTTGCTCCCTCGTACATGTCCATAATCATCTGTACATAGGTTTCTGGAACCCCTCGATGTCTTAGCGCCACCCATATCAGATCTCGTAGTTGTCTGTCGAATGCCTTTTCAAAGTCAACCAATACAATATGCAAATCCCTTAAGGAATCACGATGTTTTTCCATTATGATCCTTATACTTTGGATTGCATCTTTGGTTGATTTACCTGAGACAAACCCGCACTGATCATCAGATAGCCGTATTATTTTTCGCAGTCGGCCACATAATACCCATTCAACGATCTTCATGGTGTGCGACATCAGCTTGATCGAACGGTAGTTATCACAATTTCGCGTATCACCCTTCCCTTTGTATATAGGGAGTAGGTAACTTTCCCTCCATTGATTCGGCATTGGATCACTTCTCACAAATTTGGAGATGAGAATTCTGAGCCATCTGAACCCGATGTCTCACATATTTTTCCAGAACTCAGAGGGCATCTCGTCTGGCCCAACCGCTTTTCGTTTTTTTTGAGTATTTGACCGCCTCACTAACTTCTTCGACTGTAATGTCGGATATTTCTTCACAGTTAGGGGTGGCTCTTGGAAGAGTCAACGGTGGCGTCTATAGTTCCAGTTAGGTTGAACTTAGTGAATACCTTGCACGAGCTGCTTCGACGTATTCGGATCACAGGTTGGTAAGAAATTTCCAATGTTGGTCAGGACCTTGGAATAGAAATGGTGGCGGAGGAGCCCTTAGTGGGCCAACAGTGTACCCAGCACCTCGTCCGAGGGGAATAATTAAGGAACTGGCCTTCCAGGTTGGGGGTTGTGCCGTCGGTGTAACTTCCATACCACGTAAAAAAACCTATGGTTCCGAAACAACCAAAAGCCTCGGATAAGGGCGACTCAACTGATGATGATGTGTTCATTCCCGAACGGATGAAAAGGACCCTGCCACCAAAGAGTGTTTCTACAAGCTCCTCGACAAAACATGCGAGCGATGTAATAAATACGACGTTAAAATCATATTGGGCGACTTTAACGCCAAAATAGGAAAGGAGAACGTCTTTGGTAGGGTAGTCGGTAAGCATAGCATACACGACACCCCATCTGATAACGGACTAAGGCTTATTGATTTCGCTGTGGAGCGAAATGTCACCATAGCAAGCACATGGTTTCCTCATCTCGATATTCATAAGCAGACATGGCGGTCCAATGATCATGTGCCGATCAACCAAGTTGATCATATTGCGATCGACGCAAGGCATGACTCCAGTATTCTGGACGTGCGGACCTTTCGAGCGGCCAACATAGACTCGGATCATTACCTTGTTGTAGCCAAGGTACGAATGCGGATATCCCAAGCTGAGCAACAAAGAAGAATTACTGTCAGAAAATATTACGTCGAAAAGCTACAATCACAAGAAACCGCCAGACTCTTCGCTGAACGCGTATCCCGAAATCTCTCAATCACCCCCATGCCGCCAAGTGCCGAAGACCAGTGTAAACGCTGCCAACATGCCATCAGAAATGCCGCGACTGATGTGCTTCCCGCCCACAACCGCAAACCATTGGTTTGACGAAGATTGCCGGTGTGTGCATGCAGCAAAACAAGAGGCATATAAAGCGGCGCTGCGAAGGAAGACGAGAGCTGCTCGCGAGCTCTACGAGCAAAAGAGACGGGAAGAACATCGGCTTCTCCAAAAGAAGAAGGAGCGCATGAAGAGCGCGTTCGAGAGCTACTTGGAAACGTCTTGAGCATTTCGAAGTCCAGCGACCGTTTGATGTCTCTCAAACTAGTAATACAAGGAGAGGTGTGGAATATTGTCAGTGCATACGTTCCCCACAATGGGTGCAATCAGATAGATAAAGATGCATTTTGGTTAGATTTCTACAATCTCCTTAAGAACATCCCAAAGAAAGAATTTCTGTTTGTTGAAGGAGATTTGAATGGACATGTCGGGAAATCAAACGAAGACTATGAAGACTGCCATGGAGGACTAGGATGTGGCACCAGGAACCTTCCTGGTGAAGACATCCTAACCATGTGCAAATCACACGGTCTTATCGTGTTTAATACCATGTTCATCAAACAAAGCCGACACCTGATCACTTACAGCAGTGGTGGAGATGAAACTCAGAGTTTCATGAAGCCTCGGGTAAAAGATTGCAAAGTGATCCTGGGAGAGGCAATCGCTCATCAACACCGTCTCCTGCTAACAGAAATTTTTATGAAAACACCAAAGAAACGCAAACAAACAAGGGTCTCTGAGAAAATCAAGTGGTACAATCTGGATAAAGAAAAAGGCGAGGCGTTTGTTTTCGTAATGAAAAATTACCTCTCTCACACCATCAACGGAGCTGAGGATGAAGAGCGCAGAGCACAAAATATGTGGGATTCCCTACAGCGAACTTGCTTAAAGAAGGCCAAATCACTGCTAGGAGCTTCAAAAGGCCACCATCAACACGCCAAAGAAACATGGTGGTGGAGTGATGAAGCTAAGAAAGTGATAAATGAGAAGAAAGCGGCTTTCAAAGCTTGGTCAAAGTGCCCCTCTAATAATAATGACCAAAAAGCTCGCCTCGAAATGGAATACAGATGCTGCAAGAAAAAAGCGAAGAAGAACTGCGCTCAGCTTTAAGCAGAGAGTACGGAAGGCCTGTATCGGGAGCTGGAGAAAATATTTTCCCCGGTTGCTGATGCAAACCATGCTATCCAGGAGCTGCGAAGACACACATTGAACAAGAGTGCCACTATCTTCAAAATAACCGCCCAAAGAAGGAAGAATGTTCAGGAGATTCATTCGCCAAAGTTCATTAGCAATGCTCATGGCCAGCTTCTTGTGGATGACGACAAAATTCTGCAGAGGTGGCGGCAGTATTGTGAAGAGCTTTTGAATGAACAGTTTCCCCGGCTATACTTTCCAAGAGCCACCCCTAACTGTGAAGAAATACCCGACATTACAGTCGAAGAAGTTAGTGAGGCGGTCAAATACTCCAAAAACGAAAAGCGGTTGGGCCAGACGAAATACCCTCTGAGTTCTGGAAAAAGATGTGAGACATCGGGTTCAGATGGCTCAGAATTCTCATCTCCAAATTCGTGAAAGGTGATCCAATGCCGAATCAATGGAGGGAAAGTTACCTTCTCCCTGTATACAAAGGGAAGGGTGATACGCGAAACTGTGATAACTACCGTTCGATCAAGCTGATGTCACACACCATGAAGATCGTTGAGCGGGTATTAGGTGGCCGACTGCGAAAAATAATACGGCTATCTGATAATCAGTGCGGGTTTGTCTCGGGTAAATCAACCACAGATGCAATCCAAAGTATAAGGATCATAATGGAAAAACATCGTGATTCCTTAAGGGATTTGCATATTGTATTGGTTGACTTTGAAAAGGCATTCGACAGACAACCACGAGATCTGATATGGGTGGCGCTAAGACATCGAGGGGTTCCAGAAACCTATGTACAGATGATTATGGACATGTACGAGGGAGCAAAGACAAAAGTAAGATGCCCCGCTGGAGTAACCGAAGAGTTCCCAATCAAAGTCGGGGTACACCAGGGAAGCGTTTTAAATCCTTTGCTCTTTATTACAGTCCTTGATTATCTACTTGAAGGTAAAGTGATGGACCCCAAGGTACATCAGTTATTCTTTGCTGACGATGGAGCCATCATAAGTGAGGATCCTACATCCCTGCAACGAGCACTTGATGTGTGCGTGGACGTTTTGGAGGGAAATGGGTATCGCATTAGTTCAAAAAGACAGAGTACTTGTGCTGCCCGTTCTCTGATCCACTCAGGCCTATTCCAGACATTTATTTGAATGGAACAGTGCTTCCCAAGTGCGAAAAGTTCAAATATCTGGGATCTATGATCAATAGCAAAGCAACTTGTGATGACGACATCAATCATCGTGTAAGCGTAGGGTGGATGAAGTGGCGAGAAAATTCCGCTATCTTCGTGACAGAAAAATGCCCCCTAAGTTGAAAGGAAGGCTCTACACCGCAGTTGTACGTCCAGCGCTCACATACGGTTCACAATGTTGGACGATGTACAAAAAGTATGAGAGTAAATTAACGGCAGCTGAGATGAATATGCTTCGCATGACAGCAGGAGTGACAAAGCTTGATCGAATAAGAAGTTCGAAGATCCGTGGAAGCTTTCACATCAAGGAAACCATCGTACAAAAAGTAGAGCGTGACCGGCTCAGTTGGTATTGCCACGTTCAAAGAAGAGATCATTTGAACCCTGTTAAAAAGGCAATATCAATGCACGTTCCAAAGACATCGCGATGTAAGAAAGGCAGGCCTATAAACGCCTGGATCAGACAAATGCGACGACATCGGCATTTCATTGGCCTCAGTAACCGAGTGATCCAAAACCGATATTTTCTGAGGTCAAATAGGCGAACCCCACAGGCGGATCAGTAGAAATGCGGTGAAGTGGGAGGGTAGTGATCCCTTGTTTTCGGATCATAGCCTCGCTGATAAAAGGAAGAAGGAGAAGAAGAAGAGCGCGTTCGAGAATATCGAAAATTTATACTCCAGGAGCAATGTACGGAAGTTTTACCAAAAGATAAAAAGAACGTAATTTTCATTTCATTTTTAATGCATTTTATTTGTTCAATTCATTAGATCTTACATGCTAACAAAACGCTTAAAACTAGCTTAATTAACTTAACTATCTTATTCTAACTTACTGGCTCCATGCGGGCGCTCTAGGCTAAACTTAACTCTTAACCTATGTCTTTCGACGTAACCTAACTAAATTTATTTATTATTATTTAACTAATTAACAAATTAAGAACTAAGAAAAAAGTTTTTTACATTATGTAAAAAACTTAGTAAATGGACTTGTTTCTTTTAAACTCTATGAGATAAAACTTATAAACTACCTTAAAATAAACTTAAGCTATCTTAACTACGAAGTGTAATTAAATACACTCTTTTTTTTAAGCCAAGTGCTGTGCTTGATTTTTTTTTTTGTGTGCTGTGCTATTTTTTGTTTTTTTATTTTTTTTTTATTTTTATGTTTTTTTTTTTTTTTTTTTTTATACAAATTTAAGACTACCTTAAAACTATGTAAGCCGGCCATGGCTATTATATGCAATTAAATAGACGACCCGCTCTGCCTACGTTACAGGCTAACCCGGATTAGGGGGAAACGACGACGGCGTTCCCTCTTCTTCCCTAAGCCACCAAAATTGGTCATGCTGCCTACTGACGTCTTCAATGTCTTGGACTGAAACCGCTCTACTGAACCGGAGACGCTCTTCACTACTTTCTGCGACGTCTCGGTCGTAGTTGAGTCGCCTATCCACAGCTGTTCTGGCTATGTGGAAGATTAGCGGCACCGCTACCTTATCCTGGATCAGACCTCTCTGATCAAGATATAGGAACGCTTCTGGAGGGATAAAGCCGTTAAGGTGCACACTCTCGTGATAGAGATGGTTGGGGTAATAAGCCCCAAAGATCAGGCTATTCATTGAAGTCATTGCTCTCGCAATGTGCCTTCGAATCATCTTGATCAAGAAATTATCCACTCTGATCAGATTCGCCCTATTATACAGGACCTCGTTTAGATAGAATTTTATGTACTCAGACTCTGGTGTTATGTACAATCGAAGGCAAGCTCTCTCCAACACCCGCATCTTTTCCAACAAGCTTGGCCCTACGTTGAACCACATGGGACATCCATATGCGAGCATAGGCCGAATGAGGGCCATGTAGCACCCTTCACCCTTGCATCGAGTTGGCTGCTATAAAACAGTCTCTTTGCAAGGACGAAAGCAACTTTGGCTCTGGCCAGAGCAGCATCTATATGTTTGTTAAAATACAGATATTGATCTAGCCAGACCCCAAGATATCTGACTATACTTCGACTCGCAAGTGGATGTCCGTGCTGTCCGACGATAGAGAACTTTCCCCAATTGTTTCTGGTGTCCCTAGAAGCCCCAGACAACGGCGTTCTGAATAGGATGGTCTCCGACTTCTGAAAGTTAATCTTCAACTTCCAGTCGTCGCAGTATCTCTTGATCTTATCTAAGTCACGCTACGCTGCAAGAGTATTGCAATTACCTTAATCTTAGGCCCTGATCTGTACGCGAACAAATCGTCTGCGTACGCTATGGCATGGTGAAGTGAACCTATGAGATCGCTCGTGTAAATATTGAAAAGGATCGGCAAATTAACCGCGTCCTGTTGCAGACCATTTTTTTACTTCAAAAGTTCAAGCAGACGTTACATTGCCATTCTTCACAACGAACTTCTTACTGGTGAGCATGTCATAAAGTATGTACAGCAGTGGTTTACCTCAGCCCAGCTGGGTCAACTTGGAGAAGAGTCCCTCTTGGGCGCATCGATGCGGTGTCGAACTGAACATCCAATACAGGGATCCCTTTCTGTTAAAACAACAGCTCTATAAATTATTAGAAGTAATAGATATTCATCAACGCAATGGAAATATTCATCAAGCGATTTCTTCTATTAACAGGGTAATTTATCCTGAATTATCCTACGACATGGTAAATAACTATTTTAATGATAATTACAACACGCGAGCGATATCCCTGATTTGTAGAGCAAGGTGTGATATGTTAAATTCAGAAGGCTCTCCATACAAAAAATCTACCACTACTCAATGCACTCTATGCAATTTGCAAGCGAAAGAAAACAACTTTCATTTTTTAGCTATTTACCCGATTTATAAAGAGCTTCGATTTACCCACTTCGGCAAACTTTCCTTAACAATGGAAGAAACAAAAATAGTCCTTAATGGTGAAAACTGGTCAGCTCTTTATAATTATTTGGAAGCGGCTTCCGCGTATCGGCACTGTATCATATCTGAATACAAATAAAATTCCATATATTGATAAAATTACGATAGTCATGCTTCTCTTATGATAGATTTGCAGAAACGTTAAATTGATAACAATGTTCAAGGGCTTCAATCAGGCAGACGGCAACGCCACAGCCTTACTATTTATTTTCTTATAATTATAATTTCTTTTTGTATCTTTATCAAGAATTGTAATTTCAAAAATTGTTTATAATAAAGTAAATCTTGAATCTGAAAAAAAATCTGAATCTAAATCTGAGTCCCTCTAACCATACGGTATCGAAGGCCTTCTCCAAGTCAACCAGGCAGGCACCCGTGCATTGCTTCTTGCTTTTGTTCCATTGGATATCTGATGCCAGTTTAGACGCCGCATGTATAGTATCATGCCCTGCCTTGAAACCGAATTGATTATGCGGAATTATGTGCATGTCATCAACCCATTTAGTCAGGGCTCTATGGATCACTTTTTCGAATACTTTGCTGATGTTCGGAAGGAAACTTATCGACCGGAGATTCCCCGGATTGGAACTATCTTTATCCCTTTTGGGAATGGGCTGCACCACCGCTGTTTTCCAATGCGCTGGATAATGGGCATTATTCATTGCATTATTAAACAGGATGGTGTAAATGTTCACCGCTTCTGGAGGAAGATGTCTAAGCACAATGTTGGGTATACCATTGATTCCCACGGATTTCTTTTTCCTCGAAAAATCAAATCTACTCACGTCAACTTTACCTACAAAAAAGTGGATAGATTGGCTGTATATCTAAACTCGGCTCAAATACCGTACGCGAACGGAGCAAAATATCTTGGAATGACTCTAGATGTTAAGCTTGAATGGAAATCGCGCGTAAAAACGAAACGCGATGAGCTCGAAAACAAATACCGACAAATGCACTGGCTACTCGCAAAACATTGGAAGTTGAGCCTACATAACAAACTGCTTATCTATGAGCAAGTGCTAAAGCCTATGTGGACGTATGGTATACAACTATGGGGTTGTACCAAGAAAACCAATAGAAACATTATACGAACTTTTGAAAATAAAGTTCATAGAACAATCGTCAACGCACCGTGGTATGTACGTAACGAACAACTCAATTCGTCGTTTGCAAAGGATAAAACTTTTTGACCTCGCGTCATAGTATATGCCGGTCATGAAAAACGCAGGAACTTTCATCGGAATTTAACCTGTCTAAAGTTCTACATTTCTTTTTAATCACATACGATCCTCTTTTTCTAGAATCACGATTCTCGTAAGCGAAAATAAAACTACTGGATAAGCGTCGGCTTAGTTGTAGTAATAATTTTGAGGAGAGGTGTTTTTAGTGAGTAAAAATCTCACACTACCATAAGCACGCGCAATATCTTAAGGATTTTCTGGCCCAATCGTATCTCTAACGAACACCTTTACGAGAGAACGGGTCAGGAACGAATAGGCACAACTATCCAACGGCGGAAGTGGCAGTGGATTGGTCACACGTTCCGAAAGGGTGACAGCTCCATAGCGAACCATGCTATGCAATGGAACCCTCTAACTCAGGATGGCAGAAGACCTGGCGGTCCGCGGAAAACATGGCGCAGAACAGTCGAGAAGGAGGCACGGCAGTTAGGGAAAAGTTGGGGAGAACTCAGACACATTGCCAGAAACCGTACACGATGGCGCGTAGGCGTAGTAGAGGCCCTAGGACCCACAAGGGGATACAGGACATAAGTAAGCACGCGCAGTTAGGCCTTATGGTGTCTTTGGAAGATTTTTCACCTGTACTCGGCAAAAAAAAAAAAAACTTGAATAGTTAAATGCAAGCAAAGGCCGCGTCCTGTTCGCAAACAAAATGACGCTAGGTATATAACAAGCGCTGAAAAAGCTGAAGTTTTTTCCCAAAAATTTGCATCAAATTACATGATTTCAGCAAACCTTAGTAACCCCATGACAGCAAACCTTGTTGAAAGTTCTGTAAATCAGCTTGACTCAAGTGTTCATAGTTTATCCTCTGGTTGGCACGTCCGACCTAAAGAAATCAGAAATATAATAAAGCTCTCTCGAATCAAGAAAGCTCCTGGCCCTGATGGCATATCCACTATGTGCTTGCAAATCTCCCCCGAGTTGGTCTTATTTATCTCACTCACATAATAAACGGCTGTCTTAAGATAAAGTATTTTCACAGGCATGGAAAGTTGCGAAATTAATTGCGACTCCTAAACCTCATAAGCCTCCTGCTGACCCTTCCAGCTATCGCCCCATTAGCCTTCTAAGCAACCTGGCAAAGATCTTAGAAAAAATAATTAAAAGGAAGCTAGTTAACTTCATCGACGACAATTTATTACTGAAAAACCAACAATTTGGTTTCAGGTCTGGTAATAGCACTTCTCGGTGCCGTGAATTAAGGCCATATGAACTAACGCCATAATGGTGCTAATTCATTTTCAAATGCGAATTAACGCCATAATCCACTTATGGACTTATTTCACTTTCAAATGAGAACTAGAGTCATATGGTGTTAGTTCGCTTTAGAAAGTGGCGCAAGTTCTCATTTGAATGTGAATTAAAGTCATATGAAGTTATTTCTCACTTATAAAGGTGGGGATGAACTTCACTTTCTTATGAGAACTTTGTACACACTCGAAAACATGAAGAGGAAAGTAACCTACAATAACTAATAATGTATGTTTCTTAATATATATGTATATCGACATAGATGCATACATAGGTATATACATTTTACGGCGTATAAACAGCGAGGTAGGTATGGGGGGGCATGCTGCCCCCCTGCAACCCCCCTGCCTGGGGTCACTGTTGGATTTGAGATGGGTGCGAGGTTGGGTGAGAAGCATGGATATAAAGGAACTTTACATACACCCATCCTCGCACCTACCTCAAATTCAACAGTGACCCCAGGCAGGGGGGTTGCAGGGGGGCAGCATGCCCCCCCATACCTACTTCACTGTTTATACGCCGTAAAATGTATATACCTATGTATGCATCTATGTCGAAATACATATGTATTAAGAAACATACATTATTAGTTATTGAAGGTTACTTCCCTCTTCATATTTTCGAGTGTGTACCAAGTTTACATTGCACTGTTTATGCATTGTGGACTTATGTATGCGTCATCTTCGACAAAAAAAATCTAAATGGTTGTAATATCCCTTTTGACAAAACCCTGACATATATTAACCACATAAGAAACGTACTAAGCAAAGCTGGAGTCCTAATCAAAATCGTATACCCCTTTATAAATAGGAGATCTGCACTTAACCTTGAAAATAAGCTCATAATGTACAAAGTCATATTTCAGGCCCTTATGGTTTATGGTGCCCCCTGTTTGGTATAATTGTGCACGCACACATATTAATTGCAAATCATGCAAAATAAGATCGTTAAAATGATTCTTGACTTACCATGGCACTAATATAACATGTCCAACGTACACTTTGTAGTAGATAAAATAAATACCCTAACAAGCAAGTTGTTTGATAAATGTTCATTGTCGGAAAATTCACATACATATAAGGCATTTAATGCCGAAGTAGCTCGTTAGTTTTTGTAAGTTGTCTTAAGTTTTATTAAAAACAAAAAAAAAAATAAAAAATTGTCAATGGGTTTTCATACTCAATAATGTTTTCAGTAGAGGGCTTAGGAGAGTTCCAGGACAGTCCCATATGGTTGTGTGTGTTAGAGTGAGACCCCATATGGTGGAATGTGTTAGAGTGAGATGGAAGATTCTAGGCTTTTTTTTTTCGCCTTCGATGTTGGGATCGAGGTGTCATATTTCACGTTTGTTTACTTTAGCTTTTGAGATCGAGGTGTCATATTTCACGTTTGTTTACTTTAGCTTTTGGGTTGAGATCTGAATTTGTGGCGCGAGGTGTCATATTTCAAGTTTGTTTATTTTTTTGTCTTTGGACTGAGACAAAAGCTGGGGGAATCATCATCGGAGCGAGGTGTCATATTTCAAGTTTGTTTATTTTAGCTTTTGGATTGAGATCTGAATTTGGGAGCGAGGTGTCATATTTCATATTTGTTAGCTTTGACTGGGGGAGTCAGGGAGTGTGTGATTGGTTTGGCTGATTCCACGAATTGATTTTAGAGGAATTGTGAACATGTTCAATCATGTCTATGAATTCGATTTGGAATTTCACAATGATTTCGTGGAAAAAAGTATGAGTCATCGATATAAACGGCAACGGTTGTATATGTTTATGAAATTGGAGAAGGGAATCAGTAAATGGTTTGATTGGGGAGGGAGAATCGATCGATCGATTCCTGGAATTGAGTTTCGGGGAAATGTGAACACGTTCAATCATGTCTATGAATTGTGTGTTGGAAACGGCCGGCGGCCAGATGTTCGGTTTGTAATTTCACAATGCTTTCCTGGCAAAAGGTATGATGAGTCATCAAGTTGGATGCCATCTGAATGTATGTGAGGGAGAATGGAATTCATTGAAAGCGGATTGGATATTGGAGTGGGGATGATGTGTTGGAAACCAGCTGAATGTGTGTGTGTGTGTATGTGAAAGAGAGAGTGGAATTCATTGGAAACGGACTGGATGTGGGATGACATGTATAAAAGAGCGAGCATTAGGGGCATTAAACATCAGTCATCAAACAGATTTTGAAGTTTTAAAAACATCTCTCTCTCAGTTTTATTCAAATCAAATCAAATCAAATCAATTCAAATCAAGTTACCTATATATATATATACAATGGAATTTCTTAACAATTTGGGTAAAGTCAAGACTCTATTGCCTTTAAAGACATTAGAGTTAAAGAAACGATTCCCAATAATTAAGGCTACAAAATGCCAAACTAAATTCGGACCAAGAGTGCTCGTAGAGTTAGAGCATTGCAAAGTTTTTCTACCAATTCGATTCAACACGGCGGCTGAAGACATTTTGAAGCAACTATCAACAGCTGAAATGGTTGTGGTGCAAGCAGTTGGAAATAGTCACGAAGTGCAGTTCCATCCAATAGCTGAGGAAGCTACAGCAGAAGACATCCAATATTCACAATCTTTCCTAAAATTTTATTGCACAAGAAAAAAAAATGTCTTGAAATAAATATACAAAAAAAAAAACAAAAAATCTTTTGAATAAATAGATGTTTTATTATTATGTTTTGAACATTTCAACAATAAATTGTATTAAAAAGAATATATCTTTAAAAAAAAACTATACATTTTATTTATTATTATTCAATATTATTCAGGTCGATGTATCCATTTTTCTCATTTACAATTTTACATTTAATTTTTTCGCCAGCAAACGGTCTATATATTCTTCTTTGATAGTTGATCCAATTTAATAGACCTTCTTTATTATTGGGCAAACGAACTAGATAGCCCACTCCAAGTGTTTTTATGACACAGCACTCTATGATTGAGTCTTTTTCTATTTCCATGCTCTTGATTTTATGAGTTCTGCTATGTGTTCTCAACTAAAGTCTTTAATCACAACAGTTGGCTTTTATTTATCCAAGAATTATAAGCGTTTGAGAATCCAAGCCACTTTACATATACTTGATCACCTCTAGTTTTCAGCATTTTTTCCACTAGAAATACATCGGGGTGTTTGGTTTTTTGTAGTTCCAATTCGTATAATGAACCTTGGACGGGTTGCCCTTGAAAGTCATCCAGTAAGTATGTAACAGGATTAGTCCTGTTAACTTTTCTTATTGCGAATACTTCTGTTGTCCAATTGGGTGTGTAACCCTTCTCAAAGGCATGTTTAAACTTGCTTATTCGAACTTGATCACCAACTTTAAATTTCCTCCTTTGGGCGATTTTAATACGAATGTAAGCCGATGCTAGTAGATCTTTGGCATTTTTCTTATTCACATCAATCGGCCGCATCTTTATCGTTCTATGTATAGAGTTATTATATGCGTGGAGCAAACCCCTTAGAATCGATAGCCATTTGTAATTGCCATTAAAACTGAATTCTCGCCACATTTTCTCCTTAAGAGTCCTATTAAATCGTTCAACAATTGACGCTTTCAATGTACTATATGTTGAATAATGATTAATGCTGTACAGTCTCATCAATTCCTGGAATTTGCTATTAAAAAACTCCTTGCCGTCGTCAGTTTGTAGATTTTTTGGTATACGCTGAGAACTAATGAAAACTGATTTCATAGTTTCTGTAGTGGCGGATGCAGTCTTATTCTTCAAAGGAAGAGCCCACGCATACTTTGAAAATGCGTCAATTACGGTCAACAAGTAGTTATGCATATTGTTTTCCTTGTTATATGGAATCATTTCCACCAAATCTGCTTGCCACAAGTCATCGAGTCCCTTAATAACAACTCGACGTCTGATGAAATCTCTTCGAGCGGGCTTATGCAATTCCTCAACAACATTGCGCTTACTCATAGTATACAATAATGAATAAAAAATGCAAAAAAACATGTTCTTTTATATAATTTCTTTTATTTTATTTGTAGTTTATTATACAGAGACATCAATTTCTTAATTCTAAACATTTTATTTTCAACCAAATAACAAGCACATGTATCCGGACTAGGCAAATCAATCCCGGGATCCAGAATCCCGGGATCCCGGACGTCTTTTGCTCTTGAACGATCCCGGGATTGCCAGTCACCAATCCCGGGATTTTCGGGATTGAAAGCTGATTTTATTTGGTACTCTCTGTCTCTGAAGCAAATAGCTAAGTAATTTTTGATTTTTAAAATTTAGATTATTAATTTTTTGTGATCGAAATTAACATTTGCCTTGCCGTTTTCCAAAAATTATGTACAGAAAAGAAACATATCTAGAATAGGTTAGATTACGGTAGTGCTTGACAGATCCGGCGCCGTTGAAGCGCAAATCATGGTATGCGTTCATCTATTTTATTTGTATTATGGTTTCTTCAGTGCTTATAGGTTCCATGAACTACGCATGCATGTAGTACAGTTATTGCGCATGCGCATACAAACTTAAAGTGTATGTTAGAACTTCGACCTGTTTTTTAGAAAAGAAGAGCGTTTTCAAGGAAAGGGGAACACGCTTTGAAAATCATGCAATACCTACAGTGATTGCGCAGCGCATGCAACTAAGAGTGGTTTCAACTATCTATCAACTATCAGAGAAAGAGAAACAAGCATTTTCGAACAAGACTGAGCGATGTTGCAAGTGCGTCATAAAAATACTGTACGAGAAACAAGTTTAGTTATGTTTAGTTTCTATTGTGTTTGTGGTATTCTCGCACGCGTTTTAAATAAAGTACTAGTCCCTATAATTATTGTGTGATTTCAAAAATGTCAAGTGAAACTCATTTTACCAAGCATAAAAAAGATTGTGAATCTGACCCATCACCATCAGTTTGGCATCATTTTTACACATCAAAAGATGGAAAAGGTGCACAGTGTAAAAAATGTAAAGCTGTCCTGAAGACTTTGGGAGGTTCAACTAAAGGCTTACACACGCACTTATTAGCCATCCATAGATCCAAAGTGGGAGGTGAACTGAGTATTGCTTCGACTACTCGACAATCAAGAGAGAAGCCAACGGCAGGACCACCGGTTAAACGGAAAATGGATGATTTTATTCCTTTTGATTCATTTTAATAATAAAAAAAAAAAATGCAGAGCATAATAGCGACGCTGTTTTTTATTTAAAAAGATAAGGCACTTATAATTAATTTCTACATTTTTGTGAGCACATCAATTTCTTGACCCGTGTATCGGTTTTTGGTTTGATTTCTTTTTTTTTACAAAAAAAAAAATATTCTGTCCAATCCCGGGATACCCCGGGATACCCCGGGATCCCGGGATTCATTTTTCCAAATCTCGGAATCCCGGGATTGAAAATTAGCTTCGGGATTGAAATCCCTAATCCGGACCCAATTTACACGTATTGGAAGACCAAACACAATTGGTGTAATGAAATCCGTGAATAGACTCTGTGGACGTCACATTTTCAAATCTCCTTAGAAATGCAATACAATTTAGGATTTCTTCGTAATGCTCCTCAAGAAGTGTGTATTGATTGATTTTAAAAAATTGCAAAATTTCGTTGAAAACCGCACCAGTATTTATATTGGACATGATTTTAGATTGAATTTCAGGCGTATACTGATGGGAATTCTCTTCGAGCGATTCTTTTAAATAGGTGGATAATTCTCTCTTTTCTTATTAACTTCCGCAATGCTCTCTTCTAGCTTCTGATCATTACTCTCTTTAAATTTCTCAAGTATATCGAGAAAATAGTTTCTAAACTTATTCAACAGTTCAAGTACATTCAAATTTTGTTCATCGATGTATGCACGTAATATTTTCTCATTTTTTTCATGTTTTGCGTCCATGGCCAGAAGACATCTATGAAATAGCTCATTAATTTGATTATCAGTATAGTTTTTTGTTGCAACATCATCATGATCAATTGGTTCTTTAACATTCTTCAATGCTTTATGATCAGCATCAAAGTATCCGTTTAAGTGCAGTTTTAAACTCCTTGCGATTTCTGTGTGAACAGCGTCCATCGTATTGTCCACATACTGATGAAGAATATATATGGATTTATTTTGAAATTCTATACAATCATCCATGTACTCCTTGTTGACAGCTTGTTGCAATGATGTTGGCCTCCCAACATTATTTAGACATTTTCCCTCCATATCAAAATCACCACTGGGCAATAGTTTAAATCCTTCGTCAGGAGGTCCTTGAGGACCAGTTGTTGAGCTGTGAAGCCGATTGAAACTCCTTCCGAACTTGTCAACACTCATTTTGCTTTTGATTTATGCGTGCTATCACCGGTCTTAATATATTGTAATATTCTTGCTGGGGTTCGTTTAAATAAAACCGTCTTTTGTGTATTTTAATCGTTTATTTATTATCAAATACCAACTTCACTTTAACACAATATTCAATCACTTTATTATTTCAAATCAAACGGTCGCTACAGACTTATTTTCACAATGTCGCTTGCTTTCACCACTGGTCGAATATCTCTTGTAATCGCTGTATTCACTTATGAACAACTGTATCGACGATGGTTGTGGTATGGGTATTTATAGGAAATCGCTAGGGGTTCTAGAACATACTTGATGTTTCTCCGGGTGAATTGAGGATCATGGAATATTGGGATATTGTGTGGAACAATTGTGGAACGTAAGCACATCAGGTTGGAATATTTACTGCTAGAATGTTTTGCAATAGTTGCTACAGTTTGAGATACAGTGTTTCAGTTTTAGGTACACAAACCATCCTGCAGTCAATGCTACACTGCCCCCCTCTTAAACTTGTTCGTCCCGAACAAGATCATCTGGATTACTGCCATGGTAACGATGAAGACGATCCAGGTGGACAATTTTCATCTTGCCTCTTACTCCACGCTGGATCCGGAAGACGACATCATTGATGCGTGTGACCACTTTATAAGGGCCCTCCCAGTCTTGCTGCAGCTTGGGTGACCTCCCCTTTTGCCGGTGTGGGTTGTACAGCCATACTAGGTCTCCCTCGTGAAAGCTGGACGTTGTTGCCTTTGTGTCGTACCTGGTTTTCATGCGGTCACTCGCTATCCTTATCCTCGTCCTGGTCCTCTGATGTATGTCTCGGATCCTTTCCCTGAGGTCTGCCACGTAATCCTCTTCACTCTTGGGCTCATGGTTAGGGGATCCAAACTTTACCTCACTAGGTAGCCGAACTGCTCGACCAAACAAGACTTCGGATGGAGTATGTCCAGTAGTACTGTGCACTGCATTTCGGTAGGCCATTAAGAAAAGAGGAATTTGTCGATCCCAATCGCGCTGGTGGTCTTCTACGACCTTGGAGAGATGTTCGTTTAAGGTTCTGTTGAAGCGCTCGACCATCCCGTCGGATTGTGGATGAAGCGGGGTAGTTCTCGTCTTTTTTATTCCTAGTTGTTGACATACCTCTTGGAATATCTTTGATTCGAAGTTTCGTCCCTGGTCAGAATGCAGTTCCATAGGCACGCCGAATCTGCTCACCCAGTTGTTGACGATCTGTTCCACGATGGTCTTCGCTTCCTGGTTAGGGATGGCGAACGCTTCCGGCCATTTGCTGAAGTAGTCCATGACGACTAGGATGTAACGGTTACCATTGTCGGTTTCGGGAAATGGTCCAGCGATGTCAGCGGCAATCCGTTCAAAGGGTGCGCCCACGTTGTACTGTTGCATCTTGCCTCGCGTTTTCGTTCTGGGTCCCATGCTGGCGGTACACACGACGCATTTTCGGCACCAACTCTCTACGTCTACCCTTGCGCTGAGCCAATAGAAACGTTCTCGCACCTTCTCCAGCGTCTTGTTTGCACCCAAATGACCTCCGGATGCTCCATCATGCATCTCCCGTAGCACCTCGTGTACTTTTGATCGCGGCAAGACAAGCTGCATTATGAAATCTTTCCCGTCCGGCCTCTCCCATTTCCTTTTCAGCACACCATCTTGCACATGAAGTGAGTCCCACTGAGCCCAGTATGCCTTGAGAGTGGGGCTCCTGTCCGAGATATCTTGTCCGTTTGGCTTTTCCATAAACTCCTTCCACGCTAATATTGGCTCGATGTCTGGGTCTTCTTTTTGAGCGTTGCGGATTTCTTCTGTACTCCAACCGCCGATAGGCTCAGCTTTTACCCTTTGGATGGGAGGAAGGTTCTTCTCTTCCTGTCGCACACAATGCTTGCCGTCGATCTCGCATGGTTGCCGGGATAAGGCATCTGCATAAGAATGGAGTTTGGTTTGAGGAACCTGGATGGTGGTATCGGGGGCGTCGACTCCGACATCCGACTTCCGCCCCGCGAAACTGGTTCTTGAGCGGTCTCCCCACTCCTGGTTTCGGGAAGCCTGACCAACAGGATGGATGTTATACCTGTTGGATGGTATTTCATTACGTCGCCAATTACCATAGTGTGGATAGTTTCCGTGGCTGGGTAGAATTCTGCATTGCCGTTGTAGGTGCCCTCTTTTGTTGCAGTTCCAGCAACGAATTTGTCCTCGGCGAGCGCTGTTTCGGACTTCGACGTCCATCCTCTGGCAAGAGCATTCGACGGCGGCTACTTCCCTTTCACGGTGGATTCCCTGACACGCCTGGTCTGCCGCCTCCATCATCAGAGCAAACGCCAAAGCTTCGGCGAGCGTTTTCCTTCCAGCCATTCTTACTGCCATTTGTAGTTTCGTATCGGCTATGGCATAGGTAAATGCTTCGATCGCCATATCGTTAATGATCTCCTCACCGGCGTTTGGATAGGACAAATGTGCCAGCCGCTCGATGTATGCTTGTAATTGGTGGAGCGTCTCACCCTTCATCTGGACCCTTCTGCGCAATTGGACCCTATACACTTGCTGCATGTGGTCGTCCCCGAATCGCATCTCAATGGCTTTCACCAGACTGTCGTAGTTGCGTTGTTTGTCCTCGGGAATAGTTTGTAGTAGCTCTGCAGCTGATCCTCTAAGCGCAAGCGTGAGGGCAATGGACCTCTCTTCATCGTTCCAGTTGTTCGTCATTGCCGCAGCTTCGAACTGCCTCTTATATATTGGCCATGGTGTCTGTCCATCGAAGACGGGAGGCTGCATCTCTTTCCTTCTCGGGCAGTCGGTTGAATACTCCCGAACTTTCTGTTTCTTCACGCATTCGAGTTCCTTTGCCAAATTCTCGAATCTTCCTTCAACAGCCTCGAATTTTGTTTGAACGTTCTCGAATTTTGTTTCAAATGTCTCAATTTTGGTCTCTACATTTCCAATTTTCTCGTCGATTGTCCCGAATCTGGTTTCCAAACTTTTATTTTGTTCATCGAATTTGCCTTCGAGAACACTGCTTTGATCGAATAGCTGATGTTCCAGAGAGTTCTTTTGTTCGTCAAGCTTAGCATCTAGAGAATTCTTCTGCTCAGCCAAAGAATTTTCTAGCTTCTCGAATTTTTCATTTTGAGAATTCTTTTGTTCATCGAACTTGGCGTCTAGAGAATTCTTTTGTTCATCGAAAGAATTATCTATCTTCTCGAATTTTTCAGATAGCAATTTCATTAAAGCCGACATGTCACTCGTCGTACTTACTTGTTCTTCTTCGACGTCAAACAAAGCTGTTTCAGGATCTGCACCCTCGTCCGTCACTATTTTCCGCAACTTAATAATCAATTCTCTTTTTGTACCAGTCGTAGGTTGCTCCCGCTGGCTCAGTACTTCCTTTAGTTGCGGCAATGACAAATCTTCTAGCAATTTCCGAACCATTTTTATTTTTCACTTACACAAAAAGCAATACACAAAATTTTTTTTATTCCACTTTTCTGACACCAATGTAATATTCTTGCTGGGGTTCGTTTAAATAAAACCGTCTTTTGTGTATTTTAATCGTTTATTTATTATCAAATACCAACTTCACTTTAACACAATATTCAATCACTTTATTATTTCAAATCAAACGGTCGCTACAGACTTATTTTCACAATGTCGCTTGCTTTCACCACTGGTCGAATATCTCTTGTAATCGCTGTATTCACTTATGAACAACTGTATCGACGATGGTTGTGGTATGGGTATTTATAGGAAATCGCTAGGGGGTCTAGAACATACTTGATGTTTCTCCGGGTGAATTGAGGATCATGGAATATTGGGATATTGTGTGGAACAATTGTGGAACGTAAGCACATCAGGTTGGAATATTTACTGCTAGAATGTTTTGCAATAGTTGCTACAGTTTGAGATACAGTGTTTCAGTTTTAGGTACACAAACCATCCTGCAGTCAATGCTACAATATGATATTTGCTTCACGTAGCTCTTCTATAATTGAATTTATCTCATTTTGATGATTATTATTGCCAGCATTTTGCGATGCAATTAAAAGTCGTAGTCTATCAACGAGCTCATTGGGATCATTCCAATACACATATTCGACGGGATTATTAGAATAGCTCATATCTTTGAAATAATTGTTGTATGCTTTCCCAGTTTTCTTTATGACTTCCAGTGGTGGCGTTAGACCTTGTAGTAAAGGTCGAATAATATGTTTATACTTATGACCTCTGTTAGCCTTAATTTGCGAGGTGCCATCATATTTTTTCATGTGCACATTTGTCTTTTACAATATCTTAAGATATTCTTCTAAATCTTTAATAGTATATCGTCCTTTTCTGGGTTTTTTCCGAAAAATTAATTCATAAAGACCCTCTGTTCCGGGGAAGATTTCACCATCAATAGCGAAGTTTTTTTGTTCATTAATTACAGAACTTGATCTGCCCAGTTTTGTTGAATTTGATTGTACATCGAAATATGGACCATAGATGTTATCCAAATTCGATTCTGCTAGCGATGACCATGTTGTTTTATATGGAGTGCTTTGATCAAGATTAGCAACATCGAAATTTTCGGGAGTTCAAAATGAAACATCTTTATCAACCGTGGTCATCGCCGTCGTCCTCACTGGCTGAATGATTGATTCTGGAGAATCAATATGTTTTTCTTCTTCTTCTTCTGGAGGAGGACTTTGGAATTGCAACTTTCTTCGAGTCTTTACTTTTGCTATTAAATCATTCTCGGCTGTATTTCGACGTTTGACATTTTTGGCGATTTCTTTTAAGGGTTCAACTATGGGTTTAAATGTTTTTTTCAATTCCCGTCTGCTCCATGATTTGTCCACTTTTGAGAAGCCTATATTTTCTCTTTAAAATATTTTTAGTTTTTATAAGTTCTTTAAGTAAATCTTCATTGAGTTCCATATTTGAGAATTATGTCGGCTCCAAACTGGGCAGTATCGAACTAGGCAGTATCAAACTGGGCAGTATCAAACAGGGCAGTATCGAACTGGGCAGTATCAAACTGGGCAGTATCAAACTGGGTGGTATCAAACCGGGCAGTATCGACTGGGCAGTATCGAACTGGGCAGTATCAAACTGGGCAGTATTAAACTGGGCAGTATCAAACAGGGCAGTATCAAACTGGGCAGTATTAAACTGGGCAGTATCAAACAGGGCAGTATTAAACTGGGCAGTATCAAACTGGGCAGTATCAAACAGGGCAGTATTAAACTGGGCAGTATTAAACAGGGCAGTATCAAACAGGGCAGTATTAAACTGGGCAGTATTAAACTGGACAGTTGCGACCGCTCGATTCCAAAGTTGATTGATGACTGAGCGCTTTATATAGTTACAGTTTCCTTAAGTGATTTATTATAGCGCCCATTTTCTATATTGCAATCCTTGTTAATAACCAAGAATCCATATGCATCTTTCCAGCATTTTGCGCACAATTCTCTGAACTGATTGAATGTCATATCGGAATTTATATGATCAACGTATATATGCTTCAGATTAAGTTCATCCTGCTTGAAAATAATTATATAGTTTGCATTGTCTCGTATCAAATGTTTCGGTATATGCGTATACGACTGGCACAAGTAGAAGCTATCCACATCGTTATGTCGACCCATGCAAAAATATTCTCGAATGTTGTTTTGTTTAGCGCACGCCACATCATCAAATATGAATATAGAATTTCGTTTTGCTTTTGAAGGCTCAATAATTTCACAATTATTTGAAAATTCGTTGTATTCCATTCCCTTGATTGTCTTTATTAGCTTTCTCAAGTATGCATACTTTGGTTGATGCAAAGACTTTGAGTATATAAAGGTTTTGAAATTTCAAACCATTAGCATCGAGGAGAATGCTTAACATGACATTTGTTTTTCCACAATTTGATGGACCCACAATTATTCCTCGAATACTATCTGGAAATAATGCTCCATGTTTCTTCTTCTTCTTCTCGACAATTTTTGTATCAAAGTTCTGCACTTTAATACAGTCTAGTTGTTTTATGAACCGCATACTAACGTCGAATGAATCCAATCACTATAAAAGAAGGTATTTTATAGTCAGGGAATTCAGAATTGCTCTGCCCATGCAATAAGAAGGTTATATAAATGATTGATCATAAAGTGAAACCCGCCAGTTTTAAACGATCAGCCAAAGGGCGTGTATTGGTAAATTCCTTAATCGACAAGTTGCCAATTGAATTACATCTTCCCTCATATAATTTCTGTGGGCCTGGAACTAAATTGAAAAAACGTCTGGCTAGAGGAGATCAAGGAATTAATCCATTGGATGAAGCTTGTCGTGAACACGACATTGCATATGCTAATAATAAAAACCTGCTCGATCGACAAATAGCTGATAAAATTCTAACTGAAAAGGCCTGGCTGAAGGTTAAAGCGAAAGACTCATCAATACCAGAGAAATTAAATAGTCTATTGGTTACGAATATGATGAAGGCTAAAACAAAACTCGGTATGGGTTGCCTATCTAAACCGGTGAAAAAAAATCGACGCATCAACCGCAAAAAAAATAATTTATTTAAAAAAGCCATTATGGAGGCCAAAAATGCCATAAAGAAAACAATAAACGATGATCCAAAGTTTATTGCAATAACCGCTTTACGTGCAGCTAAAAAGATCATTAAAAACAAACGAAAGAACATTGGAATTCCTCGAGTAATACCAATACCCAAAATTGGCGGTTTCTTGCCACTGGCACCTATCATGGCAGCGCTATCAGCAATTGGTGCTCTAACTGGAGGAGCTGCGGGCGTTGTTAAAACTATAAATGCTTCAAAGGTAGCCAAGCAACAGTTGGAGGAGAGTAAACGTCACAATCAAGCCGTCGAGGGAATAAAAATCAAGCAAGGCAAGGGACTTTACTTGCAACCCCATAAGAAAGGATTCGGACTTTTTCTAAAACCACAGCCCACGAGCACAAAAAACTAATGGAATTGCTACCCAATCGTCCTCTCACCAATATTGATATTATGAAATTTGGAAAAATCCATGTACCTAATTTTCGTGGTGTTTACATGAGAGATAAATTGCCCAGAAGGTCATTTGACAAAGAATGTGTTGTAATTAACTTGGACAATGAGAGTGGTCCCGGAACACACTGGGTAGCATATATAAAACATAAAAAAATCTTTGTAAAATATTTCGATAGTTTTGGTAATTTAAGACCACCTCTAGAAATTGTAAGATATCTGGGTGAAAATATTCATTATAATTATAATAATTGTCAAAATTATAATACATTTATATGTGGTCATCTATGATTGAAGTTTCTAATCACTGAAAATAAGAAATAAATAGAGCAAAATCAAAAAAATGTGTTTCATTTGTGTTCCAACAGCGATGTCGATAACACTTACATTAAGCGGAAACCAATCTACTCTCACTACAGAGTATTTTCCTCCAATTATCCTAAATTCTGTTTACGTATGCGGCTTGGTTGACTTCCAGACCTATAATTCTATACCAAATGTGGATGTTTTTAATAATTTATTTCATTTTGGTGATGCCGTAATAACATTTCTAATTGGTTCCTATGAGATTGAAGACATAAATAACTGCATTCAGGAGGCTCTCAAACCCCATAATAAGGATAAATCCAATGAAATATCAATTAAGATCAAAGCAAATAATAACACATTAAAATGTGAAATTTATAGTAGCATAGAGATTGATTTCTCACAACCAAACTCGATTGGATCACTATTGGGGTTCAGCAAGAAAAAGCTAGCTGCAAACAAGTTACATGAATCGGATCTGTACGTCAACATAAATAGAGTGAATATCGTTAGAATTGAATGTAATTTAATTGATGAAACGTATATCAACAATCGACCTGCTCATATACTACATGAATTTTCGGTCAACGTTAGCCCAGGGTATGAAATAGTCGAGGTTCCTCGCAATGTCATCTATTTGCCGGTGAACTCCAAGAGGATAAGTTCTATAACATTGAATCTCCTGGACCAAGACGAAAATCTAATAAACTTTCGAGGTGAAACCGTAACAGCTCGATTACATCTTAAACCTCAGCCATGATAATATATGACAGTTCGACAGAACATCAAAACTTGCTCCACAAAATCAACAATTTCTATTATCACTGGGCTACAGATTGAAAAATTAAATCAAAACGCTCACAAGACAGCGACATGTTGAATATTTTCGAAGAACCAGCGTTTGAGGAGACTATCTCAAAATTGGAATATCACACATACTCACCGTATTTGAATAATTTCGAGAAAAATGATATCATTCAGATTTGCGTCCAACATCAAAATCTTAATATTCTCCCTTCTGAAAGTTATATTTATATTGAGGGCACTGTATCGCAGCTGCGAAAACAAAACTTGTAAATAATGGAATAGCTTTCTTATTCGATGAAATTCGCTATGAATTGAATGGTTCAGAAATTGATAGCAATCGTAATGTTGGCATCACATCAACTATTAAAAACTATATTTCTTTAAACAAAAATGAAAGCGATATGATGTTGAATGCTTCTTGGTCTCCCAATTCTTCAATCAATTTGGATGGCTTATACTTTAATTTTTGCATACCCCTTAATAAAGTACTGGGATTTGCGGAAGACTACAAGAGAATGATACCAAATGGGCGTCATGATTTGATTCTAACACGCTCACGCACAGATGAAAATTCATTAATTGCAGACGAGGATGAAAAAGCAAAGATAAAATTGCTTAAAGTACAGTGGAAAATTCCTCATATCACACTGGCTGATTCTTACAAATTGCAACTCTACAAACCCATAAATAATGGTCAAACTATGAAAATTGCCTTCCGAAACTGGGACCTATATGAATATCCAACATTACCTAGTACCCGTCATCATATATGGAATGTGAAGACAACCTCTCAAATGGAAAAGCCTCGCTACATTATCCTTGCTCTGCAAACCAACAAACGTAACATACTGAAAGAAAATCCAACAGTTTTTGACCATTGCAATGTTACGAACCTAAAAGCCTATTTAAATTCAGATGCTTATCCATGTAAGGATTTAAATCTTTCATTTGATAAAAATAACTACAGTTTGCTGTACAATATGTACTGTGATTTTCAAAAAACTTTCTATAATCGCCTGGTTGCTGAGCCACTATTGTCAAGAGATGCCTTTAAATCGCAAGTGACAATTTTCTTAATAGATTGCAGACATCAAAGCGAAATAATTAAAAATGCCCCAGCTGATATTCGCATTGAAATCAAAACAGCAAAAATAATTCCCCCCAATACGTCTGCATATTGTTTGATGTTGCACGATCGCCTTGTGAACTTTAACCCATTGACTCAAATAGTTTCCCGAGAAATATAATCGTTGACAGTTGCCTGAAGATCTTCGCCGAGATAACACACTTGCACATAAACATAAGCTAAAATGTTCTTTGTTATTGACATCCAAGGATTTAAAGGGACCCACAACAAGTTCATTGCAAAAGAAATAGCAATACTACGCAATGGTCAACATAAACATTTCCTTGTAAAGCCACCATTCAGCTTTGATCAATTATCACCAGCATTAAGAAGACAAGCTCGATGGTTGCATCAAAATCATAATTTTTTATTTTTTTTTTTTTTTGCCTAGGGGGTAGTGGAAAAACGCTAATGCGCACGGGAAACAGTCCCGCTCTGTTTCTAGTAGTGTGAGACTCACTACTCACTAAAAAACCACCTTTAACCCCTTCTTTCTACTTGACACCATCCACTCCGGAACCGCTTATCGCATTACTTCAGAGTGGTGTCGTTTTCTTTCCCCTCTGGGGACCGGCTTTTTCATATTCAGCTCCTGGTGCGGGTTTATACATTCTTGCCGGTAAGGCTTTTATCTACTTTATGTAATTTGTGAGGGAATGTTGGCGTCTTCCTCTCTCTTTTTGGATCTTAGTACTGTCTCGATAAAGGAAGATATTCTATTCCATGTGTCGGTACTCGAGATCATCTTGCTTATAGCATTTTCCGGGGAAAAATCGCCTATTTCCGACTCCAGTCTACTCCTCTGCTCTGTCCATCTGCTACAGGCGAAAAAGGTGTGGAAAGCGTCGTCTTCCGCTGAGTCTCCATATTGGCAGGCTGCGCTCTCTACTTTACCCATTTTGTGGAGGTATCGGTTGAAATACCCATGTCCGGTTAGGAATTGAGTGACAAAGTAGTTCACTTCGCCGTGTTCCCGCTCTGTCCAAGCCGTGACGTCTGTAATCAGCCTCGCTGTCCACCTCCCCCTCGTTTCAGCGCTCCACCTTCTCTGCCAAGCCTGCTTGGTAAGCTCTTTCGCTTCAGCGACTGCCAGTTGAGCCCCTACTTCCGCCTTCTTGTCGTGGGCGTACTTCCTCTCTGTCGCTAGGAGGTCGATGGGGGTCACACCCGCAACTACGAGGACGGCTGGTTCCGACACTGTGCGATAGGAGCTTGCAACTCGGAGAGCTCCTCGCCTTTGTACTGCGGCAATTTGCTTTCTGTACTTCTCCTGTCTAAGTGCGTCTGCCCAGATCTCACACCCATACAGAAGAATGGCGTGGGTGATGGACATGAGGAGTCGTCGCCTACTCATTGTTGGGCCTCCGATATTTGCCATAAGCTTACTCAGCCTTGACGTGATCTGTTGCCAGAAAGAGAGTTTAGAGTCCAGGGCGATTCCTAGATACCTTACTGCTGGTTTGCTAATTATAACTTCTGGACCTACACGGAACTCGGCAATGGTCGGTGTTGCGACCAGATGATGAGATGGAAACCTTGCTCGTGGAAAGATAAAAGAAAGCACTCGATTTATTTAGAGTCTAGTATATTTCACAAATTTAATATATAAAAAAATGACTTAGTGTGCCGGGAATAGTCGGAGCACATCCGCTCACTTCGAGTGTTCCAATCAAAGAGACCGAAAAGAATCGCTCGCCAGCTTACGGCTCGAAAGCAAACAAATATGGCTGCCCTCGTTAATATAAAAAATATGGCCGATTAAGCTAAGAAAAACATGGCTGAATGTGTTCCGATTTAGAAAGTGACATCTATGCGTAAGTTACATAATATATGCTATTGGAGCAATCTACTACATTTTCTATCTGAACATTGCCGGCCGCCTTGCAGCATTGGCTGTAATAAGTTACAAATTCATTTAACCAATTAAATTAATTAAACTTCAATTGAAACATTGATATACAAACTTAATTTATATTGGAACTACGGAAACACCACTTCAGTCGCAATGCGAGCTTAAAATTAAAATTAAATAACTTAACTAAAGGTTGATAAGTACATTACTTTGAGATCAGTGCAATAAGGGTGTCTTAATTCAAATAATATTCACAAATTAGTATAAGTATAGATTAACGAAATTTAATTTTAAGTATTAGGCAATACACAAAGTTTGGTAATTGGTCGTTTGATGACCCCATTTTGCGTTCGGATATCGACCACACGAACCTTATTATCGGAACCAGGGTAGAGTTGGATAACGCGGCCTAAGCGCCATTCATTCGGGGAAAGATTCTCCTCTCTTATTACGACCAAATCGTTGAGCGCTATATTTCGTTGAGGGTATTTCCACTTATATCGCTTAAGTAGTTCCCTGAGGTATTCTTCCTTCCATCGTCGACAAAACTGGTGATACAAAGTCTTTACCCTTTCCCACCGTTTAACACAACTTAAGGATTTTTCCTCCGCCATAGGTTCTAGTGGGGCCAACAAAGGACCGCCTCGAAGAAAATGACCTGGAGTCAATGGAGGAATATCACTCGGGTTGTCCGAAATGGGAGAAATCGGACGGGAATTCAGACACGCTTCGATCTGGGAGAGGAGAGTAGAGAATTCTTCGAAGGTAAATTTGGTATCACCAGCTACCTTTCGGAAATGAAGTTTGAAGCTCTTAACTCCCGCTTCCCATATTCCGCCCATATGAGGCGCACCAGGAGGAATGAATCGCCATTCTAATTTTTGATCCTTGTATTTTTCAGATACATCTACCGACAAAGTTTTTAGAAACTGTTCGAAATTCTTTGAAAGTACCTTACTTGCGCCTACCAAATTCGTACCGTTGTCAGAAAAAAGAGTTCTAGGCACACCTCGACGTGCAATGAATCTGTGTAAGGCCCCTAGGAATGATTGGGTTATCAAGTCGCTAGTAGCTTCTAAGTGAATTGCTCTAGTCGCGAAACACACAAAGAGGCAAACGTATCCCTTCGAGATTCGGCAATTTCGCCCTGAAAAGCTTTTTATACCGAACGGACCAGCGAAGTCTAATCCCGTGTTGGTGAACGGTGAAGAGATAAAGGTGCGTTCTAAGGGCAAGGCCGCCATGATCTGCGTTTGCATTTGCTTTTTGTGTATAATGCAAGACTTACACGAATGGATACACTTTTTTACTAGGGTTTTTATCCTGGGAATCCAGAACTCACACCGGATCAATCGCACTACTAATTGATTGCCACCATGAATTGAGATAGAGTGTTTGTACTTGACTAGAAGAGTAGATATAATACCTTGATATGGCAATATTATTGGAAATCTTTCGTTATATGAAAGGGTAGAAGACGACAATCTTCCATTGGATCGAATGATTTCTTCAGAATCCATGAATGGATTTAAATTTACCAAAGAACTTTTCTTTGGAATGGGTTTATTTTTGGAAAGAAGTAAATATTCAGTGGGAAAATACAAGAATTGTGTCAGACGTATGATTCGATTCTTTGTATTCGAAACTTCCTCTTGAGTGAGGAGGTTTGAGGAATAGGAAAATTGGGATTTAAAACGTGAATTAGTTCTATGTAAAAATCGTAGTACGTAGCAAAGTACATGTAAGGCCCTTGACCATGATGAAAACCGTGCTATTATTGTTTCAATATTAGGGGTCTGTGTGGTGAGATTAGCTTGAATGGGTTTTCGCTCTAGGTCGTTTTCATTCGCTTGTTGTACTAACGATTTAGGCCATGCCGATTGGGGTTGACAAAGCCAAGAAGGACCATTCCACCACAACTTGTTCGATTGTAGCTCTACTGGTAGTAAGCCTCTTGTGGCTAAGTCGGCTGGGTTATCTGCTGATCTGACATGGCTCCAATTGACATTGGGTACATAGGTTTGTATTTTAGAAATACGATTCGCGACAAAGGTTTTCCAAGTGCAAGGTGGTTTATCTAACCAAGCCAAAACTATAGAACTATCCGTCCAAAGAAAGATTTTATGGTTCGGACATGGTAGCTGAGTTATGATTTTACTGTATAATTTGGATAACAAAACCGCTCCGCAAAGTTCTAGTCGCGGTAAAGGAAGTTGCTTGACTGGAGTGACTTTACTTTTGGCACAAAGAAGATGTGATGACCAATTCTTATCATTATGTTGAACCCGCAAATAGAACGTCGCTGCGTATGCGCGCTCAGAGGCGTCACAAAACCCATGAATTTGGATGGACGCAGACGGGGCATATTCAACCCATCGAGGAACTTGGGTGTTCTTAATGTCGGGCAGAGCAAGAAAAAAGGATTTCCAGCGGTGACACGTTAGGGGCTCAAGTTGTCCGTCCCAGGACGTGCCATCACGCCAGATCTGCTGCATTATAATCTTTGCAGCTATGAGTACAGGAGCTAGCCAACCAGCAGGATCAAATAATTTAGCAATGATTGATAAGACGGCTCTTTTGGTAACCTCGTAACCTAATTCTGAGGTATTAAAGAAAAAATGAAAAGAATCAGTCTTGGCATTCCACTGAATGCCGAGTGCCTTTGAAAAACTTCTGTCTTCCAATTTTAAAAGATCTTGATCATATAGTTGTGATGATGGAAATCCTTTAATAAGATCAAAGGAATTGGATGTCCACTTTCTCAGGGAAAATCCAGCTGACTTAAGGGCTTCATTTAATTCCTGCTGAGCTTTAAGTGCAGTTTCTAAATCATGGGCCCCAGAAAGGACATCATCGACATAAAAGTCGTTCTTCAAAATATTTGAGGCAAATGGAAAGAGGTATTGTACGTCATTGGCTAATTGTAGCAACGTGCGTATTGCCAAATATGGGGCACAATTAACGCCAAACGTGACAGTTTTTAATTCAAAATCTTGGAAAACAGTACTCTTTGCTTTTCGAAATACGATGCGTTGATATTTCGCGTGTTCGGGGTGAATTAATATTTGACGGTACATTTTCTCGATATCGGCATTAAATACGTATCGATAAAAACGCCATTTTAGAAGTAAGGTAGTAAGGTCGGTTTGTAAGACCGGACCAGTATAGAGAATGTCATTCAGGCTAATTCCATTGCTCGTTGGATTGGACGCGTTGAAAACCACCCGAGTCTTCGTCGTAGTACTATCGGACTTTAGCACTGCATGGTGCGGCATATAGTAAGAACAGAGTTCCTGATTTTGGAGCAGCTCATCTGGGGATACTATTACCATATGATTAAGCGTAAATTATTCTTCCAGTACTTGACTATACGTCGAGTGTAGTTCAGGGTTTCTCTGCAATGATTTTTCTAAGCGAATAAATTGCTTAACTGCGATATCCCTTGAATATCCTAATGAGGGCTTTGGGTCTCTAAATGTAAGATGAACAATATAACGCCCATTGGCATCTCTTGTCGTTGTCTCAGTATAGAGCTGCTCACAGAATTCGTCCTCCTGAGAGAGAGGCTGTGGGTCGAAGATCTCTTCAATCTCCCAAAACTTGGCGATTTGTTGATCTAACGATATCTCACTATAATACGACAGGAATGTGGAAAAAGAGCTAACTTCACCCTGGGGTAAGGGACCGGATAGGACCCAACCAAATATTGTGTTTTGGGCTACAAGTGAACCGAAAACGTTGGATTTAACTCCCTCTTTAATTATGGAGGGATATAAATCCGAACCGATGACCAGATCAACCTTTGACCTTTCATAAAAGTAGGGGTCAGCGAGTTCAAAATCAGCCGGTGGTGATATTTCTCTATGATCTATGATGCATGACGGCAAATCACTGGTCAGACGCTTTAGGACAAGTGCGTTAGCTGTGATGGAGCACGAAGGAACATATTTAGATCCCAGACGAAGGATGCATAACTTTGAGGCTGTAGCTGTCACAACCGAGCTCATGCCTGATATCTGAGCGTGGATCGCTTTCACTGGAAGATTTAAATTCCTTTGAGCAGTCTCTGAGATAAAAGTAACTTCCGATCCTGGATCTATTAGTGCTCGCAGCGTGAACGCAGATCCTTGATGCTGTACATCGATCAAGGCAGTCGCTAAGAGAACGCGTTTATGGTTTCGGGAAAAAAAGGATTGAACTTGAATTGGATTTTTATTTTCAGTGGACTGTATAGTTGACGATTGCGCAGAGGGGTTGAATTGAGAACCGGTAGGGGGCACATGTAAGAGCGTATGATGTCTTTGCTTGCATTGCATACAAGTGTGGATGCTTTGACACTCTTGCACTAAATGCGTCGAAGCAAGACAATTAGTGCAGTATTTAAGGGAACTAGCCTTTGAGACTCTATCTCGAACAGGCAGCTGCAAAAACGACGGACAAAGTCGGAGTGGGTGGTGACCTTTGCAAAGCTTGCAGCTGAAATTGTTAGTGTTTGTATGGAACACCTTATGCTGAGATTCTCTGTTATTGCCTTGCATTTGATTTTTGGATGAATGACTTTTCGGTCGTGACGAATATTTTATATCGGACACGGTTTCTAACATTCTATAACGGTTTGTGAGAAATAAATCCATTTCTGCCCATGACGGAAGATCTCGCGGTGCTTTAATCGACTGCTCCCATAAAGAGAGAGTCCTTTCCGGCAGCCGATTGGAGCACAAATAAACAAGAATAGGATCCCACGAATCCGTAGAAACATTATGAGCATTTAAAATTGATAAGCAATCAGTAATATCTCTTTGGAGGTCTTTAAGATTTTTACCCGATTCAAAGGAAATGGATGTCAAGTTAAAGAGATTCTTTAATTGATTGTTCACTAAAATTCGTTTGTTCTCATATTGGTCTCCTAATGCTTTCCATGCCAAGTCAAAATTTTCAGCTGTGAGCGGAAATTTCGAAACTATGTTATTAGCTTCTCCTTTGGTTTTTGCCCGTAAGTGGAACAACTTTTGCACCGAACATAATTTCGGGTGGTTTATATAAACCGCTGTAAACATGTCTCGGAAAGACGGCCAGGACAAATAGTCCCCGTAGTAGGTCTCAGTGTCACATGGTGGAACTTTTATGGCAACCGAAATGGTCTGTGAGGAGTCCGATCTTGGCTCATTCGGGGCTGGCGATGGACAAGGAATGCTCAACAAATTGGTCGGTGAGGTGTCCAATCTTTGATCATTCTGGACTTGCGATGGACTAGGAATGCCCATTGAAGTAGTTTGAACACCGATCAAATCATCCGATTTGATAATATTTAACTTTTTACTACTTTCGATGATTTCACTTAAGCTATTAATATATGTATTAGATGACGAGCGATACTTAGATTTTATTGAATCTAAATCTTCTTGAGATGGTTCATCACCCGCACGTAAGCAGATAGAGTAACACTTTTTAATGTTACACCACAAATCTTTCGCTTCAATTTTAAAAGCTTCTAAAGAACTTGGGGTCTGATCAACAATAGGGATTTCTTGAAAGCTCGTATAGAAATCGACTAATTGATCAGATGCAAGGATAAACTCATCTAACGCACTCATTTTAATGGCCAGTATCAAACAAGAAGAAAAGAATACTCCCCCGGAGAGAAAGAACTTAGCACTTGATTTTAATTGAATCGCAACTGAACAAGATCACGGAATTATTGATAAAAAGAAATAATACGAACAAAATGGAGTCGTAAGCAAAGAACTTTAATTATATATAAATTACTGTGATTCTACTGCACTGATCTAAAAGTTAGGTACGCACCTTTTACAATTTCCAATGAGTTTGAATGATGATAGTAGTAAGATGATGATGTTGCTAAGATGATGATGATGATGACTGGGCTGGCGTCTGATGCTGATACGGATGGTGATGATGATGATAACTGGGCTTTGTCTGATGGAACTGCTACTAATGTGGACGAGCAGAATGACGATGATTCTGATGCTGATGTGTGATGTGGTTTGAGGTTAGATGTGACGATGAGATGATGCAGATTCTGATGGAACGTGTGTCGGTTTGGACGGTGACGCTGATGACGAACCAAGAAGAGGTCCTAATTGATTGGCATGCAGTGGTGAATCGCATACAATGGTGGAAGGCTTGTGATAATGGATGGCTTGCGCTACTGGATGGCTTGCAATGGTGGATGGATTACGATGGTTGTTGGTATGCAATGTTGGATGAATTGCGATGGTGGATGGCTTGAGATGGCGGATGGATTGCAATGGTGGTTTGCATGCAATGCTGGATGAATTGCGATGGTGGATGGCTTGAGATGACGGATGGATTGCAGTGGTGGATAAATTGTTGGTGGTTCCGTGGAGCAAGATTTGGAAAGCTTGATGATCACTGGTCGTGGATGAACTCGGGCACACGTTTTAGAGATCGTGTTGGCAAAATATAGGGATTTTGCGGGGTAATCCGGCTCGTTTGGACCAAATGATGCGACCAGATGATGAGATGGAAACCTTGCTCGTGGAAAGATAAAGGAAAGCACTCGATTTATTTAGAGTCTAGTATATTTCACAAATTTAATATATAAAAAAATGACTTAGTGTGCCGGGAATAGTCGGAGCACATCCGCTCACTTCGAGTGTTCCAATCAAAGAGACCGAAAAGAATCGCTCGCCAGCTTACGGCTCGAAAGCAAACAAATATGGCTGCCCTCGTTAATATAAAAAATATGGCCGATTAAGCTAAGAAAAACATGGCTGAATGTGTTCCGATTTAGAAAGTGACATCTATGCGTAAGTTACATAATATATGCTATTGGAGCAATCTACTACATTTTCTATCTGAACAGTCGGGATCCGTTTCCTAGTCAGAAGAACTATCTCTGTTTTTTCCGCGGCCAGACTAAGGCCATGGGCTTCCATCCAGGCGAGTACTCGTCTCATTACCTGGTTCAGTTTCAGCTGGGCCCCTTCGATGTCCCTTGCGGTAATCACCGCACCGATGTCATCTGCGTACCCGACTAAGAAGGTACCGTCGGCCATCTCCATGCGAAGGATTCCATCGTATGAGATATTCCACAGATCGGGTCCAAGGATTGAGCCCTGTGCTGCTCCAGCAGTGATTTCCTTTCTGTGAGTACCCTCCACGGTGTCGTACAGAAGTTCCCTGTCTTTGAGATAGTCCTTCACAATTTGCAGAAGATATTGCGGTATCCTGAAGGTGTTCTCGAGCGCATCTAACATATCTCCCCATCTGTCCGAATTGAAGGCATTCCTCACATCCAGAGCTGCCAGCACGACGATTCGCCTTGAGTAGTGATTTCCCCTTTGGGCGAGGTGGGTGGTTTTGACTACTTCCTCAATTGCTCCTATCGTGGAGTGGCCTTTTCTGAATCCGTGCTGTCGATCGGATAGGCCACCTGCTCTTTGGATTGCTTCTGTGATTCGAGGCTTTAGCATCTTCTCGAGGAGTTTTCCTGCCGTGTCCAGCATGCACAGAGGTCTGTATGTTGATGGGGAATCCGGGTCTCCTTTTCCCTTGCTTATGAGTACCAGGCGTTGTACCTTCCACTTCTTGAGAAAGATCCCTTCCTTTAGACAGCCATTATACATACTTAGAAGTATCTGTGGGCAAGTTTTGGCAACCGTTTTCAATACTTCCGCTGGTATGCCGTCGGGGCTGGGGGCCTTATTGTTCTGAAGAGATTTAGCTGCTAGAATCAGCTCTTCTTCGCTGAACAATGGGATGTCTTGTTGTTGGGCAGGATAGATCTCCATTGACCTAACAGGGTGGGCCGGGAAGAGTGTGTCTACTATGCTCTTCATTAGCTCTGCTGTCATCGTGGGGGGTGACGCCTGCGCTCGTAATTTTTTCATGACAACCCTATAGCCGAGTCCCCAGGGGTCGCTGTTGATCTCCCGGCGAAGGTCCTCCCACTTTTGTTTCTTGCTCGAATTGATGGCCCTCTTGAGCTCGGATCTTGCGGTTTTGTATTCCGCGAGTGCACCTTCCGTGATTTCAGCGTGTCTTCGCCTTCCCCTGGTGACCTTGCGTCTATGGTGTAGGCATCTCCTCCGTCCACCAGTACACTGGTTTTCGCCCTCCCATTGAGTTTCTAACTCGAAGCATCGACGCATCGCATGCGCGGTGTAAGAGTTGCATCGTCGCTTGGGCTTTTATTTCAGCTGTCCCCGTCATTTCCTGGATGGCTTCCTTCCCTTCCTCTAGCGTGGCCGTGAGAACTTCTTCATTTAACCGGCTGACTTTCCACCTCGGTGCTCGCCTCTGGTGTCCGTTAGAGACTCGTCGGGTCCTCTGTAGGTCAAAGACGATATACTGGTGGTCGCTCCCGGTGTACTCCTCGATGACTCTCCAGTTTTCCACCTTTGCTAGTAGCTCTTCTGACGCGAAAGTAACATCCGGTATTGTTTCGGTATATCCGGGACGCCTGAAGGTGGGTGTATTTCCTTCGTTCAACACGTAGAGCCCCAGTCTGGCAGCCATCTCGAGTATCTGCTTACCTCGTGAGTCTGTGCTAGGCATCCCCCAATCTAAGGCCTTGGCGTTAAAATCGCCGGCAACCAAGATCCCGCCCTCAATATCTCTCACGGTGTCCTCTAAGCAGTCTAGCTTTGCTCGAAAATTACTGATACTCTCGTTCGGCGTAAAATAACAGCTAAATATCGTGATTCCATCACATTTCACCCAAACAAAGCCACTAGCTGCGCCGTGGGTTTTTATGCGGGTCGTCTTTACGTCCGGTATCCATATTGCAGCTGTGCCGAGTGTATCCGAGAACCAACTGGGCCCGTCCTTGTTTTTATACTGCTCACTTATGGCCACCACATCCACTTTAAGATCGAGTCTAAGTTGTGAGAGTAGGTTGTCAGCCGTGCGACTTCTATGGAGATTTGCTTGTAGGATTTTCATCATGGTGCGCTGCTTCTCTTCGCCTTTTCAAGTGCCCCTCTAAACACCTGACAGTTTCCCGACCTTGGTAAATGGGCTAGCAGTGCTGGCCCGAGCTTCAGCTCCGCACATAAGCAGCACTTCGCAATAGCTTTGCAATCGGATTTTTTATGGTCTTGTACTCCGCACTTGAAGCATATTCCCTGGTTCTTTCTGTCGGGCCCCTTACAATTAGCTTGCTGGTGGCCATAGCCGAAACATCTGTAGCAGCGCGTGACCACTACTCTTCGGCGAACTCTGCAGAAAACCCACCCGACTCTTATACGAGCGATTTTTAGCAGCTCACCTGCCACTCGGTCGTTCAGCTGAAATAAAGCAATTTTTTGCGCCTTGCTGTTGGCCTTCATTAAGGTGATTTGAAGTTCCACCCTCTGGTCATTGATTGCTCGTTTGATAGCTTCCTCGACTTCATCTACTGTTGTCAGGTCATCCATGTCTCTGATCTCCAGTATCGTTTTTGGTTCAAGGTTTCGGACCGTTGCCTTCTCCCCCAAGATGGCCTTAAGGGATGAGCTAAAACCTTCCTTATCTTTTGTTTTTGCACCGAGCTCAAGCAAGATATCTCCGGACCTCGTTTGACGGACAGCTCTTATCTCCGTTTGTGTTTCATCTGGGTTGGCCCTTGTACGAATTTCTCGGAGGATCTCCGCGTACGTTTCTGCTCCTCTTGGTCTTATGATGATTGCTTCGCGCCGGTGCTTCGCTGGTCTCTTATCTTTTTTTTGGCTGATTACCATTCCTTCCTCCTTTTTCTGCTTCTCGTGCTCTTTCACTGAGGGAGGCCGCGCTTTACCATTGGCCTTCTTGCTCTCGATCAGCTTTTTAGGTTCTTTTCCTTTCGAGAACGGGTTGTCCTTCTGGCCTATATTGGGTCCAAGATCTTTGTGGACTACATCCCTTCTCCGCACGGTTTGAAGCCTAGTTGGAGGAGTTGCAACCTTCGGTGACTTCTTCTTCTTCTTTTCCGTCTCCTTTTCAAGGGGGCTAGATGGTGGTCTCTTCTTGGGTTCCCGAGTTCCGCTCGGTGTCCTACTTTTTGGAGGCTCCTGGTGGTTCGCATCTGTTCTGTTGACCTGTCGCATCTGAAGTTCAGGTTGTTGTGATCGGTGTAGCCTCAGGTCGCTATCCCGCCCCTTTTTAAGGAAGCTGATTACGTCCAATGATTCCTCTAGTTCAGCAAAACCTTTCTTAATATCAGTGCTGATATTCTTCTGCCTGTCCGTCGCGAATTTCATTTTCTTAATCGTCTCCTTGCATTTCTGTAGCTCCTTCTCCAGTGAGTTTTCCGTCAGCTGGGCTTCACTAACATCGGAGGACTCATGTTGGTTACCGTTTGTTGGTCTCGTTAGGGTGGCGCTCCCTATTGAAGGGTTTTCTGCGATGATTTTCCGGGCTGTGGCGGGTTTCTCCCGTGGTGCCGACTCGGGTTCATCCTGTTTTAAAGGCGGTGGTGATCTTCGCAGATGATAGCTCTTTTTGAAACGATTTTCTCCTGTCTCACTTGTAGACGCTTTACAATCCGTGGGAGCCAAGTGTTTCACTCCCAGGGCAGCGATGAGGGGATCAGATCGTGTTGGTGGAGATCTGGATACCCTTCCTCTCCTTATGAATGGGTCGTTTAAACGCAATAGTTGGTCCTCCCCAGAATCCGTAGGACCTGCCTCATTTGAGGGTGGATTTTCCAGTGTAACTGGTCTGCCACCTGGGGTAATATTATCAGTATCAAAATCATCATGGATTAGCCTGGGATGGAGGATTCACCGAATTTCAGAATGTTAGGAAATATCTTCGAGAAAATATCAAAGATACTATTGTTTATGTTAAGGGCTTTGAAAAAGTCCAATGGCTGAAAGAATTACTTCAGGATGAAGATGTCGAACTAATGAATATCGAAGAAATCGGCTGCCCGGCTTTAAAAGAATTGAAACGTCTCTATCCCAAGGAAAAGAAATGCGTATACCACAATAAATGTTGTGCACTGCACTTTTTTCTTTCTTATATTATATTAATTTATATTTATATATTATTATATATTATATTTATTTTTTTTTTTATATTATATGGCTGTAAATTTAATAAAAGAAAAAAGTAAAACATAAATAGTTAAAAGATGATTTGAATCTTTTTATTTATTTTTCTCCTGTGCTGAAATTAGAAGTAAAAGAATTTTTTCTTCCCGATGAAGTTTGCAGAAAAATTAAGCAAGCTAAATAAATGAAACAATTTTTAATATTTTTTTACGATATAATTTTTATTTATTTTTTTATAATTATAACTATAAAAGGAATTCATGGTTGAATTCCTATTAGTGCCTGCGCCAATTCAGACAGCTGGGGTACTTCCTCCTCCCCGTACCCCATCCCCAGAGCTGCACACCGCAATCCGAGGGCTAGGTGCACAGCCGCCTGCCCCTGCCTCAGCCGTCCGCCTTCGAAAAAGAGCTTGGTGTAGCACCAAGCCAGCTCAGTCGTCTCCGAAAATTCTTCGAACTGCTCGAACTCGTTCAAAAAGTGGATGAGTGCATCCACTGGTCGTTTGTTCGTTGCCACGATATTGCTGGTGATGACTGAATTAACCCATCTAAGTTCCTCGTGTATTTATACAAATTTCTATTGAAGGAGATGGCTAAGTTTCTATATCAAACGCTGTATTCTATAATCTAATGTGTTGGAAAGAAAATAATAAACAATTGATTCATAATTGATGATCACCAAATTATTGGGTCTGATTCTTGGTCCAGCATCAAAAATAAACAATCATTTGCAGCATCGACACTAATCAATGTTTTTTTTTTTCTCTGCGAAGAAGTCCAGATCGTTTGAAATATAAACAAACAGTTATACTGGCCACACTAGTCAACTCAAAACATTACTTCTGAATCTAAACAATCATCCAGCCGCGATGCTGAAACTAAACACTTCTTTTCTTTTTAAACATACGAAACCTCGGTCCACCATCGAAAACATAAACAGCAGTCAATAGACCATCTATGGATTCCAATTCGACAATCAAATCAAGTTCTGAAATATGACACCTCGCTCCCAACAATCCAATTCGGCAAACGAATTAATCTCAGAAATATGACCCCTCGATCCCAACATGAAATATTCCGCGATGCCATCTATGTCTCTCTATCCCAAGGAATAGAAATGTTTATATCACAACATTGCTGCGCTCTGCAAATTGGTTTGTGAAGTTAATAAAAATAAAAAAACAATTTTTTTTGTTTTCTTTTTTATTTACAAATTAAAATTACTTAATCTATTGGTATTTTGTGATGGCCCCAAGCTAGGGTGCTAATACCATCACCACAAATATACCGTTTAGTATCATTATAACTTAAAGCTAATTTGTTTATGTGCTGTGTATAAATATTGTGCAACTTACTTCTAAATATATACATAGGCTTATAAATAAGTTATTTCTTAATTAAGCATTCTCGATAATGTCTTATATCTAAGTTATTAGTTACAGACTTTTTTATACCTTTCGCTTTTTTTGTAACCCTGCCGTTATCTATGCTGAAGGAATACATTTTTGCTCTGAGTCCTATAAACTCCGATATTTTCTGACAATTAACCTCGTCTTTGAAAAGACCAAACACTTTGCCATTTCTTTGCGGAAAATTGTGTGGATTGTCTATAGGATACTCAGATGTGTCAAATCTAGATTTGTTTGAATTGATAACATCATCATAGATATCAGCATAGAAATCATTGGTAGCGATTGAGTATATAAAAGAGTCTGTATCCATGTAGTTTAACCTAATTGAGCTATTAAATTTAGGTTTCATGTAATCATAATGAAAATCATACATGAGCCATTTGGATAATTCGAGTACGGTGAAGCCGAGATGTATGGGTTTATTAAGTTCTAATTGGCCTTTTTTCATTTCAATGGCGCACATATTTGGTGTAAATATGGTGCGACTATGAAAATTTGGATTAGCGATTAAGCTTCGGCAACCAAATCGTCTCCCCTCATTTTCCCAACTTGTAACGATTCTTACGTCGCGTTGCTTTTCAACATTTTCCATTGTCTTTCCGTATACACTATTGTTCATGAGCTTAAAGAAATCTTTTTCGAACTCATTGTTAGCATTTTTTCTGTGTTCGGTATTCAATGAAATATATTTATCTAACCAATTAGATTGACTAAATTTAAAAACTCTATGGACTTTGGTTAAAATAAGGCCATTATCAATGCATTGTTTCAAATTCATTAAGTGAATAACATATTTATTTTTAGAATTCAGATTGGCTGTCAATTTAGAAAATTTACTCCCCGGAGTAATTGTGTTTTCTGGGCAAAATGAGAGATCATTATGAATCTCGTGAAGAGATGTTGGATAAGTTAAGTCTACTTCGAAAACATATCAAACATTGGAGTCTTTTAAATTGGCGATATATTCATTTGTGTAGATCTCTGGATCTTCCCAGGTGAAATTACCGTGTGGGAGATTACGTGACATTGCCCAACCGTACAAGTTATTAGCATCGAAATACATTAGATGTTCACTTAATCTATTTGGATCATAGTTTGTAATGTATTTATTGTTTGCTTGCGCATGTCTATGACTACATTGACAAAGGCCTCCTCTTATACCATTTTTAAAGAAATTATACATATCTATGTATGAGAAATATTCTTGGTGCATACATAATGGGTTCTTCCATCGTTGTTTTCGCAATATAGCAAATTTATGTGGGTCCTTTTCTCCGCAGCAGTATGATAGAATGGACCAATGATTTTAAAACTGGGGCTTAATTCATATCCGAACACATTGACACTTATCTCCGGATTATTATTTTTAAAAATTTTCATATCTTTAACGGTTGTAGGGAATTCCAAATCACTAAAGTTTATAGATCGGTCATTCACCACAATTATTTCACTTGTTATATCATTGATATTATTTGTTGATGGTCTCACACGATGGATTGTGACTTTTTCGTTTAGAGCTAAGATAATGGCCCATTTGAAGCAGTACTCATTTGTATTTTGGACATTAATGCATGCGCTCTTGTTCTTGATCACAGATGGCAATTCGAAATATGAAGAGCCTCGAATAGGTTGATACTTATTAATGTTGATTTCAATCCTTAGAAATGAAATTAGTGTCCAACCACTGTCTTTCTCTTGAAACTCTTCCAATTTCGCTTTAATGTTGTCAGCCATTGTCTTTAGTTTTGTTGGCAACTCATCTATATCCAGAATTGCGCTCATCTTTGCTTGCATACTCTTAACATCGATGATCATGTTGTCGTCATCATTGTCATCGATGTTTTTTACAAACTCGCAAAACAATTTCAGATTGAATTTGAGTCCCTTTAACACTTCACTTGAATCAATTCGGTAATCACGGGTAAATTTTGTTCAAATAGAATCTTCACATCCAGAATTGATTCATCATTGTTTTTAATAAAATAGATTTTCAACCTATTGTTGAATGCGCTATTTATATAGGACACATTGTCTTTAAGCACACATTTTGATTTTTCTTTGTGGCTATTTTTCCGCTCATGTTGGGGCCATTTATTTTTTTCGATGTTCTCTTCGCACACTAAACACCGTTTAAAGACGGTTGGTTTTGATTTTTTATTCATCACTTGCACTTGGATGGAGGGGTTTGGAGAAGAGACTCTCTTTTGTGCTTCTGATGATGTTGATGGCAATAAAGAATGGCTAATTGGGTGATAAACTCTTTTATGGCGATTCAAATTGTCCCTTCTTGAGAACACAGCTGCACATTGATCACATTTTAATTGGTGTTCTTCCGGACTATGAATCGACTTCATGTGCCTCACCAAAGACCGCTTTTCACTAAACGCCACTTCACAAATTTCACAGCGATACATTTTTTTCTTTTTTTTGCTTTTAGTTGTGGCTTTGCGAAAATTCGGTAAATAACTGTGATTGATGTGGCTAATGCTCGCTCTTTTATACACGTCATCCCCACTCCAATCCGCTTTCAATGAATTCCATTCTCCTTCACATACATTCAGATGGCATCCAACTTGATGACTCATCATACCTTTTGCCAGGAAATCATACTGAAATTACAAATCGAACATCTGGCCGCCGGCCGTTTCCAACACACAATTCATAGACATGATTGAACGTCTTCACATTTCCCCGAAACTCAATTCCAGGAATCGATCGATCGATTCTCCCTCCCCAATCAAACCATTTACTGATTCCCTTCTCCAATTTCATAAACATATACAACCGTTGCCGTTTATATCGATGACTCATACTTTTTTCCACGAAATCATTGTGAAATTCCAAATCGAATTCATAGACATGATTGAACATGTTCACAATTCCTCTAAAATCAATTCGTGGAATCAGCCAAACCAATCACACACACACACACACACACACACACAGCCACCAAGTCGGACGGGCTGGTGGGGCTAAGCTCAGGCAACTGTGGGGGTCACAGGTGGCGGATAGTGAACGGCCTGTAGAATGCAGGTTAACTGCGAATACCCAAATAAGCAGTCCCCGACCAAGAGCGGCAGAGAAGGAGGGCTTGGCTGAAAAGGTCAAAGGAATCCCTATGAACTTTCTGCGACAAGACGAATAGGCACCGTCTTCCATATAGGTGCTCCCCACCCCTCACAAGGTGGCTACGAGGGATACAGTAAGGAGAAAATTGGCGAGATCCGGACGTACCCGCCACAACGCGAAAGGCGCAGCTTCTTACTTCGGAAAGATGGCTGCATTTATATGTAATCTACAATATATTATAGTACGTGCTACTATAATTAAATATCTAAAATATGATGACTTCGTCATCAGTACCCTAAAACATTAAGACCGAGCCCAGTAAGGTCTTAATTATGGCATACTGGAAAACGAATTGGAATGACAGCTATGAGGGCTGACGTTTGTGGTATTCTGTTACCTGAGTAAGCTGGAGTGAAATCTGGTCGAAATGGCTTTCAGGCTAATGCTACAAGCGCCCCCGTCCCGTTAAAACCTTGGCAGGACTCAAAGTACGTTCAATGTTTCGTCACCATTAAGTTGGTGGTGTAGGTACAGATGTAATATTCCTGTTTAGCACCGATCTGGCTCTGACATAAGACCCCATAAGGGCTTATGCCAACCCTCGCATGGCCTCACTGCTTGCATAGATAACCATGAGATCCTTGGGTGACTACACATTCGAGCATTGATAGCGGCTTTGAGTGGGGACCCAACCGAAATGATTACAAACAAAACAAATAAAAACACAGGAGGAAAAATTGAGGAGAACGAGGAGAACCCCTTCAAGGGGGGCTCAAGGATGCTGAGGTCACCAGTTGGCCAAGCAGCAGCACCACAAAGATGCACGGAACGACGTGAGCCACATGCAGTAGGAAGGGTGACGGTCGAACCAACCGACCAGAAATCTGATTTTCTCAAGCTAGAGGAACAGATTAGAGGGCTGGTAGAAATGCTGGAAGACGGCAAAAGGCGTTCGATTCACCAAGCGATGCGAGATGCCATTGAAAGCATCAGGGCTCTCTATGAGCTTTCGGCGATTCAGCTGCACGATGAGAAAGCGAAGGAGGTTATTCGTCGGAACAACTCCTCGCAAACTTCACCCTGGCTAAAGCCAACAACAGAACCCAAGAGAAGGCACGTTGCAGACACCGAACCTCCGGAGCCAAAGCGGAAGCAGGTTCCATCAAATGGTGCTGCTGAGAGTCAACCCCCGGAGATAAAGCAGAAGGAGAAACATCCTTCAAATGATGCTACAGTGAGTAAACGCCCGGAAAAAAAGCGGAAGATGAAACATCCACCTCTGGCAAACACCAAGGAGAAAGATGTGGCAACTGGCGCTGAGACTCCAGCAAGAGCCCAGCGAACAAGTGCAACCACAAACAAAAAGCAAGCGACAGGAGAAGGCGAATGGTTAAATGCCAGCAGGAAAAAGGACGCCAAAAAGAAGCAGCAAGGGGTCATAAGAACGAAACCTGACACCATTGTCATCAAAGCTACGGGAGCCCTTTCTTACGCGGATATACTACGCAAAGTAAAGGCAGATCCCAAACTGGAAGCAGTTGGAAAAGCGGTTTCTAAAATTAGGAGGACACAGAAGGGAGACCTCCTAATACAACTCAAGGAGACAGGAGGAAAGACCACCGATTTTAAAGGCGTGATCAGCGAAGCCTTAGCGGAGCAAGCGAGTGTAAGAACACTTACGCACCGCACTACTCTCGAGGTCAAATACATCGATGAGGTCACTAAAATGGTTGACATAATCGATGCAATTTGAACCCAGTTTGGAGTGAACGTCTTACCGGCAGACATCTTATCCCTGCGAAAGGCATTCGGAGGGACTCAGACAGCAACCATCAGTCTTCCAGTAGAAGACGTAAGAAAACTGTTAGAAGCCGGGAAAATTAAGATTGGGTGGGTAGTCTGCCGAATTCGTGAAAAGACACTGCTGAAAACGTGCTTCAAGTGCCTGGAGTATGGTCATCTAGCCACACAATGCAGAAGCGAAGAAGATCGCTCGAAGCTGTGTAGGAGATGTGGTGAAGGGGGGCCACATAGCGAAAAATTGCGATAAGCAACCATCCTGCATGTTCTGCAAAAAAAAACACCCAGACGACGCGCTTCATATAGCTGGTAGCAGAAGATGTCCGGTCTTCAGGAGAGCTATTACAAGTAAAATACCATGAAGATACTACAAATAAATCTTAATCACTGTAGAATAGCCCAGGACATCCTGGCACAAACGGCCAAGGACGAAAGAGCCGACGTTGTTATGATCAGCGAGCCCTATAAATGTCCCGAACAGAACAATAACTGGATCTGTGATAAAGCAAAACAGGTGGCAATATGGATATGTGGACCCCATGCCTTCCAAGAAACTAACGACCAAACAGAAGGCTTCGTGCGTGCGAAAATAAATGGAATCCATTTCTATAGCTGCTATGCAAGACCCAGCTTGACGACCAGCGAATATCAACTAATGCTGGACCATCTAACCGCGGATGCGCTCCAGAGAGCCCCAGTGGTTATAGGAGGAGACTTCAACACGTGGGCCACAGAATGGGGTAGCAGGCTCACAAACACCAGAGGACAGGCCTTATTGGAAACATTCGCTCCCCTAGCAATAGGCATTGCTAATAAGGGCCGGGCAAATACTTACCGGAAGGCTGGAGTAGGCTCCATCATTGACATTACCTTTGCGAGCAACTCCATCCTGAAAAACATAAAGTGGAGGGTCAGTGAGGAATATTCACACAGCGACCATCAGGTGATAATACTGGAAATAAAAGGGAAAAAACCAGTCCAGCTCCCAAAACTTACTGGCCCAAAATGGAACGACCGATCTTTCGATAAGGATGCATTCGAAGAGATGTTGAGCGGTGATCAAACTCCAAGCGGAACAGCGGAGACCCTCGCGCACCACCTCACAGGCACCATCACCTCAGCGTGCGACGCATCAATGCCTAGGAGAACAAACACCAGGAAGGCATCACCGTGTTACTGGTGGAACGAGGAAATAGGCGAACTTCGGGCCAAATGTCTACAAGCCCGGCGCAAAGTTCAACGATCAAGAAGGAGGGCGGATTTCCAACAATGCCTGGACGCCCTTAGACTGGCGAGACGTAACTTAAATAGAGCCATCAAGGAAAGTAAAACTGCGTGTTTTAAACGTCTCTGTCAAGAAGCCGACATTAACCCATGGGGCTCGGCATACAGAATGGCGATGACGAAATTGAAGGGTTATAAGACTCCTCAAATAACATGTCCGATAATGCTGAGATCCATAGTAGAGCACCTCTTCCCTCAAAGGCCTGCTACTATGTGCAATATTATACGAGAAGTCAATCCAGAAGATATTCCTTTAATTACTCACGAGGAGCTGCAAAGGGCATGCAGCAAGATAGGTGACAACAAGGCGCCGGGACCTGACGGCATCCCGAATAAGGCAGTAAAGGCAGCTGTAAAAAAAAGACCAGACCTCTTCATATCAACAATGCAGAAATGCCTTGAAGAAGGAACCTTTCCCGAAAAATGGAAGACGCAGCATTTGGTCCTACTGCCAAAAGGAAAGAAGCCTCCAGGGGAACCATCATCCTATCGTCCAATATGCCTATTGGACACCATGGGAAAGATCCTCGAGAAGATAATCTATAATAGATTACTCGCAGTAGCAGAAGAGAAAGGAGCCCTCTCAGATCACCAATTTGGTTTCAGAAGAGAACGATCTACTGTTGATGCCATAAGAGCGGTAGTTGATATCGCCAAAGGTGCCATCGAAGGCGAAAGATGGCTCTATGGCACAAAGGAGTATTGTGCAGTAGTAACGCTGGACGTTAAAAACGCATTTAACTCTGCGGACTGGTCGTTTATTAGAAGGTCACTTGCCAGGATGGATACGCCATATTACCTGCTACGGATAGTGACGAACTACTTCAACAACAGGAAGCTGAGGTACAACACCGATGAAGGGGTAAAATACTACGACGTAACTGCGGGAGATCCACAGGGATCGGTTTTAGGGCCACTATTGTGGAACATCATGTACGACGGAGTCCTACGATTAACTCTACCTGGCGGAGTAACGATAATTGGATTCGCCGACGACATTGCAGTCGTGACCATAAGACAGAAGCTGTTCTTATAACCAGCCGGAAAACCGTCGAATTTGCCAACTTTCAGGTTGGTAACCAAACCATCAGGTCGAAGGAGGCGGTTAAATACCTTGGAGTAATGCTGGACAACAAGCTACGGTTTAAAACGCATGTTGATTTTGTTGCCAAAAAAGCATCGCATATGCAGGGAGCTCTCTCGCGTATCATGCCTAACATCGGTGGACCTGGATACGCTAGAAGGATTCTACTCTCTAGAGTTATCACCTCAGTTCTGTTGTATGCCGCCCCAGTCTAGGCGGAGGCACTGAGGACGAAGGAGACCAAAAGGAGACTATCGTCATCATACAGACTCTGTGCGCTACGGACAATCAGCGGCTTTCGAACCATCTCTGACGAAGCTGCATTTGTCATAGCTGGAATGATCCCCATCGATATTCTCGCAGATGAAATGCTGAGGATATATAACAGAAGAGCATTGAGTCGTCACGACGCCACTGGTATCAAGGTGATAAAAATCGAAGAAAGGGCAGCGTCAGCAGCTATGTGGCAAGCTCGTTGGGCTAATACAACAAAAGGCAGATGGACATATAAACTTATACCGACAATCCAAGACTGGATAAGTCGAAAGCATGGAGACTGCAACTATCATCTAACGCAGTTCCTGTCTGGCCACGGTGGCTACCGCAAATATCTACACCGTTTTGGACATGACAACTCACCATCCTGCCCGGAATGCCCAGGTGAAGATGAAGATACGGAGAACGCAGTGTTTTACTGCACACGTTTCACGGCATGGAGAATTACTCTGCCAAGTCCGTCACTACTCCTCGACCATATGTTACAGTCGGAAGAGAATTGGATGGCAATATGTTCCTTCGTAACAACTCTACAAAAAGAGCTGCGGAGAATAGAAGAGCTAAGAAGAGCAGCTGAAGCAGCGGAAGAAGCTGACACAAGAAGCATAGCATAAATTGCTAACCAGCCCCGCGAAGTAATACCTAACGGCAGTCCCGCGGGGAGAGTGGTTGAAGTGTGTAGGGTGTGTGTTTAGTACGTAGGCGTATTCCTGAAATCGATTACTCAGGTTTGCGAATCGTGCATGCTAGTAGCACTCGGGCTATTAGTATCTATGAAGACTACACATCCCTGGCGCAATCCAAAAAAAAAAAAAAAAAAAAAACACACACACACACATGCTGACGAGTCCACAGCCACCAAGTCGGACGGGCTGGTGGGGCTAAGCTCAGGCAACTGTGGGGGTCACAGGTGGCGGATAGTGAACGGCCTGCAGAATTGTAGGTTAACTGCGAATACCCAAATAAGCAGTCCCCGACCAAGAGCGGCAGAGAAGGAGGGCTTGGCTGAAAAGGTCAAAGGAATCCCTATGAACTTTCTGCGACAAGACGAATAAGCACCGTCTTCCATATAAGTGCTCCCCACCGCACAAGGTGGCTACGAGGGATACAGTAAGGAGAAAATGGCGAGATCCGGACGTACCCGCCACAACGCGAAACACGCAGCTTCTTGTCCCGGAAAGATGTCTGCACACTACGAAATATGAGTGTATACAGTGCAACACATTATAGTGCGCATCACTGTAATTGAAAACCACAACACGATGACTTCGTCATCAGTACCTTAAAATATTAAGACTGAGCCCAGTAAGGTCTTAATTACGGCATACTGGAAAACGAATTGGAATGACAGCTATGAGGGCTGACGTCTGTAGTATTCTGTTACCTGAGTAAGCTTGACTGTGACGCAAAACCTGTTGAAGGTATGATGGAAGAAACTTGTACGGTATCTACTCCAGGTGGTACTCGTGAAAACGATAATCCACCCGTGGTCTTTTTGACTACGGCCGGGACGAGGATTCTGGAGGTCCCAACCACCATACTTTTACCCCCCGCCTCTGGCATTGAATCAGAAGTAGTAGCTACGCTTGTTTCAGAAGACTCCTGCAGCTCTGTCTCTGACTCGATTGGTAGACTGGGCTGGAATGGCAAAGAAAGTGGCGGAAAGGCTTCGGCTGGAACGTCTAATCTCTGTCTCAATAGAAGGGTAGCTGGTCGAAGTTGTGTCGGTGACGGTTTGACTCGGGAAACCAATAAGGCTGAACGAGCTCCCGAAGCGGCGCACTCCGATGGGCTCCTGACTAAGAGTCAATTGAAAAGAAGAAGAAGGAAGGCGGCGATGGCGCGGTGCAAAGAGGCTGCAGAGTCAGCTGAAGGCGCAAGCGCCGAAAGCAGTCATCCTTCAGTAGCGACAGGAAAGAAGCCTAGGTCGGCAGAAAGTATTCCAACTGGAGCCGATCAATCCCTCAGACCTAACGCTGGCTCCTTTTCGGTCGGCTCGAACAGGTCCAATCTGATGAAACAAGTTTCGCCTGCTCTTCTTAGTGGAACCGTGTGCGCATCTGATGCGCGCTCTTCTGCCGGGCACACTCTTACCGGTGGCGTTATCTGCGCACAAAATCTGGTGGATACTGGTGCTGTTACCCCTAAAGGTCCCAGCACTAGCGGACAGAAAATGGCTGACGCAAGCAATGCCACGGGTAGGGGCGCTCGCCTCGCCGGAAGCATGTGCCCACCTGGTGCGCGCCGTTCTGCTACTAAAACTGCGACTATATCTTTGATATTTTCGCAGATAAACCTCCACCACTCAAAGGCTGCTACCGCTCTCTTAAGTAGCAGACTTTCCGTGGTGCGTACAAAACCCCACATAACATCTATCCAGGAGCCATACGTGCGGAACAAGCGCATATGTGGTTTTGGGGGTGTTCGTGGAGTAACGGTGCTATGTGACGAGCGATCTGAAAGACCGAGAGCTTGTCTAATTGTGCCGAATTTCCTCTCAGTAACCAAGCTTGGACAATTTTGTGGACAGGACTTGGTTGCTGCAGCTGTAAGCTACGAAACGACCGGAAGTTGGAAAACCTTCGTCGTTGCGTCGGCTTACTTTGTGAAAAGATCGAGACACTCGGTGAAACCAGCAGGTTGGTTAATGTTCTCAAAAGGGGCAAGCCGACCAAACCGGAGTCACTGAGAAAATCTGATGGCAAGTTTACTGAGACGAAAGCGGAAACTTTTAGTCTTCTGCTGGAGACTCACTTTCCTGGCAATCGGATAATCACTAGGTCGCAGCTTGGCCCGCTTACCCAGGCTGAGCTTGATCTAAGTCAGAAAACTCGGCATAGCTGGTATATTGCATCAGCCGTGGTAACAGATGAGGCCATCAAATATGCTGTGGCATCTTTTGATGGTTTCAAATCGCTTGGCACCGATGGAATATATCCAGCTATGCTGCAACAGGGTATAGATCAGCTATTGCCAACTCTGAAAAGAATTTTCACCGCTGGCTTGGCGCTGGCATATATTCCTACACCTTGGCGGGCAGTCAGAGTAGCTTTCATACCGAAAATTGGTAAGGAAGACTATTCGCTCCCCAAGAGTTTCAGACCTATAAGTTTGACATCCTTCTTACTGAAAAGTATGGAGAGACTGGTAGAATTTCACGTGCGCAAAGTTGCTTTGAAACTGCATCCACTATCGGTGATGCAGCATGCCTATCAGCGTGGGAAATCCTGTGAGACCGCACTTCAAAATCTAGTGGCCAGAATTGAATGCGCGCTTGATAGGAGAGAATACGCGATGGGTATCTTCATCGACATTGAGGGTGCTTTTGAGAATGCGACTTTTGACTGCATGTGCGACTCTGCCAGGCAACACGGGGTAGATGAAACATTAGTGTTGTGGATTAAAGCAATGCTAATGAGTAGAACGTTGGTAGTGGATGCGGATTGTGGCCAATATGTTATGACAGGGGTAAACAGGGGCTGTCCGCAAGGTGGCGTTCTGTCTCCATTGTTATGGTGCATGGTGGTCGACTCTCTGTTGAACACTCTAAATAGTTCTAACGTCTACGCTCAGGCATATGCGGATGATGTCGCCGTACTTTTTGTCGGGCCATGCCTGGCGACGGTCTGTGCTAACGCGCAGGCGGCTCTGGACATGATCGATGAATGGTGTACTAGGAGTGGGCTTTCGGTGAATCCTCTTAAAACTGAGGTTGTTCTTTTTACGAGAAGAAGGATTTTGACCGGTCTGACTCAGCCAGTACTAAAAGGCGTCACCATTCGCATTTCCAATGAAGCCAAATATCTGGGAGTGATTTTAGATAAGAAACTTCATTGGTCCAAACACGTCGAGTCGAAAACATCCAAGGCGCTCTCAGTCTTCTGGCAGTGTAAGGGTGCTTTTGGCAAGACTTGGGGCTTATCACCGAATAAGGTTCTCTGGATCTACACGGCTATGATAAGACCATTCCTCGCATATGCGTCGGTTGTTTGGTGGAAGGGGCTCTCGCGTAAATATGTGGTTGCCTTTTGTGCGAAACTCCAAAGAACGGCTTGTCTCGGCTGCTCGGGAGCTTTCCCGAGTACGCCTGGCTCTGCTCTAGACGCTTTGCTGAACTTACCTGATACTTATATCATGGGTTGCACTATCAAAGCCATCCATCGTCTTAGGCGAGGCGGTTTTTGGTATACTCCACACTGGAACTTTGATGAACTTGCGCGACACTTATCTTACGACTCCTGTCTTATGGATATGCCGTCTGATGCAATGACACCAGAACTCCAGCTGATGCGCAAATTCAGAGTCGACTTTCCTTGTGTCCAGGACTGGCTTCGGTCAGAGTCTGAGCCGGGAATGGAATGTAGTCGTATTTTCACGGACGGTTCCAAAACAAGTCAAGGGTCTGGCGCTGGTGTCTTCGTGGAAGTCGACAACATTAGACTTCACTTCTCGTTAGGCAAATATGCATCTGTTTTCCAAGTGGAAACTTTGCAATCCTAATGGCCATGAACTATGTTGCAAAGAACAGGTGGAAGGGACGTAGCATTTGTGTCTGTAGTGACAGTCAGGCTGCGCTTAAGGCCTTGCTTAACCCTTTAACCACTTCCAAAATAGTTCGTGAAACCAAAAACTCTTTGAACTCGGTCGCAAGGCTGAATTCTCTGTCTCTTATCTGGGTCGCAGGTCACACTGGGATCTTGGGGAACGAGATCTTCGATGAGATTGCTAGACAAGGCTCAGAGGAGGCTTTCTCAGGTCCCGAACCCGCGTTGGGTCTTCCAGCGTCCTCGGTTAGGGCTTCCGTTGACGATTGGGTCTCTCACGAGCACAATTGTGTGTGGCATGACTCTCCAGGTTGCAGGTTGACTAAACGCATGCTCCTGGACGTCTGTAAGAAATCAGCGGCATTCTTGCTGTCTCTCAGCAGAAAAGACTGTAGACAACTTATCGGCGTCTTGACAGGCCACTTCGCTTTTGCCAAGCACCTTAACGTGTTAGGCTTAAGTGACACTACAATCTGCGACGCTTGTGGAGAGAGCGACGACACCGCGAAACATTATCTCTGTGAGTGTCCGGCCTTTGTTCGTATCAGGTGGCAGATCTTCGGTGCGGATGTGGTGAGTGCTGGTACTGTAAGCTCCTCATCACTGAAGTGCTTGCTTGGCTTTCTTCGAAAGTCAAGGAAATTCCAGTAAAATGGGTAAATCAGGGTTTGCTCTCTGGCAGTACAATGGACCAGTTGTGTCTGAGTGCTCCAGTTGAGTGTTTCCTATCCCGACAAAAAAAAAAAAAAAGCTGGAGTGAAATCCGGTTGAAATGGCTTTCAGGCTAATGCTACAAGCGCCCCGTTAAAACCTTGGCAGGCCTCAAAGTACGTTCAATGTTTCGTCACCATTAAGTTGGTGGTGTAGGTACAGATGTACATTCCTGTTTAACACCGATCTGGCTCTGACATAAGACCCCATAAGGGCTTATGCCAACCCTCGCATGGCCTCACTGCTTGCATAGACAACCATGAGATCACTGGGTGACTACACATTCGAACATTGATAGCGGCTTTGAGTGGGGACCCAAAAGAAATGAATACAAAACAAACAAAAACCCCAAACAACAACAAAACAAGCAACAGTCAAACCAACGGTGAGTATAGAGGAGACCCGTTCCAGAGGAGCTCGGTGATGCTGAGGTCACCTGTGGGACAATCAGATGGAGCACTTCCGGTGGCATCGGAGGCGACGGTTGAAAAAGCCCCTGATCGACCTGACTTCCACAAGCTGGGCATGCAGATTAGGGAACTAGTCGACATGCTCGAAGACGGAAAGCGGCGCTCAATACATCAACCAATGAGAGACGCCATAGAAAGCATTCGGGCGTTGTATGAACTTTATTAAAACAGGATGAAGATATCCTTGGTCGCTTCGAGAGAAAAATTCTTCGTAAGATTTTCGGTCCCGTTTGCGTTGACGGGTTTTGGAGGAGAAGATTCAATCACGAACTATACGAGCTGTACAGCGACATCGACCTAGTCAAAAAACTGCGTATTGGACGTCTGAGATGGCTAGGACATGTAGAGCGAATGGACACCAACGCTCCGGCCCGCAGAGTCTTCGAATCTAACCCCGAGGGACGACGCAGTAGAGGGAATTATCGCCGTAGGTGGCGCGCACAAGTTCAAGGGGACCTCGACCAACTTGGAGTGCGCAACTGGAGGCAATTAGCTAAAGACCGAGCTAAATGGAGAGGCTTGTTGGTTGAGGCCCAGGTTCACCCCGAACTGTAGCGCCACCTAAGTAAGTAAGTTGTATGAACTCTCGGAAATCCAGCTGCGGGATGAAAAGGCCAAGGAAGTGATAAGAAGAAATAACTCTTCTCAGACCTCCCCCTGGCTCAAACCTGTCCAGGACGCAAAAAAGAAGAGACTGCCATCGGAGAACAGCACGCCGAAGCCGAAACGTGAACGCAAGCAGAAGCGCCCCTCAGATGAGGAAAATAAGAAGAAAGAGCCAAAAAAAGTCACAGAAACGGCTTTGGCAAAGGCTAAACAAGCCAGTACCTCTGGTAATAAGAAAAATACGATGCGAGAAGAAGACAATGGTTGGTCAGCTGTTAAAAACAAGAAGGCCACCAAAAAGAAGCAGGGCAGAAAACCAAAACCTGATGCCATCGTCATCGAAGCGAAAGGGGAGGCTTCCTACGCCCAGATACTCCGCAGCGTAAAAGCAGACCCTAAGTTGGAAGCTGTGGGCAAGGCGGTATCCAGAATCAGGAGAAAGAAAAAAGGGGATCTTCTGATACAACTGAAGGAAGCAGGAGACAAAACGACGGATTACAAAAACGTCATTGGCGATGCTCTAGGAGAACAGGCTGAAGTCAGAACGCTCACTCATCGTACCACGATCGAGATCAGAGACATCGACGAGGTCACTACTAAGGAGGACGTATGCGCGGTGATCAGAGCCCAATTCGATTTGGGCAGGGTCATGACTACTGACATCATTTCTTTGCGGAAGGCGTACGGTGAGACTCAAACGGCAATAATTAATCTCCCTGCAGAAAGTGCGAAGAAACTATTGGAAGCAGGATGCATCAAAATTGGCTGGGTAGTCTGTCGCATTCATGAGCGGACGCTGCTACAGAAATGTTTCAAGTGCCTCGAATTCGGACATTTGGCCAAGCATTGTAAGAGCGAAGAAGACCGCTCCAAACTCTGTAGGAGATGCGGTAAAGAGGGACATATTGCGAGAGATTGTAGCGAGGAACCATCCTGCATGTTCTGCAGGAAAGTCAACCCGGAAAATGCAAAGCACATAGCCGGCGGCAATAAATGCCCTGTCCTCAAGAAAGCGATCTGCAGCAAGAAACCATGAAGGTTATCCAAATTAACCTCAATCATTGTGAGACAGCTCAGGATATCCTGGCGCAAACCATCAAGGACGAAAAAGCAGATGTAATCTTGATCAGCGAGCCATATAAAATTCCTGACAACAGCAGCATCTGGCTCAGTGATCGATCGAAGCGGGCCGCAATATGGTCATGTGGGAGACATGCGTTCCAGGATGCAAATGAAGAGTCAGAGGGTTTCGTTCGGGCCAAAATCAACGGTATACACTTCTATAGTTGCTATGCTCGGCCCAGCTGGACTATAATTGAATACCAGGAGATGCTAGATAACCTCGTGGCTGATGCTCGGGAAAGAACTCCAGTGATTATTGGCGGAGATTTCAATGCATGGGCGACGGAATGGGGCAGTAGATTTACCAACGCAAGGGGTCATGCCCTCCTGGAAACATTTGCAGCTCTCAACGTAGGCATCGCAAACGTAGGTAGGGCTAACACCTTCCGCAGAGCAGGCATGGGCTAAATAATTGATATCACGTTAGCGAGTAACTCCATCCTGCGGGGAATTAAATGGAGAGTCAGTGAAGATTATACCCACAGTGACCACCAAGCTGTTATAATTGACATCGGTAACGCCAGAAGCACTCACCGCCCGCGATCGACTGGTCCGAAATGGCAGGATAAGCTCTTCGACAAAGATACATTCGCGGAAGTGGTTAACACCTTCACGCTAGTCCAAGGATCGGCAGAAAATTCAGTTCGCCACCTCACCCAGTCCATCAACATGGCGTGCGATGCATCAATGCCCAGGAGGGCCTCAAGTAGAACCCGCCTGCCTTGCTACTGGTAGAACGATGAGATCAGGGTACTTAGAGCAGAGTGTCTACGGGCAAGCCGCAAAGTACAAAGATCGCGAAACACACCCAACTTTCAGGAGTACCTATCGTCCTTTAAGCTGGCGCGAAAACAGTTAAGCAGAGTTATCAAGGAGAGCAAAGCAAGATGTTTCAGGCAGCTCTGCGATGAAGCTAACGTAGACCCTTGGGGCACGGCGTATAGGATGGTGATGAGAAAGCTTAAGGGCGGCAACTCCCCGCAGATAACATGCCCGTTAATGCTGAAGTCAATAGTAGAACATCTTTTTCCAAGGAGAGCATCTACTATGTGCGCAATCACCAGAGAAAACTTTACAGAGGTAATTCCAGTGATTACAATAGAGGAATTGACAATCGCATCCAGAAAGATAGGTGACAACAAGACGCCCGGACCTGACGGCATCCCTAACAAAGCAGTGAAAGCCGCTGTTCAAAAAAGGCCAGACATCTTTATTGCAACAATGCAAAAGTGCCTAGAAGAAGGAATTTTCCCTAAGCAATGGAAACTGCAACACCTCGTTTTATTGCCAAAAGGAAACAAACCCCCAGGAGACCCATCGTCGTATCGCCCGATATGCCTACTGGACACAATGGGAAAGATCCTGGAGCGAATCATTTACAACAGATTGCTCACAATAGCGGAGGAGAAAGGGGCTTTGTCCAACCAGCAATTCGGATTCCGAAAGTCTCGCTCAACAATTGACGCCATTAAAGCTGTAGTTAATATAGCAGCGGAAGCAATTGAAGGTGAAAGATGGCGATACGGCACCAAGGAATACTGTGCAGTAGTGACGCTAGATGTCAAAAACGCATTTAATTCGGCAGACTGGCCCACTATAAGAAGATCTCTTGCTAGGATGGATACACCATCTTACTTGCTGCAGATAATGGCGAGCTACTTTACCAACAGGAAACTGAGGTATGACACCGACGAAGGAGTGAAGTACTACGATGTTACAGCTGGGGTCCCGCAAGGATCGGTGCTGGGCCCATTACTATGGAACATAATGTACGACGGAGTTTTACGACTACCACTGCCACCTAAAGTGAATATAATTGGATTTGCTGACGACATCGCTGTTGTTACAGTAGCAAAACAAATCAGTGAAGTAGAATCAGTTACAAATGTGGCAATCAGTCAAATCAAAAGCTGGCTAGGATCCGCCGGTTTAGAATTAGCTGACCACAAAACTGAAGCTGTTCTAATAACCAGTCGGAAATCTGTGGAATATATGAATGTACAGGTTGGAACCCAAATCATCAGATCCAAAGAAGCAATCAAATACTTAGGAGTAATGCTCGACAATAGACTGCGGTTTAAACAGCATGTTGATTATTCGAGCAAAAAGCGTCACGACTTCAGGCAGCACTCTCAAGGATAATGCCCAACATTGGAGGACCTGGATACGCTAGGAGGATCCTACTATCCAGAGTTGTCAGCTCAGTCCTTCTTTATGCGGCTCCGGTTTGGGCGGGGGCTCTCGCGACCAAAGAAACAAGGAGGAAACTTACATCAGCCTACAGACTCTGCGCTATAAGGACCATCAGTGGTTTTCGAACTATCTCTGACGAAGCAGCCTTTGTCATAGCAGGAATGGTTCCTATCGACATCCTCGCGAACGAGATGCAGAGAATCTACAATCGGAGAGGCTCGAGCCATCAAGAGGCTAGCGAAAGAAGAAGGGTTATAGAAGAAGAAAAAGCAGCTTCAAGAGCTGTGTGGCAAGATCGATGGGATAATGCGGTAAAAGGCAGATGGACCTATAAATTAATCCCCACCATCGACATTTGCATAAACCGAGCACATGGGAACTGCACCTACCACCTCACGCAGTTCCTGTCTGGCCATGGAGGTTATCGCAAATATCTTTACCGGTTTGGACACGATAGCTCTCCGTTGTGTCCAGAATGTCCAGACCAGGAGGAAGATACGGAGCATGCAGTCTTCTACTGTAGGCGGTTTGAAAACTGGAGAAACGAACTTCCCAGTCCCCCATTCCTCATAGATCATATGGTACAATCTGAGGAAAAATGGATGGAAATTTGCGCGTTTATTACGCATGTGCAAATGCAGCTTCGAATTCAAGAACGAATACGTCGAGAAGCAGAAAGTACAGCATAAATTGCTAACCAGCCCCGCGAAGTAATACCTAACGGCAGTCCCGCGGGCAGAGTGGTAGAAGTGTGAAGGGTGTGTGTTTAGTACGTAGGCGTTCCTGAAATCGATTACTCAGGTTTGCGAATCGTGCATGCTAGTAGCACTCGGGCTATTAGTATCTATGAAGATTACACATCCCTGGCGCAACCTAAAAAAAAAAAAAAAAAAAATGCTGACGAGTCAGCCACCAAGTCGGACGGGCTGGTGGGGCTAAGCCCAGGCAACTGTGGGGGTCACAGGTGGCGGATAGTGAACGGCCTGCAGAATTGTAGGTTAACTGCGAATACCCAAATAAGCAGTCCCCGACCAAGAGCGGCAGAGAAGGAGGGCTTGGCTGAAAAGGTCAAAGGAACCCCTATGAACTTTCTGCGACAAGACGAATAGGCACCGTCTTCCATATAAGTGCTCCCCACCGCACAAGGTGGCTACGAGGGATACAGTAAGGAGAAAATGGCGAGATCCGGACGTACCCGCCACAACGCGAAACACGCAGCTTCTTGTCCCGGAAAGATGTCTGCACACTACGAAATATGAATGTATTCAGTGCAACACATTATAGTGCGCATCACTGTAATTGAAAACCACAATACGATGACTTCGTCATCAGTACCTTAAAATATTAAGACTGAGCCCAGTAAGGTCTTAATTACGGCATACTGGAAAACGAATTGGAATGACAGCTATGAGGGCTGACGTCTGTAGTATTCTGTTACCTGAGTAAGCTTGACTGTGACGCAAAACCTGTTGAAGGTATGATGGAAGAAACTTGTACGGTATCTACTCCAGGTGGTACTCGTGAAAACGATAATCCACCCGTGGTCTTTTTGAATACGGCCGGGACGAGGATTCTGGAGGTCCCAACCACCATACTTTTACCCCCCGCCTCTGGCGTTGAATCAGAAGTAGTAGCGACGCTTGTTTCAGAAGACTCCTGCAGCTCTGTCTCTGACTCGATTGGTAGACTGGGCTGGAATGGCAAAGAAAGTGGCGGAAAGGCTTCGGCTGGAACGTCTAATCTCTGTCTCAATAGAAGGGTAGCTGGTCGAAGTTGTGTCGGTGACGGTTTGACTCGGGAAACCAATAAGGCTGAACGAGCTCCCGAAGCGGCGCACTCCGATGGGCTCCTGACTAAGAGTCAATTGAAAAGAAGAAGAAGGAAGGCGGCGATGGCGCGGTGCAAAGAGGCTGCAGAGTCAGCTGAAGGCGCAAGCGCCGAAAGCAGTCATCCTTCAGTAGCGACAGGAAAGAAGCCTAGGTCGGCAGAAAGTATTCCAACTGGAGCCGATCAATCCCTCAGACCTAACGCTGGCTCCTTTTCGGTCGGCTCGAACAGGTCCAATCTGATGGAACAAGTTTCGCCTGCTCTTCTTAGTGGAACCGTGTGCGCATCTGATGCGCGCTCTTCTGCCGGGCACACTCTTACCGGTGGCGTTATCTGCGCACAAAATCTGGTGGATACTGGTGCTGTTACCCCTAAAGGTCCCAGCACTAGCGGACAGAAAATGGCTGACGCAAGCAATGCCACGGGTAGGGGCGCTCGCCTCGCCGGAAGCATGTGCCCACCTGGTGCGCGCCGTTCTGCTACTAAAACTGCGACTATATCTTTGATATTTTCGCAGATAAACCTCCACCACTCAAAGGCTGCTACCGCTCTCTTAAGTAGCAAACTTTCCGTGGTGCGTACAAAACCCCACATAACATCTATCCAGGTGCGGAACAAGCGCATATGTGGTTTTGGGGGTGTTCGTGGAGTAACGGTGCTATGTGACGAGCGATCTGAAAGACCGAGAGCTTGTCTAATTGTGCCGAATTTCCTCTCAGTAACCAAGCTTGGACAATTTTGTGGACAGGACTTGGTTGCTGCAGCTGTAAGCTACGAAACGACCGGAAGTTGGAAAACCTTCGTCGTTGCGTCGGCTTACTTTGTGAAAAGATCGAGACACTCGGTGAAACCAGCAGGTTGATTAATGTTCTCAAAAGGGGCAAGCCGACCAAACCGGAGTCACTGAGAAAATCTGATGGCAAGTTTACTGAGACGAAAGCGGAAACTTTTAGTCTTCTGCTGGAGACTCACTTTCCTGGCAATCGGATAATCACTAGGTCGCAGCTTGGCCCGCTTACCCAGGCTGAGCTTGATCTAAGTCAGAAAACTCGGCATAGCTGGTATATTGCATCAGCCGTGGTAACAGATGAGGCCATCAAATATGCTGTGGCATCTTTTGATGGTTTCAAATCGCTTGGCACCGATGGAATATATCCAGCTATGCTGCAACAGGGTATAGATCAGCTATTGCCAACTCTGAAAAGAATTTTCACCGCTGGCTTGGCGCTGGCATATATTCCTACACCTTGGCGGGCAGTCAGAGTAGCTTTCATACCGAAAATTGGTAAGGAAGACTATTCGCTCCCCAAGAGTTTCAGACCTATAAGTTTGACATCCTTCTTACTGAAAAGTATGGAGAGACTGGTAGAATTTCACGTGCGCAAAGTTGCTTTGAAACTGCATCCACTATCGGTGATGCAGCATGCCTATCAGCGTGGGAAATCCTGTGAGACCGCACTTCAAAATCTAGTGGCCAGAATTGAATGCGCGCTTGATAGGAGAGAATACGCGATGGGTATCTTCATCGACATTGAGGGTGCTTTTGAGAATGCGACTTTTGACTGCATGTGCGACTCTGCCAGGCAACACGGGGTAGATGAAACATTAGTGTTGTGGATTAAAGCAATGCTAATGAGTAGAACGTTGGTAGTGGATGCGGATTGTGGCCAATATGTTATGACAGGGGTAAACAGGGGCTGTCCGCAAGGTGGCGTTCTGTCTCCATTGTTATGGTGCATGGTGGTCGACTCTCTGTTGAACACTCTAAATAGTTCTAACGTCTACGCTCAGGCATATGCGGATGATGTCGCCGTACTTTTTGTCGGGCCATGCCTGGCGACGGTCTGTGCTAACGCGCAGGCGGCTCTGGACATGATCGATGAATGGTGTACTAGGAGTGGGCTTTCGGTGAATCCTCTTAAAACTGAGGTTGTTCTTTTTACGAGAAGAAGGATTTTGACCGGTCTGACTCAGCCAGTACTAAAAGGCGTCACCATTCGCATTTCCAATGAAGCCAAATATCTGGGAGTGATTTTAGATAAGAAACTTCATTGGTCCAAACACGTCGAGTCGAAAACATCCAAGGCGCTCTCAGTCTTCTGGCAGTGTAAGGGTGCTTTTGGCAAGACTTGGGGCTTATCACCGAATAAGGTTCTCTGGATCTACACGGCTATGATAAGACCATTCCTCGCATATGCGTCGGTTGTTTGGTGGAAGGGGCTCTCGCGTAAATATGTGGTTGCCTTTTGTGCGAAACTCCAAAGAACGGCTTGTCTCGGCTGCTCGGGAGCTTTCCCGAGTACGCCTGGCTCTGCTCTAGACGCTTTGCTGAACTTACCTGATACTTATATCATGGGTTGCACTATCAAAGCCATCCATCGTCTTAGGCGAGGCGGTTTTTGGTATACTCCACACTGGAACTTTGATGAACTTGCGCGACACTTATCTTACGACTCCTGTCTTATGGATATGCCGTCTGATGCAATGACACCAGAACTCCAGCTGATGCGCAAATTCAGAGTCGACTTTCCTTGTGTCCAGGACTGGCTTCGGTCAGAGTCTGAGCCGGGAATGGAATGTAGTCGTATTTTCACGGACGGTTCCAAAACAAGTCAAGGGTCTGGCGCTGGTGTCTTCGTGGAAGTCGACAACATTAGACTTCACTTCTCGTTAGGCAAATATGCATCTGTTTTCCAAGTGGAAACTTTGCAATCCTAATGGCCATGAACTATGTTGCGAAGAACAGGTGGAAGGGACGTAGCATTTGTGTCTGTAGTGACAGTCAGGCTGCGCTTAAGGCCTTGCTTAACCCTTTAACCACTTCCAAAATAGTTCGTGAAACCAAAAACTCTTTGAACTCGGTCGCAAGGCTGAATTCTCTGTCTCTTATCTGGGTCGCAGGTCACACTGGGATCTTGGGGAACGAGATCTTCGATGAGATTGCTAGACAAGGCTCAGAGGAGGCTTTCTCAGGTCCCGAACCCGCGTTGGGTCTTCCAGCGTCCTCGGTTAGGGCTTCCGTTGACGATTGGGTCTCTCACGAGCACAATTGTGTGTGGCATGACTCTCCAGGTTGCAGGTTGACTAAACGCATGCTCCCGGACGTCTGTAAGAAATCAGCGGCATTCTTGCTGTCTCTCAGCAGAAAAGACTGTAGACAACTTATCGGCGTCTTGACAGGCCACTTCGCTTTTGCCAAGCACCTTAACGTGTTAGGCTTAAGTGACACTACAATCTGCGACGCTTGTGGAGAGAGCGACGACACCGCGAAACATTATCTCTGTGAGTGTCCGGCCTTTGTTCGTATCAGGTGGCAGATCTTCGGTGCGGATGTGGTGAGTGCTGGTACTGTAAGCTCCTCATCACTGTCTGAGTGCTCCAGTTGAGTGTTTCCTATCCCGACAAAAAAAAAAAAAAAAAAGCTGGAGTGAAATCCGGTTGAAATGGCTTTCAGGCTAATGCTACAAGCGCCCCGTTAAAACCTTGGCAGGCCTCAAAGTACGTTCAATGTTTCGTCACCATTAAGTTGGTGGTGTAGGTACAGATGTAACATTCCTGTTTAACACCGATCTGGCTCTGACATAAGACCCCATAAGGGCTTATGCCAACCCTCGCATGGCCTCACTGCTTGCATAGACAACCATGAGATCACTGGGTGACTACACATTCGAACATTGATAGCGGCTTTGAGTGGGGACCCAAAAGAAATGAATACAAAACAAACAAAAACCCCAAACAACAACAAAACAAGCAACAGTCAAACCAACGGTGAGTATAGAGGAGACCCGTTCCAGAGGAGCTCGGTGATGCTGAGGTCACCTGTGGGACAATCAGGTGGAGCACTTCCGGTGGCATCGGAGGCGACGGTTGAAAAAGCCCCTGATCGACCTGACTTCCACAAGCTGGGCATGCAGATTAGGGAACTAGTCGACATGCTCGAAGACGGAAAGCGGCGCTCAATACATCAACCAATGAGAGACGCCATAGAAAGCATTCGGGCGTTGTATGAACTCTCGGAAATCCAGCTGCGGGATGAAAAGGCCAAGGAAGTGATAAGAAGAAATAACTCTTCTCAGACCTCCCCCTGGCTCAAACCTGTCCAGGACGCAAAAAAGAAGAGACTGCCATCGGAGAACAGCACGCCGAAGCCGAAACGTGAACGCAAGCAGAAGCGCCCCTCAGATGAGGAAAATAAGAAGAAAGAGCCAAAAAAAGTCACAGAAACGGCTTTGGCAAAGGCTAAACAAGCCAGTACCTCTGGTAATAAGAAAAATACGATGCGAGAAGAAGACAATGGTTGGTCAGCTGTTAAAAACAAGAAGGCCACCAAAAAGAAGCAGGGCAGAAAACCAAAACCTGATGCCATCGTCATCGAAGCGAAAGGGGAGGCTTCCTACGCCCAGATACTCCGCAGCGTAAAAGCAGACCCTAAGTTGGAAGCTGTGGGCAAGGCGGTATCCAGAATCAGGAGAAAGAAAAAAGGGGATCTTCTGATACAACTGAAGGAAGCAGGAGACAAAACGACGGATTACAAAAACGTCATTGGCGATGCTCTAGGAGAACAGGCTGAAGTCAGAACGCTCACTCATCGTACCACGATCGAGATCAGAGACATCGACGAGGTCACTACTAAGGAGGACGTATGCGCGGTGATCAAAGCCCAATTCGATTTGGGCAGGGTCATGACTACTGACATCATTTCTTTGCGGAAGGTGTACGGTGAGACTCAAACGGCAATAATTAATCTCCCTGCAGAAAGTGCGAAGAAACTATTGGAAGCAGGACGCATCAAAATTGGCTGGGTAGTCTGCCGCATTCGTGAGCGGACGCTGCTACAGAAATGTTTCAAGTGCCTCGAATTCGGACATTTAGCCAAGCATTGTAAGAGCGAAGAAGACCGCTCCAAACTCTGTAGGAGATGCGGTAAAGAGGGACATATTGCGAGAGATTGCAGCGAGGAACCATCCTGCATGTTCTGCAGGAAAGTCAACCCGGAAAATGCAAAGCACATAGCCGGCGGCAATAAATGCCCTGTCCTCAAGAAAGCGATCTGCAGCAAGAAACCATGAAGGTTATCCAAATTAACCTCAATCATTGTGAGACAGCTCAGGATATCCTGGCACAAACCATCAAGGACGAAAAAGCAGATGTAATCTTGATCAGCGAGCTATATAAAATTTCTGACAACAGCAGCATCTGGCTCAGTGATCGATCGAAGCGGGCCGCAATATGGTCATGTGGGAGACATGCGTTCCAGGATGCAAATGAAGAGTCAGAGGGTTTCGTTCGGGCCAAAATCAACGGTATACACTTCTATAGTTGCTATGCTCGGCACAGCTAGACTATAATTGAATACCAGGAGATGCTAGATAACCTCGTGGCTGATGCTCGGGAAAGAACTCCAGTGATTATTGGCGGAGATTTCAATGCATGGGCGACGGAATGGGGCAGTAGATTTACCAACGCAAGGGGTCATGCCCTCCTGGAAACATTTGCAGCTCTCAACGTAGGCATCGCAAACGTAGGTAGGGCTAACACCTTCCGCAGAGCAGTCATGGGCTCAATAATTGATATCACGTTAGCGAGTAACTCCATCCTGCGGGGAATTAAATGGAGAGTCAGTGAAGATTATACCCACAGTGACCACCAAGCTGTTATAATTGACATCGGTAACGCCAGAAGCACTCACCGCCCGCTATCGACTGGTCCGAAATGGCAGGATAAGCTCTTCGACAAAGATACATTCGCGGAAGTGGTTGACACCTTCACGCTAGTCCAAGGATCGTCAGAAAATTCAGCTCGCCACCTCACCCAGTCCATCAACATGGCGTGCGATGCATCAATGCCCAGGAGGGCCTCAAGTAGAAGACGCCTACCTTGCTACTGGTGGAACGATGAGATCAGGGTACTTAGAGCAGAGTGTCTACGGGCAAGACGCAAAGTACAAAGATCGCGAAACACACCCAACTTTCAGGAGTACCTATCGTCCTTTAAGCTGGCGCGAAAACAGTTAAGCAGAGTTATCAAGGAGAGCAAAGCAAGGTGTTTCAGGCAGCTCTGCGATGAAGCTAACGTAGACCCTTGGGGCACGGCGTATAGGATGGTGATGAGAAAGCTTAAGGGCGGCAACTCCCCGCAGATAACATGCCCGTTAATGCTGAAGTCAATAGTAGAACATCTTTTTCCAAGGAGAGCATCTACTATGTGCGCAATCACCAGAGAAAACTTTACAGAGGTAATTCCAGTGATTACAATAGAGGAATTGACAATCGCATCCAGAAAGATAGGTGACAACAAGACGCCCGGACCTGACGGCATCCCTAACAAAGCAGTGAAAGCCGCTGTTCAAAAAAGGCCAGACATCTTTATTGCAACAATGCAAAAGTGCCTAGAAGAAGGAATTTTCCCTAAGCAATGGAAACTGCAACACCTCGTTTTATTGCCAAAAGGAAACAAACCCCCAGGAGACCCATCGTCGTATCGCCCGATATGCCTACTGGACACAATGGGAAAGATCCTGGAGCGAATCATTTACAACAGATTGCTCACAATAGCGGAGGAGAAAGGGGCTTTGTCCAACCAGCAATTCGGATTCCGAAAGTCTCGCTCAACAATTGACGCCATTAAAGCTGTAGTTAATATAGCAGCGGAAGCAATTGAAGGTGAAAGATGGCAATACGGCACCAAGGAATACTGTGCAGTAGTGACGCTAGATGTCAAAAACGCATTTAATTCGGCAGACTGGCCCACTATAAGAAGATCTCTTGCTAGGATGGATACACCATCTTACTTGCTGCAGATAATGGCGAGCTACTTTACCAACAGGAAACTGAGGTATGACACCGACGAAGGAGTGAAGTACTACGATGTTACAGCTGGGGTCCCGCAAGGATCGGTGCTGGGCCCATTACTATGGAACATAATGTACGACGGAGTTTTACGACTACCACTGCCACCTAAAGTGAATATAATTGGATTTGCTGACGACATCGCTGTTGTTACAGTAGCAAAACAAATCAGTGAAGTAGAATCAGCTACAAATGTGGCAATCAGTCAAATCAAAAGCTGGCTAGGATCCGCCGGTTTAGAATTAGCTAACCACAAAACTGAAGCTGTTCTAATAACCAGTCGGAAATCTGTGGAATATATGAATGTACAGGTTGGAACCCAAATCATCAGATCCAAAGAAGCAATCAAATACTTAGGAGTAATGCTCGACAATAGACTGCGGTTTAAACAGCATGTTGATTATTCGAGCAAAAAGCGTCACGACTTCAGGCAGCACTCTCAAGGATAATGCCCAACATTGGAGGACCTGGATACGCTAGGAGGATCCTACTATCCAGAGTTGTCAGCTCAGTCCTTCTTTATGCGGCTCCGGTTTGGGCGGGGGCTCTCGCGACCAAAGAAACAAGGAGGAAACTTACATCAGCCTACAGACTCTGCGCTATAAGGACCATCAGTGGTTTTCGAACTATCTCTGACGAAGCAGCCTTTGTCATAGCAGGAATGGTTCCTATCGACATCCTCGCGAACGAGATGCAGAGAATCTACAATCGGAGAGGCTCGAGCCATCAAGAGGCTAGCGAAAGAAGAAGGGTTATAGAAGAAGAAAAAGCAGCTTCAAGAGCTGTGTGGCAAGATCGATGGGATAATGCGGTAAAAGGCAGATGGACCTATAAATTAATCCCCACCATCGACATTTGCATAAACCGAGCACATGGGAACTGCACCTACCACCTCACGCAGTTCCTGTCTGGCCATGGAGGTTATCGCAAATATCTTTACCGGTTTGGACACGATAGCTCTCCGTTGTGTCCAGAATGTCCAGACCAGGAGGAAGATACGGAGCATGCAGTCTTCTACTGTAGGCGGTTTGAAAACTGGAGAAACGAACTTCCCAGTCCCCCATTCCTCATAGATCATATGGTACAATCTGAGGAAAAATGGATGGAAATTTGCGCGTTTATTACGCATGTGCAAATGCAGCTTCGAATTCAAGAACGAATACGTCGAGAAGCAGAAAGTACAGCATAAATTGCTAACCAGCCCCGCGAAGTAATACCTAACGGCAGTCCCGCGGGCAGAGTGGTAGAAGTGTGAAGGGTGTGTGTTTAGTACGTAGGCGTTCCTGAAATCGATTACTCAGGTTTGCGAATCGTGCATGCTAGTAGCACTCGGGCTATTAGTATCTATGAAGATTACACATCCCTGGCGCAACCTAAAAAAAAAAAAAAAAAAAAATGCTGACGAGTCAGCCACCAAGTCGGACGGGCTGGTGGGGCTAAGCCCAGGCAACTGTGGGGGTCACAGGTGGCGGATAGTGAACGGCCTGCAGAATTGTAGGTTAACTGCGAATACCCAAATAAGCAGTCCCCGACCAAGAGCGGCAGAGAAGGAGGGCTTGGCTGAAAAGGTCAAAGGAACCCCTATGAACTTTCTGCGACAAGACGAATAGGCACCGTCTTCCATATAAGTGCTCCCCACCGCACAAGGTGGCTACGAGGGATACAGTAAGGAGAAAATGGCGAGATCCGGACGTACCCGCCACAACGCGAAACACGCAGCTTCTTGTCCCGGAAAGATGTCTGCACACTACGAAATATGAATGTATACAGTGCAATACATTATAGTGCGCATCACTGTAATTGAAAACCACAACACGATGACTTCGTCATCAGTACCTTAAAATATTAAGACTGAGCCCAGTAAGGTCTTAATTACGGCATACTGGAAAACGAATTGGAATGACAGCTATGAGGGCTGACGTCTGTAGTATTCTGTTACCTGAGTAAGCTCGACTGTGACGCAAAACCTGTTGAAGGTATGATGGAAGAAACTTGTACGGTATCTACTCCAGGTGGTACTCGTGAAAACGATAATCCACCCGTGGTCTTTTTGACTACGGCCGGGACGAGGATTCTGGAGGTCCCAACCACCATACTTTTACCCCCCGCCTCTGGCGTTGAATCAGAAGTAGTAGCGACGCTTGTTTCAGAAGACTCCTGCAGCTCTGTCTCTGACTCGATTGGTAGACTGGGCTGGAATGGCAAAGAAAGTGGCGGAAAGGCTTCGGCTGGAACGTCTAATCTCTGTCTCAATAGAAGGGTAGCTGGTCGAAGTTGTGTCGGTGACGGTTTGACTCGGGAAACCAATAAGGCTGAACGAGCTCCCGAAGCGGCGCACTCCGATGGGCTCCTGACTAAGAGTCAATTGAAAAGAAGAAGAAGGAAGGCGGCGATGGCGCGGTGCAAAGAGGCTGCAGAGTCAGCTGAAGGCGCAAGCGCCGAAAGCAGTCATCCTTCAGTAGCGACAGGAAAGAAGCCTAGGTCGGCAGAAAGTATTCCAACTGGAGCCGATCAATCCCTCAGACCTAACGCTGGCTCCTTTTCGGTCGGCTCGAACAGGTCCAATCTGATGGAACAAGTTTCGCCTGCTCTTCTTAGTGGAACCGTGTGCGCATCTGATGCGCGCTCTTCTGCCGGGCACACTCTTACCGGTGGCGTTATCTGCGCACAAAATCTGGTGGATACTGGTGCTGTTACCCCTAAAGGTCCCAGCACTAGCGGACAGAAAATGGCTGACGCAAGCAATGCCACGGGTAGGGGCGCTCGCCTCGCCGGAAGCATGTGCCCACCTGGTGCGCGCCGTTCTGCTACTAAAACTGCGACTATATCTTTGATATTTTCGCAGATAAACCTCCACCACTCAAAGGCTGCTACCGCTCTCTTAAGTAGCAGACTTTCCGTGGTGCGTACAAAACCCCACATAACATCTATCCAGGAGCCATACGTGCGGAACAAGCGCATATGTGGTTTTGGGGGTGTTCGTGGAGTAACGGTGCTATGTGACGAGCGATCTGAAAGACCGAGAGCTTGTCTAATTGTGCCGAATTTCCTCTCAGTAACCAAGCTTGGACAATTTTGTGGACAGGACTTGGTTGCTGCAGCTGTAAGCTACGAAACGACCGGAAGTTGGAAAACCTTCGTCGTTGCGTCGGCTTACTTTGTGAAAAGATCGAGACACTCGGTGAAACCAGCAGGTTGATTAATGTTCTCAAAAGGGGCAAGCCGACCAAACCGGAGTCACTGAGAAAATCTGATGGCAAGTTTACTGAGACGAAAGCGGAAACTTTTAGTCTTCTGCTGGAGACTCACTTTCCTGGCAATCGGATAATCACTAGGTCGCAGCTTGGCCCGCTTACCCAGGCTGAGCTTGATCTAAGTCAGAAAACTCGGCATAGCTGGTATATTGCATCAGCCGTGGTAACAGATGAGGCCATCAAATATGCTGTGGCATCTTTTGATGGTTTCAAATCGCTTGGCACCGATGGAATATATCCAGCTATGCTGCAACAGGGTATAGATCAGCTATTGCCAACTCTGAAAAGAATTTTCACCGCTGGCTTGGCGCTGGCATATATTCCTACACCTTGGCGGGCAGTCAGAGTAGCTTTCATACCGAAAATTGGTAAGGAAGACTATTCGCTCCCCAAGAGTTTCAGACCTATAAGTTTGACATCCTTCTTACTGAAAAGTATGGAGAGACTGGTAGAATTTCACGTGCGCAAAGTTGCTTTGAAACTGCATCCACTATCGGTGATGCAGCATGCCTATCAGCGTGGGAAATCCTGTGAGACCGCACTTCAAAATCTAGTGGCCAGAATTGAATGCGCGCTTGATAGGAGAGAATACGCGATGGGTATCTTCATCGACATTGAGGGTGCTTTTGAGAATGCGACTTTTGACTGCATGTGCGACTCTGCCAGGCAACACGGGGTAGATGAAACATTAGTGTTGTGGATTAAAGCAATGCTAATGAGTAGAACGTTGGTAGTGGATGCGGATTGTGGCCAATATGTTATGACAGGGGTAAACAGGGGCTGTCCGCAAGGTGGCGTTCTGTCTCCATTGTTATGGTGCATGGTGGTCGACTCTCTGTTGAACACTCTAAATAGTTCTAACGTCTACGCTCAGGCATATGCGGATGATGTCGCCGTACTTTTTGTCGGGCCATGCCTGGCGACGGTCTGTGCTAACGCGCAGGCGGCTCTGGACATGATCGATGAATGGTGTACTAGGAGTGGGCTTTCGGTGAATCCTCTTAAAACTGAGGTTGTTCTTTTTACGAGAAGAAGGATTTTGACCGGTCTGACTCAGCCAGTACTAAAAGGCGTCACCATTCGCATTTCCAATGAAGCCAAATATCTGGGAGTGATTTTAGATAAGAAACTTCATTGGTCCAAACACGTCGAGTCGAAAACATCCAAGGCGCTCTCAGTCTTCTGGCAGTGTAAGGGTGCTTTTGGCAAGACTTGGGGCTTATCACCGAATAAGGTTCTCTGGATCTACACGGCTATGATAAGACCATTCCTCGCATATGCGTCGGTTGTTTGGTGGAAGGGGCTCTCGCGTAAATATGTGGTTGCCTTTTGTGCGAAACTCCAAAGAACGGCTTGTCTCGGCTGCTCGGGAGCTTTCCCGAGTACGCCTGGCTCTGCTCTAGACGCTTTGCTGAACTTACCTGATACTTATATCATGGGTTGCACTATCAAAGCCATCCATCGTCTTAGGCGAGGCGGTTTTTGGTATACTCCACACTGGAACTTTGATGAACTTGCGCGACACTTATCTTACGACTCCTGTCTTATGGATATGCCGTCTGATGCAATGACACCAGAACTCCAGCTGATGCGCAAATTCAGAGTCGACTTTCCTTGTGTCCAGGACTGGCTTCGGTCAGAGTCTGAGCCGGGAATGGAATGTAGTCGTATTTTCACGGACGGTTCCAAAACAAGTCAAGGGTCTGGCGCTGGTGTCTTCGTGGAAGTCGACAACATTAGACTTCACTTCTCGTTAGGCAAATATGCATCTGTTTTCCAAGTGGAAACTTTGCAATCCTAATGGCCATGAACTATGTTGCGAAGAACAGGTGGAAGGGACGTAGCATTTGTGTCTGTAGTGACAGTCAGGCTGCGCTTAAGGCCTTGCTTAACCCTTTAACCACTTCCAAAATAGTTCGTGAAACCAAAAACTCTTTGAACTCGGTCGCAAGGCTGAATTCTCTGTCTCTTATCTGGGTCGCAGGTCACACTGGGATCTTGGGGAACGAGATCTTCGATGAGATTGCTAGACAAGGCTCAGAGGAGGCTTTCTCAGGTCCCGAACCCGCGTTGGGTCTTCCAGCGTCCTCGGTTAGGGCTTCCGTTGACGATTGGGTCTCTCACGAGCACAATTGTGTGTGGCATGACTCTCCAGGTTGCAGGTTGACTAAACGCATGCTCCCGGACGTCTGTAAGAAATCAGCGGCATTCTTGCTGTCTCTCAGCAGAAAAGACTGTAGACAACTTATCGGCGTCTTGACAGGCCACTTCGCTTTTGCCAAGCACCTTAACGTGTTAGGCTTAAGTGACACTACAATCTGCGACGCTTGTGGAGAGAGCGACGACACCGCGAAACATTATCTCTGTGAGTGTCCGGCCTTTGTTCGTATCAGGTGGCAGATCTTCGGTGCGGATGTGGTGAGTGCTGGTACTGTAAGCTCCTCATCACTGAAGTGCTTGCTTGGCTTTCTTCGAAAGTCAAGGAAATTCCAGTGAAATGGGTAAATCAGGGTTTGCTCTCTGGCAGTACAATGGACCAGTTGTGTCTGAGTGCTCCAGTCGAGTGTTTCCTATCCCGACAAAAAAAAAAAAAAAAAAGCTGGAGTGAAATCCGGTTGAAATGGCTTTCAGGCTAATGCTACAAGCGCCCCGTTAAAACCTTGGCAGGCCTCAAAGTACGTTCAATGTTTCGTCACCATTAAGTTGGTGGTGTAGGTACAGATGTAACATTCCTGTTTAACACCGATCTGGCTCTGACATAAGACCCCATAAGGGCTTATGCCAACCCTCGCATGGCCTCACTGCTTGCATAGACAACCATGAGATCACTGGGTGACTACACATTCGAACATTGATAGCGGCTTTGAGTGGGGACCCAAAAGAAATGAATACAAAACAAACAAAAACCCCAAACAACAACAAAACAAGCAACAGTCAAACCAACGGTGAGTATAAAGGAGACCCGTTCCAGAGGAGCTCGGTGATGCTGAGGTCACCTGTGGGACAATCAGGTGGAGCACTTCCGGTGGCATCGGAGGCGACGGTTGAAAAAGCCCCTGATCGACCTGACTTCCACAAGCTGGGCATGCAGATTAGGGAACTAGTCGACATGCTCGAAGACGGAAAGCGGCGCTCAATACATCAACCAATGAGAGACGCCATAGAAAGCATTCGGGCGTTGTATGAACTCTCGGAAATCCAGCTGCGGGATGAAAAGGCCAAGGAAGTGATAAGAAGAAATAACTCTTCTCAGACCTCCCCCTGGCTCAAACCTGTCCAGGACGCAAAAAAGAAGAGACTGCCATCGGAGAACAGCACGCCGAAGCCGAAACGTGAACGCAAGCAGAAGCGCCCCTCAGATGAGGAAAATAAGAAGAAAGAGCCAAAAAAAGTCACAGAAACGGCTTTGGCAAAGGCTAAACAAGCCAGTACCTCTGGTAATAAGAAAAATACGATGCGAGAAGAAGACAATGGTTGGTCAGCTGTTAAAAACAAGAAGGCCACCAAAAAGAAGCAGGGCAGAAAACCAAAACCTGATGCCATCGTCATCGAAGCGAAAGGGGAGGCTTCCTACGCCCAGATACTCCGCAGCGTAAAAGCAGACCCTAAGTTGGAAGCTGTGGGCAAGGCGGTATCCAGAATCAGGAGAAAGAAAAAAGGGGATCTTCTGATACAACTGAAGGAAGCAGGAGACAAAACGACGGATTACAAAAACGTCATTGGCGATGCTCTAGGAGAACAGGCTGAAGTCAGAACGCTCACTCATCGTACCACGATCGAGATCAGAGACATCGACGAGGTCACTACTAAGGAGGACGTATGCGCGGTGATCAAAGCCCAATTCGATTTGGGCAGGGTCATGACTACTGACATCATTTCTTTGCGGAAGGTGTACGGTGAGACTCAAACGGCAATAATTAATCTCCCTGCAGAAAGTGCGAAGAAACTATTGGAAGCAGGACGCATCAAAATTGGCTGGGTAGTCTGCCGCATTCGTGAGCGGACGCTGCTACAGAAATGTTTCAAGTGCCTCGAATTCGGACATTTAGCCAAGCATTGTAAGAGCGAAGAAGACCGCTCCAAACTCTGTAGGAGATGCGGTAAAGAGGGACATATTGCGAGAGATTGCAGCGAGGAACCATCCTGCATGTTCTGCAGGAAAGTCAACCCGGAAAATGCAAAGCACATAGCCGGCGGCAATAAATGCCCTGTCCTCAAGAAAGCGATCTGCAGCAAGAAACCATGAAGGTTATCCAAATTAACCTCAATCATTGTGAGACAGCTCAGGATATCCTGGCACAAACCATCAAGGACGAAAAAGCAGATGTAATCTTGATCAGCGAGCTATATAAAATTTCTGACAACAGCAGCATCTGGCTCAGTGATCGATCGAAGCGGGCCGCAATATGGTCATGTGGGAGACATGCGTTCCAGGATGCAAATGAAGAGTCAGAGGGTTTCGTTCGGGCCAAAATCAACGGTATACACTTCTATAGTTGCTATGCTCGGCACAGCTAGACTATAATTGAATACCAGGAGATGCTAGATAACCTCGTGGCTGATGCTCGGGAAAGAACTCCAGTGATTATTGGCGGAGATTTCAATGCATGGGCGACGGAATGGGGCAGTAGATTTACCAACGCAAGGGGTCATGCCCTCCTGGAAACATTTGCAGCTCTCAACGTAGGCATCGCAAACGTAGGTAGGGCTAACACCTTCCGCAGAGCAGTCATGGGCTCAATAATTGATATCACGTTAGCGAGTAACTCCATCCTGCGGGGAATTAAATGGAGAGTCAGTGAAGATTATACCCACAGTGACCACCAAGCTGTTATAATTGACATCGGTAACGCCAGAAGCACTCACCGCCCGCTATCGACTGGTCCGAAATGGCAGGATAAGCTCTTCGACAAAGATACATTCGCGGAAGTGGTTGACACCTTCACGCTAGTCCAAGGATCGTCAGAAAATTCAGCTCGCCACCTCACCCAGTCCATCAACATGGCGTGCGATGCATCAATGCCCAGGAGGGCCTCAAGTAGAAGACGCCTACCTTGCTACTGGTGGAACGATGAGATCAGGGTACTTAGAGCAGAGTGTCTACGGGCAAGACGCAAAGTACAAAGATCGCGAAACACACCCAACTTTCAGGAGTACCTATCGTCCTTTAAGCTGGCGCGAAAACAGTTAAGCAGAGTTATCAAGGAGAGCAAAGCAAGGTGTTTCAGGCAGCTCTGCGATGAAGCTAACGTAGACCCTTGGGGCACGGCGTATAGGATGGTGATGAGAAAGCTTAAGGGCGGCAACTCCCCGCAGATAACATGCCCGTTAATGCTGAAGTCAATAGTAGAACATCTTTTTCCAAGGAGAGCATCTACTATGTGCGCAATCACCAGAGAAAACTTTACAGAGGTAATTCCAGTGATTACAATAGAGGAATTGACAATCGCATCCAGAAAGATAGGTGACAACAAGACGCCCGGACCTGACGGCATCCCTAACAAAGCAGTGAAAGCCGCTGTTCAAAAAAGGCCAGACATCTTTATTGCAACAATGCAAAAGTGCCTAGAAGAAGGAATTTTCCCTAAGCAATGGAAACTGCAACACCTCGTTTTATTGCCAAAAGGAAACAAACCCCCAGGAGACCCATCGTCGTATCGCCCGATATGCCTACTGGACACAATGGGAAAGATCCTGGAGCGAATCATTTACAACAGATTGCTCACAATAGCGGAGGAGAAAGGGGCTTTGTCCAACCAGCAATTCGGATTCCGAAAGTCTCGCTCAACAATTGACGCCATTAAAGCTGTAGTTAATATAGCAGCGGAAGCAATTGAAGGTGAAAGATGGCAATACAGCACCAAGGAATACTGTGCAGTAGTGACGCTAGATGTCAAAAACGCATTTAATTCGGCAGACTGGCCCACTATAAGAAGATCTCTTGCTAGGATGGATACACCATCTTACTTGCTGCAGATAATGGCGAGCTACTTTACCAACAGGAAACTGAGGTATGACACCGACGAAGGAGTGAAGTACTACGATGTTACAGCTGGGGTCCCGCAAGGATCGGTGCTGGGCCCATTACTATGGAACATAATGTACGACGGAGTTTTACGACTACCACTGCCACCTAAAGTGAATATAATTGGATTTGCTGACGACATCGCTGTTGTTACAGTAGCAAAACAAATCAGTGAAGTAGAATCAGCTACAAATGTGGCAATCAGTCAAATCAAAAGCTGGCTAGGATCCGCCGGTTTAGAATTAGCTAACCACAAAACTGAAGCTGTTCTAATAACCAGTCGGAAATCTGTGGAATATATGAATGTACAGGTTGGAACCCAAATCATCAGATCCAAAGAAGCAATCAAATACTTAGGAGTAATGCTCGACAATAGACTGCGGTTTAAACAGCATGTTGATTATTCGAGCAAAAAGCGTCACGACTTCAGGCAGCACTCTCAAGGATAATGCCCAACATTGGAGGACCTGGATACGCTAGGAGGATCCTACTATCCAGAGTTGTCAGCTCAGTCCTTCTTTATGCGGCTCCGGTTTGGGCGGGGGCTCTCGCGACCAAAGAAACAAGGAGGAAACTTACATCAGCCTACAGACTCTGCGCTATAAGGACCATCAGTGGTTTTCGAACTATCTCTGACGAAGCAGCCTTTGTCATAGCAGGAATGGTTCCTATCGACATCCTCGCGAACGAGATGCAGAGAATCTACAATCGGAGAGGCTCGAGCCATCAAGAGGCTAGCGAAAGAAGAAGGGTTATAGAAGAAGAAAAAGCAGCTTCAAGAGCTGTGTGGCAAGATCGATGGGATAATGCGGTAAAAGGCAGATGGACCTATAAATTAATCCCCACCATCGACATTTGGATAAACCGAGCACATGGGAACTGCACCTACCACCTCACGCAGTTCCTGTCTGGCCATGGAGGTTATCGCAAATATCTTTACCGGTTTGGACACGATAGCTCTCCGTTGTGTCCAGAATGTCCAGACCAGGAGGAAGATACGGAGCATGCAGTCTTCTACTGTAGGCGATTTGAAAACTGGAGAAACGAACTTCCCAGTCCCCCATTCCTCATAGATCATATGGTACAATCTGAGGAAAAATGGATGGAAATTTGCGCGTTTATTACGCATGTGCAAATGCAGCTTCGAATTCAAGAACGAATACGTCGAGAAGCAGAAAGTACAGCATAATTTCCAGCCCCGCGAAGTAATCCCTAACGGCAGTCCCGCGGGGAGAGTGGTAGAAGTGTGTAGGGTGTGTGTTTAGTACGTAGGCGTATTCCTGAAATCGATTACTCAGGTTTGCGAATCGTGCATGCTAGTAGCACTCGGGCTATTAGTATCTATGAAGATTACACATCCCTGGCGCAACCGAAAAAAAAAAAAAAAAAAAAAACACACACACACACTCCCTGACTCTGATCTTACGAATCCCCCAGTCAAAGCTAACAAATATGAAATATGACACCTCGCTCCTAAATTCAGATCTCAATCCAAAAGCTAAAATAAACAAATGTGAAATATGACACCTCGCTCCGATGATGATTCCCCCAGCTAAACACTAACAACTAAGAATTCTGATCTCAGCACAAAAACAAATAAATAAACAAATGTGAAATATGACACCTCGCGCCACAAATTCAGATCTCAATCCAAAAGCTAAAGTAGACAGCCTCACCCCACATCTTACATCTCACTCTAACACATAGCACCGAATAGCACCTCAAGGGCTCTCACTCTAACACATAGCACCGAATAGCACCGGTCCCGGAACTCTCCTAAACCCACTACTTATAACAAATCCTACTATATATACAATACTTGTAAATTTCTACTTAAACGAAATAAATATGAATGAATGAATTTGTACTTTCTACCTACTTATGACTAAAAATACTTCTGGATTAGTTGGATTTATTTCCAAATATTCTGGATCATCTGTGATATGTTAAGCTATTCCTGGAGATCTTTCTTACCGGGTTATTGCACACTTTTTCTCGAATTAAATGATTGTTCTACTCCTCTGCAAATTTATTTCCAACTAGCTGGCCCTTCTGAAACTTTTAAAACAAAAAAATGTTCTTCTAAGGTATTTCTTTTTCCACAACTAACCGTATTGCTAGGAATTACTCAATTATAAAATATCCCCATTGCGAAACACACATTAATGATATACATACAACTAAAAACTGCATATGTACCTACAATACTGAAAATATGTAAACTCAATAACACTCATAACTTGCTGTACGGCCGGTCTACATACGACCTCTTGCTATAACGCCTTTTTTTTTTTACTTCTTTGTCGGATCACTACGCATGAGGTTCCAAGTTCGAATCCCAGAAAATACCAAAAAGTTTTTTCACGGTCCCACCTCTCGCGAGCGTCTGACAAACATCCGAGAGTATTATTGCCACGAAAAAGCTTCTCAAATCGCCGTTCGGATTCGGCATTAAACTGTAGGTCCCTTCCATTCGTGTGAAAAATATAACGCACACAACATGAGTGGTTGCGAGAAGCTAGGCCCTGGCACTTTAAAGAGCTGTTGCGCCAAATATTTGTATTTTTTTTTGTTTCCACTTTACGGCCAATATTTTTCGTTACAAAAGCCAACAGCCTAAAAAAATTTTAAAACACGATATCATTTTTCTAGCGAAGTCGAGTCGAGAGATTTACGAGATACCTCATTTTGCTACAGAACCACAAAAAATAGAAAGACAAAAAAAAAGCCGATAGATAGGGTAAAGGCGCTATACTCTGTCCAACATAAATTGGCAGTACAGGGAAGATAGGGATGATTGTCTCTCATTCGCACTCTTTTGTTTTCCGTAAGGTGCTATTCTAACAAAAGCTCTTACAGGGTTTCTGTGGTAAGCATTTCAAATTAGCAAAAATCTGAAAGAATATTATGTAGGGTTACCGTCCTTTTTTGGTTTGAAATTTTCATTTAATTTGTTTTATTTATAAAAAATACAAATTGCACAAAACTTAAAAAAAAATACACCACTTCAAAAAACAATTTTTAAAAAACTACCCGTCTTAAAAACACAAACTGCACAGTACACAAAAGAAAAATACACCTTTTAAAAATACAATTTACATAAAATCACTTAACTTCACATTAGTATCACAATCCAAATTTAGAAAAATACACGTAACATCAAAAAACTGATCGCGCGCTACGAAAACCTATGCAAATAACTTTTTCCTTAAAGAAAAGAGCTTACAATTTTTTAACTGCATTTTAACGTATTTTCCACACATTAAAAGAAATGCAAAAGATCAAAACAAGATCTCCACGATAACTCTTATCATTACGAACTTTTTTCAAAGCTCTAAAACCAAAAGCTCCTCAATAGAAACCCAAGGAAAAAAAAAAATTAACGAGTTACCAAACGGACACTGGTAACTCTGAATGCACATCAATTTAATGGGGGTTGAATAGCAGCAGCCGCAGGCCACAGCCAATCAGTGCACACTCAGATGTGCGTTGAATAAGACATCTTAATCTACGTCAGATGCAATTGGTAATTCATTGGCGGGTAAACACTTTTTATGGGGGGTTTCTTTCAATTTATTATGGTGCAAAAATATGGCACGGTACTGATTTTGGAAAAGCTTCCCCATAAGACGTGTACTGCCAATTTATGTTGGACAGAGTATAGTGGCCGGACAGTTAACACAAATCTTAACTTTGACTTCTTCTTATTTTTTAACTATTAAAGCTTTAGTGAAAAGGTTTGGATATATAAATAATGTAGATAATTTTTAAAAAGATAGTAAAACTCCTCAAACATATTTATTACTGTGGATAATTGTTTTATTAATTCTTAAAAAAGTTCTTTTTGCGCTAGTATCCGGACAGTAATATTTAGTGTCCGGACGTTTTAGTTTCAGAAGCCGGACACCAAAATTTCATATCAACTTTTAACGCTTTCTTTTTGATTAATGAAACATTTTATTTGGTTTTATACGAAAAAAATAAGATTTATTCACATTTTTGTTAACTAATTATTCACATAGTAAGTAAATAACAATAAATATATGTATATGTATTTATATACTCCTTAACTTAAAAAAAAAAAGAGTACATAAAAGATATTTAATATAAAGATACTTAGTTTTATAAAAGAAATTCAGTTCTAATCATATTTTTGTTAACAACTTAACATAGTTAATACATAACAATAAATATGAATGGATGTACATATATACTCTTTAACCAAAAAATAAAAAGGAATTCATAAAAGATATTTAATATAAAGAATACTGTCAAAGTGTCTAAACTTAATGTTTTAAATTCAGTCTAGTGCTTAACTAACAATTAAGAATACTTCTAGGTACACGTTTTAAAAGGAACGAAACATAATTCAAAATAAGTAAACATAAAATAAACATAAAACAAAATTGAAGCTTTAAATTATAAAAACAAAAAAAAAAAAATTATTAATGCAAAATATTCAGTAAAATTAATATTAAATTAAGCATAAATTTCGCTCCGTAAACTATTTATGGTATTTAAATATCACAGCAATAGTTGCAAATAAAATCGTTTGTGCTTGCGATATTGTACTCTATGTTTGCCATGGAGCTTGCCATATATTGCAAAATTCGCTTAACTCCAAAGTCAAATGGGATTTGTGTCCATCAACAAATAATATAACTGGACGTTTTACTTGGTCTGTCAGTAAGCGTTTATGTACACAATTAGCCACGTACTCATAAAATGTTTCACTGCGCATCCAACCGCTCTCGCTTTTTCCTAGGATCCAAGACTGAAGCATTCTTTCAACAATGTCCTTCGGAGGACGTTAGTATGGGAACACTACCATAGGTTCAAAGAGTTTTCCATCAGCCGAGAAAACAATTAGTTCGGTTAACGTTTCTTTTTCATTACCAGCACATGTTTGGTAAATATTTTGGTGCCATTACTTTGCCAGTTTTTGGACAAAGGCAAAAACTGCTTTCATCGCCGTTGAGGATCCTTGTTGGGTCGTGCATTATATCCTCCTGGTTTATGCTCTTTAAATAGTCTTCCAGCTCTTTAAACCATTTTAAAATATTTTCTTTTGTGACGACGGCCCTGCCTTTGCTTATGCTTTCAGCTTCTCTCATAGCCAAAGTAGGATTTATTTTCATAAATGATTTGAGCCATGTTTTACCTGGTCGATCATCTTTAAAAGGTGTTTCCCTTTTCGATTCCTTAATTAATTTTTGCACCGTATTAAGGAGGCCATTGGTCTTTAAGGGAAACCCACCTTTGCACATTTCGGTACTCCACTCAGCAATTTTACTTTCTTCTTCAGGTGTTAAGTAAGGATCTGGCCCCTTTTTTGTTGCCTTTTCACCAATTAGCCCTTTACCTTTTAGTCGGTCATGAAGAGTTGATCGACACAGACCATATTTAGCAGCTGCTTTTCTTAAACTCAAATTATTTATCCGAATATCTTCTAAAGCCCGTGTTAAACTGCTTTCCTCCATTCTTAAGTAATTAAATCTAAAAATATGACATATTTTAATGCGTAAAAAAACAATGTCCGAATACTAAACCTAATTTTTCAGTACCCGGACAGCCGGTTTCTCAGTTAAAAAACACTGTCCGCATACTGAAATTATTAAAGAAACATGCAATATTCTTTATTTAAATTAAGCAAAATATACATAGATATCGTTTAAAAGTATTAAAACATGAATTTAAAATTTGCATTCAAGTTTCAGTACCCGGACACTCTGTCCGGTAACTAAAATCAGTATAAAATTTGGGCTCCAGTATCCGGACACCAAATAATTTGCATAGAATTTAACAATTTTTTCCTTTTTTTTAATTGAACACAGAAATTATTTATATTTAACTAAAATTAAACCTAATTTGATGTGCAAATGCAATAAATAATGTTTAAAATACTTACATTTTGGAAATAGCGTCACTATTTTTTTTAGAGAAAAAACGCACTTAGCTGCACACTTCACGACTACAATGTACTAACTGATGCGTATTTCGCAAACCAGTTATCGCATCTATTGGAAACTACGTGGGTGTATGAAAAAAACATAGAGGGTTGTTTTTTTATGTATTTTCCACACTAAAATTGGAAAATTCTCTTATTTTTTGACAATAAACGACGAAGTGTCCGGATACTAGCACTGTCCGGATACTAGTGTAAGGTGACCATACGTCCCGCTTTCGGCGGGACAGTCCCGCTTTCGAGCTTTGTGTCCCGCTGTCCCCAAAGAACGCAAAATGTCCCGCTTTGAAAAAAGGCCACCCCATATTAAACTTGTTTCGTTCATTAAACTCATTCTCAGTAAATGTATATACTAAAAATAATATTGCTCACAGATAGACTTCCAGAGACAGCACAAAAAAAGAAAAACTAAAACCAAAAAACAGCAAAAAAAACAGACTTGAAATTGAAATACATAACTGGGTAGTTAATAGGTACCACTTTGTGCTCTGTCGCTTCGTGTACCGTGTCTGTATCTACTATGTATCTACTCGTATAATGTATCGTTTGTTTGAGAATGAGAAAAATGATGAACGAAGTATACTTTGATCGTTTTAAAACTGAAACGATTGCATTCGGTTTGAGAGAGTTCATAGGGCGTTTTAAGTGATACGCTTGGCTCAATATTTGCTTCAATATTTTTGTTTAAAGCCTTCCCAATTAGTTTTCGCGCCAGTTAATCTAGCCAGTCCTACTTTTTTAATCAAGCTTAACTTACGTCATGATGATTGGAGAATGATCAGAGGAGAGATCAAAGCTTTCTTCAACTTTTATACAGTTGCCAGATATTCCTTTAACAACAAAGAAATCGATCAGATCTGGTATCTTATTTCTATCAGTCGGACAAGATGTTGGTTTACCCGTCGAGTGAACATCACAACTGTATTGCATACCCGCATTATAAAGCGTTCTACCTTTCTAAGAGGCGTACCTTGAACCCCAGAAGGGGTGTTTCGCGTTGAAGACGCCACCAATAATAAAATTTGGTTTAAGGAAGTTGAAGATGTTTGTGAAATCATTTTGTTCAAGTTTACATCGCAGTGGACGATATACCACCTTGATCAAAAAGTTCCCGGAATTTATTCAGAAAATTAAAAATACAAGTTTATTCATCTAAATCTACATTGTCCCCTTCAAAGTAATCCCCATCGACTGCAACACACTTATGCCAGCGCTTGATCCAGTCTTCGAAACATTTTTTATATTCGTTTTTCGGTACGTCCATCAGTGCTTCCTGCGATTTTTACATTACTTCCTCTCGGCCGCTGAAATGCGTTCCCCGTAATGGTTTTTTAACTCGATTGAACAGAAAGAAGTCACAGGGAGCCAAATAAGATCAATTCGGTGGCTGTTGGATGGTATTTGTTGCATTTCTCGTCAAAAAATTACGAATAATGATGGCACTGTGCGACGGTGCGCTATCATGGTGCAAAATCCACGAGTTTTCTGCCCACAATTCTGGTCTCTTTCGGCGAATTGCTTCACGCAAACGTCTCATAACGCTTAAATAATACCCTTTGTTTACTGTCTGGCCTTCTGGCAAAAATGCATGATGCACTACACCGTTGTAATCCATGAAAACCGTGAGCAATGCCTTCTTTTTTGACTGAAAACGACGTGGTTTTTTTGGTCTCGGCTCATTTGGTGAACGCCATTCACTTGCCTGATGTCTGGATTGCGTGTCGTACTCATAAACCCACGTCTCGTCTCCAGTAATGATCCTTTTGATGAATGTGGGATCGGATTCAGCTTCGCAAATCATGTCTTTTGCGACGTCAGCACGGTCTCTTTTTGCATGAAATTGAGGTCTTTTGGCACCAACTTTGCTGCTACACGACGGAAACCCAAATCATTAACCAAAATGTCTTGGACGGATCCATAGGCAATGTTCAAGTTCTCCGCTATCTCTCTGATAGTTAATTTGCTGTTATTGACCAACATTTCTTTTACTTTATCAATGTTTTTGTCGGTTTTCGATGTCGATGGTCTGCCACTGCGTTCATCATCTTCGATTGACTCACGACCACTTTTGAACCGCTCGTGCCACTGGTAAACGACCGTTTTCTTTCGAGAATCGTTGCCGAAACACTTTTCCAACATTTCCAACGTTCGCGCACCATTAAATCCGTTTTTTAACTAACTAGTCTCTAACTAGTCTCTCAAAAATAAGCCGCAAGTTGAGCAGGAGTCTTTACGTTAAAGTTTGGATGGTTTCTTGCTTTGATCTCCCGTGGGTTGTCGGTTATGTACTTGCCATTAGCAATCATCGCCGCTTGACCATAAGACTGCACGCCAATATTCGAAGATTTTGTTTCTGTCACCTTTTCTCTACTACTACTACTACGTTTGTCTTTTTTCATTACCCGATCTTGAGTGAATATTGACGGATTTTCTATCTTTCGCTGCTCTTTTCGTAGCTATTTTGGATCTATTTTTAATTGGTATCGGATTCGGACGCATGGAATTTTTAAGCGTATCGCATCTTTTTTGGAGCTCTTTCGCCACTTCGAAATCTCGATAGTTCGAAGGATGTTTTCCTTTGCAGTTTGCAAAAGTGACTGGGGTTTGCTTATTTACACTCTTCCGAGAGATGTTTACCTGCGCATTTAACGCATCGCCGTTCTTTCTAGCAGTAAGTCTGCGTATGATTGATGCCTTGACAGCGCCTACAATGTGGATCGATCTGGAGCTCTTACGAATAGGTAAGAATAGTCTTAATACCATATATTACATCTTTATTTTCGTCTTGATCAAAACTTAGCATGAATAGTGGAAAATTACGCTTTACCAATTTTTCCTGATCTCCCTCTTCCTGATAATATTGACGGCATCAACAACTTTAAAGCCTTTGTCTTGAAGGTCGTTTATATCATCTTCTTTAGTGCACGAGGGGTGGAGTCCCCTTACTACAACACGCAGTGGTCTTTCTAACTTATCTCCTGGGCATTAAATTTTTGAGACACTGCTCGGTAACCGTCGGCATCATCGATATTGATTTTCCACGTATTGTTTCGAAGAGATGTCACCATAAACAACGATGCCAGCGTTCCTTTAAGGAGGCAATGCAACTTATTGTAGTCCGTAATTCCAACGACGTTTATCGGTGGCGGATGACGTCATTTTATTGGTTGTGGCATTTCTTGCAACTCCTTGCGGTTTCCATCTTTTTATGGCCCGACTTCCGGTGAGGAACCAGCTTTGCGTTTTTTGCTAGGCTGTTTCTTTTCTGTCGAATTCGTTTCACGTGTTAGCTCTTCTTCATCCGTCTGGTACTAAGTGAGCGATGTGGGCTAACAGTATTTTGTTTTTGTAAATACGTGCGGTAAACAAGATGGTCCCGAGTTTCGACACGTGGAATAAAATATCTTTATTCATTGAGACGGTACTCAGATCGAAAAAGAGAGAGGAGGAAGTAAATTTACCCTCAGTAAGTTTACCAAATCGATGAAAGCCTTACCGGCAAGATATTATAAACCCGCACCAGGAGAAAAATGTGAAAAAGCCGGTCCCCAGAGGGGATAGAAGACGACACCACTCTGAAGTAATGTATCCGGTTCCGTAGTGGATAGTGTCGTTTTGAAAAGGGGTTGAAGTTGGTAGAAGTCTCGCACTTCTCGTGTGCATTACCGTTTTTCCATTACCCCTTAGGCAAGAAAAATTATACTTTAAGTTAAAATAATTAAAAAAAAAAATTTATGTTTTGCCGAAATAAATGTACAGGTGTCCCGCTTTGAGAGGAAAAAATTATGGTCACCTTATACTAGTGCCTCTACCCTACCTACTCGGAAATCCTTTTTGGTGTAATTAGGCAATATATATTGTGGCGAATGGGTGCAAAAGGTTGCTAATTACATCTCTATACTCTCTCCAACATAAATTGGCAGCACACGTCTTATGGGGAAGCTTTTCCAAAATCAGTACTGTGCCATATTTTTGCACCATACTAAATTGAAAGAAAACCCCCATAAAAAGTGTTTACCCGCCAATGAATTACCAATTGCATCTGACGTAGGTTAAGATGTCTTATTCAACGCACATCTGAGTGTGCACTGATTGGCTGTGGCCTGCGGCTGCTGCTATTCAACCCCCATTAAATTGATGTGCATTCAGAGTTACCAGTGTCCGTTTGGTAACTCGTTCATTTTGTTTTCCTTGGGTTTCTATTGAGGAGCTTTTGGTTTTAGAGCTTTGAAAAAAGTTCGTAATGATAAGAGTTATCGTAGAGATCTTGTTTTGATCTTTTGCATTTCTTTTAATGTGTGGAAAATACGTTAAAATGCAGTTAAAAAATTGTAAGCTCTTTTCTTTAAGGAAAAAGTTATTTGCATAGGTTTTCGTAGCGCGCGATCAGTTTTTTGATGTTACGTGTATTTTTCTAAATTTGGATTGTGATACTAATGTGAAGTTAAGTGTTTTTATGTAAATTATATCTTTAAAAGGTGTATTTTTCTTTTGTGTACTATGCAGTTTGTGTTTTTAAGACGGGTAGTTTTTTAAAAATTGTTTTTTGAAGTGGTGTATTTTTTTTTAAGTTTTGTGCAATTTGTATTTTTTATAAATAAAACAAATTAAATGAAAATTTCAAACCAAAAAAGGACGGTAACCCTACATAATATTCTTTCAGATTTTTGCTAATTTGAAATGCTTACCACAGAAACCCTGTAAGAGCTTTTGTTAGAATAGCACCTTACGGAAAACAAAAGAGTGTGAATGAGAGACAAACATCCCTATCTTCCCTGTACCGCCAATTTATGTTGGACAGAGTATAATTACATATATTTCTTGTGAATCTTTGGCGATTTCGATACCCGTAGTATCGGTTATGGGCACACTTCCTCGGAGTTTATCGCGTTTTATAATGTTTTGAGAAGTACAGTCGAGAACGGATAAGTGCACAACGTCCGGGCATCGATTTGTTGTGCACATATCCGGTCTGTGCATTTATCCATAAGTGCAAATTTTTCCACTTGTATGTACTTACTTAGTAAGGTGCACCGTATTTACATACTCAAAAAAAGAAACTGCATATATTTATACTATTTGGAATTATTTTATTCCACATCAAAGCAACGACAAAAAAATCAAATTCGATTTTGAAATAAGTATATAATTGCATATATATATGTATGAACACTTGTACATACGTCCATGTAGATATTATATCCAAAATAAGATTATTAATACATACTACTACATACATAGTGGGGCGCCATGGCGTAATTGGTTAGTGTGCCGGACCACTGCGCGTGAGGTTTCAAGTTCGAATCCCAGGAAATACCAAAAAGTTTTTTCACGGTCCCACCTCTCGCGAACGTCTGACAAACATCCGAGACTATTGTTGTCTCGAGAAAGCTTCTCAAGACAAATTGCCCTTCGGATACGGCACTAAACTGTAGGTCCCTTCTATTCGTGTGAAAAATATAACGCACACAACATGAGTGGTTACGAGAAGCTATTCCCTGTCACTTAAAGAGCTGTTGCGCCAAATATTCCGACATCTCAGCTGGAGCCGTGTAGGGATTCCTAATGGTGAGTTGGAGTCAGTGGTGGAGGATCGAGAAGGATGGAGGGTCCACCTGAGCATCCTACCACCGCGACCCTCATGAAGGATTAGCGGGCCATTGAAAATGTATATATTTATGTACTATGTATGCAGTTTTAAGTGTTGCTTCTTAATTTTTTATTAATGTAAAAAAATTAAAAATTTGTATTTGCACTTATCCGTTTTAAAAACAGTGGAAAACTTTATTCGGGGTTTTGAAAAGTTGTTCACTTATGAGGAATTTGCACTTAAACGTTTTGCACTTATACGAACAAATTTGTACAGAAACCGCGCGAAATGGCTAGGGGCATCTAAAATTGTTGCCCTTGTGCGATTCTTCCACTCATCCGTTTTCCGCTTATCCGTTCTCGACTGTAAATGATTGGATGCATGTTAAAAATGACTTGCCTATACCGAGAATTGTCTTTGCGAATACATTTTCGGTCGATTTTTGATGAAAGCAACCCTTGGCTTTTCTAATCACTTAAAATCTACTTGTATCGTTGGACATGACTTTCATTATAAAAGAAGATGATTACACAACGCATAATGCACAACAAAGTTAACGTCGGAATCGTTAAGTTTGAATTTCCTAGACACGCGTTTTCCCCTTCTTGGTTTGAGACATAGGCGCAAAATTATAGACATCTGGGGTGGAATCGGCTAAGTTGATAGTTGACTGTTGACAATCAAAATCCAATGTTTTGCTCTGCGTAAGTTGATTATCAAGTTGATAGTCGTTTTCGAATTGTCGTTTTCATGTGATAGCTATTTAGGTGTCGTTTTCGCATATTTCAGTCGATTTCATTTTTAAGTAGGTACAATTTTATGTGATTGAAGTTCAGTGGATAAAAAAAATGTTTACGTCGATAAAATTATTCAACTATGTCATAATGAAAAACAAAAACGATTATAAATACGTGAGGTTACTTCGAATTAATTTAAGGAACGCATTGTTAGCTTGTGTCCTTAAAGATGAAGGATTAAATCAATTTGTAATTAGTACATACATTTATTATGCCCAATTTATGTACTTACATTTTAGGAAATTTGAAAATTTCCTCGAACGCAATTTAAAAATGTACTCATAAACACAATATGACGATTTAATAATGAGCTTTTTTACGTCAGTTTATTAGGCTTGACAACGTAAAAACAAAAAATTTGCGTCGCGTTGCCAAGGCTAAAGAAAAATTTGTTGATCGTTTTACACAGAGCAAGGAGCAGTTGATAATCAAAAACGACAATCAACAAAACGACTATCAACTATCAACTTAACCGATTCCACCCCTGATTTTAAAGAATCTTAGTAGCCACTAACTATAATCTCTTCAACTTTAAAGCCGGAATATGAATTTCAGCCGCTGGTTGGCTGAAATTTGAATTTGAAAAACTGAAAAAGAATGGCGGATGACAGATGGTTAAAAGCCCACTCTAAAAGTTAAAAGGTGCCTTTGGTGGTTTTAAAATTAGCGCGAGGTGATAACTATACAATGGGTTTTATGCCGATTATGTTATATGTAGGAAAACACAAATATTGACTTTGTTATGTGCTAAAATCATTTTAAAGTGTACCTTTGCGACTATAATTTTGGGCGATAGTTTTTAAGTGTATTGTAATATTCTCGCTGGGGTTCGTTTAAATAAAACTGTCTTTTGTGTATTTTAACCGTTTATTTATTATCAGTCACCATCTTTGCTTTGACACAATATTCAATCACTTTATTCTTTATTTATTTCAAATTAAACTGTCTCCACAGACTTGCTTTCAATCACAATGTCGCTTATTTTCACCACTTGTTCGAGTCTTTCTTTCAATTGCTGTATTCACCTTATTAACAACTGTACCGACAGTGGTTGTGGTCGGTGTATTTATATAAAATTGCAAGAGGTTTCTCGGGGGTGAACTTATGATCGTGGAACAATTGGGATATTGTGGAACATTAGCACATCCGGTTAGGTGGGAATATTTGCTGCTAGCAGGTTTCGCGTTGCTAAAGTTTGGAACACAGTGTTTTATTTTGGTACACAAACCATGCAGTGCTGTGAGTCTATGCTACACTGCCCCCTGTAAAACCTCTAAACATGTAAAACAAGATCATCTGGATTACTGCCATGGTAACGATGAAGAGGATCCAGGTGGACAATTTTCATCTTGCCTCTAACTCCACGCTGTATCCGGAAGACGACGTCATTGATGCGTGTGACCTTTTTATAAGGGCCTTTTCAGTCTTGCTGCAGCTTAGGTGACCTCCCCTTTTGCCGGTGTGGGCAAACTTAAACTTAAACTTAAATAAACTTATGTCTCGGATCCTTTCCCTGAGGTCTGCCACGTAGTCCTCTTCACATTTGGGCTCATCGTTAGGGGATCCAAACTTCAGCTCTCTAGGTAACCGGACTGCTCGACCAAACAAGACTTCAGAAGGCGTATATCCAGTAGTACTGTGCACTGCATTTCGATAGGCCATCAAGAAGAGAGGAATTTGTCGATCTCAATCGCGCTGGTGGTCCTCTACGACCTTGGAGAGATGTTCGTTTAAGGTTCTGTTGAAGCACTCTACCATCCCGTTGGATTGTGGATAAAGCGGAGTCGTCCTCGTCTTTTTAATTCCTACCTGTTTCGTCCCTGGTCAGAATGCAGTTCCATAGGCGCGCCAAATCTGCTCACCCAGTTGCTGACGATCTGCCATACTTACTTTACTTACTTATGTCCTGTATCCCCTTGTGGGTCCTAGGGCCTCTACTACGCCTACGCGCCATCGTGTACGGTTTCTGGCAATGTGTCTGAGTTCTCCCCAACTTTTCCCTAACTGCCGTGCCTCCTTCTCGACTGTTCTGCGCCATGTTTTCCGCGGACCGCCAGGTCTTCTGCCATCCTGAGTTAGAGGGTTCCATTGCATAGCATGGTTCGCTATGGAGCTGTCACCCTTTCGGAACGTGTGACCAATCCACTGCCACTTCCGCCGTTGGATAGTTGTGCCTATTGGTTCCTGACCCGTTCTCTCGTAAAGGTGTTCGTTAGAGATACGATTGGGGCAGAAAATCCTTAAGATATTGCGCAGACACCTATTAACGAACGTTTGCAGCTTTCTGGTGATAGTAGTGGTCACTCTCCACGTGCTGCAACCATATAGCAGCACGGATTCAACGTTGGAGCGGAACAGTCTTATTTTGGTGCTCAAACTGATTGCATTGCTTCGCCATATTTTGGACAACATCCCGAACGCGGACTTTGCTTTGGCGATCCTGTTGGTTATATCCAGTTCGGTTCCACCATCGGTCGAGACAATACTCCCAAGATACTGGAAATCCTCTACTCTCTCTACCGGTTGTCCAGCAATGCATATTTGAGCCGATGAGTTAGTTCCAAGGCTGATGATTTTAGTTTTTGTCGTATTAATTTTCAGCCCGACGACACCTGCCTCCCTCTCCACATCTGCTGTCATTTGGTGGAGGTCCATAATTCTGTGGGAGAGTAAGCATACATCGTCTGCGTAGTCAAGATGTTTCAGTTGAGATGTAAGAGTCCATCGAATTCCTCCGTTTCCCGTCGACAAAGCTGCATGAAGCACATCGCTAATCACCAATAGGAATAATATTGGTGAAAGGATACAGCCTTGTCTTACCCCACTTTGGATCTCAAATTCCTCAGACAACCTTCCCCTGTGCAGAACGTGACATTTGGAGCCTTCATATGTAGCTTTGATAATAGCAATTAGTTTATCGGGAATGCCTCTCCTGCGTAAGGCACGCCAAATAAACTCCCTGTTGACACTATCGAACGCCTTCTCAAAATCGATGAACAGCAGGTGCAGTGGCGATCGATATTCAACACACTGTTCGATGATAATCCGCAGGGTGTTGATGTGGTCGGCACAGGAGGATCCAGAGCGGAAACCTGCTTGTTCGGCATCGAGTGTGTCTTCGAGATGTTGTTTGATTCGCTCAAGGATGATTTTAGCTATTATCTTAGCTACAGCAGGCAGCACGCAGATACCCCTCCAGTTTCCGCACTCCATTAAATTTCCTTTCTTAGGAAGCTTGACGATCATTCCCTTTTTCCACTCGTTAGGAAAGCTCTCAGCTTCCCAAGCTCTATCTATAAGTGGAAGCAGAAGCTCAGCCGATGTTGTTGGCGTTGCTCGTAAGAGCTCTGCTGGAATACCGTCAAGTCCTACCGCCTTGTTGGTATTGGATCTGCCATGGCTCGTTGGTTCTGATCCAGTTGAAAGTGCTTGAGGATCATGTCCCTTACTTCCACCAACCTGGCTGATGAAACAGGCCTCGCAGATTCCTCTTCAGTTATTGTGGAGATAGAACATTTCGGAACACATTTATCAATGGCCTCCCCTTGTTTTAGTTTGGTGTCGTAGTTCTTTATGTTCATGGGCCTTACTGGAATCAGGCTTTGGCTCTACTAAAACTTTCCCCACGATGTAGTTTGGGGAATTCCTTTCTAAATCTGGCTCCAACAGATAGAATCGGTGGTTTCCAGGATCACCCCCTAGTTTTGTGCAAATGATAGTCTCGGAAGATGGTGGTAAGACTTCGTCCTTGCTGAGAATAGTCCTTGTACATGCTGCATTCTCGTTTCCGTACACCATTGGAATCTCTACGTTCCGGTACCGCAGAACTAGCATCCCGATGTCCATAATTACGTCATATTATTCCATGAAGTCCACTTCGATGATGAATTCATCACAAATGTCGGCCGCCAGGAACGCATGGGAAAAGGCCAACCCTGCTAGTTGTAGCGAGAGACGAACTTCTTCATATATTTTCGCCGATTCCCTTGTCGCAGTCCTAAGGCAGTAACAGCTGGTGTTGTGCAGCTATGACTTCCGGACGAGATCTCTTCTCACAATGGAAGCCGTGGCGCCGGTATCGATAGTAGCCATGCACCTGTTTTTGCCAATGAATGCTTCCATTGTTAAACTCTTGTTGCACCGTTTGGTTTCAGAGACCTGAATGTTGGTCTTTGGGGCGTCAATCCCAATAGCCAACTTCTGCCCCACGAAGCTGGCTCTTAGGCGTTTCCCGACTCCTGGTTTCGAGGAGCCTGGCCATCAGGATGGATGTGTCCCTGTTGAATGGTTCTCCGTTGCGTCGCCTATTCGCACAATGTGGACATTTTCCGCGTCTGGGTTTCTGCATTGCCGTTGTAGGTGTCCTATTTTATTGCAGTTCCAGCAACGAATTTGTCCTCCGCGAGCGTTGTTTCGGTCTTCGATGTTCATCCTCTGGCAAGAACATTCGATGGCGGCTACTTCCCTCACACGGTGGATTCCCTGACAGGCCTGGTCTGCCGCCTCCATTGTCAGAGCAAATGCCAAAGCTTCGGCGAGCTTTTTCCTTCCAGCCATTTTTACCGCCGTTTGTAGTTTCGCATCAGCTATGGCATGGGTAAATGCTTCGGTCGCCATCTCGTTAATGATCTCCTCGCCGGCATTTGGGTAGGACAAATGTGCCAGCCGCTCGATATCTGCTTGTAAATGCTGGAGCGGCTCACCCTTCATCTGGACCCTTCTGTGCAACTGGATCCTATATACTTGCTGCATGTGGTCGTCCCCAAATTGCATCTCAATAGCTTTCACCAGGCTTTCGTAGTTGCTTTGTTTGTCCTCGGGAATGGTTTGTAGTACCTCTGCAGCTGATCGTCTAAGCGCAAGCGTAAGGGCAATGGACCTTTCTTCATCGTCCCAGTTGTTCGTCATTGCCGCAGCTTCGAACTGCCTCTTATATATCGGCCATGATGTCTGTGTATCGAAGACGGGAGGCTGCATCTCTTTCCTTCTCGGGCAGTCGGTTGAATACTCCCGAACTTTCTGTTTCTTCACATGTTCGAGTTCCCTTGCCATATTCTGGAATCTTCCTTCAACAGTCTCAATTTTTGTTTGAACATTCTCGAATTTTGTTTCAACATTCTCGAATCTTCCTTCAATGGCTGTTTCAAATGTCTCAACTTTGGCCTCTACATTTTCAATCTTAAATTTTTTTTTCAATTTCCATTTCAATTTATTTCAATATTAATTCAGAATACAGAACAATAAAATAGATGTAATAAAATTTAACAAAATTAACTTAGAATTAATAAAGTAGCTGCAATCTATAGTTCTAAGGGAACTAGAGGCGAAAGCAGCAATAATAACAACACTATGATAACAATAAAAGATTTAGTACAGAATGTAATGGGGTCATAACAAGATTTAGTGCCAATTTTTAAGAAAAAAAAAAAAAAAAACAATTTAAACAATTACACCAAGTAGACCACAAATCTTCTTATAGTTGAGGTCTAAAAGCCGAATTTTATTGCTTCTAATATGATAGGGTAACTTATTAAAAATTGTCGTAGCAGATGACGTAAAGAAATTAAAGAAAATTTGCAGATTGTGATAAGGTACTAAACCGAGATTTAGATTATTTATTCTGAGACGATAACTAGAAGAGCACCTGTTTAAAAGATAGCTTGATCTCACTAAGAATAACTTTAAAACTTTATAACAATAAAGATGTTTCAGAGGTGGAACTTTAAGACTTCTGAAGTGCATTAAACTACTTGTATGACGGCTTTAATTACAATTACAATTACAATTACATTACAATTATACGAATAACGTGATTTTGAGAAAAAAAGGAGCGGGTACAACTTGTTGTAATACGTACCACCCCAGGAAACTATGCCATATTCAAGCTTAGAATGAACTAAGCCATAATAGATACACCTAAGAAGATCGCGAGAGCAATATGAATTTAGAACGTAAATCTGCCTAGTGACAGCCATAAGATACTTCTTAAGGGCATCGGAATGGGCCGACCAGCTCATCTTTAAGTCCAGCAAAACACCAAGATACTTAAGGGATTTAACACTCTCAATATTAAAACATTTGTCAGAGCCCAAACGTGACTCAAAAAATTGTCTGTGCCTCTACTTCCGAGTAGCAGATATCTTTAGAATGTTTAAATTTGTAGCAGTTTGCACAGTGAAAAAGGAATGGTCCAAAGTCAGCTTCCTTATCACTTGCATTGCATTTATGTATACTGAAGTGGCAGGCAGCGAAGGATAGAGCAAAGCAAAACGTGGTGAAAAAAATGCCTTGGGTGCAATAACAACATGCAGGTATATGATATGTATATTATTCGCTGGGTTATACCATAGATAATAGAAATATGTATTTCTCTTGTATGTAGTTACATTCAAAGCAAAAATTTACAGATATATGTTTGGTGTGTACAAGTGCCCGTATATAAAAAAAAATGTAAATTTAAGATGCCACCAATGATAAAGTTGCATTGTCTCCTTAAAGGAACTCTGGCTTCGAAACAATACGTGGAAAATCAATGTCGATGATGCCGACGGTTACCGATCAGTATCTAAAAAATTGAATGCCGAAAAGATTCAGTGGTATACTTATGAAAATAAGTTAGAAAGACCACTGCGTGTTGTAGCAAGGGGACTCCACCCCTCGTGCACTAAAGAAGATGTAATGCACGACCTTCAAGACAAAGGCTTTAAAATTCTTGATGCCGTCAATATCATCAAGAAGGAGAAGCAACAGTCGGAGGGAGATCATGAAAAATTGGTAAAGCGCGGACTTCCACTATTCATGCTTAGTTTTGATAAAGACGAAAATAAAGATATTATATATGGTATCAAGACTATTCTAAACATCGTGGTCAAAATCGAACCCATGCGTAAGACCTCCAGATCGATCCCACAGTGTAAGCGCTGTCAAGGCTTCAATCACACGCAGACTTACTGCCAGAAAGAGCCGCGATGCGTCAAATGCGCAGGTAAACATCTCTCGGAAGAGTGTCACCTAAACAAGCAAACCCCAGCCACTTGTATAAATTGCAAAGGAAAACATCCTGCGAACTATCGAGGTTGCGAAGTGGCGAAAGAGCTTCAAAAACGCCGCGATACGCTAAAAAATTCCATGCGTCCGAATATGAAACCAATCAAGAACAGACCCAAAATAGCTACGAAAAAAGCAGCGAAAGATAAAAAGTCCGTCAATATTAACTTAAGATCGGTTAATGATAAAAAATCCAAAAGTAATAGAGATAAGGTAACAGACGCAAAATCTCCGAATATTGGCGTGCAGTCTTATGGTCAAGCGGCGAAGACAGTTAAGGGTACGTACACGACCGACAACTCAGGGGAGATCAAAGCAAGAAACCGTCCAAACTTTAATGTAAAGACTCCTTCTCAAGTTGCGACATTGAAAAATAGTGATAGAGGCAGTTCAGAAGATCATGTATCCAATGTTTTTTCCCTAATTCTTGCGAAACTTGAAGAGCAATGCAAAACAAATAAACTAATTTTCGAGAGACTAGTTGCACTAGAAAACAACATTCATAACACGCGCACTTCAACCAGAATATGAAAGAAACGCTTAAAATTTTTACTTGGAACGCTAACGGGCTCATACAAAGACTCGACGAGTTAGAAATATTTATGCGAGAGAAAGATATTGATATATGCTTGGTCTGTGAAACTCATCTGAAAAAGCAATCGAATATTAAGATAAGGGGATATAGCGGATATCACGCCTTCCACCCATCGGAAAGAGCCAGAGGCGGATCATCTTTGAATTACAATTGAATTAGAAGCAATGCAAGTAAGCACGGTACGCGTTAGAAATAGACATTTTGCTTTCAACATTTCGTCTATATATTGTCCACTGCGATGTAAACTTGAAGAAAGTGATTTCACAAACATCTTCAACTTCCTTAAACCAAATTTTATTATTGGTGGTGACTTCAACGCGAAACACCCCTTCTGGGGCTCAAGGTACGCCTCTCAGAAAGGTAGAAAGCTTTATAATGCGGGTATGCAATTCAGTTGTGATTTTTACTCGACGGGTAAACCAACATATTGGCCAACTGATAGAAATAAGATACCAGATCTGATTGATTTCTTTGTTGTTAAAGGAATATCTAGCAACTGTATAAAAGTTGAAGAAAGCTTTGATCTCTCCTCTGATCATTCTCCAATCATTATGACGATAAGCGAAGCTTTGATTAAAAAGGTAGGACTGGCCAGATTAACTGGCCGAAAACTAATTGAAACGGCTTAAAAAAAGATATTGAAGCAAATATTGAGCTGAGCGTATCACTTAAAACGCCCTATGAACTTGAAGTTGAAGTAGATCGCTTCGTCGAAATCTTACAGGATGCCGCGTGGAAGAATATTCCCAAACCAAAGAGAACCCCGGCCAGTTACATTCAAATTTATCCGCAGGAAATAAAAGAGATGATTAAGGAGAAGAGAAAAGCGCGTAAAAGATGGCAACAAACTCGGGCTCCGCAACATAAAGCACATCTTAACCGTTTGTGCATCTCACTAAAAAGATCTATTAAAGACCTTAAGAATAATGAAATACAAACTTACCTAGAAAGCTTAACGGCAGAAAAAGATTCTAACTATTCGCTTTGGAAGGCTATAAAAGGTATTAAAAAACCTCAAATTCAAGCCGCGCCAATTAGGAAAAATCAAGACGAATGGGCCAGGCATGATAAAGAGAAAGCGCAAGTTTTTGCCGCCCACCTGGAAGAAACTTTCAAACCATTTGATGGACAAGCTCTTATTGAAAATATAAATACGTCGTATATAGACAATAGCGTAATAAGAAATGCAACGCTTACCGAACTTAAGGAAGAAATAAAGAAACTTAAACCTAAGAAAGCTCCTGGATACGACCTAATTACGGGAGAGGTTCTTAAAGCACTACCAAGAAAAGCTCTAATTAAGCTTCTGTTCATTATAAACGCCGCGATTAGACTAGAATATGTTCCCAGTCAATGGAAAGTCGCCGAAGTTATAATGGTCCTTAAGCCTGGAAAACCGCCCAATGAAAAAACGTCTTATAGACCGATTTCGCTTCTTCCAATTATATCCAAAGTGTTCGAGAGAATATTGGTTAGGCGAATACAGCCGGTAATAGAAGAAGGGCATCTCATCCCTGATCATCAATTCGGATTCAGAAGTAAGCATTCTACAGTTGAACAAGTACATCGAATAACACATGTATTCGAAAAATCACTTGAAGAAAAAAAGATTTGTTCAAGCGTATTCCTTGACGTTTCTCAACCCTTTGACAAGGTCTGGCACGAAGGCTTAAATTTAAAATTACGACAAATTCTGCCAGAGCACCTATATAATATTTTGAAGAACTACCTTACGAATAGACTATTCCGCGTCAAATGTGGAAACGAATATTCTGATTTTAAGGAAATAATGGCTGGGGTGCCGCAAGGAAGCGTTCTTGGTCCAGTCTTATATCTATTATACACTCGTGATATACCGCAAGTAGAATGCACTGAGCTAGCTACATTTGCCGACGACACTGCTATCTTGACAGTAGGTAAAACGGTCGAAGATACTACAGAAAAACTGCAAGAAGCTTTGAATAGAGTAAATGAATGGCCAAAGATTTGGCGAATCGCACTCAACGAGACCAAATCTGTTCATGTAAATTTTACTTATAAAAAAATAAATAATTTGCCGATCTTTTCAAACTCGGTTCAAATCCCGTTTGCAAACAAGGCTAAGTATCTTGGAATGACACTTGATACAAAGCTGAAATGGAAAACGCACGTTAAGAAAAAACGCAAAGAACTAGATAACAAATATCGAGAAATGTATTGGTTACTTGAAAAATATTCCAAGCTTAATATATATAACAAACTGCTTTTATATAAGCAAGTGCTAAAGCCTGTATGGACATATGGTATACAACTCTGGGGTTGTACCAAAATAAGTAATATTAAAATTTTACAAACTTTTGAAAACAAAGTGCTAAGAGGTATTGTAAATGCGCCATGGTATATCAGAAATAGCGATATCCACAGAGACCTTGGCGTTAAAACAATCGAAGACGAAATTCAAACCTACGCGAGAAAGCATAGAAGTCGACTTGAAAGTCACGTAAATATTACAGTCCTCCAACTTTTGGAAGAAAGAAATTTACTGCGCCGTCTACAAAGAACCAAACCTTTAGACTTAGCGCGATAAGTAACCGCATCTAAACTGCGGAGCTGGCAGGAACTTCTAATGGGAAGGTACCTGCAAAACGTCATTATTTCGCGAAACGAAAACTACTTGATAAGTCGAATACTTAGTTGTAGTAAAAATAAAAACAAGTCTGTTTTGAAGGGAGGTTTTTTAGTGGCTAAGAATCCCACACTACTATGAGCACGCGCTGTCGATCCTCATAGTGTCTTGTTGAAGATTTTCACCTACCCTCGAAAAAAAAAAAAAAAAAAAAAAAAATACCAATGATAAAGCGAAAAAAGATTCGTTTTATTTTGATTTTTGTACGGTATTAGATGAGACTTCCGCAAAATGTAATTTGTGACAGGTACATATGTATATGCAAATCAAGCATCCTTTGGTGACATTAGTTTCTGGGGTAAGTTTATTTTTTGAATTATTGGGTCGAAATATTTTTAATGGTTTTATTACTTATATGGATAGTATGTGCATTGTGCATACATCAACGCATGTGTATTAACGAATTACCTACGAGTACATTTTACGATACAAGAAGTCAATAATATAATAATTTATTGATAGATAAAACAAAAAGATGTAAATTGTACTTTATTATCATAGTAAGTGAATAATTTTTATTCGTAAAAAAATTACTCTCATACATTCGGATTCACAGGTTATATTCACAGTGAATAAGAAATCACGTTCACAGTTATAGCTGTGAACATAAATTCACGACTTAGCCCAACTCTAAAAATAATCATTAAATTTATCGGCAATGACCTTGGAATTGGTAATGATGACATCATTCTCTTTTATCATTTGGATTTGTTCGATTTGAGATGATTTGTTTTGTATTGCTTTGACCAATTTCCATTGTTTTTAGAATCACCTCTGATCTCACTAAACTTGCTTAAATAAAAATTGTTTTTGCATAACATAACTTCTTTAGAGATGCGTTTACATAATTGCTTGTAAGCTGTAGTGATACTAGCATTATTCGGATATTTAACCTTTTTTTTATAAAGCTTGTTCTTCTCTTTAACTTTGTTGCGCAAATCAAAAGATATCCAAGGTTTTAGTTTTTTTAAATTTAGCTTCACGTTTTTTTACAAAACTCGAGCATAGTTGGACATACTTATTTAAAGTATCAATAAAACCGGAGTATGCTTTGGAAGGATCATCTTCATTATGTATATTATCGCAAAATTCAAAACGAAGTAGACTATTGAGTGCCTCGTAATCAGTTTTAACGAAAGAAAAGTAGGAAGGATTTTTGTTACAAGTTGAAGCAAAAACATTTTCCAAGCTTAAACACGTCATGCAATGATCAGTTAACTGCAGATCAAGAACAGAGCTACTTAGAAGGAGATTGTCGGAGTTACGAAAGCGAACCATTATGTGATCAATGCATGTGCTGGAAGAGTCTGAAATACGAGTTGGTTTATTTATACATGGCTCCAAACCGTAAGAAGACTGTAAAAATAAATAATTGTCTACCAGAATAGAGTTTTGTAGAATATCTAAACTGAGATCGACCGATAAAATAATATCGTTGGATGACTCACTTGATAACAAGTTTTCGAGCTCTTCATAAATCACGTTATAGCAGAGAGTACGGTTGGCCTGTATCGGGAGCTGGAGAAAATGTCTTCCCCGGTTGCTGATGCAAACCAGGCTATCCAGGAGCTGCGAAGACACAGTATGAACAAGAGCGCAAACATTTTCAAAATAGCCGCCCAAAAGAAGGAGGAATGCTCAGGAGATTCGTTCGCCAAAGTTCATTAGCAATGCTCATGGCCAGCTTCTTGTGGATGACGACAAAACTCTGCAGAGGTGGCGACAGTATTGTAAAGAGCTTTTAAATGAACAGTTTCCCCGGCTATACTTTCCAAGAGCCACCCCTAACTGAGAAGAAATACCCGACATTAAAGTCGAAGAAGTTAGTGAGGCGGACAAATACGAGTATTCTGAAAAACGAAAAGCGGTTGGGCCAGACGAGTTGCCCTCTGAGATCTGGAAAAAGATGGGAGACATCGGGTTCAGATGGCTCAGAATTCTCATCTCCAAATTTGTGAGGTGATCCAATGCCGAATCAATGGAGGGAAAGTTACCTTCTCCCTGTATACGAAGGGAAGGGTGATACGCGAAACTGTGATAACTACCGTTCGATCAAGCTGATGTCACACACCATGAAGATCGTTGAGCGGGTATTAGGTGGCCGACTGCAAAAAATAATACGGCTATCTGATGATCAGTGCGGGTTTATCACGGGTAAATCAACCACAGATGCAATCCAAAGTATAAGGATCATAATGGAAAAACATCGTGATTCCTTAAGGGATTTGCATATTGTATTGGTTGACTTTGAAAAGGCATTCGACAGACAACCACGAGGGGTTCCAGAAACCTATGTACAGATGACCTGCATTGCGATTGATCGGGAAACTACTGACTGCCCAAAACTTGGCTTGGGCCAGTAGCGCAACAATCAAGTTCGTGATGAAGTGCTTACTTTACCTCCTAGTGGTGATCCCCGGGCAACTATACGTATAAACCCTTATACGTAAAAGCCAAAATTGTAAGTGCGGGTTGTCTAGAGCCTTGATTCTAGGCTAGGTAACGTGGGCCAGCAACCTGCGTTACTGAAACCAGTTCTCTACAGAAACCGACACTATGCCTCGAATAAGGGCTGATCACATGTTGACGACTTTTGGCTATTGTACCCGGACAAAGATAGGTTTCTCGAAAGTAAAGACGCTTCTCGACTCGGGAAGCGAAGGTCCTTACAATACCAGATTCTTCCAACTGGAAAAGGAATTCATGCGATATAAACTGGACATTTTGGGGGTAAGTGAAGTAAGATGGTTAGAAGCGGGCGAGTACCAGTCTCAAACGCGTAACACTGTACTACTCTATTCTGGAAGACCATCCGGAAATCCGCGGGAATATGGAGTCGGACTACTGCTAACAACAACAGCACGCAAGGGCCTGATTTCCTGGCAGCCTCATGGTGATAGGATTTTGACGGCCAGATTCCGGACTAGAGTACGACGCGTCACCATCATACAGTGTTACGCCCCAACGAATAGTTCGTCTGAGGACGAAAAGGAGAGCTTCTACAATCTCTTAAGCGCCGTCTTCAACACAACACCAAATGGAGACATTGTCATAGTGATGGGGGATTTGAATGCAAAGGTAGGCAGCGACAACGAAGGGCTCAAGCATGTAATCATGAAGCATGGACTAGGCAACCGCAATGACAACGGCGAAAGGTTTGTGGATTTCTGCAATGCCAACCGCCTTGTGATAGGTGACACCATGTTTGAGCACAAGACCTGCCACAAAGTCAGCTGGGTTTCCAACGACAGGCAAGCAACCTCCAACCAAATTGACCATTTTGCCATCAGCCGCCGCTTTAGAAGTAGTCTCCTGGACGTCCGAAACAGGTGACGGGCAGATGTGGGGATAGTACGTGATCACCATCTTATGATAGCTACTCTCCAACTACGCACTGCTGCAGTTTGAAGATCCCACGACAACACAAGAATGCCCAGGTTCAACATCGATAGACTTAGTGATCCCTCAGTGCGCCAACAATTAAGGGAGCACTTTTCGCAAGGTGATTCAAATGAAGATCGCCGAAGATATTATTTAATACCTGCATCCCATCTTCCTTGTTACAAAGAAGCTTGTCCTCGTTGCTTCCACACCTTTTCGCAAGGTGTGGAAGCAATCAGCAGCTCAATGCCCGCAACCATCCAAGACCATTGGTGTGCTGTGAAAAATGTTTTTACATCTGGTGCTGAAAGAATTGTCGGTCGATCGCAGGGAAGACATAGGGCGTGACTTTTCGAGGATACCTGGAGACGGATTGGCGAACGAAAACAGCTGAAAGCTCGCGTTGCAGCTACCCCAGCAGCAGGGAGAAGCGAGCTAGAGTCCCTATATCGCATGAAGATGAGAGAAGTTCAGCGTAGCGTGCGACGTGACAAGCGCAACTACATCAACGCGCAAGCAGCACGGAGGTGCGACAGCAGGACTGTCTACAGAATCACGAAAGAGCTGACAGGTGGTCGCAGCTCCAGCCAACACCCAGTGAAAAGCCTAGACGGCTCCTTGCTCATTTCGGATGAGGACCAGCTCAGGAGATGGAAAGACCATTTTGCTACGGTTTTGAACCGTGTATTCGCTAGCGATATGCTCCCAAATCAGACTGAGCTGCCCGAGGTGAGAAGTTCCCGAATACGCACCACGACTCCCAGTAAAGATGAGATCATTACCGCGATCAAGGCACTCAAAACCAACAAGGCGGTAGGACTTGACGGTATTCCAGCAGAGCTCTTACGAGCAGCGCCAACAACATCGGCTGAGCTTCTGCTTCCACTTATAGATAGAGCTTGGGAGGCTGACAGCTTTCCTAACGAGTGGAAAAAGGGAATGATCGTCAAGCTTCCTAAGAAAGGAAATTTAATGGAGTGCGGAAACTGGAGGGGTATCTGCGTGCTGCCTGCTGTAGCTAAGATAATAGCTAAAATCATCCTTGAGCGAATCAAACAACATCTCGAAGACACACTCGATGCCGAACAAGCAGGTTTCCGCTCTGGATCCTCCTGTGCCGACCACATCAACACCCTGCGGATTATCATCGAACAGTGTGTTGAATATCGATCGCCACTGCACCTGCTGTTCATCGATTTTGAGAAGGTGTTCGATAGTGTCAACAGGGAGTTTATTTGGCGTGCCTTACGCAGGAGAGGCATTCTCGATAAACTAATTGCTATTATCAAAGCTACATATGAAGGCTCCAAATGTCACGTACTGCACAGGGGAAGGTTGTCTGAGGAATTTGAGATCCAAAGTGGAGTAAGACAAGGCTGTATCCTTTCACCAATATTATTCCTATTGGTGATTTGCGATGTGCTTCATGCAGCTTTGTCGACGGGGAACGGAGGAATTCGATGGACTCTTACATCTCAACTGAAACATCTTGACTACGCAGACGATGTATGCTTACTCTCCCACAGAATTATGGACCTCCACCAAATGACAGCAGATGTGGAGAGGGAGGCAGGCGTCGTCGGGCTGAAAATTAATACGACAAAAACTGAAATTATCAGCCTTGGAACAAACTCATCAGCTCAAATATGCATTGCTGGACAACCGGTAGAGAGAGTAGAGAATTTCCAGTATCTTGGGAGTATTGTCTCGACCGATGGTGGAACCGAACTGGATATAGCCAACAGGATCGCCAAAGCAAAGTCCGCGTTCGGGATGTTGTCCAAAATATGGCAAAGCAATGCAATCAGTTTGAGCACCAAAATAAGACTGTTCCGCTCCAACGTTGAATCCGTGCTGCTATATGGTTGCAGCACGTGGAGAGTGACCACTTCTATCACCAGGAAGCTGCAAACGTTCGTTAATAGGTGTCTGCGCAATATCTTAAGGATTTTCTGGCCCAATCGTATCTCTAACGAACACCTTTACGAGAGAACGGGTCAGGAACCAATAGGCACAACTATCCAACGGCGGAAGTGGCAGTGGATTGGTCACACGTTCCGAAAGGGTGGCAGCTCCATAGCGAACCATGCTATGCACTGGAACCCTCTAACTCAGGATGGCAGAAGACCTGGCGGTCCGAGGAGAACATGGCGCAGAACAGTCGAGAAGGAGGCATGGCAGTTAGGGAAAAGTTGGGGAGAACTCAGACACATTGCCAGAAACCGTACACGATGGCGCGTAGGTGTAGTAGAGGCCCTAGGACCCACAAGGGGATACAGGACATAAGTATGTACAGATGATCATGGACATGTACGAAGGAGCAAAGACAAGAGTAAGATGCCCCGCTGGCGTAACCGAAGAGTTTCCAATCAAAGTCGGGGTGCACCAGGGAAGAGTTTTAAGTCCCTTGCTCTTTATTACAGTCCTTGATTATCTGCTTGAAGGTAAAGTGATGGACCCCAAGGTACATCAGTTATTCTTTGCTGACGATGGAGCCATCATAAGTGAGGATCCTACATCCCTGCAACGAGCACTTGATGTGTGGGTGGGCGTTTTGGAGGGAAATGGGTATCGCATTAGTTCAAAAAAGACAGAGTTCTTGTGCTGCCCGTTCTCTGATCCACTCAGGTCTATTCCAGACATTTATTTGAATGGAACAGTGCTTCCCAAGTGCGAAAGTTCAAATACCTGGGATCTATGATCAATAGCAAAGCAACTTGTGATGACGACATCAATCATCGCGTAAGCGTAGGGTGGATGAAGAAAATTCCGCTATCTTCTGTGGCAGAAAAATGCCACCTAAGTTGAAGGGAAGGCTCTACACCGTAGTTGTACGTCCAGCGCTCACATACGGTTCACAATGTTGGACGATGTACAAAAAGTATGAGAGTAAATTAACGGCAGCTGAGATGAATATGCTTCGCATGACAGCAGGAGTGACAAAGCTTGATCGAATAAGAAGTTCGAAGATCCGTGGAAGCTTTCACATCAAGGGAACCATCGTATAAAAAATAGAGCGCGACCGGCTCAGCTGGTATTGCCACTTTCAAAGAAGAGTTCATATGAACCCTGTTAAAAAGGCAATATCAATGCACGTTCCAAAGACATCGCGATGTAGGAAAGGCAGGCCTAATAACGCCTGGATCAGACAAATGCAACGACATCGGCATTTCATTGGCATCAGTAACCGAGTGATCCAAAATCGGCAGGCCTGCCGATATTTTCTGAGGTCAAATAGGCGAACCCCACAGGCGGATCAGTAGAAATGCGGTGAAGTGGGAGGGTTGTGGTGTCTTATTTTCGGATCATGAAAAGGAAGAAGAGGACATAAATCACGTTATTAGAAAGAGATAGCTCATTAAATCTATAAATACATAATAAAGTTAACTTACTGCTTTTTATCTTAATTTTTAAAGCATCACAGCTATACAAGTTTAAACAGGAAGCATCAACATCAGTCGTATCTTTCAAAAAATAACTTATAATAAAAGCTGCAACACCGCCGGCTGCATATGTATTATTGCAGGAAGAGATAAATTCATACCCCTCAATCGCAAAAACCGACTTTTCTTCATCATAACGTTTCTGACAAAAAAATAAAATCGGGCTTATTCACAAAAGCATTTAAATGCACAAGGAGGTTATCCAAATTTTTGCGCATACTTCTAGTGTTTTGGTGGATAATAAGAAAATTAGGTAAGTAGTTTTAGTCAAAAACGAGATCATGAGATGCAACGTCAACGCAATTGATGGAGGGAACACTTAGAAAATTTATTTGAGGGTCTTGCATATGAATTAAGTGTTAAAAGGTCTTCAACAGAGTTAATAACAATGTAGTTATCATTATCCCTCTTGCGCATTAGTACTCTCCCGTTTTTGACCCAAACATACTTATACATTTTCTCATTCTTAGCTTTCTGTGCAGCATTCAAAAGAGTAATTGTGGCAGCATTTAGCGAATCGTTGATATAAATTTTACTATGCTTATCACAGCCAAAAATCTTTGAAGTTAAATTATTTTTAGCACTAACTTTGTTCTTCATAATTGTATATTTTTTTAATTTAGGGACGAATTTATCTACCAAAATATTATATTTATTAGCACCCGGATTGTTGGATTTCTTAGCTTTTTTAACATAACAATTGTCAATATCAGCTTCAAATATATCAGTGCACACTCCTTTAGAAAAAAACTTGCAGAGCACAATTAAGAGCATTCTATTGTTCACATTCGGCACACCCACAACTTCAACAAAATTTTCTCTTGTTTTTTGCTGTAAGAAATTCACTTCCCTTTGAAGATCACTCACTGTTTTCAAGAGACTATTTTTTTCTTCTTGTAAAGTTTTTATCAAAGAAAGAACGAGAGCATTTTGAGATCTGAGAGCAACAATTCCATTATACACTGGCTCTAATGCTATCGCTTGATTGTCATGAAAAGTAGATTTTTGAAATTTTTGTTGTCGCTGATTAGAATTCGGATCTTGGAATTGCTGGTGGTGTTGCTGTTGTTGCTTTTGTTGTTGACTATCGTATTGGTATAGTTGTAGTTGCTTTTGCTGGAGGGAGCTCCTACGCGCAGTAGTACAACTCTTACAAAGAAACTGCTTGTTAGATTTTTTGAAAAAGTCAACGTCTGCCGGTTGAATATTCACGCAGTTGCAATGAAAATAATAATTGCACTCCGCACATTTCATTTTTGGCTGATTACGTTCAACCTTCGCTTTATAAATACAAGACATTTTAAATTGTTTTAAATCGATTTAACTTAGGAAAGAGAAACTACTCACGGATAGATCACAGTACGTGTTGACCCCAAGACTTTATTTCACGAACTTGAACTCTTCTCATCAATTGTCCCAAATCTTGTTTCCAAACTTTTATTTTGTTCATCGCTTTAGCTTCCAGAGAATTCTTTTGCTCAGCCAATGAATTGTCTAGCTTCTCGAATTTTCTATTTTGGTCGTCGAATTTTTCAGATAGCCGTTTCATTAAGGCCGACATGTCACTTGTCGTACCTACTTGTTCTTCTTCGACGTCGAACAAGGCTGTTTCAGGATCTGCTCCCTTCTCCGTCATTATTTTCCGCAACTTTATAATCAATTCTCTTTTCGTACCAGCCGTAGGTTGATCCCGCTGGCTCAGTACTTCCCTTAGTTGCACCAATGCCAAATCCTCTAGTAATTTCCGAACCCTTTTTTTTCACTTGCACAATAGGCAATACACAAAATTTGTTTTATTCCACTTTTCTGACACCAATGTAATATTCTCACTGGGGTTCGTTTAAATAAAACTGTCTTTTGTGTATTTGAATCGTTTATTTATTATCAATAACCAACTTTACTTTGACACAATATTCAATCACTTTATTCTTTATTTATTTCAAATTAAACTGTCTCTACAGATTTGCTTTCAATCACAATGTCGCTTATTTTCACCACTTGGTCGGGTCTTTTTTCAATCGCTGTATTCACCTTATTAGCAACTGTACCGACAATCGTTGTGGTCGGTGTATTTATACAAAATTGCAAGAGGTTCTAGAACATGCTAGATGTTTCTCGGGGTGAATTGGTGATCGTGGAACAATTGGGATATTGTGTGGAACAATTGTGGAACATTAGCACATCCGGTTAGGTGGGAATATTTGCTGCTAGCAGGTTTCGCGTTGCTACAGTTTGGAACACAGCGTTATAGTTTGGTACACAAACCATGCAGTACTGTGAGTCCATGCTTCAGTATGTTACAGTCATTCCTCATGTGAGTGTTGTGGGGTACACACTAAGTGAGAATAGATTACGTGCAAGTCAAGTCATACGAAAAACAATATAAAAAAAATATATATTTCTTTTATCTATTTTATGCATCCGATTTTCGTATCTTAACGCAGAATATGGAGTGTATATGTCGGAAAAAAGTTGAAAGAAACTATGTTAAAGTGAAATGCTGTGATTGCAAAGTTCTTTTCAATGGTGACTGTGTTAGTTTATTGCCCTCTGATATCGAGTACATGATAAATCAAAGAAAATGTTGGAGATGCTCTTCGTGTACGTCGTTTCGTCGCAGCTCTCTAGCGGCAAACGATTTGTCTGTTTCTGTCGGCCCAAAAGAAGGAGAGCATAAGCAAAGCAAAAACAATAATTAACAGCAAACTTTAAGTGAAAATAGTGTCGAAATTAACTTAAATCGTATATACTATGATATCGTAGATTTAATCAGGACTTTTTATCGCGCCTAACAGAGCTACAAAATGAAAACTAAAGTTGATGCATTGCAAGAAAAAGTGTACATGGTAGAGCACTCTCTTCTTCCAAATACATTGGAGATAGTAAACGTGCCGAATACTGACAATGGCAGTCCAGTTAAAACAGCACTGAAAGTTGTTCGCGATGGTGTTGGTACCCAAATTTCTGAAAATGACATAGACTCTTGCTATGTTAAAAATTTTAAAATTGGGAATAACCAAGGAGCGAGTAGTTCAACTTCAAATGGAAATTTTAATTCCTGTGACCAATATTCTTGTTGTTAAACTAACTCGTCGGCTAACGAAGGAAAAAATTATGAAGGAAGTCTATGCTATGCTAAGAATACAAAGCTGTCCAAGAACTACAAGTATTTATGGATGAGAAACGAAATAACATTTTTGCGTAAGAAAGAAAGAGATGGAGCAATAAAATTCAGGTGCTTTGAGGAGCTGGTAAATTTATAATTTAAGTTGTCTTATTTTAAATGAATTCTAACCTTCCTTTAAACGCAAAAAATGTTCAAAATCTCATTCAAGATATGCCTATTTTAGTAGTTCATCAAAACATGAGAAATTTTAATTCTTTTTGGCTCATATTGATAGTTGGAGTATTTTAGCTGATTTTTATTTTCTAAGCGAAATCTGGCTGCACAACAATGAATTATCCATCTGTAAAATGCCTGGTTTTGATTTGTATGGTAGCTGTAATAATTCCTATAGCGCAGGTAGTGTGCTAGTATTTATTAAAGAAACATATCTATATCATTGCGATGAAGTCAAATTTTTTAAGTCAAACTTAATAACGAAAATTTTACTTTTCTTTGTACTTACCGACTACATGAATGTACTCGTAGCAAAAAAGTTTTTATAGACTGGCCTCTATTTAGAAACCCGCGCATTTTACCAATGAGACATCTTTATGTTTTTAAGGTACTGAGAGAATTCTTTAAGCAAAGTGGTAATATTCCTAGCAGAAACTCCCAGTTTTACAGTCTACGTATAAATAACATGAATCTTGCCATCGTACCTATCGCTTACAAAACCCATTTTTCACATTTCTACACCGTTACAGCCCCTACAATTTTTAATAAGCTCGCTTTATTTGTCCGGACAACTTTAAATTTTCATTCTTTTCTAAACCGAGTAAAAGTCTGGTTATTCACGACTGACTATGCTAATATTGAATCTTGTCTGAAAAGTGTATCTTAATCATCAGCACAAATCATTGTTAAATATGTATGTATCTTATTGTCTGAATTGCTATATCTATTACTTTGAATTGTTTTTCTTTATCTTTTCGCATGAATTTTTAAATTATAATATATATTATTCCTGAAATTGAATTATGAATAATGTAGAACTGATTGTCACCCCACATCAGATTTTTAAGTTTGTATAAAATATGAATTCTTGTGTCATTCCGCACTAACTTTTTAAGTTACAGAATGATCACTATTATTTAGTTCCGCCATTGTTAAGCATTTTTTGTTAATTATCTTTAAGTTTGGAATTAAATAAATAAATGAAATGAAAAAAAAAAAAGACCAATTGGCTGGCACTTAAGAACTATCAAATCAAAAAATTTGGTGGTTCTAGGAGACCTTAACATTGATATATTGAAAGCGAGCAGTGATTGTGACAATTTTTGCGTCTTATGTTATCACATGGGTTAGAATCACTTGTGATGAAGCTCAATCATGCTTAGATCACATTTTTGTAAGGCTCAGCAAAAATTCTTCATTTAAACTATCCTGTGAAGTAAGCGATCATCAATTTACTGATCACTGTATGGCAAAGCTGACATTAGAGCATCAAACTTTTTGTAAAGTCCGCAATTATATGCCTCTTCTATAGAGCAGAAAATAAACTACACAAAACTGATAGATAGTTTAAGATTTGAATCTTGGGTTTAGGTGTATTTCGAAAATGATATGTCGTCGCCTTACTAAGGCCATATCATAAATGCTTCCTTTTTGGAGAGGCCAAAGTCTTCTAAAGTAAAACGAATCAGGCCATGGATTGACGAGGAGCTGATTAAGCTAATAAACAAAAAAACTTTGTTCGGAAAAAATATAGGCGACACCCCCTAAATCTAAAGTTAAAGCGTTACTTCAAAAAATTGAACCAGCTCGTGAAAAGAAAAGTGGAAACAAGTCAAGATAACTTTTTTTCTTCAACATTTAAAAAATGTAAGGGGCATATGAAAGAAGAGTGGAAAGTTGTTAAAACAATCCTTAACAAGCAGTCGAACAAAGAAAATAATATATATTGAAATTGTAGTCGACGAATCTTTAATTTGTAACCCAATAGAATTTGTGAATAATTTTAATAGATATGTCGCATCTATAGCCATGAAAATAAAACCAAAATTGGAGTGGAACGTACTTTAACACCCTTAAGCCTCTCATAATAGCTCAAAAGCATATTATCCGTATTGTAATATTCTTGCTGGGGTTCGTTTAAATAAAACCTTCTTTTGTGTATTTTAATCGTTTGTTTATTATCAAACACCAACTTTACTTTAACACAATAGTCAATCACTTTATTCTTTATTTATTTCAAAATAAACGGTCGCTACAGATATATTTTCACAATGTCGCTTGCTTTCACCACTGGTCGGATATCTCTTGTAATCGCTGTATTCACTTATAAACAACTGTGTGGACGTTGGTTGTGGTATGGGTATTTATAGGAAATTGCAAGGGGTTCTAGAACATGCTAGATGTTTCTCCGGGTGAATTGAGGATCATGGAATATTGGGATACTGTGTGGAACAATTGTGGAACGTAAGCACACCAGGTTGGGACGTAAGCACATCAGGTTGGAATATTTACTACTAGTAGGCAATAGATGTCGTTGCACAGTTTGAAATACAGTGTTTTAGTTTTTGGTACACAAACCATCCTGTAGTCAATGCTACACGGCCCCCCTCTTAAACTTGTTCGTCCCGAACAAGATCATCTGGATTACTGCCATGGTAACGATGAAGACGATCCAGGTGGACAATTTTCATCTTGCCTCTTACTCCACGCTGGATCCGGAAGACGACGTCATTGATGCGTGTGACCACTTTATAAGGGCCCTCCCAGTCTTGCTGCAGCTTAGGTGACCTCCCCTTTTGCCGGTGTGGGTTGTACAGCCATACTAGGTCTACCTCGTGGAAGCTGGACGTTGTTGCCTTTGTGTCGTACCTGGTTTTCATGCGGTCACTCGCTATCCTTATCCTCGTCCTGGTCCTCTGATGTACGTCTCGGATCCTTTCCCTGAGGTCTGCCACATAGTCCTCTTCACATTTGGGCTCATCGTTAGGGGATCCAAACTTCACCTCACTAGGTAGCCGAACTGCTCGACCAAACAAGACTTCGGATGGAGTATGTCCAGTAGTACTGTGCACTGCATTTCGGTAGGCCATTAAGAAAAGAGGAATTTGTCGATCCCAATCGCGCTGGTGGTCTTCTACGACCTTGGAGAGATGTTCGTTTAAGGTTCTGTTGAAGCGCTCTACCATCCCGTCGGATTGTGGATGAAGCGGGGTAGTTCTCGTCTTTTTGATTCCTAGTTGTTGACATACCTCTTGGAATATCTTTGATTCGAAGTTTCGTCCCTGGTCAGAATGCAGTTCCATAGGCACGCCAAATCTGCTCACCCAGTTGTTGACGATCTGTTCCACGATGGTCTTCGCTTCCTGGTTAGGGATGGCGAACGCTTCCGGCCATTTGCTGAAGTAGTCCATGACGACTAGGATGTAACGGTTACCATTGTCGGTTTCGGGAAATGGTCCAGCGATGTCAGCGGCAATCCGTTCAAAGGGTGCGCCCACGTTGTACTGGTGCATCTTGCCTCGCGTTTTCGTTCTGGGTCCCTTGCTGGCGGCACACACGACGCATTTTCGGCACCAACTCTCTACGTCTACCCTTGCGCTGAGCCAATAGAAACGTTCTCGCACCTTCTCCAGTGTCTTGTTTGCACCCAAATGACCTCCGGATGCTGCATCATGCATCTCCCGTAGCACCTCGTGCACTTTTGATCGCTGCAAGACAAGCTGCATTATGAAACCTTTCCCGTCCGGCCTTTCCCATTTCCTTTTCAGTACACCATCTTGCACATGAAGGGAGTCCCACTGAGCCCAGTATGCCTTGAGAGTGGGGCTCCTGTCCGAGATATCTTGTCCATTTGGCTTTTCCATAAACTCCTTCCACGCTAATATCGGCTCGATGTCTGGGTCTTCTTTCTGAGCGTTGCGGATTTCTTCTGCACTCCAACCAGCGATAGGCTCAGCTCTTACCCTTTGGATGGAAAGAAGGTTCTTCTCTTCCTGCCGCACACAATGCTTGCAGTCGCTCTTACATGGTCGCCGGGACAAGGCATCCGCATTAAATTGAAGTTTCCCTTTACGATGGATGGCAAACGACTAACAAAGGTCTCGTAGGGGCAGCATCTCCCGATAGGTGTTGGTCCGCTAAGTAACGAGAAAGAGCCACTGCAGCCGAAATCCTAGCAGCTCTGTTAGTAAGCCCTACTCCCACCTCCTCGTGGTGCCATCTGGGGATTTCTTCGGAAATTGCTAACGGGAGAGGACGAATGGCGAGCTTCCTGCGCCAAAAAACAGGATAAGTGTCGGTTGGTCTGCGAGCCGCAACCGTAAAAACTTTTACTGCTCCGAAACGAAAACCAACGCCTCGGATACGGACGGATAATTTGATGACGACCTTTGGCTATCGGACACGGACAACGATCGGATTCTGAAACGTTAAGACCCTCCTGGACTCACTCAAGGAAGGGCCTTATAACGCCAGATTCCTCCAATTAGAACGCGAATTCGCAAGGTATTAAATAGACATCTTAGGGCTGAGCGAGATAAGATGGTTCGATGCTGGGGAATTCATCTCCCCAACCAAAAACACTGTCATGCTCTACTCTGGGAAACCAGCTGGAAGTGCACGGAGTTCCGGAGTAGGACTCATGCTAACTCCAGCAGCACGTAGTAGCCTCATATCCTGGAAACCCCATAATGACCGGATATTGACGGCTAGGTTCCAGAGTAGAGTTAGAAAAATTACCATCATACAGTGTTATGCTCCGACTCTAGACGCGACTGAGGACGAAAGGGATGATTTTTATAGCCACTTAGGCGCCGCCTACAACCAAACGCCTAATGGGGACATCGTAATGGTGATGGGAGATTTCAATGCCAAGGTGGGTAGCGACAACACCATGCTTAAGCACGTGATGGGAGTTCACGGCGTGGGAGACCGTAATGATAACGGTGAGCGGTTTGTGGACTTCTGCAATACCAACCGCCTAGTCATCGGAGGTACGCTGTTTAAGCATAACACCTGCCACAAAATCAGTTGGGTCTCTACTGATAGGCAACGAACATCCAACCAGATCGACCACATTGCGATCAGTCGCCGCTTTAGAAATTGTTTCATGGACGTCCGAAACAAACGTGGAGCTGACGTCGGACAAGAACGAGATCACCATCTTATGGTAGCTCATTTACGCCTTCGTACTGCATCCGTCAACAGCAACCGCTCAAACCTACTTAACATCACCAGGTTTAATATCGACAGGCTCAAGGTTCCCCAAGTGCGCCAACAGTTCAGGGACCATCTTGCCTTAGAAGCAGAAGCAATCAGCAGCATAGAGAACATGGATGACCACTGGAGTGCTGTGAAAAATGCTTTTGCGACTGGGGCACGCACGTATGTCGGTAAAAAGCAGAAACACCACCGCACATGGCTTTCTACAGACACCTGGAGACGGATCGATGAGCGTACAGCAATCAAGGCTCGGATTGCAGCGGCCTCAGCAGTAGAGAGAACCGAGCTTGAAGCCCAATACCGTGCGAAGAAGAAAGAAGTGCAGCGTAGTGTGAGACGTGACAAACGTCAATATATCAACTCACTGGCCTCAAGGGCTGAAGAAGCAGCGAGTAGGTGCGACAGTAGGACTGTGTATAGCATCACTAAGGAGCTCATCGGTGGTCGAAACTCCAAACAACATCCAGTGAAGAGTCTAGACGGTAACCTTCTGATTTCGGATGAGGATCAGCTCACTAGATGGAGAGAACATTTTGCTACAGTGCTAAATCACATAGACGATGGCGGTATGATCTCGAATTCGAATGAGCAGTTCGAAGCAACAAATTCCCGAATTCGCACCGCATCTCCCAGTAAAACCGAGATAATAACAGCAATCAAGTCCCTCAAGAAGAACAAGGCGGTGGGTATTGATGGCATCCCTGCCGAGCTATTTCAAGCGGCGCCAAATACATCGGCAGATTTGCTGCATCCCCTAATACGGAGAGCTTGGGATAGTGAACAATTTCCACAGGAGTGGAAAAGGGGGGATGATCATTAAACTTCCAAAGAAGGGAAACTTGATGGATTGCGGTAACTGGAGAGGTATATGCGTTCTTCCAGCCGTGGCTAAAATAATAGCTAAAATAATTCTAGAACGAATTAAAGAACATTTAGATTCAACTCTCGACGTCGAACAGGCAGGCTTACGCGCTGGATCCTCCTGCATTGACCACATAAACACCTTACGGATCATTATCGAGCAATGCGTTGAGTATAGGTCTCCGCTACATTTAATGTTTATCGACTTCGAGAAAGCTTTCGACAGATTGAATCGAGAAGCTATCTGGTTGGCCTTGCGCAGGAGAGGCATCCCAGAAAAACTTATAGCTATTATCAAGGCTACATACGAGGGCGGTAAGTGTCACATCGTGCACAATGGTAAGGTGTCGGAGGATTTTGAAGTCCAAAGTGGAGTACGTCAAGGGTGCATACTGTCACCACTATTGTTTTTGGTGGTTATCAGCGATGTACTCCGTGCAGCATTGACGGAAGGCAACTATGGAATTCGTTGGACTATGACATCTTACCTTAAACACCTAGATTACGCTGACGATGTTTGTCTACTTTCACATCGGATAATGGATCTTCATCTGATGGCCCAAAATCTAGAAGCAGAGGCAAACAAAGTGGGGCTAAAAGTAAACACAGCCAAAACAAAAGCCCTGAGCACTTCTTCTAACAACCGCGCTCAACTTAACATTGCCGGACAGGAAGTCGAGAAAGTTGATAACTTTCTTTATTTAGGAAGTGTGGTCTCGGCTAATCGCGGTGGCACCGAACTGGATGTGTGCAGCAGAATCGGGAAGGCTAAAGCTGCGTTCGGAATGCTATCTAAAATCTGGAGAAGCAATGTTATCAGCTTAAGAACTAAGCTGCAACTGTCCCGCTCCAACGTAGAATCAGTGCTGCTTTATGGCTGCAGTACTTGGAAGGTGGACACCATTAACACACGGAAGCTGCAAGTCTTTGTAAACAAATGCTTAAGAATCATCTTGAGGAGTTTTTGGCCGAACCGCATCTCTAACGAACAGCTTTATCTGAGAACGGGCCAAGAACCTATAAGCATTACTATACGAAGAAGAAAGTGGCAATGGATTGGACACACCCTACGGCGCGAAGACAACTCCATTGCGAAATACGCCATGCAGTGGAATCCGCTCACCCAGGCAGGCAGAATAGCGGGACGCCCTAGGCAAACGTGGCGCAGAACAGTTGAGGAGGAATCGAGCTCTTTAGGAATGAGTTGGAGGCAGCTCAAACGCGTTGCAGAACTTCGAACACGATGGCGCGCAGGCGTGGTTGACGCCCTATGCCCCCCGAGGGGTTAAAGGATCTAAGTGTAAGTAAGTGTTTTCGATGCTGTATTTCATAGTCGTACATCTGCAGCCGTTCAATCCATCTTGCGACCTGGCCCTCCGGATTCTTGAACTGCAGCAGCCATTTTAGAGCCGCGTGGTCTGTGCGCAAAAGGAACTTTTGGCCGTAGAGGTATTTATGGAAGTGTTTTGTCGCCAGAAGCAGCGCCAAAAGTTCTCGCCTGGTCACGCAGTAGTTCCTTTCGGGCTTGGAGAGCACTTTGCTGAAGTATGCTACTACCTTCTCTTGGCCATTGTGTACTTGCGAAAGAACCGCTCCGACGCCGACGTTACTTGCATCTGCATCCACGATGAACATTTCTCCGGGAATGGGATATACTAGTGTTGGTGCTTCGCATAGTTGTTGCTTAAGGTTCTTGAAGCTATTGTCGCACTCACCTGACCACTTGAATTGCCTTCCTTTTTCCGTCAGCTGATGCAAGCTCTTCGCGATTCCGGCAAAGTCCTTTACGAATCGTCGGTAGTACGTGGCGAGGCCCAAAAAGCTCCTGAGTTCGTGTTTGTCTTTTGGAACTGGCCAGTTTTTCACAGCTTCCACCTTGTCTGGATCGGTTCGCACTCCTTCTGACGAGATAACGTGGCCCAGGTACTTGACTTCGGATCTGAAGAGGTCACATTTCTTTGGGTTTAGCTTCAGGTGAGCGCTTCGAAGCCGTTCTAGCACATTCTTCAGGTTGTCGCGATGTTCCTCGAATGTTTTTCCTATCACGATCACATCGTCCAGATACACCAAGCAAGTTTTCCAGGTTAATCCACGTAGGACGTGTTCCATTAGGCGCTCAAAAGTTGCCGGAGCGTTGCACAATCCGAATGGCATTACTGTAAACTGCCACAGCCCATTTCCTGCAGTGAACGCAGTTTTCTCTCGGTCCTTTGGATCGATCTGTACCTGTCAGTAACCGCTCTTTAAGTCAAGGGTGGAAAACCATCGAGCTCCTGAGAGTGTGTCCAATGTGTCATCGATCCGTGGCAGAGGGTAGCTATCCTTTTTCGTGACATCATTAAGTCTGCAATAGTCCACGCAGAATCGTGTGCTGCCATCTTTCTTCTTAACCAGTACAACAGGTGAGGCCCACGGACTCTCAGAACTTTCGATGAGCCCTTCGTTCTCCATCATTGACACCATATCCGCAACCTCCGTCTGCTTTGCCAGTGGTAGTCGTCTGGCAGGCTGACGAATTTGTCTGCCATCCCCAGTGTCTATGCGATGTTGCACCAGATGTGTTCGACCATACTCTCCATCCTGTGAGGCAAATATATCAGCGTACTCACCGATTAGCTTTTCTGCCATGGCTTGCTGATCCTGATCCAGTTCGCAGTGCTTGAGGATCATGTCCCTTACTTCGGCCAACCTGGCTGATGAAACGGGCTTCGCAGATTCCTTTTCGGTTATTGTTGAAATTGAACATATCGGCGTACATTTACCAATAACCTCCCCTTGTTTTAGTTTGACGCTATGGCTCTTTAAGTTCATGAGCCTTACTGGGACCAGGCTGTTCTTTGGCTCCACTAAAACTTTTCCCACGATGTAGTTTGGGGAATTCCTTCCTTAGTCTGGCTCCAATAGGTAGGATCGGTGGCTCCCAGGATCACCCTCTAGTTTTGTCCAAATGATAGTCTCGGAAGATGGTGGTAAGACTTCGTCCTTGCTGAGTATTGTCCTTAAATGTGCTGCGTTCTCGTTCCCGTACAACGTTAAGCGAACTTCTCCGTATACTTTCGCCGCTTCCCCTGTCGCAGTCCTAAGGCAGTAGCAGCTGGTGTTGTGCAGCCAAGACTTCCGGACAAGATCTTTTCTTACAATGGAAGCCGTGGCGCCGGTATCGATAGTAGCCACGCACTTATTTTTGCCGATGAATGCTTCCACTGTTAGACTCTTGTTGCATCGTTTGGTTTGGAAGACCTGGATGGTGGTCTTGGGGGCGTTGATTCCAATAGCCAACTTCTGCCCCACGAAGCTGGCTCTTAGGCGTTTCCCGACTCCTGGTTTCGAGGAGCCTGGTCAACAGGATGGATGTTGTCCCTGTAGGATGGTTCTTCGTTGCGTCGCCTATTCGCACAATGTGGACAGTTTCCGCGTCTGGGTGGATTTCTGCATTGCCGTTGTAGGTGTCCTATTTTGTTGCAGTTCCAGCAACGAATTTGTCCTCCGCGAGCGTTGTTTCGGTCTTCGACGTCCATCCTCTGGCAAGAGCATTCGATGGCGGCTACTTCCCTCACACGGTGGATTCCCTGACAGGCCTGGTCTGCGGCCTCCATTGTCAGAGCACACGCCAAAGCTTCGGCGAGCGTTTTCTTTCCAGCCATTCTTACCGCCAGTTGTAGTTTTGCATCAGCTATGGCATGGGTAAACGCTTCGGTGGCCATCTCGTTAATGATCTCCTCCCCGGCGTTTGGATAGGACAAATGTGCCAGTCGCTCGATATCCGCTTGCAATTGCTGGAGAGTTTCTCCTCTCACCTAAACTCTTCTGCGCAACTGGACCCTATATACTTGCTGCATATGGTCGTCCCCAAATCGCATCTCGATGGCTTTTACCAGACTATCATAGTTGCGTTGCTTATCGTCGGGAATAGTTTGCAGAAGCTCTGCAGCTGATCCTCTAAGCGCAAGTGTGAGGGCAATGGACTTCTCTTCGTCGTCCCAGATGTTCGTCATTGCCGCAGCTTCGACCTGCCTCTTATATATCGGCCATGATGTGTGTGTATCGAAGACGGGAGGCTGCATCTCTTTCCTTCTCGGGCAGTCGGTTGAATACTCCCGAACTTTCTGTTTCTTCACGTATTCGAGTTCCTTTGCCAAATTCTGGAATCTTCCTTCAACAGTCTCAATTTTTGTTTGAACATTCTCGAACTTTGTTTCAAATGTTTCAATTTTGGTCTCTACATTTCCAATTTTCTCGTCGATTGTCCCGAATCTTGTTCCCAAACTTCTATTTTGTTCATCAAATTTGCTTTCGAGAACACTCCTTTGATCGAGTAGCTGTTGCTCTAGAGAATTCTTTTGTTCATCGAGCTTGGCGTCTAGAGAATTCTTTTGTTCATCGAACTTTTTCTTTTGCTCGTCTAAAGAATTGTCTAGCTTCTCGAATTTTCTATTCTGATCGTCGAATTTTTCAGATAACAACTTCATTAAAGCCGACATGTCACTTGTCGTACTTACTTGTTCTTCTTCGACGTCAAACAAAGCTGTTTCAGGATCTGCACCCTCGTCTGTCACTATTTTCCGCAACTTAATAATCAATTCTCTTTTCGTACCAGTCGTAGGTTGCTCCCGCTGGCTCAGTACTTCCTTTAGTTGCGGCACTGACAATTCTTCTAGCAATTTCCGAACCATTTTTTTTTCCTTTCTTTCACTTACACAATAAGCAATACACAAAATTTGTTTTATTTCACTTTTCTGACACCAATGTAATATTCTTGCTGGGGTTCGTTTAAATAAAACCTTCTTTTGTGTATTTTAATCGTTTGTTTATTATCAAACACCAACTTTACTTTAACACAATAGTCAATCACTTTATTCTTTATTTATTTCAAAACAAACGGTCGCTACAGATTTATTTTCACAATGTCGCTTGCTTTCACCACTGGTCGGATATCTCTTGTAATCGCTGTATTCACTTATAAACAACTGTGTGGACGTTGGTTGTGGTATGGGTATTTATAGGAAATTGCAAGGGGTTCTAGAACATGCTAGATGTTTCTCCGGGTGAATTGAGGATCATGGAATATTGGGATATTGTGTGGAACAATTGTGGAACGTAAGCACACCAGGTTTGGACGTAAGCACATCAGGTTGGAATATTTACTACTAGTAGGCAATAGATGTCGTTGCACAGTTTGAAATACAGTGTTTTAGTTTTTGGTACACAAACCATCCTGTAGTCAATGCTACAGTATCATAGCTTGAAAAAATAGAAGAAGACAAAACTTTACAAGAAATGCTTTTAGAATCGAAAAAAAGAAATATTTTTTTTATTTTCTTTTTCTTTGGTTAAATACCAAAAGTTTAAATAAGAAATTGTAACAAATTATGAAAGAAATGAAATTATATTAAAAAAAAAATATATATTGTATATAAATTTTATTCCCAGCTTTCATCTTAAAATTTTTTTTTTTGTATCTACATTTTAAATTATATTCTAAAATTTCTTAAATATTTTCCAAGATTAATGTTTTAAAATGATTTGGGAGATAAAAACATAGGCACTTACACACAAAATGCCACACACAAAATGCCACACTTCAGACTAAACTGATGTTGCACGTCGTATTGAAGCAGGTGAAAAGATTTTTCAAATTTGTTAGCATCAGGTCTTGCAAAATCCACTGTTCAAACAATACGAGATAATTAAGGCAAATTCAAGGCGCTTACATATTCAGTTGTATCTTTAAGCGTTTGTACGAAATTTACTCGAAAAAGAAGTGATATTATGGAGAAAATGGAAAAATGCATCGAAGACAAAAACAAAAGAAAGATGCCAATGAGTCAAATGATTATTCAAGTATAGGCTAAGAGAATTTTTGAAAATCTTAAATTGGAGGATGTTGATGAAGCGTCAAAAGATGAAATTTTCGAGATCGGTTTGAAAGATTAAGAAATTGACATAGTTTGCATAAAATCAAGATGAAAGGCAGCAAGTGCCGATTCAGTTGCAGCTCTCGAGTATCCGACCAATTTAAAAAAAAATCGTTGAAGAAGGTGGTTACGTTCCAGAACAAGTTTGTAATGCGGACGAGACAGGTCTTTATTGGAAACGAATGCCTGAGCGGACCTTTATTTCAAATGACGAAAAATATGCATCAGGGTAAAAGGTGTCAAAAGAACGTTTGATTCTTCTACTTGGCTAACGCTGCAGGGGATTTCAAGCTTAAGCCGTTATTGGTGCACCTGTCTGAAAATCAAAGAGAACGGATTAACAAGAAAGATTTTCCAGTCACTTGGAAATCGAACAAAAAGGCTTGGATGGCAAAACCACTCTTTGAAGATTGGTTTCAGAATTACTTTTGCCCTGAAGTCAAAACCTAACTGGAAAAGAAAAATAATGGAGCGCATCCGGTTAATTTAGGTGAGCTGTCTAAAAATGCAAAAGTTGAGTTTCTTTCTAAGGCACAACGGTCCTTATTCAGCCTATGGATCAGGATGCAATAGCCACTCTGAAGGCGTATTATTTGCGCAGAACTTCTCAAAAGCTTGCTAATAACATGGATAGACGATCGTCTATTAAATAATTGTGGAAGAACTACAACATTTACCACATAAGTGCGTCGTGAAATGAATTAAAATCAACAACGATGAATCATATTTGGAAGAAACTTTGACCAGAATGCATTACCAATGCCCAATCTGATGCTGATCCTGTTATCCCTGAAATTGGACGCAACATTTTAAATCTGGCATTTTTAGATTTCAGGACTTAGAAGAGCACGATGTCACCGATCTTCTTAACGCTGAAAAAACTCCGCTTTCATATGAAGAGTTAATGCAGTTGGAATCAGATCTGAAAAAATGACTCGTTATACGGCATTTCGCTTTACGGCCTTAATCTGGGGAACGTATCTAGGCCGTTAAATGAGGTATGGGTGTACATATTTTTTTTTATAATTTGCGCGCACTCAATGAATACCCTTAACATGTTTACACACAGTGCGGGCGTTGGAAAGGATAGATAGATAGATAGAGAGAGAAAGATTTTGGTGTAGTGGTTTTTGAAGCTCAGTTGTTTATGCTTCAGAGGAGCACACGCAAACCCACACACAGCACACAACCCGTCAAGGAGGTATAACAAAAAAGGAAACCGAAGAATAAGAAAACGCCAAGAGTCGATGCCCCCTCCCGTCAGCCAGTCGGCTCTGCTCTTAAAGATAACGGAGAGACAGCGAAAGCAGAATAAAAAAAAAAATATTATTTTCTCTACTGAGTGCAGATTCGAGATCATGATCAACAATTTAAAACTATAAGAAAAAAAAATTAAATTTGTAGGTACATACATATGTACACATCCTATATCCTATACAGATATGTTCAACCTGAATGTGTGCCCTGAAAAGACACGACCACGCACTGAAATGCAAAACATGATCACGTTAGAGCGCGCACCTATACTCACACACACTCAACTGCAACGATACACACTCTGCTGCATGACTGCTGGCAGTGCTCTTCGCTGAAGAAAAACTGTGGGCGATAATTTGAATAATTGTTTAGAATATTGCTCAGCTTCAGGACAACGCAGGGAAATGTTTTATAATATTATATATGTTATCTTAAATGAATCATCATATATCTTAATAGAATCAAATTTACTAAATCCACCTGCTTTTTGGTTCTTCAATCCGATAAGCCACTATTGAGTAAGGGTTGAGTTATTATATTTTACTGACGTCAAATTCAATTCTTTTTCTAATTTTTTTTTTCCGCATATCTCCTAAATGAGTAGACGGATTGCAATTTTGCAAAAAATCGTTCTTCTCCTTGTTAAGCCCGATATTTTCCTGAAAAATACATTCGGATTGGATTAGTAGTTTTAACGTGATGCGCATTCAAATAAACAGACAATCAGACAAAATGTATAATTTTATTATACATATTGTAGTATCAAGTACATCGTCAGGTACTTTGTGCAACGACATCTATTGCCTACTAGTAGTAAATATTCCAACCTGATGTGCTTACGTTCCAACCTGGTGTGCTTACGTTCCACAATTGTTCCACACAATATCCCAATATTCCAGGATCCTCGATTCAACCGGAGAAACATCTAGCATGTTCTAGAACCCCTTACAATTTCCTATAAATACCCATACCACAACCACCGTGGATATAGTTGGTTATAAGTGCATACAGCGATTACAAGAGGGAGATTCGACCAGTGCTGAAAACAAGCGATGTATTGAAAGTAAATCTGTAGCGACAATTAAAATAAATAAAGAGTAAAGTGATTGAATACTGAGTTGAAGTAAAGTTAGTGTTTGATAATAAATAAACGATTAAAATACACAAAAGACGGTTTTATTTAAACGAACCCCAGCAAGAATATTACATTGGTGTCAGAAAAGTGGAATAAAACAAATTTTGTGTATTGCTTATTGTGTAAGTGAAAAGAAAATGGTTCGGAAATTGCTAGAAGATTTGTCATTGGTGCAACTAAAGGAAGCACTGAGCCAGCGGGATCAGCCTACGGCTGGTACGAAGAGAGAATTGATCATTAAGTTGCGGAAAATAATGACGGACGAGGGTACAGATCCTGAAACAGCTTTGTTTGACGTCGAAGAAGAACAAGTAAGTACGACGAGTGACATGTCGGCTTTAATGAAATTGTTATCTGAAAAATTCGAGAAGATAGATAATTCTTTCGATGAGCAAAAGAATTCTCAAAATGAAAAATTCGAGAAGCTAGAAAATTCCTTGACTGAACAAAAGAATTCTCTAGACGCCAAGCTCGACGAACAAAAGAACTCTCTGGAACATCAGCTATTCGATCAAAGGAGTGTTCTCGAAAGCAAATTCGATGAACAAAATAAAAGTTTGGAAACAAGATTTGGAACAATTGATGAGAAGTTTGAAAACGTAGAGGCAAAAATTGAGACATTTGAAACAGCCATTGAAGGAAGATTCGAGAGTGTTAAAACGAAATTCGAGGCTGTTGAAGGAAGATTCGAGAATTTGGCAAAGGAACTCGAATGCGTGAAGAAACAGAGAGTTCGGGAGTATTCAACCGACTGCCCGAGAAGGAAAGAGATGCAGCCTCCCGTCTTCGATGGACAGACATCGTGGCCAATATATAAGAGGCAGTTCGAAGCTGCGGCAATGACGAACAACTGGGATGATGAAGAGAAGTCCATTGTCCTCACGCTTGCGCTTAGAGGATCAGCTGCAGAGTTACTACAAACTATTCCCGAGGACAAACAACGCAACTACGACAGTCTGGTGAAAGCCATTGAGATGCGATTTGGGGACGACCACATGCAGCAAGTATATAGGGTCCAGTTGCGCAGAAGGTCTCAGATGAAGGGTGAGACGCTCCAGCAGTTACAAGCAGATATCGAGCGGCTGGCACATTTGTCCTATCCAAACGCCGGTGAGGAGATCATTAACGAGATGGCAACCGAAGCGTTCACCCATGCCATAGCTGATGCGAAACTACAAATGGCGGTAAGAATGGCTGGAAAGAAAACGCTCGCCGAAGCTTTGGCGTTTGCTCTGACAATGGAGGCCGCAGACCAGGCCTGTCAGGGAATCCACCGTGTGAGGGAAGTAGCCGCCATCGAATGCTCTTGCCAGAGGATGGACGTCGAAGACCGAAACAGCGCTCGCCGAGGACAAATTCGTTGCTGGAACTGCAACAAAAGAGGGCACCTACAACGGCAATGCAGAATTCTACCCAGCCACGGAAACTATCCACACTATGGTAATTGGCGACGTAATGAAATACCATCCAACAGGTATAACATCCATCCTGTTGGTCAGGCTTCCCGAAACCAGGAGTGGGGAGACCGCTCAAGAACCAGTTGCGCGGGGCGGAAGTCGGATGTCGGAGTCGACGCCCCCAATACCACCATCCAGGTTCCTCAAACCAAACTCCATTCTTATGCAGATGCTTTATCCCGGCGACCATGCGAGATCGACTGCAAGCATTGTGTGCGACAGGAAGAGAAGAACCTTCCTTCCATCCAAAGGGTAAGAGCTGAGCCTATCGCCGGTTGGGGTACAGAAGAAATCCGCAACGCTCAGAAAGAAGACCCAGACATCGAGCCGATATTAGCGTGGAAGGAGTTTATGGAAAAGCCAAACGGACAAGATATCTCGGACAGGAGCCCCATTCTCAAGGCATACTGGGCTCAGTGGGACTCACTTCATGTGCAAGATGGTGTGCTGAAAAGGAAATGGGAGAGGCCGGACGGGAAAGATTTCATAATGCAGCTTGTCTTGCCGCGATCAAAAGTTCACGAGGTGCTGCGGGATATGCATGATGGAGCATCCGGAGGTCATTTGGGTGCAAACAAGACGCTGGAGAAAGTGCGAGAACGTTTCTATTGGCTCAGCGCAAGGGACGACGTAGAAAGTTGGTGCCGAAAATGCGTCGTGTGTGCCGCCAGCAAGGGACCCAGAACGAAAACGCGAGGCAAGATGCACCAGTACAACGTGGGCGCACCCTTTGAACGGATTGCCGCTGACATCGCTGGTCCATTTCCAGAAACCGACAAAGGTAACCGTTACATCCTAGTCGTCATGGACTACTTCAGCAAATGGCCGGAAGCGTTCGCCATCCCTAACCAGGAAGCGAAGACCATCGTGGAACAGATCGTCAACAACTGGGTGAGCAGATTTGGCGTGCCCATGGAACTGCATTCTGACCAGGGACGAAACTTTGAATCGAAGACATTCCAAGAGGTTTGTCAACAACTAGGAATCAAAAAGACGAGGACGACCCCACTTCATCCACAATCCGACGGGATGGTAGAGCGCTTCAACAGAACCTTAAACGAACATCTCTCCAAGGTCGTAGAATCCCACCAGCGCGATTGGGATCGACAAATTCCTCTCTTCTTGATGGCCTACCGAAATGCTGTGCACAGTACGACTGGACATACTCCGTCCGAAGTCTTGTTTGGTCGAGCAGTTCGGCTGCCTAGTGAGGTGAAGTTTGGATCCCCTAACGATGAGGCCAAATGTGAAGAGGACTATGTGGCAGACCTCAGGGAAAGGATCCGAGACATACATCAGAGGACCAGGACGAGGATAAGGATAGCGAGTGACCGCATGAAAACCAGGTACGACACAAAGGCAACAACGTCCAGCTTCCACGAGGGAGACCTAGTATGGTTGTACAACCCACACCGGCAAAAGGGGAGGTCACCTAAGCTGCAGCAAGACTGGGAGGGCCCTTATAAAGTGGTCACACGCATCAATGACGTCGTCTTCCGGATCCAGCGTGGAGTAAGAGGCAAGATGAAAATTGTCCACCTGGATCGTCTTCATCGTTACCATGGCAGTAATCCAGATGATCTTGTTCGGGACGAACAAGTTTAAGAGGGGGGCAGTGTAGTATCAAGTACATCGTCAGGTACTTTGTGCAACGACATCTATTGCCTACTAGTAGTAAATATTCCAACCTGATGTGCTTACGTTCCAACCTGGTGTGCTTACGTTCCACAATTGTTCCACACAATATCCCAATATTCCAGGATCCTCGATTCACCCGGAGAAACATCTAGCATGTTCTAGAACCCCTTACAATTTCCTATAAATACCCATACCACAACCACCGTGGATATAGTTGGTTATAAGTGCATACAGCGATTACAAGAGGGAGATTCGACCAGTGGTGAAAACAAGCGATGTATTGAAAGTAAATCTGTAGCGACAATTAAAATAAATAAAGAGTAAAGTGATTGAATACTGAGTTGAAGTAAAGTTAGTGTTTGATAATAAATAAACGATTAAAATACACAAAAGACGGTTTTATTTAAACGAACCCCAGCAAGAATATTACAATATGTACCTACCTATTGATGATTATATAGGTAGAAATTAAATCTAGATTATCGTGTTACTTGACGTCGATATCCTCGATAATATTTTTTTTTCCTCCAGAATTGCTTAAATTTCATCATCCGAAATGCGCGTGAAATGATTATATAGGTAGAAATTAAATCTAGATTATCGTGTTACTTGACGTCGATATCCTCGATAATATTTTTTTTCCTCCAGAATTGCTTAAATTTCATCATCCGAAATGCGCGTGTTCCTAATACCTGCCATTTTGACTTTATATGTGTTAAAAACTAATAACGTAAAATAAAGCTAAAATTAGAAAAGAAAAATAAAAAAACTACATGCTCACAAACAGAGCACCCAGCTCAATGTGCTTCAATAACCCGGCTAAAAATCGAAATAGCCCCGCCATTTTAGTCTCGTTTTAAAGAAGGTGAATGGAATTTTGTGCCAGTAGATTACCTTTCCGACATTCGTGGCAGCCGGATGTCGCGAACTGCGTGTGCAAGGTGAACCCACGATTTTTGACTTTCCGAATTCAACACGTGTCCATAAACGAGTCATATCTAAGCGACCAATTATCCTTTCCGAGTGAACTGAGTTAAAGAGGAGTGTAAAACAACTTATTCCGGGGGCCAATGTATGGATCTCAAAAACTCAAAAAGATACGAAGCTGTGTATTTGAAAATGTTGAAAAATATTCGGATTTTCCTAAAAGGTCGCGATATATATTTTAGGGCAAAGTACAACCCAAATTACAAAAATGGGACGCAATTGTTTAGAACACGAATTCCAAAGAGAACGACATCAGATACATTTGCCCCGAATCAAAACCGAACGCGCACTACAGGCAGTATAGGTCGCAAATATAGGCAAAATAAACCAGCTCGGACAACCCAGGCAGCATTTGACAAGCCTGGGTAAAGAAGATTTCGTTGCTGATTAAATGGAGAGTGCAAACGAAGTTGACCCATCGGATCCACTTGGTATAGCCAATATAACGGCGGGGACCAAAAAACAAAACCACTTGCACCGCAGCCGGCAACTATTTTTAAGAAACAATTATTTTCATTTCATTTGATATTAGAAAAAAGAAGGGCTCGTAGAAAATGGCAAATGACGAGGTTCCTTGACGATAAGGCTGTGTACAACAGTCCTAATAATGCTATTAAAAAACGAATCTATGAATTTAAAATAACTCACTTAGGAGATTTCTACGCAGCTTAACGACAGATGCGTCTACCATCCAAGCACTTCGGATTTGGAAATAAATATTGCACGATAGTCCAAGTACATCGAATTACGAATGTAGTCGAAAAAGCACTGGAAGAAAAACAAGTCTGTTCAGAACTACTTTTAGATGTTGCCCAAGCATTTGACAAGGTTTGGCATAAGGTCCTTGAGTATAAACTGCATAGGGATTTACCTAGGCAGTATTACGAAATACTGAAATCGTACGTTTCAGATCGACTCTTCCGAGTTCGATCCTAACAAGAATATTCGAAACTAAAGAAAATTGAAGAAGGTGTTGCACAAAAAAAGTGCCCTAGGAAAGAGCACATTAAAAAGAAAAAAGAAGAACTAAACTTGAAATATAGAAAAATGTACTGGTTAGTGGAAAGAGACTCAGATATGTCTACCAAGAACAAAATCTTGCTATATAAGCAAATATTGAAGCCTGCCTGGACGTACGGCACCCAATCATGGGGCTGCACTAAGAAAACAAATCGCCTCGATGACCCAACTAATGACAACCCCAGCAAACGAAACAAGGACAACGACCTTCGGATCTGTACGTGGAATGTTCTGTTCCTTTACAGACCACGTGCAGCCGAACAACTAGCAGAGTCCCCAGACTGCTATAAAGCAGATTTACCGCCATGCAGGAAGTGTGATGGGATGGGCCGGCAAAAAGAGGATGAAAAACTGCGACATCTACTACGGTGATTGCTACAGAGGCAACAGCATAAATGTGTTTATGCCCCCACGGAAGAAAAGGACCCTGCCACTAAAGAGTGTTTCTACGAGCTCCACGACAAACATACGAGCAATGTCCCAATCTGAGCAACAAAGAAGAATCACTGTGAGAAAATTTAACGTCGAAAAGCTACAATCGCAAGAGACCGCCAGACTCTTCGCTGAACGCGTATCCCGAAATCTCTCAATCACCCCTATGACGCCAGCATCAATTGCAGAAGACCAGTGGCAACGCTGCCAACATGCCACCAGAAACGCCGCGACTGATGTGCTGGGTCTCGCTCGCTCACCACCGCGAAACACCTTGTTTGATGAAGAATGCCGGCGAGTGCATGCAGCAAAACAAGAGGCAAAAGAGATGGGTAAAGCATCGGCTTTTCCGTTCGAGCATATCGAGAATTTATACTCCAAAACTTTTACTCTTTTACCAAAAGGTAAAAAGAACGTGTCAGAGAAGCAATACCCGTACAGAAACCTGTAGAGATGAAAATGGAAACCTCGTAGTAGAATCACAGTCGGTGCTGAGAATACGGAAAACTACTTCTGCAGACAGTGTAACGGCGACGAAGACCAAGATCTCGCTGTCAGGCAGAATGAACCATTCAACATAGACGATGATAGTCAAAATTTCCGTCCACTTGACCAAAACGAAGTGAGGATAGCAATATTCAAGCTAAGATCCTGACGGCTTACCGGCCTCACTTTTCAAGGCACCTGGGTGTGAATTGGTAGAGTCACCGGTGCGTTTGCAAGCATTGAGGCGGAACGTTTAAAATGGGTTTAGCGATAAACGAGGGCAAAACCAAGTATATGCTGTCAACAAGAAGGGACAGCCAACACCGACGAATTGTACAGAATGTCACAGTGGGCAGCTGTAACTTCGAGGTAATAAGGGACTTTGTCTACCTTGGCTCTGGTATAAACTCGAAAAACAACATCAGCGCAGAAATTAAGCGAAGAATAACTCTTGCCAATCGCTGTTTTTTTGGGCTTATAGGACAATTCAACAGTAAAGCCCTATCTTGAACAACTAAGGAGACCCTATATAAGACCTTGATCATCCCAGTCCTGCTTTACGGCGCTGAAATATGGACTTTATTAAAAGAGGATGAAGATATCCTTGGTCGCTTCGAGAGAAAAATTCTTCGTAATATTTTCGAACGAACGAATCACGAACTATACGAGCTGTACAGCGGAATCGACCTAGTCAAAAAACTTCGTATTGGACGTCTGAGATGGCTAGGACATGTAGAGCGAATGGACACCAACTCTCCGGCCCGCAGAGTCTTCGAATCTAACCCCGAGGGACGACGCAGTAGAGGGAATAATCGCCGTAGGTGGCGCACACAAGTTCAAGGGGATCTCGACTAACTTGCAGTGCGCAACTGGAGGCAATTAGCTAAAGAACGAGTTAAATGGAGAGGCTTGTTGGTTGAGGTCCAGGTTCACCCCGAACTGTAGCGCCACCTAAGTAAGTAAGTAAGAAAACAAATATTCAAACTACACAGAAATTCTAAAACAAAGTCCTCATGGAATAATAATTCCCCCTTGGTATACAAGAAATAGCGATTTGCACAGTGACCTACATATAGACATGGTGACGGAAGTGGTTAGAAGGCACGATGTGTCTCGCAATCAGCCGCTGCAAAATCACATCAACTCCGAGTTAGAAACCGTCTTAAATGAACGGGACAATATCTAGAGATCAAGAAGATCCAAGCCTCATAAGCTAATTTCGAAAGGGCAGAGAACATGGACTGTGCTCCAACCGAACCTAGCTCACGGTTTATACCGGGGTGAGTAACGCCGAACATCTGGCGTGTGTAATTCAATTAAAAAAAAATTCAGTTTACCATACACCATTGAAGTTTTTATAAAATTAACTATGACAGTAAACAACACTGCCCATTTTTTTTGTAACTGAACTAGTTTTTATTTTGTTTTATTAAAAGAGAATCCAATAAACTACTATAAGCTAATATTAATTTTTGATTTTATTTTAATAGATTTCCCATATGTAGGTCAATTACCTAACTGCGTATGCTACAGTATAAGCTGTAATCTATAATAATTTATTTTTTTTACAAAATGACAGATTGAACAACAGCTATGATGGATCCTGCGGTACGTATTATCTACAATTAAATAAAAAAAACGTTAAAACGGTTAAATAGTAAATTGTAGCAAGAGCTATGCAGCTTACCGAAGTAAAAGCTTCTAAGGATGGTGAGAAAAATGGTACGGCCATTGTGAGGGGTTTTTGTGAGCGAATGATTATCATGAGAATCATCTTTTTGACTCTAGAGTCACAGTTATGCCAATTGGAAAAATAAGCCGACATTCCCATTTCGCTGCTCTAAAGATGAAATTAAATGTGATAAATAAATAACTCTATATGCAATATTATAACACGCATCATTCATACTTACATTTTCTAGAACTTCTGTTCCACCATGGCAATAAATGTATAGTTCACACGACACAGCTAATGTGAAAGACAAGTAAACAAGAGCACGATATCCGGGATACTGCAAGAAAAGTATATATCTATGTATTATCGAAAAAAGTAAAATGAAAAGCGATAGCTATTGATGAAAATGCTGGAAAGAATTGAAATACTCGTAGCATAAGCAACCCTATTATTATTATCTATTAACAGGTTTGCGATCAAAATAAAAGTTTATTGATGATATTTAACTGTAATGCCCGGTGAGAGCTTAAGCCTCAAATGGACCTTAAGCTTCGGTCTTCTCGGAGCTTTTGTCTGCGCATGACTTCTCAAATCGGCTTTCTCCGTAGAGTATTCACGAAACATCCAAGATATCTAAACGCGGTAGATCACCTGAGACTGAGGACAATCGTCTGTCCTCGGTTAGTAAATTCCGCCGGACAATGGTTAACGCGAATAGTTCACGTAAAAAGGACTCTAGTGTTAATTACTGGAGTCCATTACAATGTCTACCTGATAGTGACAATAACGACGATATGGACGAAGTGGTCACGGTTAGTGTAAAAAAAAGAATATACCACCAATCAAACTCCTCCAAAAATCTAGTGATTATGTTCACAATCTTATGAAATCATTAAATATGGTATTACTGATTATTACATAAAAATAATATCCATTGGGATAAAAATAATTTGTGAGTCTCTTGCTTCCTATAAATTAGTGTCTGACAAGCTAAAATCTGAAAACTGTCAGTTCTTCTCACATGATCTCCGCAGTGAGAAAGCTTTTAAAGTTGTTCTCTATGGTATGGGCGAAATGGACGCAAATATATTAAAAAGTGAACTAATTAAAATTGGTTTAAAATGTATCAACATTAAAAATATAACGAAAACATACGAACACTACAGCGATGTTTTCTATTTGATTTCGTTAGAAAATAGTTCAATAAAATTATTCGATCTAAAAAAAAACTATCGGTCAATTTTGCATACACAGGTGAATTGGAGTATTCGAAGAAAACTTAAAGGCAAACTGACTCAATGTCACAACTGCCAAATGTTCAGTCACGGCGAACGTAATAGCCATGTCAAAGCGTATTGTGCTATTTGTGCCGGTCAACACAAGACTGCATCTTGCAATAATGTTGCCATAAATAAATGTTTTAACTGCAACGGTTGTCATAACTCTACTGATCCTACCTGTGCCAATAGAATTAAATATTCCGAGATGAAAGAGAAATCTGCAAAACCAAAAGCTTTGTACAACAAGTAACAACACACCGCAGACCGCTGCCCGTGCTCACACAAATGTCACACAGTCACAAAATCATTTTTCGTTCACCTTTATGTCCTTTTTTCCTTTACTGCCGCAGCCGCAGAGCCGGCGACAAGAGAGCAATAATTATGCTAGCACTAGCCGCTACCCTCACTCTCAAGCACAAGCGGAAGAGCATAATGTGTGGGAGAAGGAGAAGTACAATGACAGCAGCTCTTCCAATAATGCTGCCAGCAACATTCCTGGAGTCATTCCAAGCAACATCTTGAATCAACACTCTACGCTGTTCACGATTGAGGAACTTAACTCGTTAGCAATGGAAATGATAACAAGTTTATCTACATGTAAATCTAAATTAGAACAATTTCAAGTTATTGCAGATTTAGCAACTAATTTTTCGTATACTAATGACAAGTAATATGATAGATAGATATTTATATATTGTAACTTGGAATGCGAGAGGGATTCGCAACAAAACTGTTGAGTTTTTAAACTTTTTAAATAACAGCAACATTGACGTTGCTTTGATTACAGAGACTTGGCTCAAACAAGGTATAAATTTATCAACTCCTGAATTTAAGTGTTACTGGAATGATAGGGTTGATAGGAGTGGTGGCGGTGTTGCGATTCTTATCAGAAGATCAATTCAACATTCGCTCTTACCTGTTGTTAGAACATATTATATTGAGAATGTGGGAATTGAAATAAAAATGTCGTCTTATGGCTTAGAGTCGCTTGTTAATGAACCAACTCGCATAACAGATCACTCACAAACATGCATTGACCATATATTTGTAAGGTTACATAAAAACGGCCAATTCAGTGTTTCTAGTAAAGTACTAGACTATAAAATCACTGATCACTGTACGGTCAACTTGAACCTACAGAAAAAGACATCGATGAACTTTGGTAAATATATACCCTTTCCGGTGAAACGCAAAGTTAACTACTCAAAGTTAGTAGATGATCTCAAATTTGAGCCGTGGGAGCTTGTGTATCGAGAATGTAATCCTTCAATCGCTTATGACACTTTCACGGATATTTTGAAACGTCATATCCATAATTCCTCAGGTGTCTTACCCCAGTTACAAAGTAGTTCGAAATTAAAACGACTTAGACCTTGGATTGGAAAAAAACTACTCCATATTATATCCAAAAAGAATGAGATTAGGAAAAAATGTCAGCAACATCCTCAGAATTCCAGACTTAAGCGTTATTATCTTAAGCTGAGTCAGGTTGTAAAGCAAGAAGTTGATTTAAGTAAAGACAATTATTACACTGATAAACTATATAGATGCAAAGGAAATATAAAAGAAGAGTGGAAAGTGGTTGACAGCATACTTAACAAGCAAAAAGATACAGAGTGTATTCAGAAGATTCAAGTTGAAAACAAAATAGTTTACAACTCAGTGGATATTGCTAATCATTTTAATAAATTTTTTGTATCTGTTGCTACTTCGATGAAGCCTTGTCCCCCTCAAAATAGTTGTAGATGTGAATTGTATACGGACTTAGTTGCAGATGAATTTCAAAGCAATAGCTTTGTATTGGAGCCTTTTACATCTTTTGAAATATACAAAAGGATAATGTCACTAGACAATAAAAGTTCAAGTACTTCTGATGGTATAACCAATTGTCTTCTTAAAAAAATCGCCTTTTACATTGTTGATGTTGTAACGTTTATTTTTAATATGAGTGTCAGCTGTGGAATTTTCCCTTCATCTTTGAAAGCGGCTGAGGTTATTCCTCTATTCAAAAAGGGAAACAGAAGCTTAATGAATCAATACAGACCGATTTCGTTACTTCCCACATTGTCAAAACTGTTTGAAAAAGCAATGAAAGATCGTGTAGTGTCCTTTTTAAACAAAAATAAATTTTTCAGTAATGACCAATTCGGGTTTCGTGTGGGTAAGTCCACAGAAGATGGCATCTTAAAATTTTGCAGTGAAATTTATAACGGCTTCAATAATAGCAACAGTACTATAGCTTTATTCATTGACATGACAAAAGCATTCGACATGGTTAATCACAAAATTCTTCTTGATAAGCTCTACAAAGCCGGGTTCAGAGGTCAATCTCATAATTGGTTTGCTTCATATCTAACAGGAAGGTCTCAAAAGGTGAAGCTAGGCGATGTTTTTAGTGATAGCTTATTATTAGATATCGGTGTACCTCAGGGTTCAGTTTTGGGTCCTATTCTTTTCCTTGTGTATATAAACTCCATCTTCAAGCAAAACTTTACGAGTAATATTACAGCATTTGCGGACGACATGGCATTCACATACATCAATAGCACCTTATTAGAGTCTATGGTAAAGTTGCAGAAAGACTTGCAACTTCTCAGACAATGGTTTGCTAAACACGAACTCATTATAAGTGAAAAAACGAAGCTTATGTATTGCAATCTAAAAGGATCAGATCCGATAGATTGCAATCTTTTATTCCACTCCACAGCATGCGAAAAGCTTTTTGTATCTACGCACTCTTGTGGTAGGGTTAATTACTGCCAAAATGCTTGCTGCACGACGAATTGCTTTAAAATTGAATTCGTTAATTTTTTTAAGTATCTAGGAGTTTTAATTGATGAAAATATGAACTGGAAGGCACATGCAAGTGAGCTAAAAAAATATATGCTATCCGTTACTCGGAAAATATATATGCTTAAGCCATATTGTTCCAGAAAACTACTAACGGCTGTATACAATAGCCTTGTTAGCTCAAAGCTGCAATATGGTATTGCTAGTTGGGGTGGAGCGTATTCCAACGCCATGGAGCCATTGTTAATAGCACAAAAAACATATAATAAGAATAATTTGTTGTAAAAACAGGCTGACCCCTAGTTGGCCTTTGTTCTGCACTATGCGAGTCCTACCGATAAAACACATTTATGTCTATAAAGTTCTTAAAGTGTTCTTTATGCGAAGCGGTTATAGTTCGACATTAAGAAGTTCAAATGTTTATGGCTTAAGAATAAATACAAGAGGATTAGTTAATATCCCCCATTCTAATAAAACCCACTTCTCGAACTTTTTTACTGTAACAGCACCCAAATTATTTAATATATTGCCTTATGAAATAAGAAATTTAAATGTAAAGTCATTGTTCTTAAGTAGAGTTAAAAAATGGCTGTTTACTTTGGATAATTCTACGGTCAAAAATCTATTAATATATAGGAGTTAAAAAGTCTTGTTCTGTTTTTTTTTTAAATTCTTAAAATTTGCTTTTGTTTTTTCTAAATAGTTTTTTGTTGAAAAATCATTTACATTTACCCCACACATAGTATATACCGAATTATTAAATTTGCCGATGGGTCATTCGCCTCTAGCTCATTAAGACTACAGAATGATACCTATCTTTACCAATATTCCAAAACGAACAATGTATTTATGAAACTCTTTATGAATTGTAAAATTGAGGAATATGAACAAAGAATAAAGAATAATAATAATAATAATAAAAAAAATAAAAATAAAAATTAAGGAATCAGAAGTCAGTCAAGGTTTTTTGGGTATATTTCCCGGGTAAAGCTGCAACAGACAAAAAGAGAACTAGGTTTAAAAAGGACTTGAGAAAACTCTTCACATTAAGCGGTGATTTCCTAATTGGAGGCGATCTCAATTCCAGGCATAGGAGTTGGGGTTGTGTTAGAGCTAATGCTTGGGGAAATATACTTGCTGATGCTCATGTTGTGTTGCCCATCTCTGTTTTGTTTCCTCCTAGTCCAACTTAAATTCCAGCTAGTTCTCGTGGTAATCCTTCCGTCCTTGACTTATTTGTTACAAATGTTCCTTGTCACATAACAAATCCAATATCGATAAGTGAACTTAGTTCTGATCACAACCCGGTTTGTTGTCGTCTTCTATGGTCAGGCGAAATAAAAGTACAATATGTCCAAGATTTGAAAAATGCAAACTGGACACGTTTTCGTTCTGAAGTTAAATCAAAACTTCAAAACATTCCCCTGAATATCGACGACATTTTAACTAAGGAAGACGTTGACTGCCTTGTAAATGATTTCTCAGAACACGTTCTAAGTTCGGTCGAGGCTAGTATACCAAAAATTCCAAAAAAGAACTACTGCTTAAAGTTACCTTCCCACGTATTGTTCTTGATTAAACTCAGAAATAATTGCAGACGAAATTGGCTGAGGTATCGTCATCCCTTTTTTCGCCACCAAATGGCATACCTAAATAAACAAATAGCCAAACAAATTTTAGAGCACCGTAAAAATGAGAGGAACAAAAAACTCAGTACACTGGACAATAACAATAAACCTTTCTGGAACATAGTTAAAGTGGTAAAAAATAAAAACAGACAATTACCCTACCTCAAAAACTCGTCGGGCACGTACTTTACCGATGTTGAAAAAGCCAATGCTCTCGCCGTAAATTTTTCAAAAAATCATGTTGTCTCTCAAAATTTAGGAGATGCACACACCAACAACACCATTCAAACTTTTTTGGCTGAAGGAACAAACCATTCTTCTTCAACCATTTTTGTTACCGAAGAAGACATAGAGTTCATATTAAGCAATCTACGTCCTCAGAAAACAGGTGGTCTCGATATGTTAAGAAACATTTACCTAAAGCAATTGCCTAAAGCAGGTATAAAATTCATAGCATTTATTATAAACGCGTGTTTAAAAATGCAATACTTTCCAGATATGTGGAAACTTGCAAAAGTGGTACCGATATTAAAAGCTGGTAAGCCTCAAGAAAGCCCGGAAAGTTATAGACCCATCAATCTATTAAGCAACCTTAGTAAAGTATATAAAAAGTACTAAAAGAACAAATCCTAAAGTTCATAGAACTTCACCAAATTTACCCCAACAAACAGTTTGGCTTTAGGCCTCATCACAGTACAGCCCATCAGGCACTGAGAATATGCAACTGTGTCAAACAAAATCGGTCACATGGGAAATCTACTGGTATGGTCTTATTAGACATTGAAAAGGTATTTGATTCTGTTTGGCATGAAGGCCTAATATACAAAATGATAAGTTTAAACTTTCCTTCTTATATCTGTAAAGTAGTCCAAAGTTTCTTGTCCAGTCGTCGTTTCAAAGTCCATGTTTATAGTAGTGTTTCTGACTTGGTATATTTTCGATCGGGTGTTCCACAAGGCTCAGTTCTTGCCCCAATCCTGTATAACATTTATACATCTGACATCCGAAAGTTACCCCACTGTGATATAGCCATTTTTGCAGATGACACCGCAATATTTTCATCCCATGAACTCGCTCTCAATATTGAGAGGAATCTTCAAAATGGAATGGAGATATTAGTAAAATACTATCACAAATGGAAAATCAAGCTGAACGAAGGGAAAACACAAGCAAAGTTTTTCACCCGAAGAAGAAAATCTTGTTGTCTTCCCAGCAGCCAGCTTCAGCTTAATGGAAGTAGCATAAATTGGGAATCCTCCGTTAGATATCTTGGTATTTATCTCGATACCAAGTTGACATTTTAGGCCCATATCGTCAAAACTTTAAAGCAAACCGGAATAGCAATAAAGATGTTGCACCCTTTCATTAACAGAAAATCACTTTTTCCCATTGACAACAAAATTACACTGCACAAAGTAATTTTTCAGGAAATTCTGCTAAATGGGTGCCAGGTATGGGGCGACTCGGCAGCGTGTCATATAAAGAAATTGCAAGTGTCACAAAACAAGCTTTTGAAAATGATGCTAGACCTACCTTGGCACCACGCAACTCTTGATATTCACCAAAGAGCGAATGTTGAATTGATAGCTAATAGAATCCGTAAGCTCAATAACACGTTTAAAACAAGATGCAGTTTTGCTGACAATCCGCTAGTGAATGCATTGAATACTTAAGATTGTTAAAATGTAAATGCACTTACTCCTTTATATCTATTTAATTATGTACTTTTTATTAAATTCTTTACATTTTTTGTTACTTATTTATTGATTTGTCTGTGTATATATATGTACACATGTACGAGTATCTTTCTTTTTCCTAAATTTACTTTTTTCAGTAGTTATTTTGTTCACTATTTATTTATGTAATTTATAACGGGTGTCCGCCGGGAAGGTATACTACTTTGTTTGTTTATAATTTTTGATTAAATGAAAGAGAATGGATCTTATATTGATAAATGTTTTATTTAATGTCGGCAATTATGTATGGAATACAATATCAGGTAAATGTCCGCCTCTGCTAGTCTCACAAATGCGAGCCCTTTTGAGCACATTTTTCATTACATTCTCACACATTTCACGCGGTATTTCATTAATTTCATCACGAATATTTTGTTTGAGTTGCTCAAGCGTTTCTGGTTTGTTTACATAAACCTTGCTTTTCAGATATTCCCACAAAAAGATGCCAGGAGCAGTCAAATCAGGCGACCGTGGAGGCGAATCAACATCACCATTTTTTGAAATAACTTGTTGTGGAAAGAGGTCTCGCAGTAATTCCATTGTAATCCTGGCTGTATGCGATGTGGCACCGTCTTGTTGATACCACATGTTAATCAAGCCCAAAGCATGCAATTGTGGTGTTAAAAAGTTTTCAATCATATCACGATATCGCTCCCCATTAACAGTTACCGTTACGCCGTCTTCATTTTCAAAGAAGTAAGGTCCAATGATTCCTCCTGACCAAATTGCACACCAGACTGTTACTTGGGCTTGGGCCTATCACCTACAGACCCTCTTTCTTCGAAATCATTCACTACACGATAAATAGTGCGTTTTGTTGGCACGTTGTTTCTCCCAAAAATTTCACGTAACTTTCTCATCGTCACAGTAATCGATGATTGATTTTGATAAAATGTTTTAACGATTAAAACACGTTGGTTTATCGAATATTTTTCCATAATAAATTTGCCTCGTGTCTACTTCACGACTGCCAAATATGAACTGTCAAGACTAATGTTTACCAACATGGCGGCAAAACAAAGTAGTATATGTTCCCGGCGGACACCCGTTATATATATATCTATTTATTTATTTATTTATTTATCTGTTCATTTATTTATTTATTTATTTATTTACTTGTTTATTTACCTATTTAGTTATTTATTTATACAATTTATTTATTTATTAATATTATTTATTATCTATTTATTTATTTATTTATTTATTTATTTATTTATTTATTTATTTATTTATTTATTTATTTATTTATTTATTTATTTATTTATTTATTTATTTACTTATTTATTTACTCTTGTTTGAGTACTTACTTGTTTCTGGTTTTCTGTCTATTATTTATTTAAATATATATTTATTTAGTTATACTTGTTTAAGTATTTGCTTATGGCTTATTGGTTTATTATTTATTTACATATAAATTTATTTATTTATTTTTATTTTTATTTATTTACTAATTTTACTTACTTTATTAATTACGTTTTTTTTTTTTCTATTGAAGGCTTTTTTTTCGAATTTTCCTTCAAGCTTGCCACGTATTTCCTATACACGCTCTTAATAAATATAAAAAATGTTTCAGTTGAAAGATAATATCCCAATTATCAAAACTCTGTAAAATGTGCAATAACACAAATTCTGTAACTAAATTTATATACGAAATAAAAATCTATCTATCTATCTAACCTTCGGTTTAACTCATCTCTGTGTTTCACAGTGCCGGCTTAAGATCTAAACTCCACTTAAGTGTTGTTATAACTTAAGCCGCCGATTTTGCTGGCTTAAGTATTGGCTTAACTACTATCAGAGCAAAATCCATCATTCGATGTTACCAGCATTAGCACATTACCTTTGTTTAATGTACATAACAACTTTATTTATGGACATGAACCTGACCCTGCAAAATATTTTTATTTTATTTTTTCTATTTGTGGGAATACTGCTTTACTCAATAAATATGTACTCTCTTACAATGGAGGCAAATTGCTTTACAGCAGCTAAATGCAGCGATATTTTCTATTTTTATTCATTATTCGGATGACATTTTTTTAATTTTTAAATTTTTGATTCTTTTTTTTTTTTCAGTTTATATCCAAAGTGTTCGAGAGAATATTGATTAGGCGAATACAGCCGGTAATAGAAGAAGGGCATTTCATTCCGGATCATCAATTCGGATTCAGAAGTAAGCATGCTACAGTTGAACAAATACATCGAATAACACATGTAATCGAAAAGTCACTTGAAGAAAAAAAGATTTGTTCAAGCGTATTCCTTGATGTCTCGCAAGCCTTTGACAAAGTCTGGCACGAAGGTTTAAAGTTTATATTACGATAAGTTCTTCCAGAGCACCTATATAATATTTTGAAGAACTAATTTAAGACTATTCCGTGTTAAATGTGGAAACGAATATTCAGATTTTAAGGAAATAATGGCTGGGATGACGCAAGGAAGCGTTCTAGGTCCAGTTTTATATCTATTATACACTCGTGATATACCGCAAGTAAAAGGCACTGAGCTAGCTACATTTGCCGACGACACTGCTATTTTTGCAGTAGGTAAAACGGTCGAAGATACTACAAAAAATTGCAAGAAGCTTTGAAGAGAGTAAATGAATGGACAAAGATTTGGCGAATCGCACTCAACGAGACCAAATCTGGTCATGTAAATTTTACTTATAAGAAAATAAATAATTTGCCGATCTTTTCAAACTCGGTTCAAATCCCGTTTGCAAACGAGGCTAAGTATCTTGGAATGAAACTTGATACAAAGCTGAAATGGAAAACGCATGTAAAGAAAAAACGCAAAGAATTAGATAATAAATATAGAGAAACGTATTGGTTACTTGGAAAATATTCCAAGCTTAATATAGAGAACAAACTGCTTTTATATAAGCAAGTGCTAAAGGTATACAACTCTGGGGTTGTACCAAAATAAGTAACATTAAAAATTTTACAAACTTTTGAAAACAAACTTCTAATGGGAAGGTACCTGCAAAACGTCATTATTTCGTGAAATGAAAACTACTTGATAAGTCGAATACTTAGTTGTAGTAAAAATAAAAACAAATCTGTTTTGAAAGTAGGTTTTTTAGTGGGTAAGAAACCCATACTACTATGAGCACACGCTGTCGATCCTCATAGTGTCTTGTTGAAGATTTTCACCTGTCCTCGGAAAAAAAAAATCATTTTTGTTTCAGATATGCTGAAATTCGCACCTTTTTTTGTCGTCAAAAAGAAAAACAAATCATTTACATCACTAACAAGACATATGTCTATTTGACATCTCCGATTCATTCACAGTAGTTAATTACCCAAAAAACTGTTCAAAATCACTTCTTATGCTTGGCTTAGCTAGGCCACACTTTTTAAATGACTGTGAAACCCGAAAAACTTAAGCCAAGACTTAAGCTCTGCGTTTAATCTAACTAAGCTGCGACTTAAGCTCCCGCTGTGAAACCGGGCGTAAGAGTTAATACCCAACGCTCATTTCTCACATTCGAGAATACTAGCTTGCGAGTACTGAGACAGAGGCAGCAGAGATGGGCTTATCGGCCAATAAAAGCAAAACGAAATAGTGTATATGCTGCCTACAAAGAAGGAAACCCAATGTCTTGGGCAGAAGGAATCAATAGACAGATATAGTTTTGGGGTAAAAAACAAATATTTGGCGCAACAGCTCTTTAAAGTGCCAGGGCCTAGCTTCTCGCAACCACTCATGTTGTGTGCGTTATATTTCTTACACGAATGGAAGGGACCTGCAGTTTAATGCCGAATCCGAACGGCGATTTGAGAAGCTTTTTCGTGACAACAATACTCTCGGATGTTTGTCAGACGCTCGCGAGAGGTGGGACCGTGAAAAAACTTTTTGGTGTTTTCTGGGATTCGAACTTGGAACCTCATGCGTAGCGATCCGACACACTAACCACTTACGCTACGGCGCCCACCAGTTTTGGGGTAGTAAAGGACTTTGTCTACCACGAATTGTCTAGCATGAAAATCTTACTTAATTGTGGAGAAGATTTATAAATGGAATATTCAAGTTGTGGAACGAACCCCCTAATGCATAGATAGATGGATAATTAAACCTCTTAGAATGCCGAAAATTACAACCAAATGGTTTGTAGTTTGCGTAAGACCGATTTATACAAATTACAATATTCTTGAACAGATCTACGATTTTATCAAAATTTTCTATTTGGCTTCCAGGTTTTTGAATGAAAATTCATATAGCGATACTTTACTTACTAAACAGTTTGGTAATTCTTGCGTCGATTTTGTTCAAAATCAATGTTAAAACGACATATAACCTAACATCGCGAGACATCGCGAGGTAGGGGAGGCAGGCCTATAAACGCCTGGATCACGCAAAGGCGTAACCCAGTCTCAGTAACCCAGTGATCCAAAATCGGGAGGCATGCCGATATTTTCTGACGTCAAATAGGTGAACCCCATAGGCGGATCAGTAGAAATACAGTGAAGCGGGAGAGTTATGATCTCTTGTTTTCGGCTCATATTCTCACCGAAATAGGAAGAAGAAGAATAACCTAAAGGTTCTGTTAAAATGTACTCATGATTCAATTATGCCCTTTATTTTTTTAAAGGACTCTGGCAACGGAGTTAGACAAAATGATGCTGATTGCAACTTCGATCAATAGCAGTTAATGAGTTTATCCTTTAACAAAAGAGAATTGTATAATATATTCTACTAGTATTTGTTACGTTCTTGGCTAATATTTATACAATACTTGACATAAGCACAATTGTTTGAGTGCGCCTTTGATCTCGGAGGCAGGCTTAGAGAAAAAGTTGTGAGCTTCCGTTATTTGAGAAGCAAATTCTTTGCCTTCACTTCCACAGAAGACAATGACATTATATAATGCTCAGGCCCGGAACGTTTTCGAATTCAATCCAGAAAGATAACACTCTAGAAGCAAACCTAATCTTCAATGGCGTGCCAACTTAGAGTACGCAATTGAAAATAATTGGATTGTGCTGGCCCGAAAGGATTGTTCGTTAACACCCCGGTTCACCGCAGTCAGAGTAATATAAGTAAATATTGACTTTCTCTACAACTCAGGGGTGTTTTCTTCAAAAAAACAAATTTAATATACTTTCTGTTAAATATCGTACAATCTGGACAAAGAAAAAGGCGAGGCTTTTGTTTTCGTAATGAAAAATTACCTCTCTCACACCATCAACGGAGCTGAGGATGAAGAGTGCAGAGCACAAAATATGTGGGATTCCCTACAGTGAACCTGCTTAAAGAAGGCCAAATCACTGCTAGGAGCTTCAAAAGGCCACCATCAACATCAAAGAAACATGGTGGTGGAGTGATGAAGCTAAGAAGGTGATAAATGAGAAGAAAGCGACTTTCAAAGCTTGGTCAAAGTGCCCCTCTAATAATATTGACGAAAAAGTTCGCCTCGAAATGGAATATAGATGTTGCAAGAAAAAAGGGAAGAAGAAGTGCGCCCAGCTTCAAACAGAGAGTACGGAGGGCCTGTATCGGGAGCTGGAGAAAATATCTTCCCCGGTTGCTGATGCAAACCAGGCTATCCAGGAGCTGCGAAGACACAATATGAACAAGAGCGCAACCATCTTCAAAATAGCCGCCCAAAGATGGAGGAATGCTCAGGAGATTCGTTCGCCAAAGTTCATTAACAATGCTCATGGCTATGATTACTATGACATGCCTATACACAGTAAGATACAATATTTTATAAGTTAGTGATAAGCTAGAGAGAATAAATCATAATTAGAAATAAGAAATGCGAAATAAGAGCTACAAAATAAGAAAATGATATTAAATATTGAGAAAAAAAGAAAAAAGAAAAATTCAAGTGAAAGTTATATAAGAGTTCAAAAATAAGTTATAATAAATAGTTCATCTAATTTGTGACATATATATTTTAAGGTCTCTTTTAAAACATGTTATGTTGCCTATTCTTCTAATATACCGCGGTAATGTATTCCGTAAACGGATTGCAAACACAAAAAATTGACGCTCAGAAGTGAGGGATGAGTACCTTGGGAGGATCAACTGACTAGATCTGTTTGAGGAAGCCATTCTTATTTTTTCGTAGAGATAGGGCGGTTGCTGTGATAACAAAATGTCGCAGAGGAGAGTTAATGTTCGAAACTGAAGGAGACTGCCAAACGTCATATCAAACAAGCGCCGAGAAAAGTTTGACACCCTGTCATATCTACGTAATCCGAAAACATACCTAGTTGTGCTATTGAATGCTACCTGAAGCCTTCTTTTACTGACGTAATTACAGGAACAGAAAATTTCGCAGCCATATGTAAGAATTGGAATAACCAGAGTTTTTGCCAACATAAGCCGAGTTTTCAGGGGGTGTATGCTTGTGAAACCCAAAGAGTACGAAGTATGCCATATATTTTGCCAACTATTGAGTTTATATGATTATCCCATGTTAGATTACGATTCATAATCATACCAAGGTTTTTAGCGGTTTCAACATATTCAATGGGATCAGAGTACAATAGAAGGAAAGTAAGAAAGGTCCAAGGGTGTACTTTGATTTTTTAGGGTTCAATAAAAGACCGTTTCTTTGAGACCAACGCGCAATGTTGTCGAGGTCCTCATTAACACAGGCGACGCAGTGCTCAATCATACCAAGTGGACAGCTCATCTATATTTGAACGTCATCAGCATACATGTGAAAAGAGCAGTATTTAGTAACTGAGGGGAGGTCGTTTACATATAGCGAAAAAAAAAGTGGACCTAAAATTGATCCTTGTGGTACACCGGAAGTTGTTGGAAGAAAATCTGACAAGGTACTGTAGTGATCATGCACTCAATAGCACACTCGATCTTGCACTCAATTACGTAAACTCTCACTCATCTTCCCTCTCTGAACTAACACTCCTACTACAGGCTAAAATCCGAGTTTAGTCTAGCAAGCGCGACCACGCAACAAGGTTAATTATTGTTAAGTAGTTTTAAGGTGTATTTTAATAAATGAATGTTAAAGAAGTTAAAGAGTCTAATTTATTGCACCGGTGTACACACATCATTGGTGACCCCGATCTACTCATAATTAAGTATGTGGACACTGCATTCACTTGCAAGAGTAAACCAAAAGAACTATAGTGGCAATACAGCATACACCTAGACATAACAAGTAAAACACATTTAGCTAACTTCAAATACATAGACTTAATATGAACATGGTACAAAAACCATAAATCTCATCAAAATCAAAAGGAAATCCAAATTTCTACAAATGCATAAGTGCTTAAGTGCCTAAGTGGTTTCACGTGCTGCTAAAGATCGTCATCCGACACTCATCGTGCCGCTATCTCATCTTGCCGTTACCCTCAATTTTCCCGCCTACATCAAATCTACCGCCTGAATTCGCCGCTAACTTCAACCATCCCGCTAATTTTCATCAGTCGATTGTTCTCCACGTGGATCCACGCTAATCAAAGCAGATGAAGAAATATCCATCGAATCCAGACTACAACTTCACATAATGTATTTAACTCAATAATACTAACATATTCTAAATATTGTAAAATAATTTCTTACTAACATATAACTACTATTGATACAATTAGTTTTAAACGGTTATTCGATTTTGTCTGAAATTCATTTTTTTTTTCTTTCCTTATATTTAGTCTTTGGGAAAATTTTAAAATTAAATAAGTAATAGCCAGTATGAGTGATAACGAGGGCGTGGCGAAGAAGATAGATAAATTAGGTGAGGTGAAAAGCAACTCCACCACAAGCGACGTCTCCTCGTTCTCGGTTAAACTTCCACCCTTTTGGACTAAATCCCCCGGTTCTTGGTTTGTGCAGACGGAGGCATAATTCGCGATAGGAAAAATCAAGCGTGATATCACAAAATACAATTACGTTCTCGCGGCTTTGCCCCAAGAGGTGCTCGAAACTGTCCCCGACTTTATAGAAAACCCCCTTCCTCAGAAATATATGACAAGTTCAAGGCAACTTTAATTGAAAAACACTCATTAAGTGAGGAACGTAGGATTGAAAAACTTCTGTCCAGCGAGCAAATAGGAGATCGGAAACCATCTGAATTCCTAAGATCCCTGAAGCAACTTGGTGGGGCTTCGGGAATTATGAGCGATAAACTAATTAAAAAACTTTGGCTTCGAAGACTTCCACAAGTCATAAACATAGCTCTAATTTCACAAGACGATAAAAGCGAACAGAACTTAACGTCCCTTGCAGACAAAATTTGGGAAGCGTCAATTCCATCTAGGGACATGTCTGAAATTCGAATGCAGTCGTCCAGCAATCATTCGCATTCGGTTCAAGCATTTCAGGATGCGATGAAGAATGAGATTATGGAAATGAAAGCTGTGATTAGAAGCTTAACTGATGAAATTAGCAGATGTAGACAAAGGGGATGGAGTTCCTTGGCCGTCATCAAAGGCAAAGGTCAACGAGTAGAAATCAATTGGCAGAAAATAAAATTTGCTATTATCACAGAAGGTGGGGCATAAATGCTCGTAAATGTGATAAACCATGTCAATTCAAAAGGTCAGAAACGTCCCGTTTTAATGACGCTACCGATAATAACCTAAAAAACTTCCAGCTGTAAACGCGGCAAATAGCTGGGAAAATCTACTTCCACCCCGCCTTTTTATTAGGGATCCAACTAATAACCTTACATTTCTAATAGATACAGGTGCTGATCTTTCAGTACTTCCACACTCTTCTTTTTTTAATGCGAAAAGAGATCCTGCTGTTTCGTTATGTGCAGCCAATGGTACATCCATCGATACGTACGGCACTAAGTTACTCAAGATTAATTTAAGTCTTCGACGACCATAAGTCCATCAGTTCCTAGTGGCAGCAGTCAATCGACCAATAATAGGAGCAGATTTCCTCAATAAATTCGGATTGGAAATGCGAGTCAGACTTTTCAGAGGTTCATTAATGAAATTGTCAATGATCTTAATTTTGTCTTTGCATATATCGATGACCTCCTCATCGTTAGCAGAAGCATAGAAGAGCACAAAGATCATCTTAGTATACTTTTCCAACGACTGGTCGATTATGGTTTAACTTTAAAGCCATCCAAATGTGCATTTGGAGTAGAAACTCTTGATTTTCTCAGCCACACAATCACAAAAAATGGTATTTCTCCATCGAAAGAAAGAACGTGTGGAAGCTATCAATAAGTTGATTTCTCCATCATCCATTCGTCAAATCCAGCAATTTGTGGGAATGGTTAACTACTATAACCGTTTTATTCCCAATGTTGCCGAATTGCTAATTGCTGTCACCCAGTCACTCACATTTGGCTAACCTTCTTAAAATAAAGAAAAGTAAGAATCACTTTACTTGGCCGGTGAGCTGTGAGGAGGCCTTCGTAAAAATCAAAGAAGCTCTTTCACAAATTACACTTCTTGCACACCCAATCGAAGACACTTCCTTCAGTATTACTACGGACGCTTCCAATATCGCAATCGGAGCGGTTTTGCAGCAGCTAAATGCTGGCAAATGGCAACCGCTCGCATTTTTCTCAAAAAAGCTGTCATCAGCTGAACAAAAGTATTCTGCTTTTGATAGGGAACTTTTGGCCATATATCTGGCAACAAAGCATTTTCGATATTTTGTTGAAGGAAGAGAGTTCACGGTCTATACAGACCACAAGCCTTTAAAAAAAGCATTTACCTCTAAAACCGTGCGCAGCCCTCGTCAAACCCGCCATCTGGACTTCATTTCTCAATTCACGAGCGACATCCGGCATGTAAAAGGTAAAGAAAATGTTGTCGCCGACTTGCTATCTCGTGCCGATAGCTCAGATACAAGGAAAGTCAATGAGATAGCACTTGATCTAAAAACAATTTGCCAGACTCAGGAAGGTGACAACGAATTGAAATCCTTGCGATCGCGCACTGACAAACTAGGTGCAAGCATGAAACTTCAGGCAGTCCACCTACCGACAACACAAAGGCACATTTGGTGCGAAACAAGCATGGGTATAAGTCGTCCGTTTGTTCCTCAGGAGTTACGCAGAAAAATTTTCGATTCATTGCACAATCTCAATCATGACGGAATACGGGCTACTCGCAAGCGAATCACCTCCAAATACTTCTGGCCGTCGATCGACAAGGATTGCAACAACTGGTCAAAGTCGTGCGTTTCCTGTCAACGATCCAAAGTACACAGACACGTTAAGTCTGCGGGTGGACGTTTCCAACTTCCATTTGGAAGATTTGAGTACATCCATATGGACATTGTGGGTCCACTTCCCCCGTCTAAGGGCTTCTCCTATATATTGACCATTGTTGATCGATTTACCCGATGGCCAGAAGCGTATCCTATCAGTGATATGACAGCATCGACCATTGCCAAAACGTTTGTCCAGCAATGCGTTTCAAGGTTCGGTGTCCCTATGGAAGTAACTACTGATCAGGGTACTCAGTTTGAGTCCAAACTCTTCTCAGAAGTAACGAAGTTACTAGGCACACACCGTATTCGTACCACTGCTTACCACCCTCAGGCGAACGGAATGGTTGAGCGTTTTCACCGCCAGTTGAAATCTTCACTTATCGCTTGTGAAAATACTCTCAATTGGAGTGATGACATTCCCTTGGTTTTGCTTGGAATCAGAACAGCAGTGAAAGAAGATCTAGCTTGTCCATCAGCCGAATTGGTCTACGGACAAACTTTGAAAGTTCCTGGTGAATACTTTGTGCCGAACAATCCTGACGAAGAGATTGGTCAACCAGCAAATCTGCTGCAGGCATTAAGAACATCCATGCAGTCAGTCATTCCCGTAAGTCCTCGCGAAACTCCTCAAGCAAAGGTCAATATCCCCAAATCGTTGCAAGATGCCGAATACGTCTTCATAAGAGTTGACAAAGTTCGGCCTGGGCTGTCGCCTCCTTACAAGGGTCCCTATAAAGTCAAGCGTAAACTTCGAAAACAATTTATAGTCAGAATTAAAAATAAAGATGTCTCAATCTCAATTGATCGATTAAAACCAGCCCATTATTTACCTGACAAATCAAGAACCGTAGGTACAAAACAATCTGTAAAATTCAATCTATAATTCAACATCCGATACTAAGAGGCGCTACGCTGGTGGGGGAGTGTGTAGTGATCATACACTCAATAGCACACTCGATCTTGCACTCAATTACGTAAACTCTCACTCATATTCCCTCTCTGAACTAACACTCCTACTACAGGCTAAAATCCGAGTTTAGTCTAGCAACCGCGGCCACGCAACAAGGTCAATTATTGTTAAGTAGTTTTAAGGTGTATTTTAATAAATGAATGTTAAACAAGTTAAAGAGTTTAATTTATTGCACCGGTGTACACACATCAGTACCATTGATTTCAACTGCTTGCATTCTATCGGCTAAGTAGGAAGAGAGTAACTTTACAGCGGAAGGAGTGAAATTATATTTCAGATGAAGGTTAGTGCACAATTTTGAGTGATCGACAGTGTCAAACGCCTTAGAGAAATCAAGGAGCACTAAAAATGTCACTTTACCTTCGTCCTGGGCTTGACGTAGGTCTTCCGTGTTTCTTACGAAAACCAGATTGTTTAGCTGTAAGCAGATTTGTGTTATTGAGGTACAGGCTCATTTGCTTTTGAAGAATCTTTTCAAAAATCTTGGATATAAATGATAATCGTTCTTTGAGTTTTTAGGGATCGGAAGGATTTTGGCCAATTTCCACTGTGAGGGGTATGAGCCCGTTGTCAAAATAGTATTAAAAATATGTGTAACGTACGGTAGAAGTATTGGCAAAATCGACTTCAAGAATATGGGACTCACTTCATCAAGCCCCACAGCATTCGATTTGATTGAAAGCAAGCTTTCTACAACATCAGCACAATCCACGGTTCTAAAACTAAAGCTGGAAATTGGTGTTATGGGAGAGTGACTCAGAAAAAAAGTGGGGGAAGTCTCCACGTTATTCGAGATTTGAGCTATCGGCAATGATATGAATTTCCGATTGAGTGAATTAGGATCAATGTCATCAGGAAGGTTAGATTTAGCCTTACCGATGCCGATGTTGCGTACATTTTTTTTTTCTAAGCGAAATCTCTTCCAATTGTTGTAAGCTTGATCACGTTGATATGCTAATGCGCGAATTTGATGGGTGAACCATGTCTGGTTATGTGGTTGAGAGGTCTTAGTTTTAATTGGAACATGACTATTAAAAAGATTTACTATTTTATCATTTAGAAATTTAACTTGTTCCGTGGATGATGACATGTAGCGGAGAGTTTCCCAGTTTATGTTCCTTGTATCTGCTTCCAATAGTGCATAATCAACATTTGCAAACTCCCTATATCGAATTGTTTTAACAGCTGATGTAACACTAAAATTATACGTGAGATATATCAGGTCATGCCGTGAAAACACAGGAGCGGAGAGTTGGTCATAAAGAGACACTTTGCCCATGTCGCTCACCCAAAAAAGGTCAAGAAGCGTCGGTTGATATATGGAATAATGAGTAGGGGTGGTGGTGTTGACGGGTCGTAGATTGAAAGTACCCATGCTATCAACTAGCGAATTTTCATTTAGAAGATTGCAATTAAAATCCCCACACAATATTATATTAAAACTTACTAATGTGATTTCTTCCAATACAGTTATGAGAGGAGAAATATTTATGGTTTAATCGGGGCGGTAAATTGCACCGATCAGGAGTTTACTTTCATCACCGACTAAGTCCACGAACACGTACCCCATCTCACTATCAACTTGGGCTACACACATAAGCTTGCACCTTATACTATCCCTAACATATACCGCCACACGACCACCAATTCGACCACTCCTATCTGAACGAAAAACCTTATATCCCCTTAGACGACACATCTCATCGTTGAGGTAATCCGTAAACCATGTTTCGGAGACACAGATGACGTCGACATTGGATTCCTCAAACAGATCTCGAAATTCATCACTTTAGGTATTAAGCTTTGAGCATTAATGTAACAAATCTGATGGCCATTTTTCATTCTACTTAAAATCCGTATCATAGGGTGCATTGCTCCATTATTATTCATCCTGATAGAAAAATAAGACCACAACAAGTTTTAAAACAAGAAGAAAAAGAAATAAATATAATGATAGATGATAATAATAATAATAATAATAATACTACAAAAGATCGTTATTTCCTGTTGAAATGGCAATTCCCTCGAGCCTCTCGATGCAGTAGACAAGTACAGCTGTTTCTTGCAGATGACTCTTAGCGTACACAGCTCCACGTACGGTATAGACAGATGAGAGCTGTTTACTTTTTTTCAATTGAAGGGCGCGTTTCATTGAGCGTCGATTTTCTTGTGATAAGCTTTCTCGCAGGTAGATAGCAGTACCGGAACTTGCGGAGCTGAGACCAACATGATGTAAACACAGCTGTTGGTTGTTTACTTTTCGATAAGCGGCGATTGATTTTAAAAGGAAGTTTTTGTCGTAAGGCGTGTTAAACTTTATCATAATCGCACAGTTGCGTGAATTGTTTTTAGCACGTGTGCGATAAATATTTTTCAACACAGGTGAAGTGACGTTTATTGTATCACACAGTGAATTGAAAAGAGTCACTAAATTTTCGTTGGGTAAGCGCGGTACACCAAATAAGAATGCATCACTCGCGACCATTCGATTGTCACATGTGTCAACTGATTTTTTAACTTCCTTGAGTTCATTGGATGTACGATCAAATTGTCTTTTTAGATCAGTTAGTTCGATTGTTTTTGCCGCAAGGTTTGTTTTAGTTTCACTGCATTCTTTGGTGACGTGACTAAGGGACGATTTTAAGTCTTTTAATTCTGATTTAATCGAAACAACATCGGTATTAAAAGAAGAAAGTGCAGATTCTAATTATGATATTCTAGTGTTTATACCACTGATGCTTAGTTTTATACCACCGATTTCTTGATCAATTTTTAATTTAATATTAGATTCGATTTCAGATAATTTGGTGGAGAGCAAAGAAATTATAATTTCGCTTTGTTTATGTAATTGTTCATCCATCTTATTCAAAATGTTGATGTTGCTACCGTCCATATATTTTTGCGCAGAATTTCTGTTCATCGAGAACAGAACAGAGGACAAAGAACTTTGGGGCCAATTTCTTGCGGTATCGATCTTCGAATGTGAGCGCTAGTGTCCGACCGAAGGTCGATTTCTAGCCGAAGCCGAATATTCGGCTAAACAACAACCTTCGGCCGAAGCCGAAGCTTTAATAACTTAAAGAATTACCGTTTAAGATTGACTAAAAGTGAATAAAATAATAATTTTTTGGAAGTTTTTCTGGAATGTATGCATGCAATAAGCAAACTAACGGGATAAATTAACTTTTCAAAAATAATAACAAATTAAACTAATATCAAAATAATATTTTATTGAAATAGTAAATAGTTCAAAACAAAATAAGAAATAACTCATTAATAACCAAAAAACAAGTAATTCATTAGCAATAATAAAAAACATTTATCCAATCAGTAATTTTCGGCGCCTACCACGACGAATGGCAACCAATAAACCATAAACTTAACCTTCAGCCGAAGGTTTAGCCGATTGTAGTTTTTTTAGCCGAATGTGACCGAAGCCGAAGCCGAAGCTTCGGTCGGACACTAGTGAGCGCAATACAGCTTTTTTTTTTTGTGAAGGTGTCATGTGCGTGTGGTGGTGAGAGAGATGGTGAGTACAGCAAGAGAAATTGGAATTGGTACGGCGAAATTTAAGATTTTTACAATCACTTTTTAAAGTTTTTAATAATTCAAAACCAAATTAACTAATTATTTCGCCACAAACCGATTAAGAAAGGGACGAGTGACAATTACTTTAGCTGTTGATTATAGGACTATTTCAATTAGAGCACTTTTTGATCAGATTGATTACGAACAATTGCCAGTGGGGGAAAAACACGTCTATTTGGTAGCTCTCATGACAACAACATACCTTCTTGTGGATGATGACAAAATTCTGCAGAGGTGGCGGCAGTATTGTGAAGAACTTTTGAATGAACAGTTTCCCCGGCTATACTTTCCAAGACCCACCCCTAACTGTTAAGAAATACCCGACATTACAGTCGAAGAAGTTAGTGAGGCGATCAAATACTCCAAAAAACGAAAAGCGGTTGGGCCAGACGAGATACCCTCTGAGTTCTGGAAAAAGATGGGAGACATCGGGTTCAGATGGCTCAGAATTCTCATGTCCAAATTCGTGAGAGGTGATCCAATGCCGATTCAATGGAGGGAAAGTTACCTTCTTCCTGTATACGAAGAGAAGGGTGATACGCGAAACTGTGATAACTACCGTTCGATCAAGCTGATGTCACACACCATGAAGATCGTTGAGCGGGTATTAGGTGGCCGACTGCGAAAAATAATACGGCTATCTGATGATCAGTGGGTGCCGTGGCGTAAGTGGTTAGTGTGTCGGATCACTACGCATGAGGTTCCAAGTTCGAATCCCAGAAAACACCAAAAAGTTTTTTTACGGTCCCACCTCTCGCGAGCGTCTGACAAACATCCGAGAGTATTGTTGTCACGAAAAAGCTTCTCAAATCGCCGTTCGGACTCGGCATTAAACTGTAGGTCCCTTCCATTCGTGTGAAAAAAATATAACGCACACAACATGAGTGGTTGCGAGAAGCTAGGCCCTGGCACTTTAAAGAGCTGTTGCGCCAAATATTTATTTTTTATTTTTTTTTTTTATCTGATGATCAGTGCGGGTTTGTCACGGGTAAATCAACCACAGATGCAATCCAAAGTAAAAGGATCATAATGGTAAAACATCGTTATTCCTTAAGGGATTTGCATATTGTATTGGTGGACTTTGAAAATGCATTCGACAGACAACCACGAGATCTGATATGGGTGGCGCTAAGACATCGAGAGGTTCCAGAAACCTATGTAGAGATGATCATGGACATGTACGAGGGAGCAAAGACAAGAGTAAGATGTCCCGCTGGAGTAACCGAAGAGTTCCCATTCAAAGTCGGGGTGCACCAGGGAAGCGTTTTAAGTCCTTTGCTCTTTATTACAGTCCTTGATCATCTGCTTGAAGGTAAAGTGATGGACCCCAAGGTACATCGGTTATTCTTTGCTGACGATGGAGCCATCATAAGTGAGGATCCTACATCCCTGCAACGAGCACTTAATGTGTGGGTGGACGCTCTGGAGAGAAATGGGTATCGCATTAGTTCAAAAAAAGACAGAGTACTTGTGCTGCCCGTTCTCTGATCCACTCAGGCATATTCCAGACATTTATTTGAATGGAACAGTGCTTCCCCAACGACAGGCAAGCAACCTCCAACCAAATTGACCATTTTGCCATCAGCCGCCGCTTTAGAAGTAGTCTCCTGGACGTCCGAAACAGGTGAGGGGCAGATGTGGGGATAGTACGTGATCACCATCTTATGATAGCCACTCTCCAACTACGCACTGCTGCAGTTCGAAGATCCCACGACAACACAAGAATGCCCGGGTTCAACGTCGATAGACTTAGTGATCCCTCAGTGCGCCAACAATTAAGGGTGCACTTTTCGCAAGGGGTGGAAGCAATCAGCAGCTCACTGCCCGGAACTATTCAAGACCATTGCTGTGCTGTGAAAAATGTTTTTACATCTGGTGCTGAAAGAATTGTCAGTCGATCGCAGGGAAGACATAGGGCGTGGCTTTCCGAGGATACCTGGAGGCTGATTGACGAACGAAAACAGCTGAAAGCTCGCGTTGCAGCTACCCTAGCAGCAGGGAGAAGCGAGCTAGAGTCCCTATATCGCATGAAGATGAGAGAAGTTCAGCGTAGCGTGCGACGTGACAAGCGCAACTACATCAACGCGCAAGCAGCACGGAGGTGCGACAGCAGGACTGTCTACAGAATCACGAAAGAGCTGACAGGTGGTCGCAGCTCCAGCCAACACCCAGTGAAAAGTCTAGACGGTTCCTTGTTCATTTCGGATGAGGACTAGCTCAAGAGATGGAAAGAGCATTTTGCTACGGTTTTAGACCGTGTATTCAAACCGTAAATCAAACTGAGATACCCGAGGTGGAAGTGGGAGATCATTACCGCGAGGAAGGCTCTTAAAATTAACAAGGCGGTAGGACTGGACGGTATTCCAGCAGAGCTCTTACGAGCAGCACCAACAACATCGGCTGAGCTTCTGCTTTCACTTATAGATAGAGCTTAGGAAGCTGAGAGCTTTCCTAACGAGTGGAAAAAGGGAATGATCGTCAAGCTTCCTAAGAAAGGAAATTTAATGGAGTGCGGAAACTGGAGGGGTATCTGCGTGCTGCCTGCTGTAGCTAAGATAATAGCCAAAATCATCCTTGAGCGAATCAAACAACGTCTTGAAGAAACACTCCATGCCGAACAAGTAGGTTTTCGCTCTGGATCCTCCTGTGTCGACCACATCAACACCCTGCGGATTATCATCGAACAGTGTGTTGAATATCGATCGCCACTCCACCTACTGTTCATCGATTTTGAGAAGGCGTTCGATAGTGTCAACAGGGAGTTTATTTGGCGTGCCTTACGCAGGAGAGGTATTCCCGATAAACTAATTGCTATTATCAAAGCTACATATGAAGGCTCCAAATGTCAGGTTCTGCACAGGGGGAGGTTGTCTGAGGAATTTGAGATCCAAACTGGGTTAAGACAAGGCTGTATCCTTTCACCAATATTATTCCTATTGGTGATTAGTGATGTGCTCCATGCAGCTTTGTCAACGGGAAACGGAGGAATTCGATGGACTCAACTGAAACATCTTGACTACGCTGACGAGGCATGCTTACTCTCCCACAGAATTATGGACCTCCACCAAATGACAGCAGATGTGGAGAGAGAGGCAGGTGTCGTCGGCCTGAAAATCAATACGGCAAAAACTAAAATTATCAGCCTTGGAATTAACTCATCGGCTCAAATATGCATTGCTGGACAACCGGTAGAGAGAGTAGAGGATTTCCAGTATCTTCTTCTTCTTCTTCCTTTTATCAGCGAGGTTATGATCCGAAAACTAGGGATCACAACCCTCCCACTTCACCGCATTTCTACTGATCCGCCTGTGGGGTTCGCCTATTTGACCTCAGAAAATATCGGCAGGCCTGCCGATTTTGGATCACTCGGTTACTGAGGCCAATGAAATGCCGATGTCGTCGCATTTGTCTGATCCAGGCGTTTATAGGCCTGCCTTTCCTACATCGCGATGTCTTTGGAACGTGCATAGATATTGCCTTTTTTACAGGGTTCAAATGATCTCTTCTTTGAACGTGGCAATACCAGCTGAGCCGGTCGCGCTCTAATTTTCGTACGATGGTTTCCTTGATGTGAAAGCTTCCACGGATCTTTGAACTTCTTATTCGATCAAGCTTGGTCACTCCTGCTGTCATGCGAAGCATCTTCATCTCAGCTGCCGTTAATTTACTCTCATACTTTTTGTACATCGTCCAACATTGTGAACCGTATGTGAGCGCTGGACGTACAACTGCGGTGTAGAGCCTTCCTTTCAACTTAGGGGGCATTTTTCTGTCACAGAAGATAGCGGAATTTTCTCGCCACTTCATCCACCCTACGCTTACACGATGATTGATGTCGTCATCACAAGTTGCTTTGCTATTGATCATAGATCCCAGATATTTGAACTTTTCCCACTTGGGAAGCACTGTTCCATTCAAATAAATGTCTGGAATAGGCCTGAGTGGATCAGAGAACGGGCAGCACAAGTACTCTGTCTTTTTTGAACTAATGCGATACCCGTTTCCCTCCAAAACGTCCACCCACACATCAAGTGCTCGTTGCAGGGATGTAGGATCCTCACTTATGATGGCTCCATCGTCAGCAAAGAATAACTGATGTACCTTGGGGTCCATCACTTTACCTTCAAGCAGATAATCAAGGACTGTAATAAAGAGCAAAGGACTTAAAACGCTTCCCTGGTGCACCCCGACTTTGATTCGGAACTCTTCGGTTACTCCAGCGGGGCATCTTACTTTTGTCTTTGTTCCTTCGTACATGTCCATAATCATCTGTACATAGGTTTCTGGAACCCCTCGATGTCTTAGCGCCACCCATATCAGATCTCGTGGTTGTCTGTCGAATGCCTTTTCAAAGTCAACCAATACAATATGCAAATCCCTTAAGGAATCACGATGTTTTTCCATTATGATCCTTATACTTTGGATTGCATCTGTGGTTGATTTACCCGAGACAAACCCGCACTGATCATCAGATAGCCGTATTATTTTTCGCAGTCGGCCACCTAATACCCGCTCAACGATTTTCATGGTGTGCGACATCAGCTTGATCGAACGGTAGTTATCACAGTTTCGCGTATCACCCTTCCCTTTGTATACAGGGAGAAGGTAACTTTCCCTCCATTCATTCGGCATTGGATCACCTCTCACGAATTTGGAGATGAGAATTCTGAGCCATCTGAACCCGATGTCTCCCATCTTTTTCCAGAACTCAGAGGGTATCTCGTCTGGCCCAACCGCTTTTCGTTTTTTGGAGTATTCGACCGCCTCACTAACTTCTTCGACTGTAATGTCGGGTATTTGTTCACAGTTAGGGGTGGCTCTTGGAAAGTATAGCCGGGGAAACTGTTCATTCAAAAGCTCTTCACAATACTGCCGCCACCTCTGCAGAATTTTGTCGTCATCCACAAGAAGCTGGCCATGAGCATTGCTAATGAACTTTGGCGAACGAATCTCCTGAGCATTCTTCCTTCTTTGGGCGGCTATTTTGAAGATAGTGGCACTCTTGTTCATATTGTGTCTTCGCAGCTCCTGGATAGCCTGGTTTGCATCAGCAACCGGGGAAAATATTTTATCCAGCTCCCGATACAGGCCCTCCGTACTCTCTGCTTGAAGCTGAGCGCACTTCTTCTTCGCTTTTTTCTTGCAGCATCTGTATTCCATTTCGAGGCGAGCTTTTTCGTCACTATTATTAGAGGGGCACTTTGACCAAGCTTTGAAAGCCGCTTTCTTCTCATTTATCACTTTCTTAGCTTCATCACTCCACCACCATGTTTCTTTGGCGTGTTGATGGTGGCATTTTGAAGCTCCTAGCAGTGATTTGGCCTGCTTTCCAGTATCTTGGGAGTATTGTCTCGACCGATGGTGGAACCGAACTGGATATAGCCAACAGGATCGCCAAAGCAAAGTCCGCGTTCGGTATGTTGTCCAAAATATGGCGAAGCAATTTTATAGATCGAGTCACCCTGTATAAGTAGGTAAAGCAGATACCGAAAGAGGTGGATTGTCATCTGTCAAAGAGACACGTTTTGGGGAGTAGAGGTTGGAGTAGGTGGGATTGATCGAGGTGGAATAAAGTGAATTTTGCAAATCCAAGAGTCATCGCGTATTTACTCTATTATTCCTAGAAGAATATTCTTTTAAAATATTACATTTTGGCGACGAGTAAAATATGGTAAACGAGATGGATGAAAGTGTGGTGGCGAATGTCAACCATCCGTCGGCGCAAACGTTTGGGAGGTTGGAACAATTCCAACCTACAATGGCATGGAATAACTACATAGAGCGCGTGGAGTCTTATTTTGAAGCGAACGGAATAACTAATGATGTTGCCATAAGAGCTATATTCCTCGCATGTGTGGGAAAGCGACGTACGAAATAATTCGCTCGTTACTTACGCCGCTGACTCCCAAGGATGTGTCTTTCTGTGAAATTGTGGAAAAATTGGATGGTCATTTCCATCCAAAACCAAATGAAATACATCGTTTTACGTTCCATAAACGCTGCCAAAAGAGTGGCGAGAAGATCGCGGACTTCGTTAAGGATTTAAGGAAATTATCGGAATACTGCGATTTCATGGAACTCGATAAAATGCTGAGAGACCAGATTGTGTGCGGCGTTGCAGATGAATCTTTACAAAAGCGTCTATTTAGTGAACCGAAATTAAGTTTTCAGCCAGCGAGACGAGATAGCAATTGCACATGAGGCCGCACACCGAAATGTGATGGACGTACGCAAGATTAGCGAGGTGTTGGCGATGTCATCCAAGAAGAAATTTCAACGACAATAAGTTGTCGCTCCAGTGGGGCGATGTTTTCGCTGCGAGGGAAATCATTTTGCTGATAAATGTTTTTTTTTTTTTTTTTTTTTTTCAAGCCCCTTTGGCAGCTGACCTCCTCGTGGTGGGGGGCGGGCAACGGGACTGGGATGTGCGGATGGGGTAACTTAAATAGTTACTCCCATCCATACAATCCAGTTATGGCTAACAAAGCGCACACACTATGATGACAAGAAGAAGACGACCGGCCTCGGATATTGCCAAGCCTGGTAAGCCAGGGCATCCTTTGGAGCCAGGCCTGAAGGATGTCAGGATGCGAGCGTCTGGTGCTCGGCTTGTCCCGCTCGGCAGCCGGCCGGGTCAAACCCGAAATGGCTACGAGCTTCCTGTCAATGGTCTCGCGAACCATTACGGGGGTCAAGGGGTGAACGCGCTGTGCACTGATAGGGGCACAGATGGACTCTCTGAAATTCGACAACGGCATCGACTTAGGATAGGCACATGGAACGTCTCATCGCTCACAGGGAAGGATCTTGAGCTTGTTGGGGAGGCTGTTAAAAGTCGACTAGATATAGTTGGCGTCTCTTCAACAAAGCAGAGAGGTTCTAAAACTGTGGACCTTTCGGGTGGGTGGAAGCTCTTCCTGTCAGGAGTCGCACCTTCAATGTCTGCTCGGGCGGGAGTGGGGATACTCACAAGTCCCAGGTTGACAGACAGAGTATTGGAGTGGATACCATTAGGGGGGAGAGTTGCGATCTTAAAGCTCAAGCTTGAAAGATCAACTCTGGCATTGGTGCAGGTGTATGCACCGAACCTTCAGTCAGAGTACGCAGCTTTCTTAGATGAAGTTGATGTTGCCCTTGAAAAGGTTGCAGATATGGATTCTTTTGTCCTGATGGGTGACTTCAATGCTCATGTGGGTGTAGATGTTATGACATGGGGGAGTGTGATTGGGAGGAACGGTGATCCTGATCAAAACGCGAACGGAGAGAGGTTGTTGGATTTTTGTTGTGAAAATGGCTTATCCATCATGAACACTATCTTTCCGCACAAAGACATTCACAAATACACGTGGTACCGTCAGAGTCTTCAGCAGAAGTCGCTGATCGATTTCTTTGTGGTACCATCGTGTCTGAAGAGAATGGTTTGTGATGTTCGCGTATTGAGAGGGGCCGAACTGTCAACTGATCATCACTTAGTGCTGTGCAAATTGTATCTTAGCGAGAGAGTGCCTCCCCTACCCTAGCGTAAACCAAGGATGGTTACATGCATACGATGGGAGAGGTTACAGGACGATGAGATACGGGAGACATTTGCGTGGCAAATATCTGAGAGGTTTGAACAAATTCCAACTGTTCCATCAAATGCAGAGAAAGAATGGCAACTGTTTTCAACAGCGGTTATTGCCTCTGTGGGAGATGTTTGTGGAGTGAAGCGGCTTGGTGTGGCGGCTGGTGGTGAGAAAAGAACTGCTTGGTTTAAAACGCCCGGAGTTCAAGAAGCCATCAGAAAGAAGAAGAGAGCCTTTAAGGTGTGGATTCACTTGGGGAACTCCGATTCTCGAAATCGGTACACTGAGGCACGAAGAACTTGCAAATTAGCTGTGAAAACAGCGAAAGAACAGTCTTGGAAGGAGTTTGGCGAGAAATTGGAACGTGACCACAGATCTGCAAATAAGATGTTCTGGCAGACCGTCCGCCGACTCAGAGGAAAAAAGTTGAATATCGTTGAAGGAGTCAAATCCAAAGACGGTAGACTTCTTTCCAATGAGGAGTACATCTTACGCAGATGGAGCGAGCACTTTTCAGAATTGCTCAATCCCGAACAGGGCACCGAAGATGACAGACCTATGGTCGAGAGTTGGGCGGAAAGTAGTCCTACGGTAGAGGAAGTAACTTTGGCGATAAAATCGCTAAAAGTTGGCAAATCTGCTGGATGCTCAAGGCTTTAGGTAAAGAGGGAGTGCAATGGCTTTCGCGTGTCATTAAAGTGGCCTGGGAATGCGGTGAGTTTTTTTGTGGATTTGGAAAAAGCATATGATAGGGTTCCTCGAGGCAAACTGTGGAGTGTTCTGCAGGAGTATGGGATTGCTGGTTCCCTGTTAAGGGCGATTCAGTCTTTATATACAAACTGTAGAAGCTGTGTTCGGATAAACGGTGTTAAATCAATACCTTTCACTGTGGGCGTTGGACTCCGCCAGGGGTGCGTTTTGTCACCTCTCCTCTTCTTTGTATGTATGGATTGGATGTTGCAGCGCAGCCGTGGCGGGGAATGTTTCAAAGTGGGAAACCTAAGGTTTAGTCATCTGCTCTTTGCGGATGATTTGGTCATCCTTGGGTCCTCTCAAACCGAACTTCAGCGCGCACTCGAAAGGTTTGTAGCCGTTTGTGATGATGCTGGAATGAAGATCAACGTGAGCAAATCGGAAGTAATGGTCGTTTCCGCTTAGGGATTGCCCCTGATGAATTGGAGTCAATGGCGGAGGATCGAGAAGGATGAAGACCTGGGCATCCTACCCCCGCGACCCTCATGAAGGATTAGCGGTCCATTGAAAATGGATGGAAATGGAATGTTTTTTCAAAGAGAAAATCTGCGATTTCTGTCATATCAAGGGACATGCAAGCAGAGCATGTTTTAAGAAGAGAGCGACCGCCCGTCAATAACAAGCTGTTCATGCAGTGGAAGAAAGTGTGGAAGAAAATAATACGACACCTCGTAACGGACAGACAGGAGTAGGAGAGCCAAATTATTTTTTTGAGTTCAATACTATTCATACGGCGACCGCCAATAAGATTTTGACAAATGTGTGCCTCAATGGGGTCATAGAATCATTTGAAGTTGATTCGGGGGCTCCGTGCAGCGTAATCTCGGAGTTTACGTGGAATCGTATAAACCAGGATAAGAGATCTCTCACCCCTTCAACAATGACGCTGCATACCTGGTCCAAAGAGAAATTGCAAGTTCTGGGATCATCCATGGTGAATATAGAATATAACAATAAAAACTATTGCTTGCCAGTTGTTGTTATTGCAGGTGGGGGGAGGTGCTTGTTGGGCAGAGACTGGTTTCCCGTTTTGGGAATCACGGTAAATGGTGTGTGTGCATTGGAGGTGGCGGCCGATGGCGTTAAGCTGGAAGAGAAATACAACACGATTTTCAGCGAGAAATTGGGGGCTCACCAGGGACCGCCTATTTCCCTTGAAGTATTACCCGGATCCGATCCGATTTTTCGAAAGCATCGCCAGTGTCCCATCGCCTGGAAACCTGCAGTTGAAAAGGAGATTGAAAAACTCGTCCAACAAAAGATTTTGGAGCCTGTCATGTTTTCACGATGGGCAACCCCCATTGTGCCTGTGCCGAAGTTAGATGGGTCTGTGCGGATCTGTGGTGATTACCGCAGTACGGTAAATGCCGTAATTAAAACAAATTCTTACCCGCTACCACTTTTCTCGGGGGTATTAGGTGAAATTGCAGGGGGAAAGTTGTTTACAAAGCTGAATTTACAACAAGCTTATCAGCAGCTACTGGTTGACGATTTTTCGGCTGAGGTATTGACGCTGAACACGCATAAGGGATTGTATAGAGTGCGGACGTTACCGTTCGGTGTTTCGGCTGCGCCGGGTATACCACATTGATCAAAAAGTTCCCGGAATTTATTCAGAAAATTAAAAATACAAGTTTATTCATCTAAATCTATATTGTCCCCTTCAAAGTAATCCCCATCGACTGCAACACACTTATGCCAGCGCTTGATCCAATCTTCGAAACATTTTTTATATTCGGTTTTCGGTATGTCCATCAGTGCTTCCTGCGATTTTTACATTACTTCCTGTCGGCTGCTGAAACGCGTTCCCCGTAATGGTTTTTTAACTCGATTGAACAGAAAGAAGTCACAGGGAGCCAAATCAGGTGAATTCGGTGGCTGTTGGATGGTATTTGTTGCATTTCTCGTCAAAAAATTACGAATAATGATGGCACTGCGCGACTGTGCGTTATCATGGTGCAAAATCCACGAGTTTTCTGCCCACAATTCTGGTCTCTTTCGCCGAATTGCTTCACGCAAACGACTCATAACGCCCAAATTATACTCTTTGTTTACTGTCTGGCCTTCTGGCAAAAATTCATGATGCACTACACCGTTGTAATCCATGAAAACCGTGAGCATTGCCTTCTTTTTTGACTGAAAACGTCTGCCACTGCGTTCATCATCTTCGATTAACTCACGACCACTTTTGAACCGCTCGTGCCACTGGTAAACGACCGTTTTCTTTAGAGAATCGTTGCCGAAACACTTTTCCAACATTTCCAACGTTCGCGCACCATTAAATCCGTTTTTTACGCAAAATTTAATACAAGTTCGTTGTTGCAAATTTAAATCCATTTCTAAGAAATCGCCAACACACACAGAGATAGATGTACTCTTGGCTACGTAACTTTTGCAAATGTCAAGCTATGACGCTAAGATTTAGAGGGAATATCAACAACTTAACAAAGAAAACAGAACTCAAATCGGAACGATGGGAGCGCCACACGGTTTTTATTCCGGGAACTTTTTGATCAAGGTGGTATTTCAAAAATTTATGGACAACTTATTAGCGGGTATATAGGCGGTAAAAGCATATCTCGATGATGATGATAATAATTTCCGGAAAAGATGAAGCCGAGCACTTGTAAAATTTGGAAACCGTTTTAAAAAAAATTAGCGCAAGCGAATTTGACTGTCAATAAGAAGAAGTGCTTATTTGCACAAAAAGAACTAGACTTTTTAGGATTCCACATCACTGGAGAAGGAGTCTTACCTAATAAAGAAAAAGTACGGGCTATACAACAAGCTCCCACACCTAAGAATAAGGAAATGTTACAATCGTTTCTAGGGTTTTTAAATTTTTATAATTCTTTTCTACCCCACAAGGCGACGATTGCTGAAAAATTGCATAGATTGCTGGATAAAAATACGAAATGGATATGGATGGATGAACATCAAGCTGTCTTCAATGAACTAAAGGCGTTGATCAATTCAGACACCCTTTTGGTACATTATGATGTCACTAAACCGCTGGTTCTCGCCTGTGATGCTTCGCCGTATGGAGTTGGGGCGATTTTAGCACATCGGGATAGAGACAACGGGGTGGAGCGCCCAATCGCGTTTGCCTCTCGCACACTTGGAGCTCATGAGCGAAACTACGCGCACATTGACAAGGAAGCCCTGGCCATCATATTTGGAATTAAACATTTTCATCAGTACGTTGCCGGAACTGAAGTAATCATCGTAACTGACCATAAGCCGTTGCTGGGTATTTTCAATAGAGCAAAACAGATTCCACAAATGTTATCACCCCGGATGCTACGTTGGTGTCTATTACTGTCAGCGTATGACTACTAGATGGAATATCGCCCAGGGCCCAAAAATATCAATGCGGATTGCATGAGTCGGTTGCCTCTAACATCCACGACTGATGCGTCAATGAAAGGTCCGGCAGATATACTGGTGCTTGGAATGCGGAGCAACCCCCCAGTAACAGCGGATCAAATTGCTAAAGAGACAGCTAAGGACCCAGTTATGTCCCGGGTTTTGAGATGGGTGTTACATGGTTGGTCGCAAGCCAAAGAAAATACTGAAGAATTCATTCCGTACTTCCGGAGAAAAACGGAACTCTCCACGCACAAGGGCTGTTTGTTGTGGGGTAGTAGAGTGATTGTACCACCAAAATTTCGAGCACAGATCCTGGAACTCCTACACGGATATCACCCAGGGATCTGTCTTATGAAAGCGTATGCCCGTTGCTACGTGTGGTGGCCCCAGCTCGACAAGCAAATTGAAGGGAGAGTGCAAAAATGTGTCCAGTGTCAAGTAAACCAACCTAATCAGCCCGCGGCACCACGACAGTTCATTCAACCACCAGGAGAGCCGTGGAATACGCTGCATATTGATTTTGCTGGCCCTTTTCATGGATGTACATTTTTAGTAGTCGTGGACTCGATGTCGAAATGGTTTGAAATAAAAATAGTTCACAGTATGTCCTCGGCAGAAGTAAAAAATAAACTTCGTGAGATCTTTGCTACGCATGGCCAACCAAAGAGAATCATTTCTGATAACGGATCAGCTTTTGTGTCAACGGAAATGCATCAATTTTATGTCATAAATGGGATTAAGTTCAATTCGACAGCACCGTACCACCCATCTAGCAATGGCCTAGCTGAACGTATGGTGCAATATTTGAAAACATCCCTTTAAACTATGGCGGAGGGAGATATGCATACCAAGTTACAGCGTATTCTATTCAAACAACACACTTCTCCTAATACGACGACTGGTAAGACTCCGGCTGAGCTTCTAATGGGCCGCCGACTTCGTACGGTATTTGATATTGTACACCCCGATGATGGAAGAACAGATCCAATTAGTCCAGAATCGATTTATCAACTAAGGCGTTTTGAAGTGGGAGACCCCATCTATTTCCAAAACTATTCTACTGGTCCTTTATGGTTGAAGGGCAAAGTAATTGAAGTCACCGGCCCGGTATCATATGTGGTACAATCTTTGGAGGGGAAAGTAGGTCGCCGCCACGTTGATCAAATTAAATGCCGGACAATTGACGTTAACCCAATATCCAACGAGTTTTCTGCAGGCAGCGACAGTTTAGAAAATCGCGGCAATGAAGTGAGTCCACCTCCAAGCCTCCACCTGCCACCTTCCCCAACAGGCGACACCCCACCTGCGTTGTCACCTGAACCATTGCCCCCAGAGACACTAGTAAAGGCACCTGAATCTCAACGCCCGACAGCGATGCATCTCCATCCGGAACCACATCGAATCCAGTTGCCAGTAATGTCACCCGATCTGGAAGATTGCTGAAAGCGCCACAGCGTTTTGGAAGGGATTAAAAGGGGAGGAGTGTTATAGATCGAGTCACCCTGTATAAGTAGGTAAAGCAGACACCGAAAGAGGTGGATTGTCATCTGTCAAAGAGACACGTTTTGGGGAGTAGAGGTTAGAGTAGATGGGATTGATCGAGATGGAATAAAGTGAATTTTGCAAATCCAAGAGTCATCGTGTATTTACTCTATTATTCCTAGAAGAATATTCTTTTAAAATATTACAAGCAATGCAATCAGTTTGAGCACCAAGATAAGACTGTTCCGCTCCAACGTTGAATCCGTGCTGTTATATGGTTGCAGTACGTGGAGAGTGACCACTACTATAACCAGAAAGCTGCAAACGTTTGTTAACCCTCTACTGCATGAATTATTGCGCGTGCAGAAAAAAAACAAAAAAACGCTTAAAATAGATTCTTTTCGTTGTAAGAATAACTTTTGTTTAAAAAAAAAGTGAAAAAAAATATTTGTTAAAGAAATAAAGGACCAAGAAATTCAGTAATAAAATTGCTCGCACAGCTAAACTAATACCTATTTTTTATTCAAAATACTTGTATAACAAACACCATTAAATACACTATTCAAATGTATTTTTCTTGTTTATTGTACTTAACGATTAATTGCAGTAATTGACATTTGAAATCGGCTGTCGCTCTTTTTCATTGTTTTTTTTAATGCACTAGCGTGATGGACTTGACTGCAAACGTAAATATCCTCGGCAGTCGTTTTATGACAGACACAAAAATTATCCTTTTCAATGTCTGAGGATACATTCTAAAGGAATCTGTTGTGTTCTTATCACTGTGAATGATATAAGTTAGAGAAAATAGTCAAAAAACATGCAAAGCCATATATGGCTTCTTATGCAGTAGAGGGTTAATAGGTGCCTGCGCAATATCTTAAGGATTTTCTGGCCCAATCGTATCTCTAACGAACACCTTTACGAGAGAACGGGTCAGGAACCAATAGGCACAACCATCCAACGGCGGAAGTGGCAGTGACAGTTGCATAGCGAACCATGCTATGCAATGGAACCCTCGAACTCAGGATGGCAGAAGACCTTACGGTCCGAGGAGAACATGGCGCAGAACAGTCGAGAAGGACGCACATTGCCAGAAACCGTACACGATGCCGCGTAGGCATAGTAGAAGCCCTAGGACCCACGAGGGGATACAGGGCATAAAGAAGAAAGAAAAAGATGATAGCAGGAGTGACAAAGCTTGATCGAATAAGAAATTCGAAGATCCGTGGAAGCTTTCACATCAAGGAAACCATCGTACAAAAAATAGAGCGCGACCGGCTGAGCTAGTATTGCCACGTTCAAAGAAGAGATCATTTGAACCCTGTTAAAAAGGCAATATCAATGCACGTTCCAAAGACATCGCGATGCTGGAAAGGCAGGCGTATTAACGCCTGGATCAGACAAATGCAACGACATCGGCATTTCATTGGCATCAGTAACCGAGTGATCCAAAATCGGCAGGCCTGCCGATATTTTCTGAGGTCAAATAGGCGAACCCCACAGGCGGATCAGTAGAAATGCGGTGAAGTGGGAGGGTTGCGATCCGTTGTTTTCGGATCATAACCTCCCTGATAAAAGGAGGAAGAAGAAGATGGTTAAAAATCGGACTTTCATTTGACAACTTCGTGCGCACGTATCAGTTTGTTTCCCGTGGTTCAAAAATACTGAAAAGATATATTCTATTCCGTGATTCTGAGCAATTATTACAATTCATTTAGGGCAAACTGGCTTCAGCCATTGGAGCTCAAGTACAATGTATGTAATGGATGTTAAAAATATGTGTTTTAAATCCAATAATAAGATATATACGAATTAATTGAAATTAAATTAAATAGACAACTTACCAGCAGTGCTTCTATAATGCTGGCTCCAATCACAATTGATGACGTCACAAAGTGCGCAAGTATGATCCACATAAAAAGAGATGTGAACTGCTTTATCAAATCAATAATTTCATTGTGTCGGTCTACTATCCTTCCTAACTGCTCACAGCATATTTGGTTATCCTCTTTGGATAATTCAGTTTTATCTGAAATCAACTTTCTAAGATTGGCTCATTTGGCAATTAGTTCAAATATACTAACTTTCAAATTGATCCATCGTTGACCTGATATCATTTTGCAACATTTTCAATAAAGCAGCCGAATACATACAAAATGAAATGAAGATTCCATCTACACCAGAGAAGGCAAAAACGGTTACGTTTCCCATGTATGAAATGAGCCCATACGTTAGTGGATACCAGGGTATTCTCAGCGTTACAAGTGGCACCCTTTTGGATGCAAAGGGTTTAGTACTCGAAATATATTTCTGTTTAAAAGCACTCACATAACCCTCAAAGGAGTCTCGTCAAAGAGATACTCTTTGCCCAATATCACTCGTACCACATTCGTAACTAGTGGTCGTAGACTGTAGAATATATTTGCCATTACTCCCGACACTAGAACCATAAAGGCAAGTCTGGTGGCCGTCGCCGATAAGTTGCTCGCAATTTTCTTCTTTTCCTCGTCTTTTTCTGAAACGATTTCGCCAGTAATTTCACAGTTGAAATTTTATTTCCTTCCATTACTACCAACCAGTAAACAGCATTTTTTGTAGATGTTTTATAACAATGGATAAATCCTTGCCGTACCAACAAATTAAAACCATTTTGACGAATGACACCATACACGACACGGCTGGACACATAGCGTCTATTCCTTTTTGCATATCTACTTTAAAATAGTATAATCCATACCAAAACTGTCCAATTACTCCGGCACCAAGAACCAGCATATGGAATGCAGAGTTCAGATTGCGAAGAGGGGACGAATACGTCTCAGGAAATTGTCCCATCAATGCCAAGCAAAATTTGGAGATGATGAAGTATGACTTTTCGACAGGGTAGTCCTTTGACAAGAATTTCAAGTGCATGGCTTTGCCTTTTTTGTACACTGCTTTAATGATTGCTTTTGCTTCGACATTCCTATTTATACCCAGAAACGTTAAAAATGTAAAAGTGGAAATTTAATTGGAATATAATTTATGCACATTTAATTGTTAGTCATGCCCTTAATTTGTTTTTCGACTTTGTGCGGTTGGCTTAATGGGCGTAACTTTAAAAAGTCCCAGCATGTGCGCAATGTACAAGTTCAATGAATACTTACAAATATATTTAAGGAAAAACTTTTCGAAAGTTGTTTCAACGCACAAAAGATATTTTGTAGAAGGTAATTTGTAGGATGTGGAAAATCGAAATTGAGGGTCCTTTCTTTAACTCATTTTTGGTCGCGTACACTGTTCTTAGAAATTGAATACAAAGGCAAATCCACGTATTTTCTTTGATGTCAAGAAACTCGAATCTCTGCAAACCTACTAATTTTTTCTTGAATAGTCTTGGAGCACAAAAGTAGTTTGATAGCCGGAAGCAATCCAGAAGATGTTCTAGAAATACTTACTATACTTTTGTCTTCTTATATCCAACCCTGTGGACACGTAGCCTATAAAGCGTATGTTCACATATATATATAAGTGATCAGCACCACTGGCCATATCAATTGACCCATGTCCATCTGTCAGACCGTTCGTCCGTATGTCCTTTAAAGAAAGCAATTTTCAATTAGAAAAATGAACGTTCATACATGGGCTTATGACAGTACGGCGCAGTACAAGTGTGAGCATATATAAAATCAGCCTGCTTTTCGAGATGTGCCTTTTTAATAGAGGTGCCATAGTGCTTTTGGCTAACCCCAGTTTTTGGACGTGTTTTCTTTGTTAATCCTTAACGTTATATAATTTCAATTCAATTTTTTTTTTCAATTTCAATTTCAGTTTATTTCAATATTAATTCAGAATACAGAACAATAAACTAGATGTAACAAAATTTAACAAAATTAACTTAGAATTAATAAAGTAGCTGCAATCTATAGTTCTAAGGGAACTAGAGGCGAAAGCAGCAATAATAACAACACTATAATAACAATAAAAGATTTAGTACAGAATGTAATGGGGTCATAACAAGATTTAGTGCCAATTTTTAAGAAAAAAAAGAATAAAACAATTGAATCGGTGAGTGGAAGAACAATACAAGCGCCAAAAATTGAATTTTGGACTGAAATAGTCAAAATGTTCTACATATGTAAACCTACCAATCAGCAAAATAGCAATAACGTTAGAGAGCCGAATGTATACAAAAATGGACTACTCTCTTCGCTGATTGTATGGAAGCACAGTACAAATGCCTTTAGTTATTTCTGTTTTTCTCGTAAGCCATATTTTGTACATGTACTGTTCTTCCACTCACCAATTCAATTTAAACAATTACAAGTAGATCACAAATCTCCTTATAGTTGAGGTCTAAAAGCCATAATTTTACTTTTTTGAGGAAAGTGGATTTATTTCTTAAGCTTCTAATATGATAGGGTAACTTATTAAAAATTCTCGGAGCAGATGACGTAAAGAAATTAAAGAAAATTTGCAGACTGTGAGAAGGTACTAAAGCGAGATTTAGATTATTTATTCTGAGTCGATAGCTAGAAGAGCACCTGTTTAAAAGATAGCCTGAACTCACGAAGAATAACTTTAAAACTTTATAACAATAAAGATGTTTCAGAGGTAGAACTTTAAGACTTCTGAAGAGCATTTAACTACAAGTATGACGGCTTTTATTACAAATTATACGAATAACGTGCTTTTGAGAAATAAGGAGCGGTACAACTTGTTGTAATACGCACCAGCCCAGGAAACTATGCCATATTCAAGCTTAGATTGAACTAAGCCATAAAAGATATACCTAAGAAGATCGCGAGAGCAATATAAATTTAGAATGTAAATCTGCCTAGTGACAGCCATAAGATACTTCTTAAGGGCATCGGAATGGGCCGACCAGCTCATCTTCCCATCCAGCAAAACACCAAGATACTTAAAGGATTTAACCATAGATAATATAGTTACATAGATGTCGCATCCAGTACAAAAAAAAATGGCCAATTTTCAATCGACTGGGATTTACTCGTGGGTCCCAGTTCGATCGATCTTGTATGTATACCATGCTCAAACTGTTGTGAGTTGAGTTGCACGTTTTGTCAGATGTATGAAAGGATGATTCCATGTGTGAGGAATTTTCATCAAATAAAAAATAAATATCTACGTAGGTACATAGGTGACACAGTCACATACATTTTTCAATGAATTTTTATTCTTCAAAAAAAGGTTTTCGATTTTTAAATTATTTATGTTTGCTTTATAAATAATTACGAATATGATAAGGTAGGAACTTGGTACAATTTTGAAATTATGTTGTCTCATTATTGGATTTATTTCTGAATAAATTTTATTATTAAGAGCATTTTGTAAGGTAATGAAAACGGTTGAAATTAGTTATCTGATTTGAATAAGTATAGATTTATTTTATGTTTATTCAAATGATGATGATGATGATGAGTATTATTTACATCTTTTATTTTCTTGATAATATTTGCACCTTTTGATTTTTGCTGATTTTTCGCTTTTTTAATTCCCATGAACAGTGTTTGCGCAATAAGACAAGAAGGGCAAAATTAAGCAACTCTTTGCGATGATAAAAGCATTCGGTTTTCTCATCAAACCAGCTGCTGTCACCGATATTTATTTTTTTTTTTTTTTCGAGGGTAGGTGAAAATCTTCAACAAGACACTATGAGGATCGACAGCGCGTGCTCATAGTAGTGTGGGATTCTTACCCACTAAAAAACCTCCCTTCAAAACAGACTTGTTTTCATTTTTACTACAACTAAGTATTCGACTTATCAAGTAGTTTTCATTTCACGTAATAAGGACGTTTTGCAGGGACCTTCCCATTAGAAGTTCCTGCCAGCTCCGCAGTTTAGACGCGGTTATTTATCGCGCTAAGTCTAAAGGTTTGGTTCTTTGTAGACGGCGCAGTAAATTTCTTTCTTCCAAAACTTGTAGGACTGTAATATTTACGTGACTTTCTAGTCGACTTCTATGCTTTCTCGCATAGGTTTGAATTTCGTCTTCGATTGTTTTAATGCCAAGATCTCTATGGATATCGCTATTTCTGATACACCATGGCGCATTAACAATACCTCTTAGCACTTTGTTTTCAAAAGTTTGTAAAATTTTAATATTAGTTATTTTGGTACAACTCCAGAGTTTTATACCATATGTCCATACGGGCTTTAGCACTTGCTTATATAAAAGCAGTTTGTTCTCTATATTAAGCTTGGAATATTTTCCAAGTAACCAATGCATTTCTTTATATTTATTATCTAGTTCTTTGCGTTTTTTCTTAACGTGCGTTTTCCATTTCTGCTTTGTATCAAGTGTCATTCCAAGATACTTAGCCTCGTTTGCAAACGGAATTTGAACCGAGTTTGAAAAGATCGGCATATTATTTATTTTCTTATAAGTAAAATTTACATGACCAGATTTGGTCTCGTTAAGTCACCGCTGTCACCGATATTTGTTATTTTTATGCTTTTGGAGGCCATTGTTTCTCTTATTTTTCTTATATGAGGGCGATCCCGAAACATTCCATAGAAAACCTTAAAAGCTTACAAGCGTCAAACAATTCATCTGATGGTGCAAAAAGACTACCAAAATCACTATTTTGAGAAAAAAATTTGACAAATATAAAAAACTCAGAAGGGCATGTTATTTGTTCATCTTTTCTCAAAGAATTTCTGAACAATTTGAACATTGGCTCTTTGAAAGTATTTTGTAAGCAATATATCCAGCAAGCAAAGTATCGCATTGCAACAGTCTCAAGTGTAAAATCAGTTTCTGTTTCTAGTTTGTTTATGATTTCTGTATACAAAAACTCATCACAGTCTTCTTCTTCTTGTTCCTCATTCAGCAAAACAACATGAGCGCCCTTTATTTGGACCATACCTAAGCTCAAAAACTGAACATCGCCGTCCTTACAATTATTGTAAGGTGAGAAGGAAATAAGGTTTGACGAAAGAATTTTTGACATTAGTACATTGAATTCATAAACAGATGGATTCTTATTATTATCACCTTTTATTCTGACAATTGAAAACAGTTTCTCTAAGATGTCTTGATGTACCCTCTTTGTCAGCAAGTAATCAGCATCAAAAAACGTACCGTTGTTAATGTCCACGCTTAGTAATAAAACTGCTTTAAGTGTCTGTTCCATTCCTTTCAAACAAACATTTTTGGGTACATTTGAAAAATTTTGCATCGGTTGCAAATATATTACAAAATACTTTATCTGTTGGTATGCAGCATTTCCAACAGTAACTCCACGTTGAAGCGCATTTTTGTCGTATTGTGAGCCACTGTTCATGCAGTCAAAGGTATTGTTTAATACCAGCGTAAAAGCTTGCGTTGCTTGAGTGTGTTGCGAAGTAAATTTTAAACAATTCAGGTGTTGAGCTGTTTATATGGACGCAACAGATGTCTTGCTAAATATTTGAGTCGCTAGGCGTACGCTCATTTTTTCAAAAGCATTAGGAGCTATATGTGAGCTAGTAAATTTTAAACAAGTCTTGAAAACGTTGTCGGCCTCTAAATTATATATTTCTCTGAAGACATCGAAAGAAACTAAACCATCAGGGGTGTTCAGATCCGATTTGAGTAACAGATTGCGCACTGATTTAAGTAAATGAGAAAAATCGTAAAGACTGTATATTTTTTGGTTTTCAAATGTCGTAAATGGTTTTTTTTCAGTCAAATTCAAAAGTTGATACGCTCTCCTATTGTTTGGACCCTGGTCACAAACAACAGCGCATACTTGAAGACAAAGTTCCTTGCATATTTCAAAATTCTTTTTAATCAACTGTTTTAAACAATCCCCTTTTATTTCATTTTCTGAAACAAAATAGTTAACGCTTTTCCATGAATCAAAAAGGCCATTAACCATAAATACACAAATTTCATTAGCATTTGATTTTTTTCTTGCTGAACCTAAATCTTCGAATCGATAAATTAAGTCGTTGGTAGCGTTGTAGGTCAGATTTCGGCGGATTCGAATCTCATCAAAAACCAACACCACATACTTTTGACGATGACTCATTGATGCAATTTTAGATTTCAATATATTTCGAGCCATGTTTTGGTACCCAGGCTGTAGACCTTTCATAGGAGCCCAGGTAAGGTTAGCCTAACGATATAATGAAGCTATATGAGGAAGTCGAAAGTCCAACCTATCGCCTAGAAATGTATATGTATTTTGCGAGTGATGAAAAGCATTTTGTGCAAGTTCTTTTTCTTCTGGGATATACAAGTTTGATTTAGAAAGCCCCATCAACATAAAACAAAATAATTTAGACTGCTCTGACATATCCATGCTCTTAATTTGGGATACCAAACCTGAAAAACCTATTTTGTTTCTTTATTTTTAATATAGAATGAGCTCTGTTCTTTAATCTAAGTTTTTGCTTTAAAGTTTTAATTTTCAAACTGAAAGAAGCAATACTTTTTTTTAGTTGAAAAATGTTTTTTCCCCGCTTCTCGATTGATTGCATCAATTTAATGCTTTTCAAGCAGCCTAGATCTGAACTTTAACTTCTTCTTCTCTTACTATTCGACGAAGAAAGACTTTCTAATTCTTCAAATTGATCAACATCATTTTGTAAATTGAGTGTGTGAACTGCATCTCTTTTTAGCATTTTCCTGCCCACAAACTCACTACAAAAATGATTTTGGCAAACAAAAAAAATCTTATCGCCATTAAAACTACATGCTTTTTTCCATAAATTATTTAAAATTTCATTTTTCTCTTTTGAGGGGCACGCAAAAATTTTTAAATTAGGAAAACCCCTTCTCGATTTCTTGCATATTGTGCAAGAAAGTCCTGATCTCCTTTTATTATTCATTTGTTATTTTTATTTAAAACCAAGCGCTGTCGCAATTCGATCTCAAATAAATGGTACATACATATGTACAGTTTTTAACCTGCGATGACAGAAGTTTCAAACTCATGTATTTACCAAAAGAAACAAGAAATACGCATCTGACAAGTACATAAATGCCATGCAACCCTTCTAAGACAAAACGACGCGACGTAAGATACACACAAGCCATGAAAATGAAACGATCGCTATTGAATCATACCATACCATCAGTTTGTTGTATGTACATAGATATTGTTCTTTAACAGAAAATGGTTTTGGTATGACGGAAGTTTGCTTTGGTGTTTCTACGACACACTGAAGAGCAAGATTATTGCATGGTCTTGCAACATAATTTTATTTCGTTTTATCTGAAAGAGTTCGATTAATCTCCTTTACTAGGGTGGCAACCAAGATCGATCGAACCCACGAGTAAATCCCAGTCGATTGAAAATTGGCCATTTTTTTTTGTACTGGATGCGATATCTATGTAACTACCTATATTATCTGTAATTTAACACTCTCAATATTAAAACATTTGGCAGAGCACAAACGTGACTCAAAAAATGTCTGTGCCTCTACTTCCGAGTAGCAGATATCTTTAGAATGTTTAAATTTGGAGCAGTTTGCACAGTGAAAAAGGAATGGTCCAAAGTCAGCTTCCTTACCACTTGGACTAAAAAACATAATCTTGGTTTTATCGCTTATAGCCATTTTATGCATTTTAGACCAATGGCTTAAGACTTCCAGGTCATGATTAATATCAGCGGAAAGATTTAGAGCAGAATCACTTTGAAAAGCACAAGCCATATCGTCAGCGAACGCAATTACTTTGCTGCGATATTTTTGTGAAAGAAGCGAGTTGATGAAAACTAAAAAAAGTATAGAACCAAGCACAAAACCTTGGAGAACTCCTACAGAGATAAAACTACTAGAGCTTAGTTGACCATTAATTTTGACCCTTTGCACTCTGTTAGATAAATGAGAACATAGCCAGGTGTACATTACTCCTCTAAAACCACATTTGTACAGCTTGTCCAAAAGTAGTTTATGATCAATGGTATCAAAAGCTTTGGTTATATCAACGAAGAGAGCCGCAGTTAAATTTGTGTTATTGAAACCATTGTATATATTTGAACAGAAATTCAGGAGGGCTCCCTCAGTAGAGAAACCGGAACGAAAGCCAAATTGACCCTCATTAAAAAACTTGTTTTTTTCTAAAAACTCAACCATTCTATTTTTTACAGCTTTGTCGAAAAATTTTGTAAATACAGGAAGTAAAGAAATTGGCTTGTAGTTATTAATTGAAGTTTTATCACCTTTCTTAAATAGAGGTATCACTTCGGCTTGTTTTAACTTGTCAGGAAAAACACCCTTTAAAATGCTATTGTTATATAAATAAGATAAGACATCACAGATGTTCAGAGCAATTTTCTTAACGAAGTTATTTGAAAAGCACTCAGTTGTGTCAGAATTCGAATTTTTAAGAGACTTAATAATTTGGACAGCTCAAAAGACGTGATGGGAACAAAAAAAAAACTCTGAGAGGATGACTCCTCGTAAGCTAAGCAGTCGCAATTAGAATATCCAGAACAATTATCTGACACAACTTTAGTACCAACAGAGGCAAAATAATCATTAAATTTATCAGCAATGACCTTGGAATTGGTGATGATGACATCATTCTGTTTTATCATTTGGATTTGTTCGATTTGAGATGATTTGTTTTGTATTGCTTTGACCAATTTCCATTATTTTTTAGAATCACCTCTGATCTCACTAAACTTGTTTAAATAAAAATTGTTTTTGCATAACATAACTTCTTTAGAGATGTCTTTACATAATTGCTTGTAAGCTGTAGTGATATTAGCATTATTCGGATATTTAACCTTTTTTATATAAAGCTTGTTCTTCTCTTTAACTTTGTTGAGCAAATCTAAAGATATCCAAGGTTTTAGTTTCTTAAATTTAGACTCATGTTTTTTTACAAAACTCGAGCATAGTTGTACATACTTATTTAAAGTATCAATAAAACTTGAGTATGCTTTGGAAGGATCATCTTCATTACGTATATTATCCCAGCATTCAAAACGAAGTAGACTATTGAGTGCCTCGTAATCAGTTTTAACAAAAGAAAAGTAGGAAGGACTTTTGTTACAAGTTGAAGCAGAAACATTTTTCAACCTCAAACACGTCATGCAATGATCAGTTAACTGCAGATCAAGAACAGAGATACTTAGAAGGAGATTGTCGAAGTTACGAAAACGAACCATTATGTGATCAATGCATGTGCTGGAAGAGTCTGAAATACGAGTTGGTTTATTTATACATGGCTCCAAACCGTAAGAAGACAGTAAAAATAAATACTTGTCTACCAGAATAGAGTTTTGTAGAATATCTAAATTGATATCACCCAATAAAATAATATCGTTAGATGACTCACTTGATAACAAGTTTTCTAATTCTTCATAAAACACGTTATTAGAAAGAGATAGCTCATTAAATCTATAAATACATAATAAAGTTAACTTACTGTTTTTTATCTTAATTTTTAAAGCATCACAGCTATACAAGTTTAAACAGGAAGCATTAACATCAGTCGTATCTTTCAAAAAAGAACTTTTAATAAAAGCTGCAACACCGCCGGCTGCATATGTATTATTGCAGGAAGAGATAAATTCATACCCCTCAATCGCAAAAAGCGAAAATAGGAGAACAGGATTGTGTTAGAGGGTTTAAAACGATCCGCTCCAAATGGATTATGGCTCTCCAATAACTTTTGAATATATACAATATATGAGGTTACTTTCGACGACAATCTGGGGAACTCTGCATTCGATTTTGACTATTTACAGAGTATGCTGCCTGGAGATCTACCCTATAGATGAGAGGGGGCTTTTATTTCAACACACAATGCAAACTCTTAAGTTCAAACAAGCCGAATAAAGTGTCTTAGCTTGAAAACAACGGCAGCTAACATCAAGAGATATGCTACAACGGCGCAGGTCCTGTTCTTTTAAGGAGCAAAAGTTAGACTATGGCTAAAGTATTGCTCTCACGTTTGCAGATTGATCCTAAAGGGAGCCAAGTGTTCAAACCAAAAATCTATTCCGCACACACACGACATTAATTATTGACTTGACTTCTATGAAGAGAGTAGATACACTGCGATGAATAATATAGTGACACCAAGACCATTGTTGGGGTTCCTTCAATTTGAGATTTGTATTATTTTAAGAAGTCTTGCTCACTAAAGTGCCACAACATTGGTACATAAAATACCTCCCTATATAGAATATGTTCCTTAATCCTCGATTTTTCAATTTTTATTTTTCATTCATATCAGTAGGACGATCACAAAGAGCAGAGAAGCGTCTTAAGTCCTTTGCTTTTTATTGTAGTCCTTGACTATCTGCTTAAAGGCAAAGAGAAAGACCCCAAGGACGATGGAGCCATCATAAGTGTGGATCCTAAGCCCAATGAGTACTTGACGTATCAGTGGATGGTTTGGAGGGAAATGGATACCGCATTAGTTCAAAATGAGTACCTATGCTGCCTATTCCAGACATTTATTTGAATGAAACAGTGCTTCCCAAGTGCGAGAAGTTCAAATATCAGGGATCTATGATCAAATGCGAAGTAACCTGTGATGACTACATACATCAATAATCGAGTAAGCTTAGGGTGAACGAAGTGCCGGGAAAACTCCGCTATCTTCTGTGTCTAAAAAATGCTCTTAAGCTAAAAGGAAGGCTCTACACCGCAGTTGTGTGCCTAGCTCACATATGGTTCACAATGTTGGACAATGCATAGAAGGATGAGGGTAAATTAACGGCAGCTGAGATGAAGATGCTTCGCATGACAGCATGTGTAACACAGCTTGATCCAGTACTGGGAAGCCTGCCGATATTTCCTGAAGTCAAAGATTTTTCTGAACAAATATTAACAATGTGCACACAAGCCCCCATACACACGACAAATGAAGCCGACACCGACACAAAAAATTTAAATATTTTGATTGATATAAAAGAAACAAAACAAATAAATTGTTATTCCGTTTTCTACAAATAGAGAAGTGAGAATTAGTAATCCCCTGAGGACAACTATTTTACCCTAGAAGGGAGGAGAAAGGAAAACTGTCTTAAGCTAGCGTGAGAAATGAGCAACGGCGAAGATGGCGTGGACTACTTTTACTAACGGCCCATACTACGACAGGCACACAAAACGCAGCAATACGAAAAACAATTAAGGAGCGAACAAAGGTAGGCAGAGAGGCTGTCCCGGAACAACATACGAAGTGTAACCAACGCGAAACACAACATCAGTGTAACGTACAATACACAAGCAGGCGAGATGGCCCCAGAACGAATCAACAGCAAGAAACACATCACACATAACATTCAATGAATTCGCAGCACATCAATGATGATAGAGGATTATGTGTCCAAGGAACAACCGAAGTAAATACATATTAAACATCACAAATGTTATATAAAACCAAATTCACGAAGCCATCGACACCGAACGCAAACAACGCAGTAGCAGCCCTGAACAGAGGATCTTCCATACCCCACCCTAACCCTCTACACAATATGGCTAGTTGAAGCCTCGTCCCTTGTCTTTAAATCTGGGCAGAATTTCACCAGTTGGCTTGTTTTGAACCGCTTAGTATTACAGTAAAACTTGGGGGCGCGTTTCCAACACAGGGAATTCGCAAAAAAAAAATAGTTTTGGTGTAAAAAAGCTGACTTACTTACATATATAGCGCTACAGTCCAGGGTGGACCTGGGCCTCAAACAACAAATCTCTCCAACCACCACGGTTACGAGCCAGCTGCCTCCAGTTGCGCACGCCAAGTTGGTTGAGGTCCCCCTCCACTTGTTTGCGCCACCTACCGCGAGGTCGTCCTCTACTGCGTCGTCCATCCGGGGTCGATTCGAAGACTTTCTTGGCGGGAACGTTGGGCTCCATCCACTCTACATGACCCAGCCATATTAGTCGCTGTATGTGAACTCTTCTGGCTAAGTCGATGTCCTTATATACTCGTGAGCCATGTAGTTCGGCATTTTACCTTCTCCTCCACTCACCGTCTATGCAGATGGGACCAAAGATCGCTCGAAGAACTTTTCTCTCTAAATAACCAAGGGCATCATTCGGTTTTGTCAAAGCCCATGCCTCTGTGTCATACAGCAGGACTGGGATGATTATGGTCTTATAAAAAGTTACATTAGTAGTTCGAGATAAGGCTTTGCTACTCAATTGCCTTCTTAGCCCATAGAAATAACGATTGGCAAGAGTAATTCTTCGTGTGATCTCCCTACTGATGTCATTTGCGGAGTTCACCATAGAGCCTAGGTAGACAAAATCCTTTCCTACCTCAAAATTATATCTGTCTATTGTGGCGTTCTGTCCAAGACACCGATGTTGAGTGTCCTTTTTTGTATACAGCATATATTTTGTTTTGCTTTCATTGACCGCTAAACCCATCCTTGCTGCCTGGATATCAACACTCGCAAATGCCCCATCGACGGGCATTTGGATTATGTCAATGTCATCGGCATAAGCGAGTAGTTGTACAGACTTGTAAAAGATTTTACCTGCGGTGTTGGCTTGTGAGTTTAGTGCAATTCTCTCAAGTACTACATATGTTAAATATATTGCATGATAGCGCGTCACCTTGTCTAAGACCTTTCCTGACATCGAACGGTTCGGTAATGTTCTTAAGGACTTTGATGGAGTAGCGAGAGTTCTCCATCGTCATTCTGGACAAATGAACGAGCTTCCCAGTGATGCCAAGACTAGACATGGCTCTGTATAACTGGTCTCTATACACGCTATCATAGGCAACTTTGAAATCAATTAAAAGGTATGGTTTTTGTAGCAACAGGTCCACTGGTGATTTGACGGCATATCTCACCGAGAAGTGGAACCAATCTCTCCATCACTTCGGCGAAACAAAGATGGTTGCGCTCGATATTTCTAAGGCATTTGACAGAGTTTGGCATCAGGCTCTTTTGTCGAAAATGCGTGCATATGGCATCGATGAGCCTCTTCTTGAATGGATTAGAAATTACCTTTCGGGCCGTTCAATACAGGTTGTCTTGGACGGCTTCAAGTCTGCAATTCACCATATAAATGCTGGTGTTCCCCAGGGCTCCGTTTTGTCTCCGACTCTCTTCCTCATTTTTATAAATGACCTCTTGTCTGCAACTTCTAATCCAATCCATTCCTTCGCTGATGACAGTACCCTCAGTTTTTCATATTCGTTCCCTAACTCACGTCCCTGGTCTTCGGCCGTAGAAGAGGAACGGCAACGTATGTTAAAAACATTAAATTCCGACCTGGACAGCATAACTAAATGGGGTTCAATCAATAGAGTGGAATTTAATGCATCCAAAACTTAATGCGGGCGCCGTGGCGTAAGTGGTTAGTGTGTCGGATCACTACTCATGACGTTCCAAGTACGAATCCCAGAAAACACCAAAAAAGTTTTTTCACGGTCCCACCTCTCGCGAGCGTCTGACAAACATCCGAGAGTATTGTTGTCACGAAAAAGCTTCTCAAATTGCCGTTCGGATTCGGCATTAAACTGTAGGTCCCTTCCATTCGTGTGAAAAGTATAACGCACACAACATGAGTGGTTGCGAGAAGCTAGGCCCTGGCACTTTAAAGAGCTGTTCCGCCAAATATTTATTTATTTTTAAAACTTAATGCTGTCTTCTGTCACTCAAGCGAAACCAAGACCCTCAACCATTATCCATGAATGGTACTTGCATCGCTGAATCCGAAAGACTTGCCATTCTCGGTATGTGCATCAATAACCGTCTTCGATGGGAAGATCACATATTCGAAGTCGCCAAAAATGCTGCAAAATGTGTAGGATTCCTTAAGCGGTGCAAGAAATATTTTACCCCGTCTGATCTGGCCTCCATCTATAAAGCATTCATCCGCCCAAAGCTGGAGTATAACGCCCACATCTGGTCTGGTGCACCCAAGACCTTTCTGCACATTCTAGATAGGGTACAGAATCGCGCGTTAAAACTGATGGGTGATAGAGACATCGTGAGCTCCATAGTCTCACTTGAACATCGTAGAAATGTCTCGTGTCTTTCTCTTTCTTATCGCTTTTTTATAAAAAATGGTCCAGCGAAATAGCCGGCTGCATTCTTCCCCTTCAAAACTTCACCCGCAATACGCGTCACGCTTCGAATGCACATCAGTTCACCCTCAAGCGCATCTTCGGACGTACTGTCAAATACAGGGATTCGTTTATATGCCGAACAACACGTTTATGGAACGAATTACCAGCCTCTGTATTCCCTAATCATTACAACCTTCAAACATTTAAAGCCAACGCAAACCGGCATCTCCTCTGTCTTCTTCCCCCCTCTTCCTATCCGCCCGTGCCCTGAGAACCAGTATAAGGGTATTAATAATCCCTTTGGCACGCGCAAATTATAAAAAAAAAAAAAAAAAAAGGTGGTGCGTATCGATTTATTATTCATGGGTTTTTTCCAAGATCTGCCGTAGTGTGAATATTTGGTCAATGGTGGACTTTCCCGGCCTGAAACCGCACTGATAAAGACCTATCAGATTGTTGACGATCGGTTTTAGGCGTTCACATAATACGGCAGACAGGATCTTATATGCGATTTTGAGGAGACTTATACCTCTGTAATTGGCGCAGTTCAGAGGGTCTCCTTTCTTCAGGATCGGGCAAACGATGCTGAGGTTTCATTCATCGGGCATACTTTCGTCCGACCAGATTTTACAGATGAGCTGGTGCATGCTCCTTACCAACTCATCTCCTCTTGCCTTGAAAACTTCAGCGGCAAGGCCGTCGGCTCCAGCAACTTTGTTGGATTTGAGTTTAGATATTGCTATCCTCACTTCATTCTGATCGGGTTGACGGGAATCTTGACTATCATCGTCACTGTTGACTGGCTCATTCTGCGTGACAGCGGAGTATTGGTAATCATGAACAGTCTGCAGAATTGTTCATTCTATATCCTCAACACCGACTGCGATTCTACTACTATATTACCATTTTCGTCCCTGCAGGCTTCTGTTCTGGCTTTGAAACCCTGGAAAGTTCTTTTAACCTTTTGGTAAAATTTTCGAACATCATTCCTGCAACAAAGTCTCTTAATCTCCTTGATCGAGCGCTTCTCATGCTCCTTTTTCTTCTTTCTGAGAAGTCGATGTTCCTCTTTTTTCCTCCGCTCGTAGAGCTCGCGAGCAGCTCTAGTCCTACTATTCAGCGCCGCTTTGTAGGCTTCTTGTTTGCTGCATGTGCTTGCCGGCATTCCTTATCAAACCAGGGGTTTCGTTGTGGTGGTCGGGAGAAACCCAGCACATCAGAGGCGGCATCTCTGAAGACTTGTTGGCAACGCTGCCACCGGTCTTCCGCATTTGCTGCTGGCGACATAGGACTAAGATTAAGATTAGAAGAAACTCGATCGGCAAGGGTTCTGCCGGTTTCTTGCGATACCAGAATACTGGAAGAGTGCCTTGCATCGATCGCAATGTGATCGATTAGGTTGATAGTTTTTCGCTCAAAGGAGAGCCATGTTCTTTTGTGAATGTCGAGACGTGGGAACCACGTACTGGCTACGACGAAGTTTCGCCCCGCCGCAAAGTCGATTAGCCTGAGTTCGTTGTCGTCCTCTCTTCCTAGCTTTGCGTTAAAATCACCTAGGATAAATTTAACGTCGTGGCTAGGGCAATGCTCATACGTCTAGTCGGAGAGCTAATAGAAGTCATCCTTCTTCGCCTCGTCCCTCTTCTCGTGAGGGGCGTGAACGCATATTAGGCTAATGTTGGCAAATTAAGACTTGATACGGATAGTCGTGAGCCGGTCGTTCACATGCCGAAAACTCAAGACTTCTTGCCTAAGTCTACCTCCAATGTCAAATCCGCACCCGAATAGACGCTGTCCTTTTTTTCTGTAGCAATCGCAGTCGTAGATGTCGCATCTTTTCATCCTCCTTTTGCCCGGCCCATCCCATCGCACTTCTTGGACGACGGTAATGTTTGGTTTGAAACACTCTAGGGCCTCCGCAAGTTGTTCGGCTGCACGTGGTTTGTAGAGGGACCTAACATTCCACGTGCAGACACGAAGATCGTTGTCCTTTTTACGTTTGCTTGGGCCGTCAGCAGTATAATCATCCGTATCCGTGGCTGTTGGTTGCTTCGTTACCGAAGGTTTTTTACGTGGTAGGGAAGTCAACCCGACGGCACAACCCCCAACCTGGAGGGCCAGATCCTTTTTTTTACCCCTAGGACAAGAACGCTGCCGTTGGCCCATTAAGTGTTCATCCCCCACCATCTCTTTTTCAGGACCCTGACGCAGTATTGAAAATCCTTACTGACCTCAGGTCCAAATATGTCGAAGTAGCTCAAATAAGCTATCCGTTGGCCTGTAGACGTCACCGTTGATTCCATCGGAAGAATTCTTCCGCCGCATGTCCTCCTTCTGAGGAGCTCTTGCTAGATTTCTGAGACGCATATTTCAGCCAATCAGTTCAACAAGAGATGCCTCGTCCGGCCAAACATATGCGTGCTGAAGTTCACCCAGATGTGCTTGCGGGTCTGAGTGCTACACATATGTCGTCAGACTCAGCATACGCTCATCGTTAGTTCACTATCAGATAGCTATGCAGCGGGCACCGCGAGGAAGTGATAATGCGAATTGGCTTTTTAAAAAAGCTTAAAAAGCTTCGTGCGATTCATTTATTTAAACTCCGCTTTCCGGAGGGGTTTACCCGCTCACGCGACTTTATCGCTCCGCTAAGGGTATGTCAACAACTGTCAGGCAGGCGCCTGGGGCTAAGTCTATTCGAGGACAGTTTTGTGCGGGCCAACAGTGGATAAGTGGCGCCCTTCGCGCGAGATTTATTTATCTCAACTCCGCTTTCCGGAGGGGATTAGGCGCTCACGCGACTTTTTCGCTCCGTTAAGGGTATGTCAACAACGGTCAGGCAGGCGCCTGGGGGCTAGGTCTATTCGAGGACAATTTTGTGCGGGCCAACAGTGGGTAAGTGAAGCCCTTCGCGCGATTCATTTATTTCAACTCCTCCTACCTCAGGGTATATGAACAACTGTTTTGTGGTATGTTCAAGAACAGTTTTGTGCCGGCCAACAGTGGGTAAGTGGTCCAAAATATTAAGCAACAGTAACATAAATTAAAGCTAGAATTTCGAAGGAAAACTTTTTTTTTTATATAGTATTTTTAACTTTTTCTGCCTACACTAATTAAATTTTTGTGGATCCAGCGAAGGTAAATCCGTTTCCGATAGGAGGTAGGCACCTAGGTGATTTCTTCTTTTGTGGATCAGTGCTTCGCATTCCATAAGAAGGTGCGCTTGTGTTTCTGCGAAGTCCCTGCAGAATCTGCAGTGTCCGTCTCCCTCTATTCCCAGTTTCCTAAGGTGCTCCTTAAGTCTGCAGTGACCCGCCAAGATGTGAAGCCGATTCTTACTAACTCTTAGGCAGGCTCTGCTTCTTTTCTAGTTGTATTTCCCCAGAAGTTCTTTTGCCTGTCTTTTTGGGGGATATAGTCCTAATGTTTGGCCCATTTTTTCTCTTCTCCTTTCCTTAAGTCTTCCCCACAAAAGAGTTCTGGTCCAAGGAACGGTGTGTCTGATCCGCTTTTTGCCAGTTCATCAGCTGCTTCGTTCCCCTCCACTTCACATGTCCTGGTACCCAGTAGAGAGTTACTTTGTTTGTTTCTCCCAGTTTGTTGATCCTGGTGAGACATTCCCATACCAGTTTGGATCTGATCTCGTGCGAGGTCAGTGCTTTAATAGCGGCTTCGCTGTCTGATAATATTGCAATGTCCTGCCCGCGATAATTCTAGTCTAGGTTGAATTGCGCGCGTCTTTCGATTGCGTGAACTTCTGCTTGAAATATACTGGAGAATACTCCCAGTGATTATGAGTATCAAGTCCTGGGCCCGTACACTCGTGCCCAAGTAGCAGTAGATATTTTCGATCCGTCTGTGAACCATTTAATTGTGTGTTGTTTGAATTCATATTTATCGGATTCGCTGCTTCAGTCTCTTTTGTTGCTCAGCTTTGAGTCAAATTTCCTTTCAAAGCAGTATTTCTTGACGATATCAAATCCAGAAGCGGCACCGATTGGGATAGGGCTACTCGCTCTTTGTTTGCGATGCATGTTCCTTTCCCGATGCTCTCTTTGCTGATTCTCAATATGATCTCCTTGGTGATTCTCTCTAGCACTATATTTAGTGGAGGTACACCTACGATCACTTCTAGTGCTGTTGTGGGACAGGTTCGCATGGCTCCTGTTATGCATATGCAGGCTAATCTTAGCACTTAGTTGAGGGATGTCCTCGTCATGGTTAGCCTAGTTCTGTTAACCCATGCCACTGCCCCGTAAGTGATAATGGGTTTTACTATCATCAAGTACATCCATTTCAGTGTGGCTGGGCTGCATCCCCAGGTTTTTCCTGTAATGTCCCTGCATACCATGCCCAAGTGCAACGTTGCTTCTCAATAGTCCTAGGAGGTGTGGCATAATAATTTCCTGGCCTTGTTGTAGTAGGGCAGGGAATATTCCGTCCGCTCCCGGTGCTTTAAACGACTAGAAGGTGTTCAGAGCCCAACTTAACCTTTGATTCGTGCAGATGTCTCTTCCCATAGCCCTGTCCTTTCTCCTGGGCATTTTATACCTTCCTAATACATCTGTGCTGCTGTAGATTGAGCTACCCGCGCAGCGTGATTCTAATAGTAGAAGGGCCCCCTGCTCTTCATTTACGGTATAGCTGCCATCTTGCTTTTTCAGTGAGCCTGACGCGCTTGCTTTCTCCTTAACCAGTGCTTTATGTAATCTGGCCGCTGCAGGGGTTGACGCCATGTTCTCACAAAATGCTCTGAAGCTATTTCTTTTAGCTTTTCTGATTTTTAAGTTGTATCTTGTTAATTGCTCGGTGTATGTTTGCAGCCTCCATCACGCTTTACTTTATTAAAGACCTTACTTACTTTGATCTTAGTTCGACTAGCGCTTTGTTCCACCACGGGGTGTCCTTCCGATCTTACTTACAGCTAATAGGGCAGCTGCTTTCAAATGCATCTTTGATCGCCCTGTTGACCACTTCCACGTTGCTTTCCAGTTCTAGGAAGTGGCTCGCCGTTTTCTTTCCTTTCACATTTATTAGGTTCCACTCGAGTGTAGAACTATACCTGTCCCAGTCAGTTTTGCGGGGGTTCCTGTTCGGGGTAACCTCTTTACTGAGATCTTCTATGTTAAAAGTGGTGATCCTGTGGCCTGACATGGACGTCTCGTCAGAAACATTCCAACCTGTAATACAGTTACTAATACTCGGACTGCTGAGTGTAATATCTAAAACCTCTTTCCAACGCGTTGAACCACAAAACCTGCCCACTTTTTAAACGTCAAACCTCAAATCCATTTGAACGCTAAAGAAAGAAAGAGAAGGAACAAGCCAATAAAAAATTACGTACACAGCGATTTAGCAGATTTTACAAATCTGCCCAAAGAAATTTCTTGCACTAAAATTCGTAGCACGGGGAAATTCCTTACTCTCTCGAAAGCGCTCTCTTCTTTGAAAAACTACGAAAATTTTCCGTACTCGAACAGGTTTTCGTAAAAATTCGTAACTAGGGTACGCGAACGGACCTAATATTTCGCCTTGCTAATTATAATGCTTCGCTATTGCTAAATTTGAGTATATCTTTATAAATGAAATGCAAAATGAAATCAATAAATACAATCAAAAAATAGTTTAAAATGTCACATCGACATAGCTAGGCAACATTAGGTCCGTTCGCTTACTTTTTGGATTAAAATTCGTAGATTGTCGAATTTCAAAGAGTGGGGGTAAAATTCTCTCAAAGGTAAAGTTACGAAAAAGTAAACGAGCGGGTTGAACTACAAAAGTTGCCCACTTTTTAAACGTCGAACCTCAAATCCATTTGTACGCTAAAGGAAGAAAGAGAAGGAACAAGCCAATAAAAATTACATATACAGCGATTTGACAGATTTCACAAATCTGCCCAAGGAAATTTCTTGCACTGAAATTCGCAGTATGGCGAAATTTCTTATCGAAAGCGCTCTCTTCTGTGAAAAACTACGAAAATTCTCCGTGCTCGAAAAAATTCGTTACTTTTCGTAAAAATTCGCAGTTTTGGGAAGGTACGCGAACGGACCTAATATTAGGTTATGGGTGGGGTGACCTCGACATGAGATAAAGATAAATGCAATTAACACATTAGACGTGTATTGGTGAGACGTCACTTCTCAGTGAAGTAAGATTTAGCAGGGAGTACAACAACAAAAAATGACTGGCAAACACTTTAGCTTTTTCCTCCAGTCAAAACTGAGTTGGGATGTTTAGTTCGAGCTATTCAATTTCAGGGGGTGCTGCTAAGAGCTTTTTCATCCAATTTGATTCAAGTTGATTAATTCAGTAGTATTTCACAACTTTTTCATTCTTTTCAATTCAATTTCAATCCGATCTTCAAACAATAAACAATGTTTTTATCCAGACTGACTGTGGATCGTTCCGGTGAGAAACTTTCACTTTGCTTTGCATAATTCTCATCTGCCAACCAATTTAGAGAAATTTCGTCCGGGTGCCAACATATATTTTTCATTACTTACATTGTTTTAGATAGAGAACAACAAATATGGACCGTATAGCTTTGTAACTAAGCTATATGCACGTCTGCCCAGTACAGGAGAAATTTGCCCTGGTTATCAAATATGATAGCCATGGCACCTCACGAAATTTGTGTGCAAATTTGTTCACTAGGTGCCATGTCATAGAAGCTATAGCAATGACGGAAGAACACGAGGATCTAAATGCGGTTATACATGATGATGACCTGGAAAATATCGAAAATATCAGCGAAGGAAGATCGCGATGGTCGGAATACAGGGGAAACACAAGCACTTTCATTTTGTCGGGAAACATGGTTTGTAGGTAGAAATTTTGCCATAGAGCACACCCATTGAGATTTTTCTCTCATTGTTGACCAAGAGGTTGTAAACATAAATTTTGAGACTTGTCCCGATCAACCGCAAATGTGGCGTAAATGTTTTAATTTTAGTTTTAATCTTAAAGTTTGAAATAGTAACGTTCTTACTTATACGGCATAAGTATATTGTAAAAACATATACATACATATATACATATGTACATACATTTTCAATGCCACTAATCCTTCATGAGTATCGCGGGGGTAGGATGCTCAGCTGGACTCTCCATCTTTCTCGATCCTCTGCCATTGACTCCAGCTCATCAGGGGGAATCCCTAGACGGCTCCAGGAGAGATGTCGGACTTTATCCAACCATCTACAAATCAGAGTTTTTTAAAGACCCGGTCGATTTCAATAATAGTAATGCCAAGGGTTGACGACATGTGTAAATGGTGAGAAATTTCCCCCGATAATAAATGTCAGAATTTAGGGAAATTTCTCCCATCTGATGAAATGTCAAAAATCGGAAAAATGGTAAGTGTTTATGAATAAAGAAATCACTCTTGTTGTAACACCCACACGGAAAAGAAGTCTTTTAATCACATAATTATTCGACTAACAAAAATACGCATTTATCACTCGAACATTTGGTCCTTCTTAGTCTTTATTAACTTTTGCTTAAAGTACAGTGTTGTGTGTGTATTAACAATTAGAATTAACAAGTGTGTAGTCAATTTTACATTTGGTCTAGTGGATAATTCAAATAAAACAAAGCCGAGAAACATTAGAAGGCCAACAAAAAAAACAAATTAGAACAATTACAGGTGAAATAAAGTGCAAAACGGGCTCACGCGCCGCGTAAAGAATTTTAGGAACATTTTACTTTGTTCATTTCGTGGAAATTCTACCACCGCTGGAAGAAACTTCGTGCACCGTTGGATCGTCTGAACACCGCAACGACCGCAAAAACCGCTGCCAAGTCACCGTTGGAACTGTGTAGTGCACCGTTGGAACTGTAGTGCACAGTTGGATCCTTTTTTCAATGCTTGGAACCGCTACACAGTCACCGTTGGAACTGTTTCACACCGTGGGGCCGTGGTTGTTCGTCGCAATCTACCGTAATACAAAAAAAATGTTTTCTCTTCAAGTAAGTATACACTGAATTACTTTCTTCAAGTGCTCTCACCTGTTTGGTTTATTTCCGGTATTTTTTTTATTTTCCTCCCGCGATGAGCGCACTCAGGTTAAGACTTGTCGAAACAAATCCAAAAGGATTTTCACATTTTGAATAAACGATCATCAAAGGATATGACACCAAAGTACTTCAATACTCGGCTGGACATCCTCGAGGGAAATTTCAAAGCGAGTTTTGAGCGCAATGCTTCATACGCAACAGCCGTTCCATCAAAGCAGCTTCAAAAAGACATTTCCACAAAGGAAACTGTAAAGCATGATTCAGAAGAAGACGCGTTCGACGAAATTTTCCAAACTTTGAAGGAAACTTACCTGGAGTATCGTACTGCACTGTTGGACGCTATCGAAAAAGTTGAAGTGGAAGGAAAGAAATTAGAGAAATCAGCTGAAACATCGGTAAGTCTCATAAAAACTGATATTTCTTGTGATAAGAATGTTGTGCGAATGTTTGCCGACATTCTCTGGAAGTTACGAGAATTGGAAATCGTTCCATGACTTATTTTCATCCCTGATCCACAACAGCAAGTCGCTCTCTAGCATCGAGAAGATGCATTACTTGAAATGAAGTATATCAGATGAGGCAGATAGGCTCGTACAGCATTTGTCTATAGATGCAGGCAATTATACGAAGGCTTGGGAAGTTTTAACATCTCGTTACGACCACAAGCGCATTCTGGTCAACGCTCAGTTTAGCATATTTTCTAGACAGGGGGTGTTACGGTACGAAAGTTCGACAGGTTTGAAGAATTTGTTGGACACTTCCACCGAGTGCCATCACGCCTTGCAGAATTTGGAGCTGCCAGTAGACTAGTTGGATGCAATTCTTGTCTATTGCATGCTCGAAAAATTTCCTTCGATTACTCAGCAGCTGTGGGAGGAAAACGTAGGAACGAAAGATGATAAGGAGACCTTACCTACTTTCAAAGGGATTTCCGATTTCCTAGAAGCTAGGTTCTGAAGATCAACAAGGCAAGGGAGAGCATTTGGCAGGTAACCGCAATAGTACTCAAAAGAATTGCAATATACTCGTAGCAAAACACAACTCTCTTCATTTGAGGTCGAAGCATAGCGATGAATTCAGTTGCGAGGTATGTGATAAAGGCTAACATTCAATCCGTACCTGTAAGAAATTTTTGAAAATGGATTTAGGAGCACGCCGAGGCATAGTAAAAAGGATCGGTGTATGCGAAAATTGCCTCGCATATAGTCACTCCACTCCAGAGTGCCCTAGTAAACTTCGTTTTTTTTCTAAAACACCCCACACAAACAATCGCAGTTCCTATCCATACACACATCAACAATCACACTTACACACACAACCCATAGCCCATACTTCAAATCGCACAACACAAACTCTATACAGCCCTCGCACACCACACAACTCAGAAACATATTCACACATTAACACTCACCATTTAGGTATTCCGAATCTAACCCAATCATATCAGGTATCAGCAATAAATCCTCACGTTCCAGCCTTCACTCCGTCAGACGGCCTTCAGCAAAGTTCGAGCAACTCCTCCGTAAACACATTCCACAGTCATCATCATCTTACTACCGAAGTACTTTTGGCAACAGCGCTGGTGAAGGTTAAGACCTCTACAGGTAGATACATCCACCTAAGGGCATTCGTGGATCCAGAGTCTGAGGCAACCTTTATTACTGAAGCGGCAGCACAGCTCCTCAACCTCATGATAATATCAACATTTATTGAAGTGTCAGGGTTAGGGAAGGGGAAGGTCAGGAGTGGATCTTGTTACAAGTTTGTAGACATTAGCTTCGGATCACTCAACTCGAACTTTGAGTCCCACACCCGAGCATTGGTGTATAAATCACTCACTGGACTTCTCCCGGCCACACATCTGACATCCGAGAAATGGAACCATTTGAAGGGCTTGTCCTTAGCAGATCCACACTTCCACAAACCCGCGGAAATTGATGTGCTATTAGGTAGTGATGTTTTCAGCGATATAGTGCTTTGTGAGATAGCACGGGCCGATGAACCCATATTACCGATTACCCAGAAAACAGAACTTGACTGGATAGTGCTAGGTAGAGTTCCAACTGATCATCCCAGGAGTATACACAACTCCGTCCATATTGTTAATTTGGATGCGCAACTTCAAAAGTTCTAGGAAATTGAGGAGGCTCCCTTCGAAAAGCATGAGGGACGTGAGGACAAGGCATGTGAGGAGCAATTCATAACAAGAACTATTATAACGTCGGACGGACGTTATCAGGTGTCCCTACCTTTTAGGGACGGAAGTCACCCTGCGTTAGGATCCTCGAAGGAAGGTACCTTACGTAGGTTTCTTCAACTGGAGAGGCGTTTCCAGAAGAACCCCATACTACACACACAATACAAAGCATGCATCAATGAGTACTTGCAGCTAGGACAGATAAGGGAAGTATATGTCAACACCGATGAAATCCTGGGAACACCGTTTCACTACTTCTTGCCTCATCACGGCGTTTTCAAAGAGTCAAGTTCAACTACCAAGTTGCGAGTCGTATTTGATGCTACTTCAAAAACCTCGGATGGTACATGCTTGAATCAGCATCTCTTGGTAGGCCCTAACATTCAAGCAAATATAATGGATTTTATTTTAAGGTGGAGGATGCACAAATTTACCTTCACAGTTGACATAGAAAAAATGTACACGCAAGTTCGTGTGGACTCAACTGACTCCTATTAGCAGCTGATCTTCTGGCGTGACAACACACAAGATCCCATCAAGACATTCCGTTTAGAGACAGTCGCATTCGGTATTGGTTGCGCACCTTATCTTGCCATTCGTACCATCAATCAGTTGGCCTCTAATGAAGAAGCCAAATATGCCATTGGAGTCAAGTTGGTTGTTTAAGACATGTACGCTGATGACTTGATCTCAGGAGCAGACACGATAGAGGAAGGCCTCTTAAGGAGAAATGAAGCTAGACACTTACTTTCATCAGCAGGTTTCAAGTTGAGAAAGTAGACGAGCAATTCCAGGGAACTTTTGTGTCAGATTCCTGAAAGCGACCATGCGCTAGATTTCTCCTTACCTGGTGTTTCGGAACACGTTAGGGCCTTAAGGATTCAGTGGTTTCCTCTGCACGACTCATTTTCCTTCCACAATATCTCTTTTGACAGTCCAGAAGTCACAAAAAGGACGATTCTCTTGGCAACGGTGAAGCTTTTCGACCCACTTGGCTGGATCTCTCCCTGCATCATACAGGCGAAGATGATGATACCGAAGTTGTGGTGTTGTGGGTTAAGCTGGGATAGTACAATTCCTCCGGAGCTGGTGAAGGCTTGGGAAGAGTTTCGGCAACAATTGCCTCTTCTAGAACGTATCCGAATTCCTAGGTGGGTCTGAACACACAACACGGTAAAGCCTGAACTCATACACGAACGGCGGCAGAAGAAGGCAATTCGGCGATGATGAGCGACGACCGAAAAACATAGAATGTAGATAGGGTGGTTCAGAATTTATTGAATTGTTGTAAGTCATTGATTTTCAAGTATGTACATTCACTTCATGTAGAAGTAAGGTAACGTAACTTAAAAATTATATTTGTTGATTGAGAAATTGCGAACGTTATTCACAGGGGTGGAGAATGTTGGCGACACGTGTAAATGGTGAGAAATTTCCCCCGATAATAAATGTCAGAAATTAGGGAAATTTCTCGCCATCTGATGAAATGTCAAAAATCGGAAAAATGGTAAGTGTTTATGAATAAAGAAATCACTCTTGTTGTAACACCCACACGGAAAAGAAGTCTTTTAATCACATAATTATTCGACTAATAGAAATGCGCATTTATCACCCGAACACCAAGATTGATTAAAACCCCGAAATCAAATTTTTTCACAAAAGCAATACTTGCCTTTATAGGTGCAAGAAATAATTGAGAAGATGTATATCATCCATTTTTCAAAGTGTACGTTCAACCTATGTAGGTTGTCTAAAAAATTGTTTGTACTTCGAATGATTAAATTTCTAATGTGAATGATTTGCAAAAAAAAAAGCGTTTACTGGTGCACGCTCGTACAACCCAAGTTAGCTCACTATTTTATAGGGTAACAAAAAGGGCTAATTATGAACATTTAAATTCTCACATTTTTCACTTTAAAATGGTCCCTAATATAAGCGCGGTATTATAGCAGCTGGTTCACTTCAATTAATTAAAAAGTCACTAAGCAAACGAGCGCGATGTTTTAAAATTCCCCTCAGTAGGTAAATAAATACAAAGGTAAGGTGCTTATTCAAATTGGGGTACCCTTTTCTAACGCATTTACTTCCTTTCCATTCGAAAGTTTTTAAGTACATAGCACACAAATTGTAAAATTATGTCAATAGCGATCAAAGCTAAATTTCCGTTATCATTTTAATTGTATTACCAACAATATTCTAATTGGGTACATTATTTGAAGAATTTTTTTTTTCACTTTTCTATTATTGCGTCGCGTGCTAAAAGGAAATATTCAAAACGCAGTTAAAAAATCTAACAAGCGTATATATTGTATTATTCATATGCACAAAGGATAGATTCGGACTGTAATACATGGGCTTGGATAAGTGTATTGCCTTGCATAAGCGTTTTATAACACGATAAACTATGTGAAGTTATTCTAAGCCCAGTATGCCGGATTACTGTTTGCTTTACAACTCCTTTGTCATGGGTATAGTAGCAAAAATCGCCGATTAAGCCGACAACTTCCAATGTTTGGACGGAAGCAGGAGAAAAAAAAACCAGTGACAACGGTTCCCGAGAGGGTAAACTTTTTCTTTATTTAAGGGAGTGATTGTACAAGAGAAAAAAATTAAGTACAACTATTTATTTTTGTTTAAGAACTGCGCGTCTGTAATCGCTGTCACTGCTGCCAACGAAGAACTCATCACTTGGTTTCTGCCTACCGTCTTTTATACTTGGCTTCGGCTTTCCAGGCGAGTTTCCAAATTTCCACTTCGCCGCTGGAACTTTGCTGTCAAAAGTCTGGCAATTTCTAGTATCTTCGAAGGGTTCTAGATTTTTCGCGATGTTTTCTTCTCTGTTGTGTTATGTTTCAGTGCTTATTTTTATTCGGTAGTTTATTCCACCTTGGCAACAGGTCAAATAAAAAGGTTTGACGAGGAGAATACGATAATGCATAGGTTAAGACGTAATTTCAGAATGCATTTCGCCCTGATTTGGTGACTAGGCTTATCAGTAAACTACCACAAAAACTTTTCTTATTCGCATTATTTTTAAAAATGAAGTGAGCTTTCAACTGAAGCCCCATTTCGGTAGCTCAGATGACCCCACCTTTCAGTATTTCTGGGTCAAAATATCCATCGGAAAGCATTCAACTCACTTCTGCCTCCTTTATAGAAGCTCAAACAATAATTGACATTTGACCCCCTGGACCACATTGCTGACACCAAAGTTAGTATTCTTTCCCGTAATTCCACAACTTAAATCATTCTTGCGGGGGACTTCAATGTCTCTAATTCTAGTTGGCTTCGCCATTCTGGACCAACAACACCTGAAGTCGTTAGGCAGAGTTCTTTGCAGTGACGAAAATCCTTCCCTAGTTTGTAGAAAAAAAAAAGTTTTTTCACAGTCCCACCTCTCGTGAGCGTCTGACAAACATCCGAGAGTATTGTTGTCACGAAAAAGCTTCTCAAATCGCCGTTCGGAGTCGGCATTAAACTGTAAGTCCCTTCCATTCGTGTGAAAAACATAACGCACACAACGTGAGTGGTTGCGAGAAGCTAGGCCTTGGCACTTTAAAGAGCTGTTGCGCCAAATATTTGTATTTTTTTGTATTTGTAGTATCTGCTCCCTTCAGGAGGTCGGATAATTTTCTGGTGTCAGCCAAATCCTCATACTCCCATCAGCATCAAGTTAAAAAGAAGTTCCTCCGGAGAACAATTTGGCAATACGAGAATGGCGATTGGGGCGGTCTTAATTCGTTCTTCAGGTATTTTAACCGGCTCAATATTCCTTAGGACAAATAGCTCGAGTCCTTAATGACCTAAACAGTAACAAATCTTCAGGGCCAGGTGGAATTTCTCCCTCGTTTTGAAGAGGTGTTCTTCTACCCTGGCGATTCCTCTACGTAATCTCTTTCACTTATCGTACTCTATAGGCATCTTTCCGGAGAGGTGGAAACTTGCGCATGTTCAGCTTATTCCCAAAAAATGACGATAAAACCTCCCCTTCTAATTACCGACCCATAGCTTTAACTTCAGTGCTATCCAAGGTCATGGAAAGCATTATCAATTACCGTCTTATGAGATGTCTCAAAGAAAACCATATCCTCAATGACCTTCAATATGGTTTCCGGCAAAACGTTCAACAGGGGAACAGATGGTGTACTTAACGGAAGAACGGAACCACAGCATCCATCAATACAGTGAATGCAGAGTAGGCGCTCTGGATATTTCAAAAGCTTTTTATAGATTATGGCATCGTGCCCTCGTAAACAAGCTTCAAGCTTATGGTGTTGCCAACATTTTTTCATCATGGATTGCGAGTTTTTTAAGTAATCGTTCAATACAAGTTATACTAGATGGATGTGCTTCTACCCGCTTCTCAACAAATGCTGGTGTACGCCAAGGTTCAGTCCTCTTCGACCCTGTTTCTGATATTTATCAGTTATCTTCTTTCTCTCACTCGCAATCCAATCCATTCCTTCGCGGACTATAGTACACTTGACTTCGCTTACTTTTTAACAACTCCATTGCACGGGCCGCAAGCTGTAGATTCTATAGATGGGCAAAATATCACTACCTGTGAATTATTCATTGCGAATGAAAATTCACATACGCAGCCTGTGAGTGAATTAAAAATAAACTGTGAATGTTTAAAACGTGAATATGGAATTATTTTTCACATCACATTTTTGTGTCCGGTACTGTTTATTACTATGTGACACAAGTGACAAGTAAACGCACAGCAAAACCTTAATTTTGATAACTCTCCATTTCTCTATTTCCTGCTACACTTTCTTTGAATTACTCCGAATATAACGTTCGATTTTCCATAGTTTCTTTTTACATTCACATTCTTTATTGCTCAATGTACCTTTTGTAAATTAGTTTCGTTCTTTTTCGGTTTAAAAATTTAATACGGAGTGTGGACGCATTGGTAAACATTTATACAGAAGCCATTAATACACAAGACATTTATACGCAACATATTTATACTACACAAATTTATTTAATAAAGTACTCCTATTGAAAATACAATCATTACATATTTACCCAAACTCAAAATTAATATTCGATACACTTTTACACAAAACACATTCGTTCCAACACAGCAACAAAAGATATTCATTTATTAATTTATTCATTTATTCAAACAAAATAATTTAACAAAATAATAACTAGATATTAAGGCCGGTAATTATCAAGCGCTCTTAAATCCATTTTAATTTTATGAAGCTCTTAGTTTTAAATTTTTGCTGCGTATTCACCAAGCGCTAATAGGTTTGTGCCCGTGCTAATTCGAATATGCAAAAAATTTATTTTCGGATTTCCAAACGCGTTCTAAAATGAGTTTCCGAACTCTCTTTCGAACTGGGAGAAATGCTAATGAAAAAGTAAACATTGTATTTTCCTGATTTTAGTCAGAATTAATCACGGTACATTTTATTTTTGTTTGGCATTTCTCTTGACGGAAATGCTGGAGGCATTAAATTCGTCGGCATTTTTTCTTTTGCATTTCGCCAATGCAGCTTGTCCTTTGTTTGGTCTGAGTGACAGTTCACAGCCGACTTCGAAAATTTTCGAAATTCCTAAGTTACGAGATCTCATATCTTAAGAGTGGGTGGGACCACTCATAAGTCTTATGAGCGCTAATAAATCTGCACTATTATTGGTTGGTGAATAGGTTTATGAAGCTCTTAACTTAAGATTGGTCGGTGAATACCGGCCTAAATCTTATAATAAGCATCGAGATAGAATTTACAAAGATTATATTAAATAAAAAAAATGAAATTAAAAAGGATAAAAGTAATCTATATTAATTGAAAGGAGCAACGATTTAAAATGATTTTAATGACCTCAGGAAATGAATATTGGAAACAATATTCTAATTGGGTACATTATTTGAAGAATTTTTTTTTTCACTTTTCTATTATTGCGTCGCGTGCTAAAAGGAAATATTCAAAACGCAGTTAAAAAATCTAACAAGCGTATATATTGTATTATTCATATGCACAAAGGATAGATTCGGACTGTAATACATGGGCTTGGATAAGTGTATTGCCTTGCATAAGCGTTTTATAACACGATAAACTATGTGAAGTTATTCTAAGCCCAGTATGCCGGATTACTGTTTGCTTTACAACTCCTTTGTCATGGGTATAGTAGCAAAAATCGCCGATTAAGCCGACAACTTCCAATGTTTGGACGGAAGCAGGAGAAAAAAAAACCAGTGACAACGGTTCCCGAGAGGGTAAACTTTTTCTTTATTTAAGGGAGTGATTGTACAAGAGAAAAAAATTAAGTACAACTATTTATTTTTGTTTAAGAACTGCGCGTCTGTAATCGCTGTCACTGCTGCCAACGAAGAACTCATCACTTGGTTTCTGCCTACCGTCTTTTATACTTGGCTTCGGCTTTCCAGGCGAGTTTCCAAATTTCCACTTCGCCGCTGGAACTTTGCTGTCAAAAGTCTGGCAATTTCTAGTATCTTCGAAGGGTTCTAGATTTTTCGCGATGTTTTCTTCTCTGTTGTGTTATGTTTCAGTGCTTATTTTTATTCGGTAGTTTATTCCACCTTGGCAACAGGTCAAATAAAAAGGTTTGACGAGGAGAATACGATAATGCATAGGTTAAGACGTAATTTCAGAATGCATTTCGCCCTGATTTGGTGACTAGGCTTATCAGTAAACTACCACAAAAACTTTTCTTATTCGCATTATTTTTAAAAATGAAGTGAGCTTTCAACTGAAGCCCCATTTCGGTAGCTCAGATGACCCCACCTTTCAGTATTTCTGGGTCAAAATATCCATCGGAAAGCATTCAACTCACTTCTGCCTCCTTTATAGAAGCTCAAACAATAATTGACATTTGACCCCCTGGACCACATTGCTGACACCAAAGTTAGTATTCTTTCCCGTAATTCCACAACTTAAATCATTCTTGCGGGGGACTTCAATGTCTCTAATTCTAGTTGGCTTCGCCATTCTGGACCAACAACACCTGAAGTCGTTAGGCAGAGTTCTTTGCAGTGACGAAAATCCTTCCCTAGTTTGTAGAAAAAAAAAAGTTTTTTCACAGTCCCACCTCTCGTGAGCGTCTGACAAACATCCGAGAGTATTGTTGTCACGAAAAAGCTTCTCAAATCGCCGTTCGGAGTCGGCATTAAACTGTAAGTCCCTTCCATTCGTGTGAAAAACATAACGCACACAACGTGAGTGGTTGCGAGAAGCTAGGCCTTGGCACTTTAAAGAGCTGTTGCGCCAAATATTTGTATTTTTTTGTATTTGTAGTATCTGCTCCCTTCAGGAGGTCGGATAATTTTCTGGTGTCAGCCAAATCCTCATACTCCCATCAGCATCAAGTTAAAAAGAAGTTCCTCCGGAGAACAATTTGGCAATACGAGAATGGCGATTGGAGCGGTCTTAATTCGTTCTTCAGGTATTTTAACCGGCTCAATATTCCTTAGGACAAATAGCTCGAGTCCTTAATGACCTAAACAGTAACAAATCTTCAGGGCCAGGTGGAATTTCTCCCTCGTTTTGAAGAGGTGTTCTTCTACCCTGGCGATTCCTCTACGTAATCTCTTTCACTTATCGTACTCTATAGGCATCTTTCCGGAGAGGTGGAAACTTGCGCATGTTCAGCTTATTCCCAAAAAATGACGATAAAACCTCCCCTTCTAATTACCGACCCATAGCTTTAACTTCAGTGCTATCCAAGGTCATGGAAAGCATTATCAATTACCGTCTTATGAGATGTCTCAAAGAAAACCATATCCTCAATGACCTTCAATATGGTTTCCGGCAAAACGTTCAACAGGGGAACAGATGGTGTACTTAACGGAAGAACGGAACCACAGCATCCATCAATACAGTGAATGCAGAGTAGGCGCTCTGGATATTTCAAAAGCTTTTTATAGATTATGGCATCGTGCCCTCGTAAACAAGCTTCAAGCTTATGGTGTTGCCAACATTTTTTCATCATGGATTGCGAGTTTTTTAAGTAATCGTTCAATACAAGTTATACTAGATGGATGTGCTTCTACCCGCTTCTCAACAAATGCTGGTGTACGCCAAGGTTCAGTCCTCTTCGACCCTGTTTCTGATATTTATCAGTTATCTTCTTTCTCTCACTCGCAATCCAATCCATTCCTTCGCGGACTATAGTACACTTGACTTCGCTTACTTTTTAACAACTCCATTGCACGGGCCGCAAGCTGTAGATTCTATAGATGGGCAAAATATCACTACCTGTGAATTATTCATTGCGAATGAAAATTCACATACGCAGCCTGTGAGTGAATTAAAAATAAACTGTGAATGTTTAAAACGTGAATATGGAATTATTTTTCACATCACATTTTTGTGTCCGGTACTGTTTATTACTATGTGACACAAGTGACAAGTAAACGCACAGCAAAACCTTAATTTTGATAACTCTCCATTTCTCTATTTCCTGCTACACTTTCTTTGAATTACTCCGAATATAACGTTCGATTTTCCATAGTTTCTTTTTACATTCACATTCTTTATTGCTCAATGTACCTTTTGTAAATTAGTTTCGTTCTTTTTCGGTTTAAAAATTTAATACGGAGTGTGGCCGCATTGGTAAACATTTATACAGAAGCCATTAATACACAAGACATTTATACGCAACATATTTATACTACACAAATTTATTTAATAAAGTACTCCTATTGAAAATACAATCATTACATATTTACCCAAACTCAAAATTAATATTCGATACACTTTTACACAAAACACATTCGTTCCAACACAGCAACAAAAGATATTCATTTATTAATTTATTCATTTATTCAAACAAAATAATTTAACAAAATAATAACTAGATATTAAGGCCGGTAATTATCAAGCGCTTTTAAATCCATTTTAATTTTATGAAGCTCTTAGTTTTAAATTTTTGCTGCGTATTCACCAAGCGCTAATAGGTTTGTGCCCGTGCTAATTCGAATATGCAAAAAATTTATTTTCGGATTTCCAAACGCGTTCTAAAATGAGTTTCCGAACTCTCTTTCGAACTGGGAGAAATGCTAATGAAAAAGTAAACATTGTATTTTCCTGATTTTAGTCAGAATTAATCACGGTACATTTTATTTTTGTTTGGCAGTTCTCTTGACGGAAATGCTGGAGGCATTAAATTCGTCGGCATTTTTTCTTTTGCATTTCGCCAATGCAGCTTGTCCTTTGTTTGGTCTGAGTGACAGTTCACAGCCGACTTCGAAAATTTTCGAAATTCCTAAGTTACGAGATCTCATATCTTAAGAGTGGGTGGGACCACTCATAAGTCTTATGAGCGCTAATAAATCTGCACTATTATTGGTTGGTGAATAGGTTTATGAAGCTCTTAACTTAAGATTGGTCGGTGAATACCGGCCTAAATCTTATAATAAGCATCGAGATAGAATTTACAAAGATTATATTAAATAAAAAAAATGAAATTAAAAAGGATAAAAGTAATCTATATTAATTGAAAGGAGCAACGATTTAAAATGATTTTAATGACCTCAGGAAATGCATATGTAAAATACTTACAAATTAATCATAAATTGATTCTCAGCAAAAGGAAATAAATAAGAATAGATGTAATAGGGCTTCAATTGGTGTTAGAAAAATGTGAAAATAGCCTCCTCTGAAATTCGGCCGGTGAGCTTATTCTCTGCAATTCAACAGGAAGTCTATTCCATAGTCGAATTGCTGAGACGAAGAAGGATCGCTCAGCAGTGTTCGAATCGGGGTAAGATTAAGCGCAGACCCCTACTGGATTGGGCAAATCGGAGCATTTCGTTCAGATACACAGGACAGTTATTATGAATAATGGCATGCAGCTTTAACAAATTACGGAAGTCATAGAAATCATTAAGACAGATTCCTAGAAGAGAAGTCTTAAGATGTGAGACACTGGTATATCTCGCTTTATTATATACATAGCGGAGACAGTCATTGAAAGCTACATTTAATTTGTGTTTGCATTCGTAGTCTGGCATATACGGAGCAGTTAAATGAGAAAAAGGGCATAATAAGGCTTTTAACTGAACGCAGTTTCATATTTGGGAGAAGAAGACCAGCAGAGCATCTCAAGCTGCGCAACCCAGAGTAGATTCTCCCAATTGTTGTCGAAATGGCGTCGCAACAGCTTAACTTTCTGTTTAGCGTAAATCCAAGATACTTCACTTTGTTCACATATGGAATAATTTCTCCGTTAAGAGCAATGCGGGGAAATTCAGTAGCTTCCACTTCTCGCCTTGAGCATAGCATTGCTAGAGTTTACATTGAGCGACGAATGAAGAAAGAAAATGTACACATCTAACCGTTCAGTGCGGCTATTGCTCAATAAAGAGCGACGAGCGGATAACGAACATGCCCGTTCAGAGCTGGCAACGAAATACGATCAACGATTAACGAAAATGTGTATACCTAATGCGCATAAGGGAGGAATTCTTTTTTACATCGCATTTATGTATACTGAAGTGGCAGGCAGCGAAGGATAGAAGAAAGCAAAACGTGGTGAAAAAAATGGGTTGGGTGCAAAAACAACATGCAGGTATATGAAATGTATATTATTCGCTGGGTTATACCATAGATAATAGAAATATGTATTTCTCTTGTATATACCTAGTTATATTCAAAGCAAAAATATACAGATTTGTGTTTGGTGTGTACAAGTGCGCGTATATAAAAAAAACAAATGTAAATTTAAGATGCCGCCAATGATAAAGCGAAAAAAGATTAGTTTTATTTTGATTTTTTTACCGAATTAGATGAGACTTCCGCAAAATGTAATTTGTGACAGGTATGTACAGTGCCTCACAAAAGTCATGGGACAAGAGCAATAGCAATAAATTTATAGAAATCTAACGAAAAATTCGCGCAACAGCTAAGGTTTAAGAATACCATTTAATTGCTTAAAACTAGGTAAATAAGTAGCACAATGAGAAAGCATGCTGCACTAACTAATGGGAAAATCAGACCACTGAATGCGTACAAGCGCAAAAGCTCATCTCACAAAAGTAATGGGACAGCATAAGAAATAACGGATTTTTTGTCTGATTCCTGCATGTTCGTTTGAGTAGACGCATTTATTATTCATATCCGTTTTCTAGTTAGTCGTGCAAAAGACTTCGGCGCTAAAAAGTCAATTTGGTAGTGCAATTTTAAGTACCCAGTATGTCGCGAAAAGAAACCTCAGAAGAAATTCGAAAAATAATTGTTTTAAATTATGAGGAAAATATGACTGCAAGAGAAATTGCAAATTTAGTTAAAAGAAGTCATTCGAGAGTTTTTAATATAATAAAAAGGTAAAAAGAAGAAAACAGGTTGGAAAACAAACCGCGGAGTGGTCGACCCAAGTTATTAGATATTCGCGATAAAAAAAATATTTTAAGGGAAATTAAAAAGAACCCAAGAGTTAGTGCACCAAAACTAGCAGCTGATTTAGAGGAAAGAACGGGAAAGGTAGTGAATCCTGAAACAATACGAAGAGCGATACGGAGAGCTGGTTATAATGGAAGAACAGTTAGAAGGAAATTTTATGTCAGCGAAGCAAATAGAAAAAAACGACTACAGTTCGCTCAAACATGCAAAAACTTTGATTTTACCTATTGGAAGAACGTTATATATGCAGATGAAAGTAAGTTTAATATTTTTGGTAGTGATGGGCGCATTACCGTGTGGCAAAAACCAAATGAAGAGTTCAAAAAGAAAAACCTGGTACTAACAGTCAAGCATGGAGGTGGCGGGGTTATGGTATGGGGGTGTATGTCGGCTAATGGTGTCGGTGATTTGGTTTTTATCGAAGAGACAATGACACAGTGGGTGTATTTGAATATAATTAAAAATCATTTGCACCAAAGCGCAGAAAAAATGGGACTTCTGAACACATTTAATTATTATCAAGATAACGACCCTAAACACAAATCGTACACCGTTCGGTCATGGTTGCTTTATAATTGTCCCAAAGTTATTGAAACACCGCCTCAATCCCCGGACCTTAACCCCATTGAACATATATGGTATATACATATACATATATATACAAATCAAGCATCCTTTGGTAACATTCGTTTCTGGGGTAAGTTTATTTTTTGAATTATTGGGTCGAAATATGTTTAATGGTATTATTACTTATATGGATTGTTCCGCACTGAGGGAAGTGGGACTTTAAAAGTTGGGCTTGCAATAGAAGATTGACAAGCGGTAAGTTGAAAGTACTTCAGTTAGTTGAACTGAGTATTTGGAGAAACAGTAAAAGGAAAGGAAACTCGAAAATTATCTGTTTAAAAAAATGAACTTTATTTGCTGGCTGCTAACTGACGAGTAGTTTAACATATCCATTTCATCCTTCCTTGAAGCTGCTGATGGCTTATTTACTAATCAGCTGCTTCTTCTTAAGGTCAATCACCCTGGCCTATTTACTGCGAAAAAGCTGTCTGATCTGTGGTAGTGTGGTCGTAGTGTATTTCGTGTGAGTAGTTCAGTTCAGTTCAACAACGCCCCCATTTTCGGAGTGTGTGTTAGAGTGCATTGTTTGTAGGATGCATCTCACTCACACCCAATTTGGCCATCTTGGATTTTCACAGCAGTTGTTCAGAGGTTATGCCTATATTGTTCAAATGGTATTGCGTTGTTCAAGATCTCGGAATTGTGACCTCTAGTGTTGTGGATGTGGTTTTCTTTTTGCTGCTTTTCATCGTCCTTATTGGTTGTGGTGGTTCGCATCTTCGTGTTCCTTCGGTCGGGTTGTGACGTTTTTAAGTGTCGACCCAGAAAGATAAAAATTTTGCAATAGTTTTTGTCTGAATACATAGATGTAAAATAAAATCTAAATAATATTTAGCTGCTTCGGTTGGCTATCCATCATCAACTTCAGTGGCAAGTCGGTTGATCTTGCAAATTGGGATGAAGATTTATTTTCTTGTGGGGTTAGGGTTATAATTCACTGATAGTCTATTTTTTTTTTTTGATAATAATTTGTTAGTTCATGTAAATTCTTTTTATACATTCTGTTTGTTTAAAATGTCTTTATATTCGATTCGTTCGACGGATTAGTTACCGGCAAGGGGGATAGTTTCATTATCGGACGTTTAAGGACTCCTTTCGCGGTCCTTATGGTCACCACGCGGGTTAGACCATCTGCACTGGGATGCAGTTCGATTGCGCGCGCGAGTACCCACGACGACGGCGGAATATTATTCTCCTTGACCAGGACTATGTCTCCGATTTTAATGTTCGGCTGTTGAATAAGCCATTTGGGCCGTTGTTGAAGTTGATGCAGGTAAGTTGTACTCCATTGCTTCCAGAACTCTTGTGTCAGGCGTTGTATGTATCTCCACCTATCGAGATTGTTTATGTTCTTGTCCATCACATTTCTTTTAGGCAGTGTAATTAGTGGTGATCCAATCAAGAAATGTCCTGGAGTAAGAACCGTCAGATCATTGGGCTCTGACGTCATTGGACATAGCGGCCTTGAGTTGAGGCATGCTTCTATTTGAGCGAGCAGGGTAGCGCATTCCTCAAATGTGAGCATGGATGTTCCGACAGTTCTTTTAAGGTGGTGTTTAATAGATTTGACACCAGCTTCCCAAAGTCCTCCAAAATGTGGTGCCGCTGGTGGGTTGAAATGCCATTTGGTGCTTTGTGCTGCCGAACTTGCAGATACTTCAGCTGACCACTCGCTGGAGATGTGTTCGCTGTCCTTGTTCAGCTCAGTAGCGGCTCCCTTAAAATTTGTTCCGCAATCGCTGTACACATTGGAACATATTCCTCTTCGTGCCACGAATCTCCTGACCTCCCCAGTGTTGCTGAATGGCCTTGAAATTATAACGCGTTTCTTGGGAAGATTTCCCATCAGTTGCTGTTGCATTTTGGCATTATCGGATGACATCGGATACAGTTGTGGATTACTGATTTGATTAGTCGCTTTAGATTGGTGATCCAGTATTTGCTTCTAATCTCTGCTATCATGATCTGCTGTCCTCCATGAAGTGTGCGTTGATGCACATTGCTGAGAACCAGTCTTGCGAAGTGATGTGAGTCGCATAGGATAATGGGGTGTTACTGGCTGAATGGTATAGTGGAGTTTTTTAAGCGCCAACCTACACGTAAGAGATCTTGGGAGTCCAGAAATGGATTCAGACTGAGAATATGACTGCCTTTGCCTATATTCCCCTTCTCTCTTAGTGATTTTATTTCCTCGGGGAATAGTTCACCTTGAACGAGTCTGACGAGCTGCCTTTGGGATGCATCTAGTTCATCTAGTGTGATTGGGTGACTCTCTAGTGATCTTCTATTTCCCTTGTATTTTAGATATTCGAAGTATCTTTGTCATATAGCCGCACTACGTATCAGCCGGTTCAGGTCGGAATATCGTTGAAAGTATTCATTGTTTATGATTACACAATGACATACTACTTGTGCGAAGTTTGTGTGTAAATTTGTTAATTTGTCCTTATAAAATAATGAGTTTATTTCGGCCTTTTTACTTTCCTTTTTTGTTTCCAATTCTGTCTCGCATATAGTCTGCCGTAGATATTAACTTATGTCAAATTTCTTGAGATATTGTGGTCCATGCCACCACATATGGCTGCTGATGAGTTCCTGTGGTAACAATCCTCGTGAGCCTATGTCTGCTGGGTTTTCTTTGGTGCCAACGTGTCGCCAGGCATTGGTGTCTGTGAGCGTTTAGATTTCGCTAACTCGATTGGCTACAAACGTGGTGCGAATTGACGGGTTTCCTTTGATCCACGCCAGTGTTATTGTAGAGTCTGACCATGTAAATATTTCCGCGTTTTCAAATTGCAGTGCCCTCTTTACCCGATGTAAAAGTTTGGCTAGTAGCACAGCTGCGCATAGTTCTAGCCGTGGTAGTGATACACACTTTACTGCTGATGGAGCAATTCTCGTTTTTGTTGCCAACAGATGAATATGTTCATCCCCTCCATTTGTAATGCGAGCATATATAACAGCGGCGTAAGCCTTTTCTGAGGCATCGCTGAAACCGTGAAGTTGTACCTTTGATGAGTTTGTGTATTGGATCCACCGCGGTATTTGGAGGTCGTGAAGAGATGTAGGCCCCCTTCGCAGCTCTATCCATTGATTTTCAATCTCTGGTGAAATTGGATAGTCCCACGAATATTCCTTCAGCCACAGTTGCTGAAGAATCAATTTGGCCTTTATGATGCATGGGGCGATCCATCCTAGCGGATCAAACAGACGCGCTATATCCGCAAGAACGGATCTCTTCGTGAATTCTTGGACCTCAGGTAAATTGATCTTGAATGCGAATATATCTTTCGCTGGGTGCCATTGAATCCCAAGCGTTTTAATTGCATCTGGAGATTCAAAATTCAGAGGCAGATTTATTTCCCTTTCGCTTTCAGGAACCTGCTCTAATACAGTTGTGGAATTACTGGCCCATTTTCTCAGAGGGAACCCGGCTGATTTGAGGACCTTCAGAATATCCTCTTGTAGACTGATGGCTTCGGTTTCTTCGTTTGTACCTTAGATGAGATCGTCGACATAAAATCCGTCAGTGAGTACCTTAGTAACATAAGGGTACTCGTGTTCCACATCTGCCGCCAGCTGATCCGCACTACGAAAAATGGCGCCGATGCAGTTCCAAATGTGACCGTGTAGAGGGCATATGTTTTTATTGGCTCGTCTTGGGTATACCTCTGTAGCGGCTGGATTCACCCACACTTTCCACGATCCAAATTTATATTCCACAATAGGTTCTACAAGCCGTCCGCACCATGAACGGAAATCAGTCTGCTGGTGGTAACACGCGGGTTCGGTCGGAACCCAAAACCTAAAATCTCGAACCTCTTAAAAGTATTTTGTATTTAGTTAAGTAGCTTAAATAAAACTGGATTCTTTGTAGTACAGTGCTTCTTTCATTTCTGTCGCTTCCACTCAGCTACACCAGCTCCGCTACAATTGGTGACCCCGCCTTAAGAATAAATTCGCACATTTTTCTAAATTTTAAATTTAACACGTCAATTTTCATCGCACATAATGCCAGATGACGAGGTTACGCCAGCAGGCCCCAGTCAGCCTTCTTCAAATGCAGCTCATCAAAGTCTGAAGAGTGAACCCCATCATACTGAGGAAATATCTAAAGTTTCCGTACGGATTCCACCTTTCTGGAAATTGCAACCAGAACTATGGTTCTCGCAAGTAGAATCCCAATTCTTTACCGCCGGTATAAAAAATGATATTACTAAATACCACACAGTCGTTGCGGTCGTCGAAAGCAACATTCTCGCCCAGGTGAGTGATATCATTTTAAATCCACCGGTAGAGAAGTTATACCCAACGCTAAAAGAGAGGCTAATTGCTCAATTCGCCGATTCCGAGCACAAGAGACTGCGAAAGTTGCTCCAGGAGATCGAATTGGGTGACAAAAAACCATCACACTTACTGAGAGAGATGAAGGAATTGGCGGGTAAAAGCGTAAGTAGCGAATTGGTAAAATCTTTGTGGCTACAACGATTACCCCAAGACATGCGCAGCATAATTACTGTTAGTAGCGAAGAGCTTACACGATTAGCTGAACTAGCCGACAAAATAGCTGAAGTAAGCGAAACATCATATGCATCCGCCATAGAGAAAAAAACAGCAGTCGTCCCATTCACACAAATGACAGATTTCGAGACTCGAATCGCCGAACTCACTAAAAAAGTGGAAGAACTTAAATATTCTGTAGCAGCCTTTGGCGCTGGAAGACGTCCACGTTCTCCATCTAATCAACGAAGTGTATCGCGTGGCCGAAAAGGTATTAATTGTCCAGATTATTGTTGGTTCCATAACAACTTTGGCAAAGACGCTAGGAACTGTCGTCCACCGTGCTCCTTCAAGAAATCCACCAGGCAGTCGAAAAACTAGAAGGCCTGTCACTCGAAGCGGCGGGTGACAGTCGCACAAGCAGCTGCCGCTTATTTATCACCGACACCACCACAAAAATAAAGTTTCTCATCGATACAGGTGCGGATATATCTGTCCTTCCACCAACCTTACATCAGAGACGTTAAAACCGACAGGAACACTTTTTGTATGCCGCAAATAACACCAAAATAACAACATATAGCGAGAAGACTATCACTCTTAGTCTAGGACTACGCCGTAGCTTCAGATGGACGTTCGTCATTGCCGACGTACACCGAGCTATTGTGGGTGCCGATTTTTTACGCCACTTTGAAATCCTAGTGGATTTGAAAAACAGGCGCTTGATTGACACAAAAACTTCCGTCGCGTCCTGTGGTACTTTGACTCGTATACATTCACTTTACATTACAAATATTTGTTGTGAGTACCCTTATAACTTGTTACTTACAGAATTTAAGGACATCACACGGCCCACGCCAACGCCAAAAACCATCGAACACGGCATCACGCATCATATTGTGACGAACGGACCACCCATATTTTCACGAGCGAGACGACTATCCCCCAAAATGCTCCATATAGCCAAATCGGAATTTCAGACCATGCTTGAACAAGGCATCTGCCGTCCATCCAAAAGCCCATGGGCGAGCACCCTGCACATGGTTCCGAAAGGAAATGGGGAATGGAGACCATGCGGTGATTTTCGTCGCTTAAACGCGGCCACAATTCCAGATAGGTACCCAGTACCTCATCTCCATGACTTTACGTTTTTCCTGAATGGCCACACTATCTTTTCAACCCTGGATCTACGAAGAGCATACCACCAGATCCCCGTCGAGGCAAGCGATATCCCGAAAACGGCCATTATAACTCCCTTCGGCCTTTATGAATTCTGCAAGATGACATTTGGACTGCGAAACGCGGGACAAACGTTTCAAAGGTTTGTAGACGACATCCTCCGCGACTTTGATTTCGCTCACGCGTATATCGATGACATCTTGATTGCTTCGCACGATACAGAAGAACATTTGTGCCATCTGAGAAAAGTTTTTGAAGGTTTTCGGGAATTCGGAATAGTAATCAATATTGATAAGTGCCAGTTCGGAAAACCCAAAGTCCGTTTTCTGGGTCATATCATCAGCGCCAGTGGCATTAAACCGCTTCCTGAAAGACTAGCTGTCATACAAAATTTTAAGCGTCCCGAAATTGTTTGCGACCTTCGCCGTTTTCTCGCTACGATAAATTTTTACAGACGATTTTTACCAAAAGCCGTAGAAACTCAGAGCAGTCTTCAAAGCCTCATCGTGGGGAATAAGAAGAATGACCACAGCAAAATCAAATGAACGAATAGTGCTATTGTAGCGTTCGACAAGTGCAAGCAGGCCGTGACAGAAGCTATTACACTCGCTCATCCCAAGCCGGATTGTAAACTCGCTTTAATGGTTGACGCTTCTGATATAGCCGTGGGTGCCGCTCTGCAGCAGTTGGTCGACGAGTCCTGGCAACCGTTAGAATTTTTTTCCAAGAAGCTGACAGCAACGCAGACGAGGTACAGTACGTACGATAGGGAACTTCTTAGCGCGTACTACGGGGTAAGGTATTTTCAACATATGTTAGAAGGTCGTAGTTTTGTTATATTTACAGACCATAAGCCGCTCACATATGCCTTCAATCAAAAGCCAGAAAAAGCAACCCCTCGACAACGTAGGCAGCTCGACTTCTTAGGTCAATTCTCTACGGACATCAGGTACATCCCCGGCAAAGAGAATGTAGTCGCTGATACATTTTCTCGTATTAGCGCTATCGCTGCAAGTAATAGCATCAATTTCACCCTGCTCTCCCATGCTCAACGTGAAGATGCTGAACTGAAAAGGTTACTGCAGGATAACACCACATCATTGCAGCTAAAGCAATTTCCGATTCCCGGTAACGAGAAGCTGATGGTGTATTGCGATGTCTCGACCGAACGTATTAGACCCTACGTCCCAAACGAACTCAGGCGGGCAGCGTTCAACAGTGTGCATACATTGGCCCATCCAGGTATACGCTCTACTGTCAGGATGATCTTAGAGCGATTCGTATGGCCGAATATTAAGGCAGATTGTTCCAGATGGACAAAAACGTGTTTGCAATGTCAGCGGTGTAAGACAACTCGGCATAACAAAGCACCTCCCGGTAAATACGATGAGATAGACCACAGGTTCCAGCATATCAACGTTGACATCGTGGGACCCTTACCACCGTCGAGAGGATATCACTACCGTCTTACGATGATTGACAGATTTTCTAGATGGCCAGAAGCCATCCCGGTCGCTGATATAACGGCGGAGACCATTGCTCGCGCTATTTACGAATCATGGATATGCCGTTTTGGGACGCCGCAAATTATCACAACCGATCAAGGCCGGCAGTTCCAAAGTGGTTTATTCCAGGAGCTTACAAAGTTATTCGATATCAAGCATGTGCGCACAACGTCATATCATCCAGAGTCAAATGGCCTCATCGAAAGGTGGCATCGTACACTAAAGGCAGCGTTAAAATGCCATACATCGACGAACTGGACCGACGTGCTTCCTACGGTGTTACTGGGGCTTAGAACTGTTTTCAAGGACGAATTGAAAGCAACAGTAGCAGAAATGTTATATGGCACTAAGCTGAGAATACCAGGTGAGTTTGTCAATGTCACACAAACGAATACAAACGAAGCCGATTTTGTAAGATTGCTAAGAGATTCCATGCCTATCATCCGTTTTCCGGCAACGACATCCCATTCGGAAAGTAAAATTTTCATTCAAAAGGATTTAAGAACTTGCTCACATGTTTTCATACGTAATGACGCGGTTAAGCCGCCTTTACAACCACCTTACGACGGACCGTTTCATATCTTAAATCGTGACATTTGCTGCATTAAAGTCCATTCAACCTGTGCTCATATCAGTGATAACGCTGTGAGGTTGATAAACTCGAACGTTAACCTGCGTTGGAGATGTAATGCATGTATTAATGGCCCATTGACGGTTTGTTTACATAAAATCAGTAACTTGTCTATCGCTTTGAATGACTTAAAATCCGAATTCGAACTATTAGTCAATTCTTTGGGTGGTGAAAATAAACGATATTTCCAATTCAAATATTGATGTTAGTAGTAATGAACGACAAATCATTACTCGATCTAAACAGAAACTTAAAGTCAATGAACCCTCTCACGTATCATTACCCAAAAACAGAATCAACGTTAATTCTCCTTCGATCGGGCGTACTAGTGCAAAAAAAAAACTAATAATAACATTGATCTCGGCTCTCTACGAAAAGTGCTGACCGCAAAGCCAAGCACCAGTACCGCTGCCGCTACTAAAGCGAACGAAGAGAGTGCCGCCGCACTCAATGTTATTGCAATACATAACCGTCTTACTCGCTGTGACGTGGGTCTTGGAGGTGTGTCGATTTCGTCTGCTTCTGCTGATCGCCTCGCTAATCAGATTGCTAAATGATGTTGTTGCTGCTTCTACTGCAAACAGTCTACCTCATTCTGTCGCTGAGCAGGTAAATTCTGTTGTTGATTCTGCTTCTTTCGCTGATGCTGTTCCTGCTGCTTCTATAACTTTAAATGCGGATGTAGCCGAATGTAATACGGATAAAATCTATTCTAAAAATCCTCAATCTCCGATTGCTTCATTTGCTGATTTTGTTGTTAATACTCTTGCCTCTGGGAAATCATTTGATGCTGATGTTCAAGCTAATGCTTATGCTTCCGCTGGTATTTCTGGTGATGAAGAACGTGGAAACTTAAACTTATTACGGACCAATAAGCCAACAACTATTATTGGAACAAATCGCGACCATGCTGATATCGGCGTAGTATATAAACTCAAATGGTTCCACTTGGGTATTTTTCGCCCTTCCACCACTACGGACGCCATTTGCAGCTACGTGGCATCTAAACTTAATGTAAGCCCAACATTGTTCTCATGCTATAAGCTCACCAAGAAGGATAGTGACGACACAATTCTAAAATTCGTCAATTTTAAAATTGGTGTTCCAGCTGAGTTGAAGGATGTAATTTATGAGCCGAATATCTGGCCTGTTGGTGTGAAGCTGCGCTCTTTCTTGCAACGTTCAAAAAACGAAGTAAGTCGAATGGAGCTCAACAAAACCTAAAGAACGCCCTTACACTGTCAGCCACTGCGACCAATCAGTCATCGAAGAACATCACTACTGTTAAACTTTTTTATCACAACGCCAGTGGAATGAGGTCTAAGGTTTATGACCTGTTTGTCTCCTCTTCCCAGCTTACATATGACGTCATTGTGATAACTGAGACCTGGCTTTATGGTGGTATACTTTCGTCGGAGATATTTGATAGCAGACTTTACACCGTATTCCGATTTGACCGATGCAAGACTGCCATGGACCGTGGAGGTGGAATTTTAATTGCTATTCGATCCAGCCTATCTTGTAAGCAACTATCATTGCCAATTACTGAAGTAAAACAATTATGTATTTTAATTAATGTAAATTCTGATTCCCAACTGATAATTGTTGCTAGTTATGTTCCATCAAATTGTGTTGCTAGTACCTATTTCAAACACATAGACAATATCGACCATGTTTCTAAAATTTATAATAAGACATCTCACTTCTTATGCGTGTTAGGAGATTTTAATTTTCCCGATGTTAAATGGACCTGGTCCGATGAAGATAATATGCTTATTCCTACGAATTGTTATATAGATCATGAACTTAATTGCATAGATTTTTTATATTCCTTAAACCTCTCACAAGTTAACACTGTATATAATTTATTAAACAGATTATTAGATCTTTTATTCGTTTGTGTAAATGAATTAAAAGTAAAATCAAATTTTGCTTCTTGCGAACTACTTAACAACTCGATCCATCACAAGCAAACTGAGTTCGAATTTGAATTCTATTCTATTCTGCATCCGGTTAATATTGCTAGTAATTCTAGATATTTTAATTTTTTCAAAGCAAATTTTACTGGTCTAAATAATTGGATCAATTCCTTGGATTAGGAGGAGGAATTTCATAGCCTAAGTCTCAGTGAGATGTATGCTCGTTTTAAAGTTTTTATTTACTTTGGGTTTGAAATGTACATATGTGCCATTAACTTTCAAGAAGAAACTCTCTAAGCCCCCTTGGTATAATCGTCGGCTAATAAATTTAAAGAACCTTAAAACTAAAGCACTCAAACGGTATAAAAAGTCGCAAAGCTTTGTTGACTATGCTGGATTTTGTACCTGGAGAAAACAGTTCTGCGTGCTTAGTAGGTTTCTTCACAGAAATTATATTATGGATATCGAAAGCAAGCTAGTAGCTGACGCCAAAAGCTTTTGGAGCTTTATAAAGCATAAACGTAATACGTATGGTATTCCGGAAATAATGTCGTACGAAAACGTAGAGTCCAATAATATTGGATCCTCGTGCGAACTGTTTGCCCGATTTTTTTGAATCGGTATATGTAAATAACTCACCAATTCGTTTAGCTCCAGCAAACGTAGTAGATCAACAAGTGGATATTGGCTGCATTTATCTCGATTTACAGGACATAGCTCTAGCTCTCAACAATCTGAAACCATCGGCAAGTGCAGGAGTGGATGGAATTCCAGCACTGGTTTTAAGTAACTGTAAAGCCAGCATATGTTATCCCCTTCTACTTATCTTTAATTTATCACTTATACTTGGCATTTTTTTAGATGAGTGGAAGGTCTCATTTTTACTTCCCATTTTCAAATCGGGCTCTAGAAATGACGTTAGGAACTACAGGGGTATCTGTAAATTATCAGCCATCCCTAAGCTCTTTGAAAGTATAGTCAAAGATAAATTGAATTTTTATGTCAAGGAACATATATCGGAATTTCAACATGGTTTTGTTTCAGGGAGATCTACAGCCTCGAATCTGGTGGATTCGATCTACACCGACTTTAGTAAAGCATTTCACTCTGTGAATCATAGTGTCTTAATACGCAAGCTGAATTGCTTCGGTTTTCACTCATCCATTTTGAGACGGATTTCGTATATTTTAATGAATAGAGTGCAGATAGTAAAGCTTGAATCTTTTCTTTCAAAACCTTTCAACTGCAGCTCAGGTGTACCTCAAGGTAGTCATCTTGGCCCCCTACTTTTTATTATTTTTATCAATGATATAACAACTGTGCTAAACTACAGTCAATGCCTACTTTACGCTGATGCTCTGAAGTTGTTCTTAAGAATTTCAAGCTTAAATGATTGTATAAAACTCCAAAGTGATATAAATGCTCTTTCAATTTGGTGCAAAGATAATCATCTTTTTTTTAACATAAAGAAATGCAATATATTAACTTTTTGCAGATGTTTCAACCCAGTTATTCACCGATACTCCATTAATTCTCTAAAGTTAACACGTGTAAATGTGGCTAAGGATCTTGGTATCGTTTTTGATCAGGCGTTAACTTTTTGCGATCATGTGGATTATATAACGTTAAAAGCTAACTCCATGGTTGGCTTCATCAAAAGAAATACTGTCGAGTTTTCTAATCCTCACTCACTGATAACCCTTTTTATAGCCCTTGCTCGTTCTCTTCTGGAATATTGTGACATCGTTTGGTGTCCTTTTTACCAGGTGCATATTAATCGTGTGGAAAGAATTCAAAGACGATTTTCCAAATTTGTTTTTTTCAAAATGCGCTGGAATTTTTCGCCGGAATACGATGCTACATGCCAACTTCTAGGTTTAGCTAAGCTGCATAATAGAAGAAAGATCCACGATGTAGTGTTTGTGAGAGACCTCCTGTGTTATCTTTAGTTTCATTGGTTAATTGAGTAGGTAAATTCATATCATCATATATATTTTATTTTTTTATTACCATTGTAATCTCTTTTTTATTTCAATCCGTGAAGTTATATTACTTGTAGATGAATTAAACAAATAAATAAATAAATTAATTGATATGGAGTATCTTCCTTTGACATCCATATGTGCCGGTACATCATGCTTATATCTGCAACAAACGCTACCTTAAACTTTCTCCACTTCGTGATGAGATCTACGATGTCAGGCTGCAGTCGTGGTCCGACCATAAGGCAGTCGTTTAGTGATAACCCATTGGATGTTTTACATGATGCATCAAATACCACACGCAATTTCGTGGTGCTGCTTGACTCCTTCAAGACCGCGTGATGAGGCAGGTAGTAGATTTCGCCTAATTCCACGGATGATGTTACCTCATTCATCTGACCTAAGGTGAAGTACTCGTGGATGCATTTGGTGTAAGCTTCTTGTAGTTTTGGGTTCGACAAAAGTTTCCTTTCTATTTGAAAGAATCTAGCCAAGGCTGCCTTCTTCGAATTTCCCAGGGTTGGACGAATTCCGTCCAGAGAAATGTAGTTGACATTTTTTCTCCTCTGGTGATAGTTTCCTGTCATCAAGGTCTTCCTCAATTTCCCAAAATTTTCTAAGTTGTGCTTCTAAGGAATTAAAATGATTTTGGACAGTAAAGCAGGTAATGTTTGGAGTAGTGCTGGTTTTTCCTGTAAGAATCCATCCAAATTCTGTACGTTGAGCTACAGGAGAACCCTTCTTTCCTTTCACTTACCCTTCGAGAATTATCGAAGAGTATACATCCGCCCCTAACAGCAAGTCAATCTTCCCTGGAATATTGTAGGCTGGATCAGCTAATGGCAGATTGGATAAGTGTTTCCACTCTCCTTGCAGCGGATAGCTTGGTAGTGTTGCTGTTAGCACGGGTAAAACAAATGCTGTAACATCAAGAGAGAAAGCTGCATTGTTAAAGGAGTGCAGGCTAAATTTTACTTGGTATTTGGAGCTACCAGTTGGATTTTTTCCAAGACCTGTGACTCTGGCAGATACATTGTGCCTTTTGAGATTGCGGAGCTGAGTGGCATTCTCAGTGTTGAATGTGGCCTCTGAGTGCACTGCTTCCCATTTGATGCATATACCTTGACAAGTGCAGTCACTAATAAGGTTTTTGACTGCATTTGATTGAAATGTGCACTAAATTGTTGAGAAGTGCTTGGTTGCTCAATCGGAGCACACGGGACAGGTTGATTTATTGGGTTTTGTATATAATGGGATTGAGGATTGTATTGAGCTGAATTTTGATTATTGAATTGGGGATACTGTTGGTGGTTTTGAGAATGGGATACATTTTGTCCCACCTGTGTCTCAAAGTGGAGCAATGTGTGATGCTTGTGACCACATTTTTGGCACCTATTGCTACTGCTGTAAACCGCGGCATGATGGTCATACCCTAAACAATTTGCATAAACGCCATTTTTCTTTGCGACATCAGTTCTGTTTTTGGCGTCCATCTGTAAAAACTTTTTGCAATGTCTCATCCCATGAGAAGCGTTGCAAAGTCGGCATCGAAATTGTTTTGTTGGTTGCTGTGAGCTTAATTGGCAGGCTGCGGATGTAGTCTTCCGAAACGAATTTGGATGACTCGGATGTTTCAGCTGCCCGTTCAGCTCGGAAATGTTTTCCAGCGAACTGAATCGACCCTCGATGAACGACATGAAAGTGTTCCACTCCGGAAGAACTTTGGAAGTTCCTAGCCTTTCCTTCCAATCTCGTTGAGTCTGCGGTGGCAGTTTATTAAAAATTAAATAAATTAGAATGGCATCCTATGTCTCAAAAGCTATTTCGAGGTTGCGAAGGGCATGAACGCATTCGACGCTGTTATCATGCAGCGACTTTAAGCCAGCAGCGGATTCACTGGATAGCTTATTCTGCTCTACTAACCTCCTAAGCTGGGTGTTTACAAGTTTACGCTTGTTCTGATACCTATCTGTGAGAATTGTCCACGCTGAGGCAAAACTCTTGGACTCGATTGGAGGGTGCTGGATTAATCGAGCAGCTTCACCACAGACAGACGTTTTCAGATACTGCAATTTTTGAATATCCGGTAATTCGGTATTTTTCCGGATTAAACTATCAAATAAATAAAAAAATTCAGACCAATCTTCGTATTTGCCCGAAAAAGGATTGATGTGAATTCTTTGAAGACGTACATCGGAGCCCGCAGATCTCGTATTGTTTAAGCGAGACATGTCTATTGAGGCATTATGTTCCTCTAACGAGCGATCAGACTCATCGTGCAACTGACCCCTAAAGGTGAAATAAATTCTCTTGATTTTCGAGAATATTTATTGTACTTGTACACTTCACTTTATAGAAAGGCAGTACTCTTTCTATATGCTCCTTTGTTGAAGGAATTATTTAAAGGATTCGCTCGTTGGGTACTGTGCCCGATAGACTGTCCGTCGGAGATCGGAGATGTATATTTGCACTGGATAAACTATCCACCTATACTTAACCCACAGTACACTTTATAAAAAAAAATATTATTTTTTTTGTTTCAGAATAGGAAAAAAAACAAACTGGTCTACTTTTAATGGAAATTACTTCCTTATGTTCCTTTTGTTTAAGGGAGGCAATCGAAGGACTATGTTCCGCACTGAGGGAAGTGGGACTTTAAAAGTTGGACTTGCAATAGAAGATTGACAAGCGGTAAGTTGAAAGTACTTCAGTTAGTTGAACTGAGTATTTGGAGAAACAGTAAAACGAAAGGAAACTCGAAAATCATCTGTTTAAAAAAGGAACTTTATTTGCTGGCTGCTAACTGACGAGTAGTTTAACATATCCATTTCATCCTTCCTTGAAGCTGCTGATGGCTTATTTACTAATCAGCTGCTTCTTCTTAAGGTCAATCATCCTGGCCTATTTACTGCGAAAAAGCTGTCTGATCTGTGGTAGTGTGGTCGTAGTGTATTTCGTGTGAGTAGTTCAGTTGATCCTTAACAATGCCCCCATTTTCGCAGTGTGTGTTAGAGTGCATTGTTTGTAGTATGCATCTCATTCACACACAATTTGGCCATCTTGGATTTTCACAGCAGTTGGTCAGAGGTTATGTCTATATTGTTCAAATGGTATTGCCATGAGTTGAAGCGGGATAGAAGCTCCTTTCTCTATTTGCCTGTGGACCAATTCGCCCGGTGTTTTGACAGTTGTCGGTTTTTCCTCGTTGTGGTGTATCGTGGGTGGTGTTTTTGGGAATTATTTATTGGGTTTCAAATTTGTTTATTTATTTGCGTTGTGTGCATTAGAGATAGTTACTCGTAATGTTAAGCACTTGGTGTGCTTGGTTTTAGCTACATTTGAGTACCTAGCTTCCTGCAAACGCACACTTCCTTATTTCCAGTTTGTGTTTATTTTGTTGGGACGCAACAGGCTAGTATGTGCATTGTGCATACATCAACGCATGTGTATTAACGAATAACCTACGAGTACATTTTACGATACAAGAAGTCAATAATATAATAATTCATTGATAGATAACAAAAAAATATATAAATTGTACTTTATTATCATAGTAAGTGAATAATTTTTATTCGTAAAAAAAATGACTGTCATACAGTCGGATTCACAGGTTATATTCACAGTGAATAAGAAGGTTAGGTTAGGTAAGTGGGCAGGTGTAGGGGGATAGAAAACCTCCACACCACACTCAGGTCAGTATAGACCCATTGTGATACCCATGGGGGGAAAGGAGATAGAAAAGGAAATCCCTACCTCGTGGAAAAATACCGTCTTTGTAAATATCCTAAAGAAAGAACTAAGTACTCACTGTGTCCTAGATACAAACCATCCAGAGGATTTGATGAAGTTTGCGATGTCATTTATTGGTCTGTTGGACAACTCTTCTAGATCCTCAAAGAAGTGTTGTCCAAGGATCTTATTTCTCAAATGATAGAGGCCTGGGCAATGACAGAGAAAGTGGGCGGTGTCCTCCTGAGCCTCCTCGTCGCCGCAGCCTATACAAAGGTCTTCGCTAGTCACACGTAGTTTTTCCATGTGGTACCGCATGGTGTTATGCCCCGTAATGACTCCAATTAGAGTAGAGAGGGATTTTCTGTGCCTCTGTATGAGTCTATTGGTTCTTACTCTGTCAAAAGCGGGCCACAGCTTCCTCGTGGTGACACAAGTATCTAAACAGGTCCACCTATTGTTAGCCTCCATTATGGCTTTGTTTCCTGCTACGAGCTTAAGGGCGCAAGGCGGGATGTACACCGAGGGGTCGGATTGGTCCGAGCTTATTGCTGAGCCTCCTCTAGCCAGTTCATCGGCTTTCTCATTCCCTGGTATGCCTTCATGACCAGGGACCCAGCAGAGCTTTACCTCGTGCTGTGTTCCAAGAACCTTGAGCTCTTCTCTACAACACTTCACAAGCTTCGATAAGTGAATAAGAAATCACGTTCACAGTTATAGCTTGAACATAAGTACTTCCGCCATAATTCTTCATCTTCTTCTTCCTTTTCGGCGAGGTTATGATCCGAAAATAACGTATCATAACCCTTCCACTTCACCGCATTTCTTCTGATCCGCCTGTGTGGTTCGCCTATTTGACCTCAGAAAAGATCAACAGGCCTCCCAATTTTGGATCCCTCGGTTACTGAGGCCAAGGAAATGCCGATATCGTCGCATTTGTGTGATCCAGGCGTTTATAGGCCTGTCTCGCGATGTTATGGAACGTTCATTGACATTGCCTTTTTAACAGGGTTCAAATAATCTCTTCTTTGAAGGTGGCAATACCAGCTGAGCCGGTCACGCTCTATTTCTTGTACGATAGTTTTCTTGACGTGAAGGCTTCCATGGATCTTCGAACTTCTTATTCGATCAAGCTTTGTCACTCCTGCCGTCATACGAAGCATCTTCATCTCAGCTGCTGTTAATTAAATATCATACTTTTTGTACGTTGTCCAACATTTTGAACCGTATGTGAGCGCTGGACGCACAACTTCGGTGTAGAGTCTTTCTTTCAAATTGGTGGCATTTTTCGGCCGCAGAAGATAGCGGAGTTTTCTTGCTACTTCATCCACCCTACGCTTACGCGATGGTTGATGTCGTCGTCACAGGTTGCTTTGCTATTGAACATAGACCCCAGATATTTATTTCCCTCTTTATTTCGCTCCAAAATGTCCACCCACACATCAAGTGCTCGTTGCAGGCATGTAAGATCCTCACTTATGATGGGAAAGAATAACTGATGTACCTTGGGGTCCGCCACTTTACCTTCAAGCAGATAGCCGAGGACTGTAATAAAGAGCAAAGAACTTAGGACGCTTCTCTGGTGCACCCCGACTTTGATTGGAAACTCTTCGGTTGCTCCAGCGGGGCATCTTACTCTTGTCTTTGTTCCTTCGTACATGTCCATGATCATATGTACATAGGTTTCTGGAACCCCTCGATGTCTTAGCGCCACCCATATCAGATCAGATCTGATCAGATCTTTCATCATAATCATTTCATCAGCCGAAGTCATCGCTATTGAAAGTGAGCACAGACCATTCACAGAAAGAAATTTAATACTTCCAAGATTACCACCTTTGTAGATAGTCAAGCGGCAATCAAGGCACTAGACAGTGTAGAAGTTAGATCAAAAGCAGTTTCCAGATGCCGAAATTCACTGAGCCATATATGCAAGCCCCATGAGGTAACTCTCTATTTGCTTCCCGGACATAATAATATAGAAGGGAATGAGGTAGTAGATGAACTAGCCATAATGGGATCAGCATTAAAGATAGAACACATTCAGACATCAGTAAAAGTTCCTATTGGTATACTAAAAAGAAAAATGACATCAAAACAAGAGAATAGATTAACTCCGCATGGATTACCAGAGGCGACTGTGTCATATCTCGCAGTTTATGGCCCATATTGAATGAAGGAAGAACCAAAAGCCTGCTGGCAATGAATAAAAAAGAAGTCCGTATCTTAATAGGTGCACTTACAGGACACTGCGCGATAGGGGAAATGGCCATACGACTAGGCATCAACTCACCCGACTACTGCAGTAGCTGTCAAGACACGGAAGAGATAGAAAGTACGAGTATCAAACACTTGCTGTGTGACTGCCCAAATCTACAAAACCGCCGCCTATACCACTTGGGCAACAGGCTCTTTGAAGATCTAAGTGATCCACTAAAGAACATGATACGATTTATAAAAAGCTCAGAGTGGTTCGCCAATGGACCGACCGATAGATAGAGACAAAGAAAGAGTAAGTTTTTACAGGTTCCTCAACTTAAAATGAAACACAATGGACCGTTTGGCCCCCGTGAGAAGCACCTAGGTATATTTCCCTAACCTAACCTTCATCACAATTGTTCGGACGAAATCTATAGTTGTGTCCCTCCTGTCCACTAGTTCAATAGAAACACGCGAGTTATGTAAACAAATATAAAAACCACTAATCATAAGTTATTTTTCCTCTTTTGTACAACACTACCTTTCTTAATAAAGTACAGTCAGTCTTGTTTTGACCACAGATTTAAAAACATGTTGTTTTTCTTCCTCTCATAAAACTGGCACAGTCGGTAAACTTAAAGTACGCATCGGTACATATATATCTACGCATACATGTATATATAAAAATTAAAAGCGAATATAAAAAATAAAAAGTTAAAAATAATAACTTAAATACTCTAAATGTGAAACAAAAAAAAGAAAAGAAAAGTGAGATTAATATGATATAAAATTATATCTTTATGAAAATTACACAAAGTGAAAGACTAACAGTTTAGTTGTAATTAAATTGATATCGGGATATACATATACATATCGTACACAGTGTTTGTGAAAAAAATACCGATTTAACTATGCATTTTGGATTTTCTGATCTAGTAAAGGAAGCCAGGAGCTTTCCGCAATTTAGAGGAGATGATTCTTATGCTCTTTCATCATATATAGAGGAAGGCGACTACATATATGTTATCTATGGTCGAAGATGTGGGTGCCTCGGACACAATTCATTTCCCATAATTGAAATAACTGTTGATGAACAAACAATTGATTGTCTTATTGATACGGGATCGTCTATATCAATTCTTAATCAGTCAATGTTCCCACACTTAACAAAAACAGAAATTCAACCAATACCTTTAAGTACTGTTACTGGAGAAACATTTATTAATTTTGAAAAAATTACTAGAATACTAAATGAATTCAAACTAAATGCTACCATATCTTGGAAATTGTTAAATCTCAATGAAAAAAAAGTTCATGCTATATTAGGCATAAGCATTTTAATACCACTGAAAGCAAAAATAGAATTTGAAAATCATTGCATTGAGATAAACGGGCAAAAAGTTATGTTCAAAGGATTCGATTGCCCCTACTCATATGAAGATATGAATACTCTAGAACAAATTACCCTTCATAACAGCTTAATTAATAGATTAGACACATCCAAATTAAACAAAGAAGAATTCCTTGTTTGACGAAAATGCTAAAAGAAAACAAAGATTTCTTTTTTATAGAAAGCCAGAAATTAACATGTGTCAACGACACAAAACATAAAATTATTACCACTACAAATGAACCAATATATTCACGAACATACAGATTCCCTCAAGTACATGAAAGTACAGATAAATGAAATGCTAGATCAGGGTATTATAAAATAAAGCAATTCTCCTTATAATAGCCCAATATGGATAGTCCCAAAAAAATAGATAATTCTGGTAAACAGAAATGGAGGCTAGTCATAGATTATAGGAAGTTGAATGAGGTCGCCATCAGCGACAAGTTTCCAATTCCGAATATCGATGATATATTCGACAAATTGGGAAGGGCACAATATTTTACTACCCTAGATCTAGCAAAGGGCTTTCATCAGTTTTTAGTGGATGAAAGAGACCAAGCTAAAACTGCCTTTTCCACACCACGAGGCCATTATGAGTTCATTAGAATGCCCTTTGGGCTAAAAAATGCACCAGCCTCGTTTCAGCGAATGATGAATCAAGTGCTAAGGGGCCTAATTAATGTAATTTGTGTCATGTATCTAGACGATGTTCTTGTTTTTAGTACCAGCTTAGAGCAACATAAACAGAATTTAGATATCATATTTAAAAGGCTTAGACAAAGCAATTTAAAAATACAGGTGGATAAGTGCAACTTCTTTGCGAAACAAACGGAGTATTTAGGCCACATCCTTACAGACACAGGTATCAAACCAAACCAAAAAAAAATATCAGTTATACAAAATTTAAAACTGCCCTCAACAATAAAACAGATTAAACGTTTTCTTGGCAGCACCGGCTACTATAGAAAATTTATCAGGGATTATGCCAAGGTAGCTCAACCTCTCACAAAATATTTAAAAAAGGACATGCAAATTAATCTCTCTAACACCACTTATATAAATGCTTTCGATAAATTAAAAAAAATAATAACAAACCCACCAGTGCTACACTACCCTAATTTTAAGAAGAGATTCAAACTGACAACGGATGCCAGTAAGTATGCGATCGGCGCTGTACTTAGCCAGGATAATCATCCTATCTGCTTTGAAAGCAGAACGGTTAATAAACCTGAAACTATGTACAGCGTCATCTAAAAAGAATTATTGGCCATCGTCTGGCAATTCATTATTGTAGGCCATACCTTTATGGTGTTGAGTTTGATGCGTACACTGACCATCAACCATTAAAATGGTTGCAAACAAAAAAAGAGTGCAGGGATATAAGCCCTAGATTGCAACGGTGGCTCTTAAGATTAGGAGAATATACATACATTTAAAACAGAATATATAAAAGGCAAAGATAACTATGTAGCAGATTTTCTTAGCAGAGTCAATGCTGATAGTAATGAAATAATCAAGGGAAATCAAATCGAAAATAAAGCTAAAGATAATTTTGAAATTAATGAGATCGAAAGTATAGTTGTAAAGACAATTCATAGTCAGGAAGAGAATTTAGATAACCATATACCCATTATTGATACAATTATAAATAAATTTAAAACCCAGATTATCTCGCTAGAACAAACAACAAAAGAAACTGAAACTGTGAACCAAAATAAAAAAGTGTATTGTACATTTCTAGATACGATATTGAGAGAGAAAACTTAAAAGCATTTTTAGAAGAGTGAAATTGAAAGGAACTGTGGGAGTATATACTGAACTAGATGATTCATTGTACAACAAAGTACAAATAACAATAATAGAATTATTTAGCAATGACAGGGATGTGAAATTCAAAAGGTGTACATATCTAACAGAAGAACTAAGAAGTGAAGATGAAACTATAAGATATATAAAAAATGTCCATGAAAAAGAATCCAACCATCGAGGCATTAACGAAAATTATTAGCTTCTAAGAAATAAAATATACTACCCAAAGCTAAAGAATTTGATACAACGATTCATTAATAACAGTGCCATTTGCCAAATTGCCAAATATGACCGAAATCCTATCAAAATAAAGTTTCAAATAACACAGACACCTTCTGATCATAGCTAGATTGTAAATATTGATACCTGGACGATAAAGGGACAACGATTTTTGCCAAGCATTGACTGTTTTTCAAAACATGCAATGATTTTCGATTTGGATGATCGAAATTTGATAACCATAAGGGAAGCTCTATCGAAACGACATTCAATTTTAGGAAAACCTAAGATATATATCTGTGACAACGAATTTGACGGATTGATCTTAAAAGAATTCTTGAATCAAGAGGACGGAATACTTCACTTGACTAAGCCTAACAGTCACACCGGAAGTGGAGACATTGAAATGCTTCATAGCAGTCTTAACGAACAAATCAGATTTATGAGTATTGTACCCGAATTCAAAGAGATGAACATAAAAGTGAAATGTTACAAAGCAGTAGAGTTTTATAACAATTCAATTCACTCCATAACGAAAGAAAATCCTGTTAACTTTTTATTAGGAAATCTCAAATTATATAGAAAAATAATAAAAACAAATTTAGAAAGAGAAAAAATTCAAAGAATTAACAAGTTAAATATAGGAAGACAAACAGAACCATGCAGAATAGAGGGAAAAGTACTGATAAAAATTATAAGGCCCTAAGACATAAATACGAACCAAAATATAAATACCACAATAATAACAATCTACATCCCTCTAACATAAAAGGAAAATACAAGTATACACCAGTTTAAAGTAATAGTAGAAATTCAAATAAAGTGGAAACTAAAAGAATTTGTAATGAATTGCTTTATTTTTTTTTTTTGACATGACATATGTAAGAAACAAATTAATAAAAACGCGATAAAACAAAAATGCAAATAACAAATTCATATAAAAATGAATAAGCTACATATACATATACATGTATCTTTAGATATAAATTATATAAGATAATGATGTACATGAATATAATATTATGATATAAAAAAAACATAAACTTTATATATACTTATATTATAAGTATTATTAGTATATGAGGCAAAGAAAAATAAGCAAAAATATATACTATTTAAATATATGCATTTAGATAGTGTGCGGAGTTTAGCACTATAGATATATTGTATGTCATGTACTTCATGACAATTCAATTGTTTTCTATTATATGAAATGAAATTATATGTTGTATTATTTAAGATGAAAATTCTGATTTTATGTCTCGACTTCAAAATCAAAAGCAAACCCAAAGGACAGCGTACCAACTTATGTAACCCGATATGGAAGGAAGGTAAAATTTAAAAGTTAAGGAACCATTGTCACCGTTGTTGGAGGGGGAGTACTGTAGCGGCTGGATTCACCCACACTTTCCACGATCCAAATTTATATTCCACAATAGGTTCTACAAGCCGTCCGCGCCATGAACGGAAATCAGTCTGCTGGTGGTAACACGCGGGTTCGGTCGGAACCCAAAACCTAAAATCTCGAACCTCTTAAAAGTATTTTGTATTTAGTTAAGTAGCTTAAATAAAACTGGATTCTTTGTAGTACGAGTGTTTCTTTCATTTCTGTCGCTTCCACTCCGCTACACCAGCTCCGCTACACCTCCATAAATCCATCCATCATCGGTCGTGATTGTGTCTAGACGTGATTTTATTTTGATCTCTTACAATGTCATTTGTCTGTTCAACAATTCCTTATCCGGTGAACGTGCGATCTCTTGTGACATTTGCTGCATTAAAGTCCATTCAACCTGTGCTCATATCAGTGATAACGCTGTGAGGTTGCTAAACTCGAACGTTAACCTGCGTTGGAGATGTAATGCATGTATTAATGGCCCATTGACGGTTTGTTTACATAAAATCAGTAACTTGTCTATCGCTTTGAATGACTTAAAATCCGAATTCGAACTATTAGTCAATTCTTTGGGTGGTGAAAATAAATGATATTTCCAATTCAAATATTGATGTTAGTAGTAATGAACGACAAATCATTACTCGATCTAAACAGAAACTTAAAGTCAATGAACCCTCTCACGTATCATTACCCAAAAACAGAATCAACGTTAATTCTCCTTCGATCGGGCGTACTAGTGCAAAAAAAAAACTAATAATAACATTGATCTCGGCTCTCTACGAAAAGTGCTGACCGCAAAGCCAAGCACCAGTACCGCTGCCGCTACTAAAGCGAACGAAGAGAGTGCCGCCGCACTCAATGTTATTGCAATACATAACCGTCTTACTCGCTGTGACGTGGGTCTTGGAGGTGTGTCGATTTCGTCTGCTTCTGCTGATCGCCTCGCTAATCAGATTGCTAAATGATGTTGTTGCTGCTTCTACTGCAAACAGTCTACCTCATTCTGTCGCTGAGCAGGTAAATTCTGTTGTTGATTCTGCTTCTTTCGCTGATGCTGTTCCTGCTGCTTCTATAACTTTAAATGCGGATGTAGCCGAATGTAATACGGATAAAATCTATTCTAAAAATCCTCAATCTCCGATTGCTTCATTTGCTGATTTTGTTGTTAATACTCTTGCCTCTGGGAAATCATTTGATGCTGATGTTCAAGCTAATGCTTATGCTTCCGCTGGTATTTCTGGTGATGAAGAACGTGGAAACTTAAACTTATTACGGACCAATAAGCCAACAACTATTATTGGAACAAATCGCGACCATGCTGATATCGGCGTAGTATATAAACTCAAATGGTTCCACTTGGGTATTTTTCGCCCTTCCACCACTACAGACGCCATTTGCAGCTACGTGGCATCTAAACTTAATGTAAGCCCAACATTGTTCTCATGCTATAAGCTCACCAAGAAGGATAGTGACGACACAATTCTAAAATTCGTCAATTTTAAAATTGGTGTTCCAGCTGAGTTGAAGGATGTAATTTATGAGCCGAATATCTGGCCTGTTGGTGTGAAGCTGCGCTCTTTCTTGCAACGTTCAAAAAACGAAGTAAGTCGAATGGAGCTCAACAAAACCTAAAGAACGCCCTTACACTGTCAGCCACTGCGACCAATCAGTCATCGAAGAACATCACTACTGTTAAACTTTTTTATCACAACGCCAGTGGAATGAGGTCTAAGGTTTATGACCTGTTTGTCTCCTCTTCCCAGCTTACATATGACGTCATTGTGATAACTGAGACCTGGCTTTATGGTGGTATACTTTCGTCGGAGATATTTGATAGCAGACTTTACACCGTATTCCGATTTGACCGATGCAAGACTGCCATGGACCGTGGATGTGGAATTTTAATTGCTATTCGATCCAGCCTATCTTGTAAGCAACTATCATTGCCAATTACTGAAGTAAAACAATTATGTATTTTAATTAATGTAAATTCTGATTCCCAACTGATAATTATTGCTAGTTATGTTCCATCAAATTGTGTTGCTAGTACCTATTTCAAACACATAGACAATATCGACCATGTTTCTAAAATTTATAATAAGACATCTCACTTCTTATGCGTGTTAGGAGATTTTAATTTTCCCGATGTTAAATGGACCTGGTCCGATGAAGATAATATGCTTATTCCTACGAATTGTTATATAGATCATGAACTTAATTGCATAGATTTTTTATATTCCTTAAACCTCTCACAAGTTAACACTGTATATAATTTATTAAACAGATTATTAGATCTTTTATTCGTTTGTGTAAATGAATTAAAAGTAAAATCAAATTTTGCTTCTTGCGAACTACTTAACAACTCGATCCATCACAAGCAAACTGAGTTCGAATTTGAATTCTATTCTATTCTGCATCCGGTTAATATTGCTAGTAATTCTAGATATTTTAATTTTTTCAAAGCAAATTTTACTGGTCTAAATAATTGGATCAATTCCTTGGATTAGGAGGAGGAATTTCATAGCCTAAGTCTCAGTGAGATGTATGCTCGTTTTAAAGTTTTTATTTACTTTGGGTTTGAAATGTACATATGTGCCATTAACTTTCAAGAAGAAACTCTCTAAGCCCCCTTGGTATAATCGTCGGCTAATAAATTTAAAGAACCTTAAAACTAAAGCACTCAAACGGTATAAAAAGTCGCAAAGCTTTGTTGACTATGCTGGATTTTGTACCTGGAGAAAACAGTTCTGCGTGCTTAGTAGGTTTCTTCACAGAAATTATATTATGGATATCGAAAGCAAGCTAGTAGCTGACGCCAAAAGCTTTTGGAGCTTTATAAAGCATAAACGTAATACGTATGGTATTCCGGAAATAATGTCGTACGAAAACGTAGAGTCCAATAATATTGGATCCTCGTGCGAACTGTTTGCCCGATTTTTTTGAATCGGTATATGTAAATAACTCACCAATTCGTTTAGCTCCAGCAAACGTAGTAGATCAACAAGTGGATATTGGCTGCATTTATCTCGATTTACAGGACATAGCTCTAGCTCTCAACAATCTGAAACCATCGGCAAGTGCAGGAGTGGATGGAATTCCAGCACTGGTTTTAAGTAACTGTAAAGCCAGCATATGTTATCCCCTTCTACTTATCTTTAATTTATCACTTATACTTGGCATTTTTTTAGATGAGTGGAAGGTCTCATTTTTACTTCCCATTTTCAAATCGGGCTCTAGAAATGACGTTAGGAACTACAGGGGTATCTGTAAATTATCAGCCATCCCTAAGCTCTTTGAAAGTATAGTTAAAGATAAATTGAATTTTTATGTCAAGGAACATATATCGGAATTTCAACATGGTTTTGTTTCAGGGAGATCTACAGCCTCCAATCTCGTATATTTCACGTCGTCTGTACAAAATTCATTTGAAAAGGGTTATCTGGTGGATTCGATCTACACCGACTTTAGTAAAGCATTTGACTCTGTGAATCATAGTGTCTTAATACGCAAGCTGAATTGCTTTGGTTTTCACTCATCCATTTTGAGATGGATTTCGTATTTTTTAATGAATAGAGTGCAGATAGTAAAGCTTGAATCTTTTCTTTCAAAACCTTTCAACTGCAGCTCAGGTGTACCTCAAGGTAGTCATCTTGGCCCCCTACTTTTTATTATTTTTATCAATGATATAACAACTGTGCTAAACTACAGTCAATGCCTACTTTACGCTGATGATCTAAAGTTGTTGTTAAGAATTTCAAGCTTAAATGATTGTATAAAACTCCAAAGTGATATAAATGCTCTTTCAATTTGGTGCAAAGATAATCATCTTTTTTTTAACATAAAGAAATGCAATATATTAACTTTTTGCAGATGTTTCAACCCAGTTATTCACCGATACTCCATTAATTCTCTAAAGTTAACACGTGTAAATGTGGCTAAGGATCTTGGTATCGTTTTTGATCAGGCGTTAACTTTTTGCGATCATGTGGATTATATAACGTTAAAAGCTAACTCCATGGTTGGCTTCATCAAAAGAAATACTGTCGAGTTTTCTAATCCTCACTCACTGATAACCCTTTTTATAGCCCTTGCTCGTTCTCTTCTGGAATATTGTGACATCGTTTGGTGTCCTTTTTACCAGGTGCATATTAATCGTGTGGAAAGAATTCAAAGACGATTTTCCAAATTTGTTTTTTTTTCAAAATGCGCTGGAATTTTTCGCCGGAATACGATGCTACATGCCAACTTCTAGGTTTAGCTAAGCTGCATAATAGAAGAAAGATCCACGATGTAGTGTTTGTGAGAGACCTCCTGTGTTATCATTTAAAAAGCCCTTGCTTGTTAGCTGTAATCCCTATTTATGCTCCAGAAAGGCCATTGAGGCAAAGAGAGTTTCTTTTTCGCGCAATACATAGGATAAACTACGGATTGAAAGAGCCTATATCTAGAGCTATTTCAAATTTCAACTCAGTTTGGTCTATTGTAGATCTAAGTTTATCCAGAACTATGTTCAAAAACACATTATTTAGTTTCATTGGTTAATTGAGTAGGTAAATTCATATCATCATATATATTTTATTTTTTTATTACCATTGTAATCTCTTTTTTATTTCAATCCGTGAAGTTATATTACTTGTAGATGAATTAAACAAATAAATAAATAAATTAATTGATATGGAGTATCTTCCTTTGACATCCATATGTGCCGGTACATCATGTTTATATCTGCAACAAACGCTACCTTAAACTTTCTCCACTTCGTGATGAGATCTACGATGTCAGGCTGCAGTCGTGGTCTGACCATAAGGCAGTCGTTTAGTGATAACCCATTGGATGTTTTACATGATGCATCAAATACCACACGCAATTTCGTGGTGCTGCTTGACTCCTTCAAGACCGCGTGATGAGGCAGGTAGTAGATTTCGCCTAATTCCACGGATGATGTTACCTCATTCATCTGACCTAAGGTGAAGTACTCGTGGATGCATTTGGTGTAAGCTTCTTGTAGTTTTGGGTTCGACAAAAGTTTCCTTTCTATTTGAAAGAATCTAGCCAAGGCTGCCTTCTTCGAATTTCCCAGGGTTGGACGAATTCCGTCCAGAGAAATGTAGTTGACATTTTTTCTCCTACGGTGATAGTTTCCTGTCATCAAGGTCTTCCTCAATTCCCCAAAATTTTCTAAGTTGTGCTTCTAAGGAATTAAAATGATTTTGGACAGTAAAGCAGGTAATGTTTGGAGTAGTGCTGGTTTTTCCTGTAAGAATCCATCCAAATTCTGTACGTTGAGCTACAGGAGAACCCTTCTTTCCTTTCACTTACCCTTCGAGAATTATCGAAGAGTATACATCCGCCCCTAACAGCAAGTCAATCTTCCCTGGAATATTGTAGGCTGGATCAGCTAATGGCAGATTGGATAAGTGTTTCCACTCTCCTTGCAGCGGATAGCTTGGTAGTGTTGCTGTTAGCACGGGTAAAACAAATGCTGTAACATCAAGAGAGAAAGCTGCATTGTTAAAGGAGTGCAGGCTAAATTTTACTTGGTATTTGGAGCTACCAGTTGGATTTTTTCCAAGACCTGTGACTCTGGCAGATACATTGTGCCTTTTGAGATTGCGGAGCTGAGTGGCATTCTCAGTGATGAATGTGGCCTCTGAGTGCACTGCTTCCCATTTGATGCATATACCTTGACAAGTGCAGTCACTAATAAGGTTTTTGACTGCATTTGATTGAAATGTGCACTAAATTGTTGAGAAGTGCTTGGTTGCTCAATCGGAGCACACGGGACAGGTTGATTTATTGGGTTTTGTATATAATGGGATTGAGGATTGTATTGAGCTGAATTTTGATTATTGAATTGGGGATACTGTTGGTGGTTTTGAGCATGGGATACATTTTGTCCCACCTGTGTCTCAAAGTGGAGCAATGTGTGATGCTTGTGACCACATTTTTGGCACCTATTGCTACTGCTGTAAACCGCGGCATGATGGTCATACCCCAAACAATTTGCATAAACGCCATTTTTCTTTGCGACATCAGCTCTGTTTTTGGCGTCCATCTGTAAAAACTTTTTGCAATGTCTCATCCCATGAGAAGCGTTGCAAAGTCGGCATCGAAATTGTTTTGTTGGTTGCTGTGAGCTTAATTGGCAGGCTGCGGATGTAGTCTTCCGAAACGAATTTGGATGACTCGGATGTTTCAGCTGCCCGTTCAGCTCGGAAATGTTTTCCAGCGAACTGAATCGACCCTCGATGAACGACATGAAAGTGTTCCACTCCGGAAGAACTTTGGAAGTTCCTAGCCTTTCCTTCCAATCTCGGTGAGTCTGCGGTGGCAGTTTATTAAAAATTAAATAAATTAGAATGGCATCCTATGTCTCAAAAGCTATTTCGAGGTTGCGAAGGGCATGAACGCATTCGACGCTGGTATCATGCAGCGACTTTAAGCCAGCAGCGGATTCACTGGATAGCTTACTCTGCTCTACTAACCTCCTAAGCTGGGTGTTTACAAGTTTACGCTTGTTCTGATACCTATCTGTGAGAATTGTCCACGCTGAGGCAAAACTCTTGGACTCGATTGGAGGGTGCTGTATTAATCGAGCAGCTTCACCACAGACAGACGTTTTCAGATACTGCAATTTTTGAATATCCGGTAATTCGGTATTTTTCCGGATTAAACTATCAAATAAATAAAAAAATTCAGACCAATCTTCGTATTTGCCCGAAAAAGGATTGATGTGAATTCTTTGAAGACGTACATCGGAGCCCGCAGATCTCGTATTGTTTAAGCGAGACATGTCTATTGAGGCATTATGTTCCTCTAACGAGCGATCAGAATCATCGTGCAACTGACCCCTAAAGGTGAAATAAATTCTCTTGATTTTCGAGAATATTTATTGTACTTGTACACTTCACTTTATAGAAAGGCAGTACTCTTTCTATATGCTCCTTTGTTGAAGGAATTATTTAAAGGATTCGCTCGTTGGGTACTGTGCCCGATAGACTGTCCGTCGGAGATCGGAGATGTATATTTGCACTGGATAAACTATCCACCTATACTTAACCCATAGTACACTTTATAAAAAAAAATATTTTTTTTTTTGTTTCAGAATTGGAAAAAAAAACAAACTGGTCTACTTCCTTATGTTCCTTTTGTTTAAGGGAGGCAATCGAAGGACTATGTTCCGCACTGAGGGAAGTGGGACTTTAAAAGTTGGACTTGCAATAGAAGATTGACAAGCGGTAAGTTGAAAGTACTTCAGTTAGTTGAACTGAGTATTTGGAGAAACAGTAAAACGAAAGGAAACTCGAAAATCATCTGTTTAAAAAAGGAACTTTATTTGCTGGCTGCTAACTGACGAGTAGTTTAACATATCCATTTCATCCTTCCTTGAAGCTGCTGATGGCTTATTTACTAATCAGCTGCTTCTTCTTAAGGTCAATCATCCTGGCCTATTTACTGCGAAAAAGCTGTCTGATCTGTGGTAGTGTGGTCGTAGTGTATTTCGTGTGAGTAGTTCAGTTGATCCTTAACAATGCCCCCATTTTCGCAGTGTGTGTTAGAGTGCATTGTTTGTAGTATGCATCTCACTCACACACAATTTGGCCATCTTGGATTTTCACAGCAGTTGGTCAGAGGTTATGCCTATATTGTTCAAATGGTATTGCCATGAGTTGAAGCGGGATAGAAGCTCCTTTCTCTATTTGCCTGTGGACCAATTCGCTCGGTGTTTTGAAAGTTGTCGGCTTTTCCTCGTTGTGGTGTATCGTGGGTGGTGTTTTTGGGAATTATTTATTGGGTTTTAAATTTGTTTATTTATTTGCGTTGTGTGCATTAGAGATAGTTACTCGTAATGTTAAGCACTTGGTGTGCTTGGTTTTAGCTACATTTGAGTACCTAGCTTCCTGCAAACGCACACTTCCTTATTTCCAGTTTGTGTTTATTTTGTTGGGACGCAACAGGCTAGTATGTGCATTGTGCATACATCAACGCATGTGTATTAACGAATAACCTACGAGTACATTTTACGATACAAGAAGTCAATAATATAATAATTCATTGATAGATAACAAAAAAATATATAAATTGTACTTTATTATCATAGTAAGTAAATAATTTTTATTCGTAAAAAAAATTACTGTCATACAGTCGGATTCACAGGTTATATTCACAGTGAATAAGAAGGTTAGGTTAGGTAAGTGGGCAGGTGTAGGGGGATAGAAAACCTCCACACCACACTCAGGTCAGTATAGACCCATTGTGATACCCATGGGGGGAAAGGAGATAGAAAAGGAAATCCCTACCTCGTGGAAAAATACCGTCTTTGTAAATATCCTAAAGAAAGAACTAAGTACTCACTGTGTCCTAGATACAAACCATCCAGAGGATTTGATGAAGTTTGCGATGTCATTTATTGGTCTGTTGGACAACTCTTCTAGATCCTCAAAGAAGTGTTGTCCAAGGATCTTATTTCTCAAATGATAGAGGCCTGGGCAATGACAGAGAAAGTGGGCGGTGTCCTCCTGAGCCTCCTCGTCGCCGCAGCCTCTACAAAGGTCTTCGCTAGTCACACGTAGTTTTTCTATGTGGTACCGCATGGTGTTATGCCCCGTAATGTCTCCAATTAGAGTAGAGATGGATTTTCTGTGCCTCTGTATTAGTCTATTGGTTCTTACTCTGTCAAAAGCGGGCCACAGCTTCCTCGTGGTGACACAAGTATCTAAACAGGTCCACCTATTGTTAGCCTCCATTATGGCTTTGTTTCCTGCTACGAGCTTAAGGGCGCAAGGCGGGATGTACACCGAGGGGTCGGATTGGTCCGAGCTTATTGCTGAGCCTCCTCTAGCCAGTTCATCGGCTTTCTCATTCCCTGGTATGCCTTCATGACCAGGGACCCAGCAGAGCTTTACCTCGTGCTGTGTTCCAAGAACCTTGAGCTCTTCTCTACAACACTTCACAAGCTTCGATAAGTGAATAAGAAATCACGTTCACAGTTATAGCTTGAACATAAGTACTTCCGCCATAATTCTTCATCTTCTTCTTCCTTTTCGGCGAGGTTATGATCCGAAAATAACGTATCATAACCCTTCCACTTCACCGCATTTCTTCTGATCCGCCTGTGTGGTTCGCCTATTTGACCTCAGAAAAGATCAACAGGCCTCCCAATTTTGGATCCCTCGGTTACTGAGGCCAAGGAAATGCCGATATCGTCGCATTTGTGTGATCCAGGCGTTTATAGGCCTGTCTCGCGATGTTATGGAACGTTCATTGACATTGCCTTTTTAACAGGGTTCAAATAATCTCTTCTTTGAAGGTGGCAATACCAGCTGAGCCGGTCGCGCTCTATTTCTTGTACGATAGTTTTCTTGACGTGAAGGCTTCCATGGATCTTCGAACTTCTTATTCGATCAAGCTTTGTCACTCCTGCCGTCATACGAAGCATCTTCATCTCAGCTGCTGTTAATTAAATATCATACTTTTTGTACGTTGTCCAACATTTTGAACCGTATGTGAGCGCTGGACGCACAACTTCGGTGTAGAGTCTTTCTTTCAAATTGGTGGCATTTTTCGGCCACAGAAGATAGCGGAGTTTTCTTGCTACTTCATCCACCCTACGCTTACGCGATGGTTGATGTCGTCGTCACAGGTTGCTTTGCTATTGATCATAGACCCCAGATATTTATTTCCCTCTTTATTTCGCTCCAAAATGTCCACCCACACATCAAGCGCTCGTTGCAGGGATGTAAGATCCTCACTTATGATGGGAAAGAATAACTGATGTACCTTGGGGTCCGCCACTTTACCTTCAAGCAGATAGCCGAGGACTGTAATAAAGAGCAAAGAACTTAGGACGCTTCTCTGGTGCACCCCGACTTTGATTGAAAACTCTTCGGTTGCTCCAGCGGGGCATCTTACTCTTGTCTTTGTTCCTTCGTACATGTCCATGATCATATGTACATAGGTTTCTGGAACCCCTCGATGTCTTAGCGCCACCCATATCAGATCAGATCTGATCAGATCTTTCATCATAATCATTTCATCAGCCGAAGTCATCGCTATTGAAAGTGAGCACAGACCATTCACAGAAAGAAATTTAATACTTCCAAGATTACCACCTTTGTAGATAGTCAAGCGGCAATCAAGGCACTAGACAGTGTAGAAGTTAGATCAAAAGCAGTTTCCAGATGCCGAAATTCACTGAGCCATATATGCAAGCCCCATGAGGTAACTCTCTATTTGCTTCCCGGACATAATAATATAGAAGGGAATGAGGTAGTAGATGAACTAGCCATAATGGGATCAGCATTAAAGATAGAACACATTCAGACATCAGTAAAAGTTCCTATTGGTATACTAAAAAGAAAAATGACATCAAAACAAGAGAATAGATTAACTCCGCATGGATTACCAGAGGCGACTGTGTCATATCTCGCAGTTTATGGCCCATATTGAATGAAGGAAGAACCAAAAGCCTGCTGGCAATGAATAAAAAAGAAGTCCGTATCTTAATAGGTGCACTTACAGGACACTGTGCGATAGGGGAAATGGCCATACGACTAGGGGATATAAGCATCAACTCACCCGACTACTGCAGTAGCTGTCAAGACACGGAAGAGATAGAAAGTACGAGTATCAAACACTTGCTGTGTGACTGCCCAAATCTACAAAACCGCCGCCTATACCACTTGGGCAGCAGGCTCTTTGAAGATCTAAGTGATCCACTAAAGAACATGATACGATTTATAAAAAGCTCAGAGTGGTTCGCCAATGGACCAACCGATAGATAGAGACAAAGAAAGAGTAAGTTTTTACAGGCTCCTCAACTTAAAATGAAACACAATGGACCGTTTGGCCCCCGTGAGAAGCACCTAGGTATATTTCCCTCTAACCTAACCTAACCTTCATCACAATTGTTCGGACGAAATCTATAGTTGTGTCCCTCCTGTCCACTAGTTCAATAGAAACACGCGAGTTATGTAAACAAATATAAAAACCACTAATCATAAGTTATTTTTCCTCTTTTGTACAACACTACCTTTCTTAATAAAGTACAGTCAGTCTTGTTTTGACCACAGATTTAAAAACATGTTGTTTTTCTTCCTCTCATAAAACTGGCACAGTCGGTAAACTTAAAGTACGCATCGGTACATATATATCTACGCATACATGTATATATAAAAATTAAAAGCGAATATAAAAAATAAAAAGTTAAAAATAATAACTTAAATACTCTAAATGTGAAACAAAAAAAAAGAAAAGAAAAGTGAGATTAATATGATATAAAATTATATCTTTATAAAAATTACACAAAGTGAAAGACTAACAGTTTAGTTGTATTAATTAAATTGATATCGGGATATACATATACATATCGTACACAGTGTTTGTGAAAAAAAATACCGATTTAACTATGCATTTTGGATTTTCTGATCTAGTAAAGGAAGCCAGGAGCTTTCCGCAATTTAGAGGAGATGATTCGGAGGCGACTACATATATGTTATCTATGGTAGAAGATGTGGGTGCCTCCGACACAATTCATTTCCCATAATTGAAATAACTGTTGATGAACAATTGATTGTCTTATTGATACGGGATCGTCTATATCAATTCTTAATCAGTCAATGTTCCCACACTTAACAAAAAAAAAATTCAACCAATACCTTTAAGTACTGTTACTGGAGAAACATTTATTAATTTTGAAAAAATTACTAGAATACCAAATGAATTCAAACTAAATGCTACCATATCTTGGAAATTGTTAAATCTCAATGAAAAAAAAGTTCATGCTATATTAGGCATAAGCATTTTAATACCACTGAAAGCAAAAATAGAAATTGAAAATCATTGCATTGAGATAAACGGGCAAAAAGTTATGTTCAAAGGATTCGATTGCCCCTACTCATATGAAGATATGAATACTCTAGAACAAATTACCCTTCATAACAGCTTAATTAATAGATTAGACACATCCAAATTAAACAAAGAAGAATTCCTTGTTTGACGAAAATACTAAAAGAAAACAAAGATTTCTTTTTTATAGAAGGCCAGAAATTAACATGTGTCAACGACACAAAACATAAAATTATTACCACTATAAATGAACCAATATATTCACGAACATACAGATTCCCTCAAGTACATGAAAGTACAGATAAATGAAATGCTAGATCAGGGTATTATAAAATAAAGCAATTCTCCTTATAATAGCCCAATATGGATAGTCCCAAAAAAATAGATAATTCTGGTAAACAGAAATGGAGGCTAGTCATAGATTATAGGAAGTTGAATGAGGTCGCCATCAGCGACAAGTTTCCAATTCCGAATATCGATGATATATTCGACAAATTGGGAAGGGCACAATATTTTACTACCCTAGATCTAATTAATGTAATTTGTGTCGTGTATCTAGACGATGTTCTTGTTTTTAGTACCAGCTTAGAGCAACATAAACAGAATTTAGATATCATATTTAAAAGGCTTAGACAAAGCAATTTAAAAATACAGGTGGATAAGTGCAACTTCTTTGCGAAACAAACGGAGTATTTAGGCCACATCCTTACAGACACAGGTATCAAACCAAACCAAAAAAAATATCAGTTATACAAAATTTAAAACTGCCCTCAACAATAAAACAGATTAAAAGTTTTCTTGGCAGCACCGGCTACTATAGAAAATTTATCCGGGATTATGCCAAGGTAGCTCAACCTCTCACAAAATATTTAAAAAAGGACATGCAAATTAATCTCTCTAACACCACTTATATAAATGCTTTCGATAAATTAAAAAAAATAATAACAAACCCACCAGTGCTACACTACCCTAATTTTAAGAAGAGATTCAAACTGACAACGGATGCCAGTAAGTATGCGATCGGCGCTGTACTTAGCCAGGATAATCATCCTATCTGCTTTGAAAGCAGAACGGTTAATAAACCTGAAACTATGTACAGCGTCATCTAAAAAGAATTATTGGCCATCGTCTGGCAATTCATTATTGTAGGCCATACCTTTATGGTGTTGAGTTTGATGCGTACACTGACCATCAACCATTAAAATGGTTGCAAACAAAAAAAGAGTGCAGGGATATAAGCCCTAGATTGCAACGGTGGCTCTTAAGATTAGGAGAATATACATACATTTAAAACAGAATATATAAAAGGCAAAGATAACTATGTAGCAGATTTTCTTAGCAGAGTCAATGCTGATAGTAATGAAATAATCAAGGGAAATCAAATCGAAAATAAAGCTAAAGATAATTTTGAAATTAATGAGATCGAAAGTATAGTTGTAAAGACAATTCATAGTCAGGAAGAGAATTTAGATAACCATATACCCATTATTGATACAATTATAAATAAATTTAAAACCCAGATTATCTCGCTAGAACAAACAACAAAAGAAACTGAAACTGTGAACCAAAATAAAAAAGTGTATTGTACATTTCTAGATACGATATTGAGAGAGAAAACTTAAAAGCATTTTTAGAAGAGTGAAATTGAAAGGAACTGTGGGAGTATATACTGAACTAGATGATTCATTGTACAACAAAGTACAAATAACAATAATAGAATTATTTAGCAATGACAGGGATGTGAAATTCAAAAGGTGTACATATCTAACAGAAGAACTAAGAAGTGAAGATGAAACTATAAGATATATAAAAAATGTCCATGAAAAAGAATCCAACCATCGAGGCATTAACGAAAATTATTAGCTTCTAAGAAATAAAATATACTACCCAAAGCTAAAGAATTTGATACAACGATTCATTAATAACAGTGCCATTTGCCAAATTGCCAAATATGACCGAAATCCTATCAAAATAAAGTTTCAAATAACACAGACACCTTCTGATCATAGCTAGATTGTAAATATTGATACCTGGACGATAAAGGGACAAAGATTTTTGCCAAGCATTGACTGTTTTTCAAAACATGCAATGATTTTCGATTTGGATGATCGAAATTTGATAACCATAAGGGAAGCTCTATCGAAACGACATTCAATTTTAGGAAAACCTAAGATATATATCTGTGACAACGAATTTGACGGATTGATCTTAAAAGAATTCTTGAATCAAGAGGACGGAATACTTCACTTGACTAAGCCTAACAGTCACACCGGAAGTGGAGACATCGAAATGCTTCATAGCAGTCTTAACGAACAAATCAGAATTATGAGTATTGTACCCGAATTCAAAGAGATGAACATAAAAGTGAAATGTTACAAAGCAGTAGAGTTTTATAACAATTCAATTCACTCCATAACGAAAGAAAAACCTGTTAACTTTTTATTAGGAAATCTCAAATTATATAGAAAAATAATAAAAACAAATTTAGAAAGAGAAAAAATTCAAAGAATTAACAAGTTAAATATAGGAAGACAAACAGAACCATGCAGAATAGAGGGAAAAGTACTGATAAAAATTATAAGGCCCTTAGACATAAATACGAACCAAAATATAAATACCACAATAATAACAATCTACATCCCTCTAACATAAAAAGAAAATACAAGTATACAGGAGTTTAAAATAATAGTAGAAATTCAAATAAAGTGAAAACTAAAAGAATTTGTAATGAATTGCTTTATTTTTTTTTGACATGATTATGTAAGAAACAAATTAATAAAAACGCGATAAAACAAAAATGCAATATTATCCAACAAATTCATATAAAAATGAATAAGCTACATATACATATACATGTATCTTTAGATATAAATTATGTAAGATAATGATGTACATGAATATAATATTATGATATAAAAAAAACATAAACTTTATATATACTTATATTATAAGTATTATTAGTATATGAAGCAAAGAAAAATAAGCAAAAATATATACTATTTAAATATATGCATTTAGATAGTGTGCGGAGTTTAGCACTATAGATATATTGTATGTCATGTACTTCATGACAATTCAATTGTTTTCTATTATATGAAATGAAATTATATGTTGTATTATTTAAGATGAAAATTCTAATTTTATGTTTCCTTTGCAAATTATTAATTGCCGGATTCGAGATAGGAGAGCTCGCTTCCTCTTTTGTACAACGCTACCTCTCTTAATAAAGTACAGTCAGTCTTGGGCACACCGTGAAATATATGTAGAAGTTCGCTTTTTAGCCACTCAACACGAATGTGCAATGATTTGTACTCCTCAGTGTTTCCAGAAACCTATAGCCTACAAATATTCAAAGTTAGCGCGCACCGTCACCTCTCGGCCTTTCCTTTCCTTTTCTCAACTGTGACTCTCCTCTTTTCCCTTACCTTTCACGCCATCACTGGGCTTGGCAACTTTAATGGACACAGTCAGTCCTAAGTGATGCAAAATATTAAAAAAAAAAAATATTTAAAATTCTCTGGCCGGACTTATATGTTCCCAGTCCGCACCCAATTTCTTTCTTTCTTTTTGGTACATTTCGAAGATGTTTAGATATTTTCCTTATGCTAGCTAGTTCCTTGGACCACCATAGGGGTGATCTTTTATCTTTCCTTTTGATTTCTTTTTCCTCTGTTTTGCGATCAATGTCTGCAGGTCCTTTCTAATACATTCTTCTAGGAGCCTCGTTGCTAAAGTGAACACGGTTGGTTTTTCCAGAATTTCTGTATGGTTTAGGTCACAGTTGCTACCCACGAGAAATTCAATAATTTTGTGGTCGGAGTAAGATTCTCTCCCACCACGCTTCAGCTGTCTATAATTAGAATATTGGAGTTCCCTGTAAAAATTATATTTATAACCTCCTGCCTATTCTTTACTACAAAAGTTGGTTCATTACCTCTATTGACTACAATAAGGTTGTTTTTAATTAAAAAATCAAACACTGATTCACCGCGTAAGTCGATGCCGCCGCTTCCCCATTGTGTATGATGAAAGTTTGCATCACACCGCAACAGTAGATTACATCTTTCCTGTTCCGCTTTTTGTAAAAGCGTACGGGTTAATACGCATGGCGGTCCTTCCTTAGCGTCAAGCTACATGTAAATGTCTGATATAATTAGTGGGGAAAGACTTCTCAATTTAAGCCTTACCACTGTTTGATCCATGTTACTGTAGGTGGATAAAAGAAAAAAGATGAATCTGCTTCTTAGGTACAATGCATGTTCTATTCTTGCATTCCGAATTTTGCGGTTCAGTTTTGTATGTTATTAAGTCTCTATGATTACTCCAATTATTTTTCCATGGGATATCCATGACGCTTGTATTAGACCAATGTCTATATTCCTATTTCCCACGAGATAGACAAGATTGGCGGTAGCTGCTATACTATGGTGGAAGTTTATTTGAGTGATCATCATAATTGTCTTAACCAAGGTTCTTCGTTTGCATCAGGTGATTCCAATGCGCACTTTGTAGTTGTGTCTTTTAAAGACGAGAATCGATTTGTGGTCGAGCAAGTCCACAATCTTCGTGCCTGATTTATTGTGCACACCCACTTCTAACATCTCCCAGTTTTCGCTATACAACTCAGGGTTAAGGTGTTGGAGATTTGTCTCTATCTTTTCTCTAGCAATATGTGCGCTAAGTTTTTGAATTCACCCGTGGCGCTTAGTGAATTCCAGCAGATCCTTCTTCTCGACTGCTCGCAGGTCAGCATTTGCCAATGGAGCCTGCATGCTGGTTGCAAAGGTCTTGAGCCAATTAAGCGTCGTAGGCTACTCGAAAAAAGGTATAGTTCCCTGGTTCATAACGATAGCAACTTTTACTCCATCGAGTATTCGCAACTACACCAGATTCCATTGATCCCCTGACAACCTGCGATCAAGGTTTCTGAAATCGACAACCGCTACCTGAAGATTAGCATTTGCTGTTTTGGCATTTGTCCTGATTCTTCGTCATAGCGGCGATGTCGTATGGCCATGTCTACCGCTATTGGAACAGCCCGCTATCGGCTCGGATGTAGACCGAACGACCCCGTCGAAGACGATTGGCGGGCTTACGTTTATATGCGACTGAGGTGGATCGCAAAGGCTTTCCCTCCTCGGCTCGAATTGTAATTTACCAGTTCCTTTAGTCTGCACAAGAACGTCTAGCAATCGTTCCGAGTTCGGGTTGTGAGCCCTTGTCTGGATCGGTAGAAAATGGTTTGGGTCTATCCGCGTCTGGGGTAGATGGCAAAAGGTTTTCCCTCCTCACCACGAAATCCACAATTATTCCCGTAACAAGAAAGTCACGTACCGTTGATGCTCTCTTGGAATAGCTTGTTCAGATAAGTCTGAGTGGGTTGCTGGCCGAATTTTCGCCGCGGCTGATGTAGAGAGCACGAGGCTTTTCCGCCCTCGCCGTGAGTAGTCTACCTTCCTTACGGCTCGTCCTATTTTGTCTGGTGGAGCCATTAAGATTAACGGTTTTTGTAGCTCTATGCAGAGCTCGTCCATGCAGGACTCCGGATCATAGGAGTGCAACTGGGCTGCGTTCGCTTGGCCGTTGAGATGTTGACGTAACCTTTTCATGTGAGTAGCTAATGCTTGTCACGCTGGAAATCTTCATCTGTATCCCATCATCCCTTTAAATCTGTTCGTCACCTGTTGTGTGACTGTCCTGCCCTATCCGTCAGAAGAATGAGAACTCTTGGTTGTTACTTCTTCTCGGAACTGGAGGACTTGGGTAATGTTGAGCTGACGGACCTCCTGAGATTCATTTCTGGGTGGTTCTAACAGGCGGATTTTCTTTACCGCGTTTCCAGGGTTAAATGATTGGGCACAATGGACCCGTACTGTTGGTCTGAGTGAGCAATGACTCTTTGTCACAAGGCACCCATCTACCTAACCTAACCTATCCAATCATCCCCCAGAATCACCTTCTCCCTCAACGATAGGAATATACCGGCCGTCGTTGAATCAGGATGGATCGCAAACGACTAACAAAGGCCTCGTAGGGGCAGCATCTCCCGATAGGTGCTGGTCCGCTAAGTAACGAGTAGGAGCCACTGCAGCCGAAAACCTAGCAGCTCTGTTAGTAAGCCCTACTCCCACCTCCTCGTGGTGCCATCTGGGAATTTCTTCGGAAATTGCTAACGGGAGAGGACGAATGGCGAGCTTCCTGCGCCAAAAAACAGGATAAGTGTCGGTTGGTCTGTGGCCCAGCGAGCCGCAACCATAAAAAAAATCATTGCTCCGAAACGAAAACATACGCCTCGGATACGGACTGATCATTTGTTGACGACCTTTGGCTATCGGACACGGACAACGATCGGATTCTGGAACGTTAAGACCCTCCTGGACTCACTCAAGGAAGGGCCTTATAACGCCAGATTCCTCCAATTGGAGCGCGAATTCGCACGGTATAAAATCGACATCTTAGGGCTGAGCGAGATAAGATGGTACAATGCTGGGGAATACATCTCCCCAACAAAAAGCACTGTGATGCTCTACTCTGGTAAACCAGCTGGAAGTGCACGGAGTTCTGGCGTAGGACTCATGCTAACTCCAGCAGCACGTAGTAGCCTCATATCCTGGAAACCCCATAGTGACCGGATATTGACGGCTAGGTTCCAGAGTAGAGTTAGAAAAATTACCATCATACAGTGTTATGCTCCGACTCTAGACGCGACTGAGGATGAAAAGGATAATTTTTATAGCCACTTAGGTGCCGCCTACAACCAAACGCCTAATGGGGACATCGTAATGGTAATGGGAGATCTCAATGCCAAGGTGGGTAGCGACAACACCATGCTTAAGCACGTGATGGGAGTTCACGGCGTGGGAGACCGTAATGACAATGGTGAGCGGTTTGTGGACTTCTACAATACCAACCGCCTAGTCATCGGAGGTACGCTGTTCAAGCATTACACCGGCCATAAGATCAGTTGGATCTCTACTGATAGGCAACGAACATCCAACCAGATCGACCACATTGCGATCAGTCGCCGCTTTAGAAATTGTCTCCTGGACGTCCGAAACAGACGTGGAGCTGACGTCGGACAAGAACGAGATCTCCATCTTATGGTAGCTCATTTACGCCTTCGTACTGCATCCGTCAACAGCAACCGCTCAAACCTACTTAACATCACCAGGTTTAATATCGACAGGCTCGAGGTTCCCCAAGTGCGCCAACAGTTCAGGGACCATCTTGCCTTAGAAGCAGAAGCAATCAGCAGCATAGAGAACATGGATGACCACTGGAGTGCTGTGAAAAAATGCTTTTGCGACTGGGGCACGCACTTATGTCGGTAAAAAGCAGAAACACCACCGCACATGGCTTTCTTCAGACACCTGGAGACGGATCGATGAGCGTACAGCAATCAAGGCTCGGATTGCAGCGGCCTCAGCAGTAGAGAGAACCGAGCTTGAAGCCCAATACCGTGCGAAAAAGAAAGAAGTGCAGCGTAGTGTGAGACGTGACAAACGTCAACATGTCAACTCACTGGCCTCAAGGGCTGAAGAAGCAGCGAGTAGGTGCGACAGTAGGACTGTTTACAACATCACTAAGGAGCTCATTGGTGGTCGAAACTCCAAACAACATCCAGTGAAGAGTCTAGACGGTAACCTTCTGATTTCGGATGAGGATCAGCTCACTAGATGGAGAGAACATTTTGCTGCAGTGCTAAATCACTTAGACGACGGCGGTATGATCTTGAATTCGAATGAGCAGTTCGAAGCAACAAATTCCCGAATTCGCACCGTACCTCCCAGTAAAGCTGAAATAATAACAGCAATCAAGTCCCTCAAGAAGAACAAGGCGGTGGGTATTGATGGCATCCCTGCCGAGCTATTTCAAGCGGCGCCAAATACATCGGCAGATTTGCTGCATCCGCTAATACGGAGAGCTTGGGATAGTGAACAATTTCCACAGGAGTGGAAAAGGGGGATGATCATTAAGCTTCCAAAGAAGGGTAACTTGATGGAGTGCGGTAACTGGAGAGGTATATGTGCTCTTCCAGCTGTAGCCAAAATAATAGCTAGAATAATTCGAGAACGAATTAAAGATCATTTAGATTCAACTCTCGATGTCGAACAGGCAGGCTTTCGCGCTGGATCCTCCTGCATCGACCACATAAACACCTTACGGATCATAATCGAACAATGCGTTGAGTATAGGTCTCCGCTACATTTACTGTTTATCGACTTCGAGAAGGCTTTCGACAGCTTGAATCGAGATGCTATCTGGTTGGCCTTGCGCAGGAGAGGCATTCCAGAAAAGCTTATAGCTATTATCAAGGCTACATATGAGGGCGGCAAGTGTCACCTCGTGCACAATGGTAAGGTGTCGGAGGATTTTGAAGTCCAAAGTGGAGTACGTCAAGGGTGCATACTGTCCCCACTATTGTTCTTGGTGGTTATCAGCGATGTACTCCGTGCAGCATTGACGGAAGCTAATTCTGGAATTCGTTGGACTATGACATCTTACCTTAAACACCTAGATTACGCTGATGATGTTTGTCTACTTTCACATCGGATAATGGATCTTCATTTGATGGCCCAAAATCTAGAAGCTGAGGCAAACAAAGTGGGGCTAAAAATAAACACAGCCAAAACAAAAGCCCTGAGTTCTTCCAACACCCGCGCTCAACTTAACATTGCCGGAAAGCAAGTCGAGAAAGTTGATAACTTTCTATATTTAGGAAGTGTCGTCTCGGCTAATCGCGGTGGCACCGAACTGGATGTGTGCAGCAGAATCGGGAAGGCTAAAGCTGCGTTCGGAATGCTGTCCAAAATCTGGAGAAGCAATGTTATTAGCTTAAGAACCAAGCTACGACTTTTCCGCTCCAACGTAGAATCAGTGCTGCTTTATGGGTGCAGTACCTGGAAGGTGGATACCATTAACACACGCAAGCTGCAAGTCTTAGTAAACAAATGCTTAAGAATCATCTTGAGGATTTTTTGGCCGAACCGCATCTCCAACGAACAACTTTATCTGAGAACGGGCCAAGAACCTATAAGCATTACTATACGAAGAAGAAAGTGGCAATGGATTGGACACACCCTACGGCGCGAAGACAACTCCATTGCGAAATACGCCGTGCAGTGGAATCCGTTCACCCAGGCAGGCAGAATAGCGGGACGCCCTAGGCAAACGTGGCGCAGAACAGTTGAGGAGGAATCGAGCTCTTTAGGAATGAGTTAGAGGCAACTCAAACGCGTTGCAGAACTCCGAACACGATGGCGCGCAGGCGTGGTTGACGCCCTATGCCCCCCGAGGGGTTAAAGGACATAAGTAAGTAAGTAAGTAAGTTGAATCAGAGGCTTCATCTGTCCGCTTCTGCTTTGCTGTTGAATCAGAACTTTGCTCTGGATTTGCTGATGTGATCACCTTACGTCCTGACGTAAGAAGACTTATGTAGGTGGTCCCTTCAGTCCTTCCTCGCTCGTGTCTACCGACAGCACTGACCTCTTTGGTGAGCTAGCAATAGGCTTACACCTCGCTGAGAACTGTTCCTACAGGTAGGCTCGCGCGCATTCAGTCAATTCTTCCCCTTTCTTCATCCCTAGTCTCCTGATTTTAAACTTGTAATTTCTGGATCGTTTGTAAGACGCTGACATATTGAAGAAGGATGAGCTGGCGATAGAGTCAGATAATAAATATCTTTCTCTTTGTATATTTTATGTTAAAAGCTACCTAATCCGGTATTTTTTTTTTTTGTATTTAAAATGTTAATTTCAACTGATCTAACTTCTTAATTTTTGACATCCCAAAAATTCGGTTTGAGCGATCATTCGCTATAATGACGATCGCATTTTCTTGACCGGCGTTAAAAGTGGCCTTAATTGTAGTATAAGGGTGTGAGTATGCCATTTTTTTTCTAATGTTATATTTCGACTTCATTTCTTAAGAGGTAATCAAATCACAATTGCTGATGTAAATCTTCAGTCAAACAAACAACTCCTTGTGCGTTAAATATTTAAATTAAAACAATTACATTTGGGGGTGGCAATGGTGTAGTGGTGACGTCGTCAATTGCCACGCGAATGGTTCATGGTTCAAATACTCTGCAAGCATTTATTTATTTCGCATGACATATATCATATAAAGTCAGTCCGATCAATTTTGAACGCTTGTGTGAACACTACTGCGAAGGCATAACACTGGCAATAGCTTGGTCATATGGCTTGTCTATGATGTGATTTGCCTATGGCATTACTTACTTACTTAGGTGGCGCTACAGCTCGGGTTGAACCTGGCCCTCAACCAACAAGCCTCTCCATTTAGCTCGGTCTTTAGCTAATTGCCTCCAGTTGCGCACTCCAAGTTGGTCGAGGTCCCTTTGAACTTGTGCGCGCCACCTACGGCGATGATTCCCTCTACTGCGTCGTCCCTCGGGGTTAGATTCGAAGACTCTGCGGGCCGGAGCGTTGGTGTCCATTCGCTCTATATGTCCTAGCTATCTCAGACGTCCAATACGCAGTTTTTTGACTTGGTCGATGTCGCTGTAGATTAGATTTTAGATTAGATTAGATTTCGATTTTATTAATTCAATAATTATTTACAATTCTTTACAAAGATCGAAAAATCAAAAAAGCATGGCAATAAGCCGTCTTTTGATTAACAATTTTTTTAAAAATCATTGCTACTTTATGGATTGCAATTTAATAAACGAAAAGCGTTATTCTTCAAAATTAGAAACTTTCTGTTATAATTCTTCGCCGATAGGCTAGGGTACTCTACCAGGAGAGGCGTTTGCGGTTCGTTGAGCTTACTTATGATTTCTTCATGGGAAATTTCAGCTACTCCAAACAAGTGCCGTTTAATTTCCCGGAGCGTAGGACATCTTCCCACGAAATTAAATATATCCTCCCTCTCCGCCATGTTACATATATTACACAAGACCGGTAGATCTTCTCTATGCGGTTAATAATTTAGTGGAAGTATTTCAGCTAGCGGTTTTATAATAAGTGATATTTCTTCGCAGCTATTACCATCTTGAAAGTAGTTTCGGTCTCCCAAATCATGATCCAACTGCCTATAAATAGATCGATGCAGTGACTCTAATGCTTCTCTTTCAAATTGTTATCTGAAGTTAACATCTACTGCTGCTAACAACTGGTATAGCTTTGACTTCCATGACTCCGTGCTTGCTTCATCCAAATCCAAGCTTATTCCACACTCGTGCGCTAGTTCCTTCCCATTTCTGTACCAACCATTATTGCATTGTAGTGCTTCCAGTGCAACTTTTCTTGGTAATCTTTCCAAAGGCATATTGAATACCTTTAAAATATAGTCCACCTTCAGTTTCAGCGTCTTTATAGCTAGTGGAGAAAGTCCAGTCTCTAGCATTATGACATAGTTTGGGGTGTTAGGTGATAAACGGAATATCCTTTTAATATAAAACTTCAATAGCTTTTCCACTTCCTCAAACCATCTTCCGCCCCATACCTGGGCCGCGTACAACATAGTTGACTCGGCAACCGCTTCAAAAACACGAAACTTACTGCTATGTACTATGCATTTGTTGGCAAAACATTTTCTCCAAGTTGTATTTATCATGGCTTTGGCCTTTTGTAGCTTGCATTTCAGGTGTTCTTCCATGCTTAAGTTTTGCGTGAAAAGCATACCCAGGTAGTTATACTTTTTGACGGTCTCAATCTGTTCGCCGTTCAATAACCATTTCTCGTTGCTACACATCCTTCCCCCACTTTTTTAAAGATCATCGCCTTTGATTTTTCCAGGTTTATAATTAGGCTCCACATTTTACAGTACTCATACAAACGGTTAATCATGCGCTGCAATGTCTCCGGGGAATTCGCCATCAACACTATGTCGTCTGCAAAAAGGAGCGCCTTTATCAGTATCCCTGCAAACTCAACACCTCCAGGTAGCGATTCGATGATGTCATCTATGAATAGTGCGAATAGCAATGGGCTTAAAGTGCATCCTTGCCTAACTCCTGTGCTCGCTTTAAACCAGTTTGACGCATTTTCTCCATTCCATACAGCTGACAGCGTCTCTTCATAAATGTTTTGTATTACCCTCCCAAACTTTTTAGACATTCCTTTGGCAAAGAGTTTATACATTAAGGAACCTCTGTTTATCGAATCAAACGCTGCTCTAAAGTCCACAAAGAATACATATAACTTTTTACGTTGCGCTACATAGGCTTCCGCAATGCTTTTGAGTACGAAAATGTGGTCGACGGTGGAATATCCTGCCCTGAAGCCAGCTTGCAATTCTTTAAGCAGACTATTAGTATTTATTCATGAGGTTAATTTTTTTCGAGTACGGTTGTAAATATCTTATAACATGCATTCAAAAATGATATGCCTCTATAATTGCAAGGCTGGGACCTAAAACCTTTCTTAAAAATCGGGAAAATCAACGCTTCTTTGAACTGTTGCGGCACCACACCATGCTCCAAAACGTTATTAAATAAGTTTTCCAGTGTCTTAGTCAGCTCAGGTGTTCCATATTTATAGAACTCCGTAGGAATTCCATCCGATCCCGGTGCTTTGCCATCTTTCAGACTCTTATATGCAACATCTATTTCCGCTACAGTAATTGGTGCATCCAATTCGTCGCTGTCGAAGCCCGGTTGAGCAAAGTGGAATCTGCATGGATCAGTTATTGGATTCAAAAGTTGCTTAAAGTGCTGAAATAGAGTATCAGTCCCTTTCTTTCCCTGAACTTTTTCTCATTAAGCTTCGCAGCGCATCTCCAAAAATCAGCTGAATTTTTACACTTGGAGAGCATTTTGGCTTCCGCCTCATAGCGCATTTTCTTTTTTCTTTTGCATAAATCCTTATACTTTGAATTTGCTTCTACATAAAATCTCATGGAAAAATCCTCGCTAGAGTTTCGAAACATTTTCAGCCAAACGAATGAGTATTTTCTTGCCCTTTTGCATTCCTCGTCGAACCATGGTTTGTCGTTAGCTGGTCTATTTACTATGTTATGTATGCTTGTTTGGTACGCCGCCTTGATGACATCTCCCAGTTGACCGACATCTATAGGCTGCGATGTCGCTGTACAGCTCGTATAGTTCGTGATTGAATCTTCTCCTCCAAAACCTATCAACGCAAACGGGACCGAAAATCTAACGAAGAATTTTTCTCTCGAAGCGACCAAGGATATCTTCATCCTCTTTTAATAAAGTCCATGTTTCAGCGCCATCTAGGGTCTCCTTAGTTGTTCGAGATAGGGCTTTACTGTTGAATTGCCTTATAAGCCCAAAAAAACAGCGATTGGCAAGAGTTATTCTTCAATTGATTTCTGCGCTGATCTTGGTAGACAAGGTCCCTTACTACCTCGAAGTTATAGCTGCCAACTGTGACGTTTTGTCCAATTCGTCGGTGTTGGTTTTCCCTTCTTGTTGACAGCATATACTTGGTTTTTGCCCTCGTTTATCGCTAAACACATTTTGGCCGTTTCTGCCTCAATGCTTGCAAACGCACCGGTGACAGCCCGCTGAGTTCTTCCGATAATGTCAATATCGTCAGCGTATGCCCGCAGTTGTACGGACTTGTAAGAGATTGCGCCTCCGGTGTTGGCTTGTGAGTTCCGCGCAATCCGCTCAAGTACAATATTGAAGAAGTCACATGACAGCGCCTTGTCTAAAACCTTTTTTTGACATCAAAGGTCTTGGTGAGGTTATTACCGACCTTGATGGAGCAGCGAGCGTTCTCCATCGTCAGCCTGCACAGACGGACAAGTTTGGCAGGGATGTCAAAACTAGACATGGCTCTATAAAGCTCTTCTCTATAGATGCTGTCATAGGCGGCCTTGAAATCGATAAAGAGGTGGTGAGTATCGATTTCGAATTCTTGGGTTTTCTCCAGGACCTGCCGAAGTGTGAAGATTTGATCGATGGTGGACTTTCCTGGCCTGAAACCGCACTGATAGGGTCCAATCAGGCTGTTGATAAAAGGTTTCAGGCGTTCACACAATATCGCGGAAAAGATCTTGTATACGATGTTGAGGAGACTGATGCCTCTATAATTGGCGCAGTTGATGGGGTCTCCTTTCTTGTGGATCGGGCAAACGATGCTGAGATTCCATTCATCAGGTATACACTCGTCTGACCAAATATTAGAAATGAGTTGATGTATGCACTCTACCAATTCATCCCCAGCTGCCTTGAAAAGTTCGGCCGGTAAGCCGTCAGGTCCAGCAGCCTTGTTCGATTTTAGCTTGGATATTGCTATCCTCACTTCGTTTTGGTTAGGTGGACGGAAATTTTGACTATCATCGTCTATGTTGAATGGTTCATTCTGCCTGACAGCGAGATCTTGGTCTTCGTCGCCGTTACACAGTCTGCAGAAGTAGTTTTTCCGTATTCTCAGCACCGACTGTGATTCTACTACGAGGTTTCCATTTTCATCTCTACAGGTTTCTGTACGGGTATTACTTCTCTGACACGTTCTTTTTACCTTTTGGTAAAACTTCCGTACATTGTTCCCGGAGTATAAACTCTCGATATTCTCAAACGCGCACTTCTCATGCTCTTTCTTCTTCTTTTGGAGAAGCTGATGTTCTTCCCGTCTCTTTTGCCCGTAGAGCTCACGAGCAGCTCTCGTCTTCCTTTGCAGCGCCACTTTGTATGCCTCTTGTTTTGCTGCATGCACTCGTCGGCATTCTTCGTCAAAGCAGGGGTTTCGCGGTGGTGGGCGAGGGAGACTCAGCACATCAGTCACCGCGTTTCTCATGGCATGTTGGCAGCGTTGCCACTGGTCTTCGGCACTTGATGCTGGCGGCATAGGGGTCATTGAGAGATTTCGGGATACGCGTTCAGCGAAGAGTCTGGCGGTCACTTGCGATTGTAGCTTTTCGACGTTAAATGTTCTCACAGTAATTCTTCTTTGTTGCTCAGATCGGGATATCCGCATTCGTACCTTGGCTGCAACAAGGTAATGATCCGAGTCTATGTGTTGGCCGTTCGGAAGGTCCGGACATCCAGAATACTGGAGGCATGCCTTGCGGCATCATTGGACCGCCATGTCTGCTTGTGAATATCGAGATGAGGAAACCATGTGCTTGCTATGGTGACAGTTTGCTCCACAGCGAATTAAATTAGCCTTAGTCCGTTATCAGACGTGGTGTCGTGTAGGCTATGCTTACCGACTGCCCTACCAAAGACGTCCTCCTCTCCTATTTTGGCGTTAAAATCGCCCAATACGATTTTAACGTCGTATTTAGGACATTGCTCATATGTCTTGTCGAGGAGCTTGTAGAAACACTCTTTGGTGGCAGGGTCCTTTTCTTCCGTGGGGGCATGAACACATATTAGGCGTATGTTAGCGAATTTAGCCTTGATTCGGATAGTCATAATACGCTCGCTCACGTGTCGGAAGCTTAAGACTTCTTGCCTAAGTCTGCCGCGTATGGCAAATCCGCATTCGAATAAGCGTTGCATGTTGCCTCTGTAGCAATCACCGTAGTAGATGTCACAGTTTTTCATCCTCTTTTTGCCCGGCCCATCCAATCGCACTTCCTGGATGGCGGTAGTATCTGCTTTATAGCAGTCTAGGGCCTCTGCTAGTTGTTCGGCTGCACGTCGTCTGTAAAGGGACAGAACATTCCACGAACAAATCCGAAGGTCGTTGTCCTTGTTTCGTTTGCTGGGATCGTCATTAGTTGAGTCATCCTTATCCGAGGCATTTGGTTGTTTCGGATTCACCGATTTCTTACGTGGTAGGGAAGTTACCTCTACGGCACAACCCCCAACCTGGAGGGCCAGTTCCTTAATTATTCCCCTAGGACGAGGGGCCGGGTACACCGGTGCCAGTAGTCCACCACGGGAGTATGAGCGCTGCCGTTGGCCCAATAAGGGCTCCTCCGCCACCATCTCTATTCCAATGTCCTGACCAACATTGGAAATTCCTTATCGACCTGTGATCCGAAAGCCTATGACATTGGTTATCGGGAAAAAAATTCTGTTTATCAGAAGCAAAAGACAAAAAATAACAGAAATCTCCCCAGTTATCTGAAAACCACCGGAGTTGCTCTGAAGCATAAACAACTGAGCTTGAAAAGCCAGTACACCAAAATCTTTCTCTCTCTATATATATGTTACCGGCTCAACCCGATTTCGAACTTGGATTACTCCAGGACCATGCAGTGAATCGGATATCCTGAAGTTGATCCGTATTCAAAATCCTGACCTTCCAATCGCCGATTGGAAGATCATTAAAGCCGATGAACCGGTAGAGGCAGGAAGGTTAGTCTCATTCCTTCTAATTGATAACTATATTCGTTATAAACTCAAGGTACAAACCTTTTCTAACTCCCAGCATGCTTACCGGAAAGGCTTTTCAGTGGAAACAGATCTACACTCGTTAGTAGGGACCATTGAAAAATCTCTTGCCGTTAAAGAATATACCATTGTGTCTTTCCTTGACATAGAAGGCGCCTTTAATAACGTCAATACAGAATCCATCATAGGAGCCCTCGTTAACCTAGAGGTTGATTGCTGCTTACGCATCTTGCTAGAGCGAATGCTGAACAGCAGACAAATTCTATCCGAGCTTGGGTACTGCTCAACCAAAAGGTTAGCGCACAGGGGCACTCCCCAGGGTGGTGTTCTCTCTCCGCTACTTTGGATACTAGTAGTGAATAAGCTACTCACTTCACTAGAAAATTAAGGCTACAAGGTCGTAGCATATGCTGACGATATCGCTATACCCAATTCAGGCAAATTCCCCCAAACCCTAAGAGATCTAATGAATTCGGCGCTTAATTTAGTAGCGAAATGTACGGACAGTGTCGGGCTTAACGTAAATCCGTCCAAAACTGAACTAGTACTTTTTACTAGGAAATATAAAATCCCGATCATAGCTTCCCCTCAGCTGTACAAACACAGCAAAATATTCAGGGTTATGCCTTGATAGTAAACTTAACTGGAAACAGAACATTCTAGACCGTATCAAGAAAGCGGAAATCGCCATCTACACCTGTAAAAATGCTATAGGTCCTAAATGGGGTCTTCAACCTAATATAGTCCACTGGTTGTACCTGGCGGTGGTCAGACCAATCCTGTTTTATGGCGTTCTCGTCTGGTGGCCTGCACTCGAAACAAGGTGCACCACAAACTCTATCGAAAGAGTACAACGATTAGCATGCAGATGCATCACAGGGGCTCTCAGGTCCACTCCCACAGCCACTTTAGAAACCCTACTCAATATCTTTCCCATTGATATCTTTGGGAAATTGGTAGCATCTAAAGCAGCTTTAACACTTAAAGAATCTCTCCAGTGGTCAAGTTCACGAATCGGCCACATGAAAATACTACAAAACTCCAACCTCAGAGAAACAGATTATATATCCCCATTTATTGATTTCAACATCAAATATAAAACCACGATCCCTGACAGATCCGCATGGGATGACGGTATCATTCTAAATGACGCCGCAATCGAAATCTATACAGATGATTCCAAAACATCGGAGGGCACAGGCTTGGGTATTTTTTCGGAAGTACCTCTGATAAACGTAGCTTTCAGACTTCCAGACCACTGCAGCATTTTTCATGTGGAAATATCGGCTATTCGTGAAGCAGTGCGCAGACTCTCTTTGTATCCGATAGATGGTAGGTCTATCGTCCTTTACATAGACAGTCAGTCAGAGATTAGAGCTCTGGAAACGCCAACAATAAGATACAAGCTGGCCAAACATTGCCGCGAATCTCTTAACGATATTGCGGACAGATGCAATAGCACTCTGTGCTGGGTCCCGGGACACAGAGATATTCCAGGCAATTGTAAGGCAGATGAACTAGCTAAACAAGGCACCGTACTGCCTCTAGCTGTCAACAGAGAGGTACCGGCACCCCCAATACAAACGACGAAACTTCATATGTTTAACGAAGCGCAACCTACTGTAAACGACAGATGGAGTAATCTGTCTACGTGTGTATCGACCAGAAAGATCTGGTCTCTCTTAGACGCAAAGAAAACCAAAAAAACTCCTTTCATTAAATAGCAGGAACATAAGCCTCACAGTAGGAATAATCACAGGACACTGTTTGTTAGGTAGACACGCCACTAGAATGGCAGTCCCAGCAAATGATTGGAAATCCAACTGGTTTAGTTGGAACAGTCACCCTACCTAGTCAACACCTTATGCACAGACAGATTGAGTCAGTCACCCTATGTACGCTTATGCTCCTCTACACCTGCACGGTCCACCTAGGCATGAAGGGTTTGACTGAAACAGTCACCATGTATAACAGCAATTAGAGTTAGACTGAATCAGTCACTCTACTATGCTTATGCACCTCTACGCTTACATGGTATATGGGACCTGCCAATATAACTTGCACACACAGTATAGGGGGTTCGATTGAATCAATCACCCCCCATCACTTGTTGCACCTTCTCGGTATACTTTGACTTCAGGGTTGACTGAGTCAGTCAGCATTCTCAGCCAACACCCTCATGAGAAAGGTTAAGGTTCCCTCGGTTACCGGTGACTCGACCGGTCACTACTCACGTAGTATCACAATGGAGCCAAGCGGTCTAAGTGTGTCCTGACCCTGTCAGGACAGCCACATTTACCTAACCGAACCTAACCTAACCCGATTTCAGGCCAAACTAGTCTGTCTTAGGCCAAACCGGTTTATTCTACGCATGTCAGGATATACTAGTTTAGCTAAGGAAAATCTAGTTTGGCCTAAAAACTTGGGTGGCTTATATCAACGGGGGGTTTAACTAAAATTTAAAATGAACTTATTTGTGGTTCTTAGTGTTACATATAAAATATTTAATTTATTTTTACTGGGTGTACTATGGTGCGATTTCGAATTGAACAAAATCATTTTATTTTTGTTCGTGGGACAGTTTTTGTGCACCTCATAAAACCTTGTGCTGTCCCAACTGAATGTTTAGGTTAGGTTAGGTTAGGTTGGCTGTCCACGCGAGAGTGCAGACACACTTAGACCAGTGAAGGTCCTTTGTGATACCATGGATCAAACCATTAGGCCACTCAGGGACTAACAAAACCAACCGGAGCTTTTGACAAAGCGATGGATACTCATGACGTCCAAGGACGCCAGATCGCAGAGGTCGTCAAGGAAGGGGGACCCTAGATGGAGCATTCTTTTATGCGACAGGGCCGGACATGTGCAAAGGAGGTGAAGGATGGTTTCCTCCTCCTCGTCCCTACAGCTTCTGCAGAAGTCATTGGAGAAGAGGCCAAGTCTTTTGGCGTGTTGGCCTATAAGACAGTGTCCAGTGAGAACACCGACAACGCAGCTGATTTGTGTACGCTTTAACTTGATCAGATCGGAACTACGTTTTTGATCGAGCTTAGGCCAGATCTGTCTTGAAATGTGACATGTTGAGCCGTTTCCCCATCTGAGGTTGGTCGTGCTAATAGCGTTCAGCTTTAGTAGATACTTACATGTAGCGAGGGGCATACCCAGGGCTTGCCTTTCAGGCAAAATTCTTAGAGTGGTACCCTGCCTGGCGAGGTCGTCAGCCCTTTAGTTACATAGAATGTCTCTGTGGCCCGACACCCAGCATAGGTAAATGTTGAACTGCTCTGTCATCTCCATAAGAGATAGAAGACAGTTTAAGGCAGCCTTTGAAGTGAAGGAGAACGATTCCAGGGACTTGATTGCCGCTTGGCTGTCAGTGAAAATGCTAATATCCCTGACAGATAATACATTACATTTCAGCCAGGACAGGGCTTCTTTAACCGCCATGATTTCCGCCTGGAAAACGCTACAATGATCAGGGAGGCGGAAAGAGATGCTCAGATTGAGCTGTTCGGAGAAAAAACTGAATGTTTGGTAGCTGCAGTCTTTAGTGAGATTTGGACATCTTGATTGACAGAGAATATATTATTTTTATTCTATAGTTTTGCACAAGTGTTGTGTCATTTCTAATCAATACTGTTTTTTATAATTAAGTACAGTATATTTGAATGAATATTGATCGTCTAATTGATTGCCTTTTAATTTTAACCATTAGTTTACTTGAATAATAATTCTAAATCAGTTTGGCCTAGGTCAAACTAGTTAAGCCTGAAATCAGGTTTGCCCTTTAACATATATATCCTTTTCAACGCCCGCACTGTGTGTAAACATGTTAAGGGTATTCATAACCCCTTGAGTGCGCACAAGTTATAAAAAAAATAATAAAACAATTACATCAATGAATGCGTATCGGCACAATACTTCTCTCTGGTGCAATTTGACTGCAATACTGGCAGAACTTCCTCGTCTCGCATAATGTTGCTACATACGGCATGCACTCTTCTCCCATTTACTGTAACTGCGAACTAAAACGAGGAAGAAACCTCTTACTGAATGAATCAATCATTTGAACGTTTTCTGGAAAGAATCTGCTGCCGTCCTTTTTATCGTTTGCAACTGAGTCTAGCGAAGGTATTTGATTTGTTGCAATAAGAACTTTTACTCCACACAGAGGACGCATATTAAGAATGCGCTTCCACAGCACGACACGCCTTTATATTCAAGTTCATTTCATGTTCCTCGTAAACATCTGTGAGTTGTTCGCTATTTCTGCAATCCCTCTAATGTATTATAGTTGTATGTACCTCCAACACTGGTTCAGTGGGTACAGATTTTATACATCGTCTACCTCTATGGTACCTACATATGTGGTTCAAATGTCAAATTATTTTTACTCCTGAATGTTACTGTCACCATTTCGGTTTCAGATCTTTGCGCACGACAGTGAGTCAAATTTAGTTGATGAATATTGTGAGGACGACGAAAACTTGTATTGGTGGTGCTGATATCTTGTTATTTACAGTAGATGCCCAAATTTACTCCGATCACATGCCGATTAGACTAAAGCTTAGTGTTAATCCATTAGATATGGAAAGAAAGAACCTTAATATACTACCAAAAATTTTGTATAATAAACAAGGTAACGATGCGTATAGAATTAAGCTAGAAAACAAGGCAAGGCAGTATAAGGAAAATCATGAAACTGTCTTGGTTAGGTACTTAACAGGCATGATGGATCCCAAATTTTTGAATATCGATCGCCACTGCACCTGCTGTTCATCGATTTTGAGAAGACGTTCGATAGTGTCAACAGGGAGTTTATTTGGCGTGCCTTACGCAGGAGAGGTATTCCTGATAAACTAATTGCTATTATCAAAGCTACATATGAAGGCTCCAAATGTCACGTTCTGCACAGGGGAAGGTATTCTGAGGAATTTGAGATCCAAAGTGGGGTAAGACAAGGCTGTATCCTATCACCAATATTAAACCTATTGGTGATTAGCGATGTGCTTCATGCAGCTTTGTCGACGGGAAACGGAGGAATTCGATGGACTCTTACATCTCAACTGAAACATCTTGTCTACGCAGACGATGTATGCTTACTCTCCCACAGAATTATGGACCTCCGCCAAATGACAGCAGATGCGGAGAGGGAGCCAGGCGTCGTCGGGCTGAAAATGAATACGGCAAAAACGAAAATTATCAGCCTTGGAACTAACTCATCGGCTCAAATATGCATTGCTGAACAACCGGTAGCGAGAGTAGAGGATTTCCAGTATCTTGCGAGTATTGCCTCGACCGATGGCGGAACCGAACTGCAATCAGTTTGAGCACCAAAATAAGACTGTTCCGCTCCAACGCTGAATCCGTGCTGTTATATAGTTGCACGTGGAAAATGACCACTACTATCACCAGAAAGCTGCAAACGTTTGTTAATAGGTGCCTGCGCAATATCTTAAGGATTTTCTGGCCCAGTCGTATCTCTAAAGAACACCTTTACGAGAGAACGGGTCAGGAACCAATAGGCACAACCATCCAACGGCGGAAGTGGCAGTGGATTGGTCACACGTTCCGAAAGGGTGACAGTTCCATAGCAAACCATGCTATGCAATGGAACCCTCTAACTCAGGATGGCAGAAGACCTGGCGGTCCGAGGAGAACATGGCGCAGAATAGTCGAGAAGGAGGCACGGCAGTTAGGGAAAAGTTGGGGAGAACTCAGACACATTGCCAGAAACCGTACACGATGGCGCGTAAGCATAGTAGAGGCCCTAGGACCCACAAGGGGCTACGGGACATACGTAAGTAAAGTATGGATCCCAAATACAAACAGAAGACTTCAAAGTTTACTTTATAAAATTGTTAAACCCGCTGCTACTAGTTGAACCTATGCATTGGGCAGAAGCATTTAGGCGAGGTGATGATTTCGACAGCGCGATAACATCACAAGAAATGTATAGAATGCTTAAAAAGGTTAAGGGAAACAAAGCGCCGGGAGAAGACAGTCTACAATATGAAGTCTTTATAAATGCACCGAACAATTTTATAGACCCGCTAGCTAAAGGACTCACGAGTATGCTTGACAAAGGAAACGTTGAGGAAAGTTTTCTTAAAACGCCTATTTTCCCTATCTTCAAGAAAGGAAACGCAAATGAAGTAGGGAACTATAGAGGAATATCCTTCACGAATTGTGTGACCAAGATACTAGTGGGAACTATGCATAGTAGGCTAGCACAATGAGTTAAAAAACATAATATTTTAAAAGAATACTAAGAAAGATTCGGCGAAGATTATTATATTATTGTTTTGCAGGTACCTTCCCATTAGAAGTTCCTGCTAGCTCCGCAGTTTAGACGCGGTTACTTAACGCGCTAAGTCTAAAGGTTTGGTTCTTTGTAGATGGCGTAGTAAGTTTTTTTCATCCAAAACTTGGAGGACTGTAATATTAACGTGACTTTCTAGTCAACTTTTATGTTTTCTTGTGCAGTTTTTAATTTCCTCTTCGATTTTTTTAATGATAAGATCTCTGTGGATATCGCTATTTCTGATTTACCATGGCGCATTTACAATACAATACCTCTTAGCACTTTGTTTTCAAAAGTTTGTAAAATTTTAATGTTACTTATTTTGGCACAACCCCAGAGTTGTATACAATATGTCCATACAGGCTTTAGCACTTACTTATATAAAAGCAGTTTGTTCTCTATATTAAGCTTGGAATATTTTCCAAGTAACCAATACATTTCACTAGATTTATTTTCTAGTTCTTTGCGTTTTTTCTTTACGTGCGTTTTCCATTTGCGTTTTGTATCAAGTGTCATTCCAAGATACTTAGCCTCGTTTTCAAAAGGAATTTGAACCGAGTTTGAAAAGATTTATTTATTTATTTATTTTCTTATAAGTAAAATTTACATGAACAGATTTGGTCTCGTTGAGTGCCATTCGCTAAACCTTTGTCCATTCATTTACTTTATCCAAAGCTTATTGCAGTTTTTCTGTAGTATTTTCGACCGTTTTACCTACTGCCAAAATAGTAGTGTCATCGGCAAATGTAGCTAGCTCAGTGCTTCTACTTGCGGTATATCACGAGTGTATAATGGATATAAAACTGGACCAAGAACAAAAAAAAAAAAAACAAATACAAATATTTGGCGCAACAGCTGTTTAAAGTGCCAGGGCCTAGCTTCTCGCAACCACTCATGTTGTGTGCGTTATATTTTTTATACGAATGGAAGGGACCTACAGTTTAATGCCGAATCCGAACGGCGATTTGAGAAGCTTTTTCGTGACAACAATACTCTCGGATGTTTGTCAGACGCTCGCGAGAGGTGGGACTGTGAAAAAACTTTTTGGTGTTTTCTGGGATTCGAACTTGCAACCTCATGCGTAGTGATCCGACACACTAACCACTACGCCACGGCGCCCACCAAGAGCCCCAGCCTTTATTTTCTTAAAATCTGAATATTCGTTTCCACATTTGACGCGAAATAGTCTATTCGTAAGGTAGTTCTTCAAAAGATTATAAAGGTGCTCTGGCAGTACTTGTCGTAATTTAAACTTTAAGCCTTCGTGCCAGACCTTGTCAAAGGCTTGAAAGACGTCAAGGAATACGCTTGAACAAATCTTTTTTTTTTTCCAAGTGATTTTTCGATTACATGTGTTATTCGATGTACTTGTCCAACTGTAGAATGCTTACTTCTGAATCCGAATTGATGATCCGGAATGAGATGCCCTTCTTCTATTACCGGCTGTCTTCGCCTAATCATTATTCTCTCGAACACTTTCGATATAATTGGAAGAAGCGAAATTGGTCTACTTACTTACTTAGGTGGCGCTACAGTTCGGGGTGAACCTGGGCCTCAACCAACAAGCCTCTCCATTTAGCTCGGTCTTTAGCTAATTGCCTCCAGTTGCGCACTCCAAGTTGGTCGAGGTCCCCTTGAACTTGTGCGCGCCACCTACGGCGATGATTCCCTCTACTGCGTCGTCCCTCGGGGTTAGATTCGAAGACTCTGCGGGCCGGAGAGTTGGTGTCCATTCGCTCTACATGTCCTAGCCATCTCATACGTCCAATACGCAGTTTTTTGACTAGGTCGATGTCGCTGTACAGCTCGTATAGTTCGTGATTGAATCTTCTCCTCCAAAACCCGTCAACGCAAACGGGACCGAAAATCTTACGAAGAATTTTTCTCTCGAAGCGACCAAGGATGTCTTCATCCTCTTTTAATAAAGTCCATGTTTCAGCGCCGTAAAGCAGGACTGGGATGATCAAGGTCTTATATAGGGTCTCCTTAGTTGTTCAAGATAGGGCTTTACTGTTGAATTGCCTTATAAGCCCAAAAAAACAGCGATTGGCAAGAGTTATTCTTCGATTGATTTCTGCGCTGATCTTGTTTTTCGAATTTATAGCAGAGCCAAGGTAGACAAAGTCCCTTACTACCTCGAAGTTATAGCTGCCCACGGTGACGTTTTGTCCAATTCGTCGGCGTTGGTTTTCCCTTCTAGTTGACAGCATATACTTGGTTTTGCCCTCGTTTATCGCCAAACCCATTTTGGCCGCTTCCGCCTCAATGCTTGCAAAAGCACCGGTGACAGCCCGCTGAGATCTTCCGATAACATCTATATCGTCGGCGTATGCAAGCAGTTGTACAGACTTGTAATAGATTGTGCCTCCGGTGTTGGCTTGTGAGTTCCGCACAATCCGTTCAAGTACAATATTAAAGAAGTCACATGACAGTGCGTCACCTAGTCCAAATTCTTTTTTGACATCAAATGTCTCGGTGAGGTTATTACCGAGCTTGATGGAGCAGCAAGCGTTCTCCATCTTTATCCTGCACAGACCACCAAGTTTGGCAGGGATGTCAAAACTAGACATGGTTCTATAAAGCTCTTCTCTATAGATGCTGTCATAAGCTGCCTTGAAATCGATAAAGAGGTGGTGAGTATTAATTTGGAATTCTTGAGTTTTCTGCAAGATCTGCCGTAGTGTGAAGATTTGATCGATGGTGGCCAATCACGTTGTTGACAAAAGGTTTCAGGCGTTCAGACAATATCGCAGAAAAGATCTTATATGCGATGTTGGGGAGACTGATGCCTCTATAATTGGCGCAGTTGAGGGGGACTCCTTTCTTGTGGATCGGGCAAACGATGCTGAGATTCCATTCATCAGGCATACACTCGTCTGACCAAATCTTGATGAGTTGGTGTATGCACTCTACAAATTCATCACCAGCTGCCTCTAAAAGTTCGGCCGGCAAGCCGTCAGGCCCAGCAGCCTTCTGTGTGGTGGAGGTGGCAGTTTTTGCCGGTTGTTGTTTGATCTGCCTTTTAGCAACGCCGCTTTCGACTTTGCTGCGTTTGCTGGAGTGAGCCATCTCTTCTTGAGATCGGTTCCTCTTCAAGGCTTCCTGTTGGGTGTTAAGACTCGTCTTGGCGGCTGGCGCTTGCTGTAGTCTTCAACAACAGCCTGGTACCTCAACTTGTCTGCCTGGTCACGTTCAGTGACAGTGCCTGCCTCTTCATTCTTGGCGATCTTGTTTAGAATGTAGACGGCCTTCTCGAAGCAGTGTCTATGTTGGAGATTGGTGAATTTTTTTTGTGGATTTTGCTTGGGGGTACTCTTACTAGTATCCTTGGCAGAATCCACAGAGGAGGAAGTAGAGGGTTGAGACATTGGTTGGCTGGTACTTTCTACACTGCCTGTTGGTTCAGCGGTTTCTTGGCTTGAAGCCAGCAGCTCATCTTCCGGTGCTAATTTTTTTTTTGGTTTTACATTTTTTATTGTTATTTGGATCATTCATATTTGGTCCCACGAGTAGTACGGAAAGGAGATTCGTCCTGGCAGAGCCGATTTACCAGGATAAGGCTATGATACGACAGACCTCGCCTGTGCATCTGAAGGAGCTCATTCGCGGCTGGTTTAACCCCCAGCTTTGCATTCTTGGGCACGGTTTCCTGCGCTAAGCGCTCACACCACCACTGAAATCAGATACCTCATTCCGATGGCCAAGAGGCATATGTAAAGGATAATACTATTGAGGAGTAAGAACCCGATACAATGCTTCTTGGCCTTGGCTAACCCCATCTTGACAACGTACAAGACTGCTGTGGTGGTTATTACCAGCTGGCACCCACGGGGAGGGTTAGGATGAGGATTTTTGCCTAGACATGGCTCTATAAAGCTCTTCTCTATAGATGCTGTCATAGGCGGCCTTGAAATCGATAAAGAGGTGGTGAGTATCGATTTGGAATTCTTGGGTTTTCTCCAGCATCTGCCGAAGTGTGAAGATTTGATCGATGGTGGACTTTCCTGGCCTGAAACCGCACTGATAGGGTCCAATCAGGCTGTTGATAAAATGTTTCAGGCGTTCACACAATATCGCAGAAAAGATTTTGTATGCGATGTTGAGGAGACTGATGCCTCTATAATTGGCGCAGTTGAGGGGGTCTCCTTTCTTGTGGATCGGGCAAATGATGCTGAGATTCCATTCATCAGGCATACACTCATCTGACCAAATATTAGAAATGAGTTGGTGTATGCACTCTACCAATTCATCCCCAGCTGCCTTGAAAAGTTCGGCCGGTAAGCCGTCAGGTCCAGCAGCCTTGTTCGATTTTAGCTTGGATATTGCTATCCTCACTTCATTTTGGTCAGGTGGACGGAAATTTTGACTATCATCGTCTATGTTGAATGGTTCATTCTGCCTGACAGCGGGATGTTGGTCTTCGTCGCCGTTATGCAGTCTGCAGAAGTAGTTTTTCCATATTCTCAGCACCGACTGTGATTCTACTACGAGGTTTCCATTTTCATCTCTACAGGTTTCTGTACGGGTATTACTTCTCTGACACGTTCTTTTTACCTTTTGGTAAAACTTCCGTACATTGTTCCTGGAGTATAGACTCTCGATATTCTCAAACGCGCGCTTCTCGTGCTCTTTCTTCTTCTTTTGGAGAAGCCGATGTTCTTCCCGTATCTTTTGCTCGTAGAGCTCACGAGCAGCTCTCGTCTTCCTTTGCAGCGCCACTTTGTATGCCTCTTGTTTTGCTGCATGCACTCGCCGGCATTCTTCGTCAAACCAGGGGTTTCGCGGTGGTGGGCGAGGGAGACTCAGCACATCAGTCGCGGCGTTTCTGATGGGATGTTGGCAGCGTTGCCACTGGTCTTCGGTACTTGATGCTGGCGGCAAAGGGGTGATTGAGAGATTTCGGGATACGCGTTCAGCGAAGAGTCTGGCGGTCTCTTGCGATTGTAGCTTTTCGACGTTAAATTTTGTCACAGCAATTCTTCTTTGTTGCTCAGATTGGGATATCCGCATTCGTACCTTGGCTACAACAAGGTAATGATCCGAGTCTATGTTGGCCGCTCGGAAGGTCCGGACATCCAGAATACTGGATGCATGCCTTGCGTCGATCGCAATATGATCAATTTGGTTAATCGTGACATGATCATTGGACCGCCATGTCTGCTTATGAATATCGAGATGAGGAAACCATGTGCTTGCTATGGTGACATTTCGCTCCACAGCGAAATCAATTAGCCTTAGTCCGTTATCAGACGTGGTGTCGTGTAGGCTATGCTTACCGACTGCCCTACCAAAGACGTCTTCCTTTCCTATTTTGGCGTTTAAATCGCCCAATACGATTTTAACGTTGTATTTAGGACATTGCTCGTATGTTTTGTCGAGGAGCTCGTAGAAACACTCTTTGGTGGCAGGGTCCTTTTCTTCTGTGGGGGCATGAACACATATTAGGCTTATGTTAGCGAATTTAGCCTTGATCCGGATAGTCATAATACGCTCGCTAACGTGTCGGAAGCTTAAGACTTCTTGCCTAAGTCTGCCGCGTATGACAAATCCGCATCCGAATAAGCGCTGCCTGTTGCCTCTGTAGCAATCACCGTAGTAGATGTCACAGTTTTTCATCCTCTCTTTGCCCGGCCCATCCCATCGCACTTCCTGGATGGCGGTAATATCTGCTTTACAGCAGTCTAGGGCCTCTGCTAGTTGTTCGGCTGCACGTGGTCTGTAAAGGGACAGAACATTCCACGTACAGATCCGAAGGTCGTTGTCCTTATTTCGTTTGCTGGGGTCGTCATTAGTTGAGTCATCCTTATCCGAGGCTTTTGGTTATTTCGGAACCATGCGTTTTTTACGTGGCAGGGAAGTTACCCCGACGGCACAACCCCCAACCTGGAGGGTCAGTTCCTTAATTATTCCCCTAGGACGAGGGGCCGGGTACACCGGTGCCAGTAGTCCACCACGGGAGTATGAGCGCTGCCGTTGGCCCATTAAGGGCTCCTCCGCCACCATCTCTATTCCAATGTCCTGACCAACATTGGAAATTCCTTACCGACCTGTGATCCGAATACGTCGAAGCAGCTCGCGCAAGGTGTTCACTAAGTTCAACCTAACTGGAACTATAAACGCCACCGTTGACTCCGTCTAGGGAATTCGTTCGCTGCCGCCTGGAACATTAAGAAGTGCTCTAGTGAGAAAAGCACTCTTCCCCCCCTCTCTCATCTGCTGCCACCAAGAATCCGCCAAACGGGGTTGGTTACCCATTTCTTGGATTAAGGTACTAGGCACCCGGCTGTCACCGCGTGGAGGTTGAGAGTAAGAGTTGGTAGGCCTCAGCTGAGTGAAAACGCTTGTGTTTTCATATGATCGCATGCACTACCGTTTGACCAGCCAGCGAAATTGGTCTATAAGACGTTTTTTCATTCGGCGGTTTTCCGGGCTTAAGGACCATTATGACTTCGGCGACTTTCCATTGACTGGGAACATATTTCAGAACAGAAGCTTAATTGGAGCTTTTCTTGGTAGAGCTTTAAGAACTCCTCCCGTAATAGGGTCGTATGCAAGAGCTTTCTTAGGTTTAAGTTTCTTTATTTCTTCCTTAAGTTCGGTAAGTGTTGTATTTCTTATTACGCTATTGGCTATATAAGACGTATTTATATTTTGAATAAGAGCTCGTCCATCAAACGGTTTAAAAGTTTCTTCCAGGTGGGTTGCAAAAACTTGCGCTTTCTCTTTATCATGCCTGGCCCCTTCGACTTCATTTTTCCTAAATGGTGCTGCTTGAATTTAAGGTTTTTTAATACCTTCTATAGCCTTCCAAAGCGAGCATTTCATTATTCTTAAGGTTTTTAATAGATCTTTTTAGTGAGTTGCGCAAACGGCTAAGATGTGCTTTATGTTGCGGGGCATGAGCTTGTTGCCATTTTTTGTGCGCTTTTCTCTTCTCCTTAGTCATCTCTTTTATTTCCAGCGGATAAGTTTGAATGTAGCTTGTCGGCATTTTCTTTGGTTTGGGAGTATTCTTGCACGTGGCATTCTGTAGGATTTCGACGAAGCGATCAACTTCAACTTCAAGTTCATATGGCGTTTTAAGTGATACGCTCAGCTCAGTATTTGCTTCAATATTTTTTTTAGAGCGATCCCAATTAGTTCTCGCGCCGGTTAATCTGACCGACCCTACTTTTTTAATCAGAGCTTTGCCTGTCGTCATAATGATTGGAGAATGATCAGAGGAGAGATTAAAGCTTTCTTTAACTTTTATATAGTTGTCAGATATTCCTTTAACAACAAAGAAATCGATCAGATCTGGTATCTTATTTCTATCACTCGGCCAATATGTTGGTTTACCTGTCGAGTGAAAATCACAACTGTATTGCATACCCGCATTATAAAGCTTTCTACCTTTCTGAGAGGCGTACCTTGAATCCCAGAAGGGGTGTTTCGTGTTGAGTCGCCACCAATAATAAAATTTGGTTTAAGGAAGTTGAAGATGTTTGTGAAATCACTTTCTCCAAGTTTACATCGCAGTGGACAATATATAGACGAAATGTTGAAGGCAAATTATCTATTTCTAACACGTATCGTGCTTACTTGCTTTGTTTCTAATTCAATCTTTACTTCCGCTGAGTGTTCGATACATTATTTTATTAACAAGGATGATCCGCCTCTTGCTCTTTCCGATGGGTGGAAGGCATGATACACGCTATATCCTGTTATCTTATCATTCGTTTGTTTTGTCAGATGAGTTTCACAGACCAACAATATTTTTTCTCATATAAATATTTCTAACTCGCTGAGTCTTCCTATGAGCCCGTTGGCGTTCCATGTCAGAATTTTTAGCATTTCTTTCATATTCGGGTTGAAGTGCGCCTGTTATGAATGCTGTTTTCTAGTGCAACTAGTCTCTCGAAGATAAGTTTGTTTATTTTGCATTGCTCTCCAAGTTTCGCAAGAATTAGGGAGAAAACATTGGATACAGGATTTTGTGAACTAGCTCTATCACCGGTTTGCAATGTCGCAACTTGAGCAGCAGTCTTTACGTTAGAGTTTGGACTGTTTTTTTGCGTTGATCTCCAGTGGGTTGTCGGTCATATACTGTTCATTAGCTGACATCGCTGCTTAAACATAAGATTTACTTACTTACTTAGATGGCGCTACGATCCGGGGTGGACCTGGGCCTCAACCAACAAACCTCTCCAGCTAGCACGATTACGAGCCAACTGCCTCCAGTTGCGCACGCCAAGTTGGTTGAGGTCCCCCTCCACTTGTTTGCGCCACCTACCGTGAGGTCGTCCCCTACTGCGTCGTCCATCCGGGGTGGATTCGAAAACTTTCTTATCGGGATCGTTGGGCTCCATCGGCTCTAAATGACCCAGCCATCTTAGTCGCTGTATGTGAACTCTTCTGGCCACGTCGATGTCCTTGTACAGGCCGTATAGCTCGGCATTGTACCTTCTCCTCCACTCACCGTCTATGCACACGGGACCAAAGATCGCTCGAAGAACTTTTCTCTCGAAATAACCAAGGGCATCCTCATCCGGTTTTGTCAAAGCCCATGCCAGATGATTAGAGTCTTATAAAGAGTTACCTTAGTAGTTCGAGATAGGGCTTTGCTACTCAATTGCCGTTTTAGCCCATAGAAACAACGATTGGCAAGAGTAATTCTTCGTGTGATATCCCTACTGATTTCATTTGCGGAGTTCACCATAGAGCCTAGGTAGACAAAATCCTTTACTACCTCAAAATTGTATCTGTCTATTGTGGCGTTCTGTCCAAGACGCCGATGTTGGGTGTCCTTTTTTGTAGACAGCATATATTTTGTTTTGCTTTCATTGACCGCTAGACCCATCTTTGCTGCATCGATCTCAATACTCGTAAATGCCCCATTGACGGCCCGCTGAGTTCTTCCGATTATGTCAATGTCATCGGCATAAGCGAGTAGTTGTACAGACTTGTAAAAGATTGTACGTCCGGTGTTGGCTTGTAAGTTTCGTACAATTCTCTCAAGTACTATGTTAAAGCGTCACCTTGTCTAAGACCTTTCCTGACATCGAACGGTTCGATGATGTTCTTACCGACTTTGATGGAGCAGCGAGAGTTCTCCATCGTCATTCTGCACAAACGGACGAGCTTAGCAGGGATGCCAAGACTAGACATGGCTCTGTATATCTCGTCTCTATACACGCTATCATACGCAACTTTGAAATCGATGAAGACGTGGTGCGTATCGATTTTATATTCATGAATTTTTTCCAAGAACTGCCGTAGTGTGAATATTTGGTCAATGGTGGACTTTCCCGGCCTGAAACCGCACTGATAAGGACCTATCAGGTTGTTGACGATCGGTTTTAGGCGTTCACATAATACGGCAGACAGCATCTTATATGCGATGTTGAGGAGACTTATACCTCTGTAATTGGCGCAGTTCAGAGGGTCTTCTTTCTTCAGGATCGGGCAAACGATGCTGAGGTTCCATTCATCGGGCATACTTTCTTTCGTCCGACCAGATTTTATAGATGAGCTGGTGCATGCTCCTTACCAACTCATCTCCTCCTGCCTTGAAAAGTTCAGCGGCGAGGCCGTCGGCTCCAGCAGCTTTGTTGGATTTATGTTTAGATATCGCTATCCTCACTTCATTATGATCGGGTTGACGGGAATCTTGACTGCCATCGTCACTGCTGAATGGCTCATTCTGCCTGACAGCGGAATATTGGTCATCATCGCCGTTTAACAGTCTGCAGAAGTGTTCCTTCCATATCCTCAGCACCGAGCATTTTCGTCCCTGTAGGCTTCTGTTCTGGCTTTGAAACCTTGGCATGTTCTTTTTACCCTTTGGTAAAATTTTCGAACATTATTCCCGCAATAAAGTATTTCAATCTCCTCGATCGATCGCTTCTCATGATCCTTTTTCTTCTTTCTGAGAAGTCGATGTTCCTCTTTTCTCCTGCGCACGTAGAGCTGGTAAGCAGCTCTAGTCCTTCTACGCAGCGCCGCTTTGTACGCCTCTTGTTTAGCTGCATGTGCTTGCCGGCATTCCACATCAAACCAGGGGCTTCATTGTGGTAGACGAGAGAAACCCAGTACATCAGAGGCGGCATCTCTGATGGCTTGTTGGCAACGCTGCCACTGGTCTTCCTCATTTGCTGCTGGCGGCATAGGATTTAGATTGAGATTAGAAGAAACACGATCGGCAAAGGTTCTGGCGGCCTCTTGCGATTGTAGCTAGATTGTAGTCATGTTGTGTGCGTTATATTATTTACACGAATGGAAGGGATCTACAGTTTAATGCCGAATCCGAACGGCGATTTGAGAAGCTTTTTCGTGACAACAATGCTCTTGGATGTTTGTCAGACGCTCGAGAGAGGTGGGACTGTGAAAAAACTAGTTGGAGTTTTCTGGGATTCGAACTTGGAACCTCATGCGTAGTGATCCGACACACTATCCACTTGTGCCACGGTGCCCACTAAATCACCTAGGATAATTTTAACGTCGTGGCTAGGGAATTGCTCATACGTCTTGTCCAAGAGCTGATAGAAGTCATCCTTTGACGCGTCGTCCTTCTCCTCATGAGGGGCGTGAACGCATATTAGGCTAATGTTGGCAAATTTAGCCTTGATACGGATAGTCATAAGGCGCTCGTTCACATGCCGGAAACTCAAGACTTCTTGCCTAAGTCTGCCTCCAATGACCAATCCGCACCCGAATAGACGCTGTCCTTGTTGTCTGTAGCAATCGCCGTAGTAGATGTCGCAGTTTTTCATACTCCTTTTGCACGGCCCATCCCATCGCACTTCTTGGATGGCGGTAATGTCTGCTTTGAGACACTCTAGGGCCTCCTCAAGTTGTTCGGCTGCACGTGGTTTGTAGAGGGACCTAACATTCCACGTGCAGACACGAAGATCGTTGTCCTTTTTATGTTTGCTTGGGTCGTCAACAGTAAATTCATCCGTATCCGAGGTTGTTGGTTGCTTCGTAACCGAAGGTTTTTTACGTGGTAGGGAAGTTAACCCGACGGCACAACCCACAACCTGGAGGACCAGATCCTTTTTTAGCAACCCTTAAGACGAGGGGCCGGATACACCGATGTCAGTAACCCACTTCGGAGATATGAGCGCTGCCGTTGGCCCATTAAGTGTTCATCCGCCACCATCTCTTTTTCAATACCCTGACGTAGTATTTAAAATCCTTACAGACCTTGGCTTCAAATATGTCGAAGCAGCTCCGGTAAGGTATCCGCTGGTCTGTAGACGTCACCGTTGATTCCATCGAGAGAATTCATCCGCCGCACGTCCTCCTTCTGAGGACCTCTTGCTAGACTTCTGAGACGCATATTTCAGCCGATCAGGTCAACAAGAGATGCCTCGTCCGGCTAAACATATGCGTGCTGAAGTTCACCCAGATGTGCTTACGCAGGTCCGAGTATTCAGCTACACATATATCGTCAGACTCAGCATACGCTCATCGTTAGTTCACTATCAGATAGCTATCCAGCGGGCAGCACGGGGAGGTGACGATGCGATTTGACCAACCAATGAGCATAAGACTGTGCGTCGATATTCGAAGATTTTGCTTCTGTCACTTTTTCTGTACTACGTTTGGGTTTTTCTTCATTACCCGATCTTAAGTCAATATCGACGGATTTCCTATCTTTCGCAGCTTTTTTTGTAATTATTTTGGGTCTGTTCTTAATTGGTTTCGGATTAGGGCGCATGGAATTTTTAAGCGTATCGCGCCTTTTTTGAAGCTCTTTCGCCACTTCGCAACCTCGATAGTTCGCAGGATATTTTCCTTTGCAGTTTATACAAGTGACTGGCATAGCCGTTCTTTCTGGCAGTAAGTCTGCGTGTGATTGAAACCTTGACAGAGTTTACACTGCGGGATCGATCTGGAGCTCTTACGCATAGGTTCGATTTTGACCACGATATTTAGAATAGTCTCAATACCGTATATAGCATCTTTATTTTCATCTTTATGGAAACTAAGCATGAAAAGTGGAAGTCCACGCTTTACCAATTTTTCATGATTTCTCTCCGACTGTTGCTTCTCCTTCTTGATTGATAATATTGACGGCATCGAATTTTAAAGCCTATGTCTTGAAGGTCGTGCATTACACCTTCTTTAGTACACAAGGGGTGGCGTCCCCTTGCTACAACATGCAGTGGTCTTTTTTGCTTATTTTGGTAAGTATACCACTGAATTTTTTCGGCATTCAATTTTTGGGATAATGATCGGTAACCGTCGGCATCATCGACATTGATTTTCCATGTATTGTTTCGCAGAGATGTCACCTTAAACTTCGATGGCAGAGTTCCTTTAATGAGGCAATGCAACTTATTATAGTCCGTAATTCCAACGACGTTATCGGTGGCGGAGGACATAATTTTGGTTGTTGTTGCTTTTCTTGCAACTCCTTGCGCTTTTCATTTTTTTTGTGGCTCGACCTCCGGTGACGAACCAGCTTCGTGTATTTTGCTAGGTCGTTTCTTTTCGATCCAATTCGTTTCACGTGTTAGCTCTTCTTCGTCCGTCTGGTATTCGCGACTAGGTGAGCGATGTGGGCTAACTGTATTTTGTTTTTGTAGATACGTGTTTTTTAGGGCATTATTTTCTTGCCTGAGTAAATCTACTTCTTTCTTAAGCTCACGATAGAGTAGCTCCATTTCGGTAAGCTTGGTATGGAGTACATCGTTTTCCTCCTCAATGCTTTTTGATTTCGCTGAGTCCCGTTTTTCATGCGCTTGCGCTTGCGCTTCCGGTGGACTTCTTTTTCCGGAGACGTTCGATCTTGTTGATGGAGATCGAGATACCCCTGTACTTTTTGAGAAGGGATTTATTAGGTGCAATAAATGACTCTCCCCAGAATCCGTAGAGCCGACATCCGAAAAGGGTGGATTTTCCAGTGTACCTGGACTGCCACCTGGGGTATTAAAATCGTTTGTTTTGTTCATTGCATGTTTTTGTGTGGCGTATACAAAAACATGCAATGTACAAAACAAAACTCGGTATACGGAGGGTGGATTTTACTCGCCTCTTACGAAAGGCATGCCTATCTCGGGTATATTCTGAGATCAAGTTTAGTGAGCACGAGAAAAATAGACCGTGGATCGCGGCTATTGGAGCCAAGCGCATTGAGTCCACGTATGACTTCGTCCGCACCGTCTGTTACTTTCCGTAATGTTTGAACGTTACCCGCGATTACCGATGAAAGGGACACAAACATTTGTATAAATGATTGCACAATGAGATGCGATTGATCGTACCGTTGTTCTAACCGATCCCACGCTCCCAGGTAGTTTGCGTCTGAGATCGTTAGATGCATTATTCAATTTTCAGCGTCATCACGAAGAAACGATTTCAAATAATGAAACTTTTACGTATCCGAAAGATTTGGTTGCTTCTCAGTTGGGCCCATGAACGAGTCCCGAAACGAGTGCCAATCCCTATAATTTCCCAAGAAAAGCGATACCGTTAGCCTTGGTAAGTGAATTTTGGAATTATTTACTGAAGTTGAGTTTAGTTGTTCCAAAAACGTGGTTTGCTGTTTCGCGAGTTGCTTCAACCCGAATCTTCATTTTCCTGTCCAACAGACTGTCTTTCACGAATAGACTTTACCAATTTCGAATGCGCGTTGAAGAATTTTTCTTCATATTCACTAAATTCAACTTCAAATTCTTCATACATAGCCGCAGTTTTCAAAACTTCTTTATGTAAAACCGAAAACTCCAACCACGTGAATTTAATCTCTAATAATTCTAGAGGAGTAGTCGGCCCAATTGAATCTGGAAAAGACGCTGCACGAGTCAAATGGCTCTTTGCATTTCCGCGAATACGCTCATATCACTCTCATATTTCCCAAGATACGTGTACAAATAATTTAAGAGAATGCAGCAAGCGAAAAAGCGGTTCCAACTTCTTTGGATTATCAACTTGCGATTACTCGTACTGTCTATACGTGTTGAACGCACTTCCTGTATACATAGATATTATTATTATTATTATTATTATTATTATTATTATTTCTTTATTATTAAGTAATTAAATTACAATAATGATATAAAGGTATATAGCACTAGCTACCAGGGCTAATACATATATATATATAGATGTATTTCAATCAATTTTTTAATACATACCATAGGTCTATTTGCTTTGAATTTTTGATTAAACTTAAGAAAATTCAATTAAATCCGACGCAGAAGGACCATTTTATGAATCAAAATCATACGACAACAGATGATTTGAGTGATGATTTTGGCTAGGCAAAAATCCTCATCCTAACCCTCCCCGTGGGTGCCAGCTGGTAATAACCACCACAGCAGTCTTGTACGTTGTCAAGATGGGGTTAGCCAAGGCCAAGAAGCATTGTATCGGGTTGTTACTCCTCAATAGTATTATCCTTTACATATGCCTCTTGGCCATCGGAATGAGGTACCTGATTTCAGTGGTGGTGTGAGCGCTTAACGCAGGAAACCGTGCCCAAGAATGCAAGGCTGGGGGTTAAACCAGCCGCGAATGAGCTCCTTCAGATGCACAGGCGAGGTCTGTCGTAACATAGCCTTATCCTTGTAAATCGGCTCTGCCAGAACGAATCTCCTTTCCGTACTACTCGTGGGACCAAATATGAATGATCCAAATAACAATAAAAAATGTAAAACCAAAAAAAAAATTAGCACCGGAAGATGAGCTGCTGGCTTCAAGCCAAGAAACCGCTGAACCAACAGGCAGTGTAGAAAGTACCAGCCAACCAATGTCTCAACCCTCTACTTCCTCCTCTGTGGGTTCTGCCAAGGATACTAGTAAGAGTACCCCCAAGCAAAATCCACAAAAAAAATTCACCAATCTCCAACATAGACACTGCTTCGAGAAGGCCGTCTACATTCTAAACAAGATCGCCAAGAATGAAGAGGCAGGCACTGTCACTGAACGTGACCAGGCAGACAAGTTGAGGTACCAGGCTGTTGTTGAAGACTACAGCAAGCGCCAAGCTGCCAAGACGAGTCTTAACACCCAACAGGAAGCCTTGAAGACGAACCGATCTAAAGAAGAGATGGCTCACTCCAGCAAACGCAGCAAAGTCGAAAGCGGCGTTGCTAAAAGGCAGATCAAACAACAACCGGCAAAAACTGCCACCTCCACCACACAGAAGGCTGCTGGGCCTGACGGCTTGCCGGCCGAACTTTTAGAGGCAGCTGGTGATGAATTTGTAGAGTGCATACACCAACTCATCAAGATTTGGTCAGACGAGTGTATGCCTGATGAATGGAATCTCAGCATCGTTTGCCCGATCCACAAGAAAGGAGTCCCCCTCAACTGCGCCAATTATAGAGGCATCAGTCTCCCCAACATCGCATATAAGATCTTTTCTGCGATATTGTCTGAACGCCTGAAACCTTTTGTCAACAACGTGATTGGCCACCATCGATCAAATCTTCACACTACGGCAGATCTTGCAGAAAACTCAAGAATTCCAAATTAATACTCACCATCTCTTTATCGATTTCAAGGCAGCTTATGACAGCATCTATAGAGAAGAGCTTTATAGAACCACGTCTAGTTTTGACATCCATGCCAAACTTGGTGGTCTGTGCAGGATAAAGATGGAGAACGCTTGCTGCTCCATCAAGCTCGGTAATAACCTCACCGAGACATTTGATGTCAAAAAAGAATTTGGACTAGGTGACGCACTGTCATGTGACTTCTTTAATATTGTACTTGAACGGATTGTGCGGAACTCACAAGCCAACACCGGAGGCACAATCTATTACAAGTCTGTACAACTGCTTGCATACGCCGACGATATAGATGTTATCGGAAGATCTCAGCGGGCTGTCACCGGTGCTTTTGCAAGCATTGAGGCGGAAGCGGCCAAAATGGGTTTGGCGATAAACGAGGGCAAAACCAAGTATATGCTGTCAGCTAGAAGGGAAAACCAACACCGACGAATTGGACAAAACGTCACCGTGGGCAGCTATAACTTCGAGGTAATAAGGGACTTTGTCTACCTTGGCTCTGCTATAAATTCGAAAAACAAGATCAGCGCAGAAATCAATCGAAGAATAACTCTTGCCAATCGCTGTTTTTTTGGGCTTATAAGGCAATTCAACAGTAAAGCCCTATCTTGAACAACTAAGGAGACCCTATATAAGACCTTGATCATCCCAGTCCTGCTTTACGGCGCTGAAACATGGACTTTATTAAAAGAGGATGAAGACATCCTTGGTCGCTTCGAGAGAAAAATTCTTCGTTAGATTTTCGGTCCCGTTTGCGTTGATGGGTTTTGGAGGAGAAGATTCAATCACGAACTATACGAGCTGTACAGCGACATCGACCTAGTCAAAAAACTGCGTATTGGACGTCTGAGATGGCTAGGACATGTAGAGCGAATGGACGCCAACGCTCCGGCCCGCAGAGTCTTCGAATCTAACCCCGAGGGACGACGCAGTAGAGGGAATCATCGCCGCAGGTGGCGCGCACAAGTTCAAGGGGACCTCGACCAACTTGGAGTGCGCAACTGGAGGCAATTAGCTAAAGGTCGAGCTAAATGGAGAGGCTTGTTGGCTGAGGCTCAGGTTCACCCCGAACTGTAGCGCCACCTAAGTAAGTAAGTCGTCTAAATTGGTTTAATATTTATCTTGTACCTGATGTTAATAAGAAAGTTGAAATATTTGATAGTCTTGTAAGTACATCGTTTAATAATTTTGTCCCTGTTCTCTATCTAAGTATATTAAGCCCGAATTGTGTCCCCAGTATAATAACCAAATTAAATTATTGATTCAGGAGAGGGAGCGGTTTTTTTTTTAAATATAAGAGAAATCCGACTGAGTTCAGCCCAAGGCAGTACTGCGTTTCCCGCAATAAGGTTAACGATTTAATAGGCAACTCTAAAACATCGTACTTCAATAGTAAACTTGATCGAAAAATTAATTCCAAAGAGTTGAAGAAAAACTTAAAAGAACTTAGAGTTGCAAGCATTGAAAATTCGCAAAAGTGCTCAATATGCCCAAACCAAATGAGTTCCTTTTTTACTCCAGATTCCTCCGACTATTATTCAGTTGAGTCTATTTCTGATTAGGATCACCGTGTGACTGCAACCTTCTCATTCGAATGTGTTAAAGAACTTGATGTAATTAAGGCAATTGTCTCTGAAAAAATCAAATGCTAAAGGACCGGATAGTATATCGCCTAGTTTCTTGAAATTACTTCTTCCTCACCTTCTTCCGTACATAAGTCATATTTTCAATTTCTGTATTTATAGTCGTCAGTTTCCTGAGCAATGGAAGCTGCTTATATTATCCCAGTTCCCAAAAAAACCAACCCACAAAACCCCTCAGATTTCCTGTCAAAAAGTATTCTTTGTTTTCTGTGTTTCAGTTTTTGAAAAGATACATTCCAAACAGATGCAACTTTATCTGAATATCGGCAACAAATTGTCGAAATGGTGATCTGGTTTTCGTAGCAAACATAGCTGTGAATCAGCTGTTCTCAAAGTCACTAGTGATCTTCGGTCAGCTTTGGATTCCGATGAAATTTGGATTTTAGTTTTGCTAAACTTCTCGAAAGCATTTGACAGCATTGATCACTCAATACTGCTTTCAAGACTAAAAAAACAATTTTAAATTTTCACCGACATCTGTAAGGCCCTTATAAACATACCTGCACTCGATAGTCCAAACTGTGGTCACGGATAAGGGCATTTCGGATCCTAATATCGTTAATGTAGGTGTTGGGCAGGGTTCTGCAATGGGACCACTTCTATTTTCTTTATTTAGCAATGTACTCCCTAAAAAAAGACAGAGTACTTGTGTTGCCCGTTCTCTGATCCACTCAGATCTATTCCAGACATTTATTTTAATGGAACAGTGCTTCCAAAGTGCGAAAAGTTCAAATATCTAGGATCTATGATCAATAGCAAAGCAACCTGTGATGACGACATCAATTATCGCGTAAGCGTAGGGTGTATGAAGTGGCGAGAAAATTCCGTTATCTTCTGTGACAGAAAAATGCCACCTAAGTTGAAAGGAAGGCTCTGCACCGCAGTCGGCGTCCAGCGCTCACATACGGTTCTCAATGTTGGACGATGTACAACATGTATGAGAGTAAATTAACGGCAGCTGAGATGAAGATGCTTCGCATGACAGCAGGAGTGACAAAGCTTGATTGAATAAGAAGTTCCAAGATCAGTGGAAGCTTTCACGTCAAGGAAACCATCGTACAAAAAATAGAGCGCGACCGGTTCAGCTGGTATTGCCACCTTCAAAGAAGAGATCATTTGAACCCTGTTAAAGAGGCAATATCAATACACGTTCCAAAGACATCGCGTTGTAAGAAAGGCAGGCCTATAAACGCCTGGATCAGACAAATGTGACGACATTGGCATTTCATTGGCCTCAGTAACCGAGTGATCCAAAATCGGGAGGTCTACCGATATTTTCTGAGGTCAAATAGGCGAACCCCACAGGCGGATCAGTAGAAATGCGGTGAAGTGGGAGGGTTGTGATCACTTGTTTTTGGATCATAATCTCGCTGATAAAAAAAAAAAAAAAAAAGGAAGAAGAAGCATTGGAGAACACTCTTTCTTTGTGACTGCAATCCGTCTGTCCCATGAATTGTAGCTAATAAACTCCTTTGCCGTATTCAGGAGGAAACTTTTCACCCATCTTTCTGAAAACAATATAACTATTTGAAAATCTCTTAAATTCTCTATTCATATATTTCCTATATCGTTATTTATTTAATTATTTATTTTATTTAGTTTTCTTTTTGTTTTTAATATGATAGTTTTTTTTTTGAGAAATTATGGATCACCAAGCATACTCTCCTGATATTGCTAATTGCGATTACCACCTTGCTCCGATTTTTTATTATTTTTTAATTGAATTACGTACACACAACTTACTTACTTACTTATGTGGCGCTACAGTTCGGGGTGAACCCGGACCTCAACCAAAACGAGTCTCTCCATTTAGCTCGGTCTGTAGCTTATTGCCTCCAGTTGCGCACTCCAAGTTGGTTGAGGTCTCCTTGATAAGACTTAGAAGGAGTCATACGGTAAGAGAATATATCACTAGAGGGACTTCAGTACATTCCAAGTACTTTGAAAAGGGTTTGCGAACGCTCAGGGTCGACGAATTAATACTAGCACTCCTCAGTTAGTTATTAAGCGAGCAGAGCCCAACAATTAGAACTCCATTTTCGAAGTTTGAGTTTAGCTTCCGATAACAACGCGACTAATTCAGACTGCAAATCCAGCAAATTGTCGATGGAATTTGCACCTGTTATGATATCGTCAACGTAAACATCGTTCGATAGGATGCAAGCTGTGTTTGGGTATTGAGATTGATAATCATCCGATATCTGCTCTCGAACGCGAACCCATAAAAACGGAGCAGATCCTGTGCCATACATGATGGTTCTTAAACGATAGTTTGACTGGTTCATCAGGAGTTTCACGCCAAACGATGCGTTGATAATCAGTGTCATGTTCACTAATCCATATTTGGCGAAACATTTTAACAATATCGGGCGTAAAAGCAAACCGCTGCTGCCGAAAAGGTAAACACACAGCGACTAAATCGCCTTGAATTGGCGGACCGATTAAGAGTTGGTTGTTTAACGATTCTGCATTAGAGTCTTTAGCCAAACCACCAAACACGACACGAAGTTTAGTTGACGAACTTTCCGGTTTCAACACCGCGTGATGGGGGAGTTAAAAGTGATAACCACTGCACGTTATTTGGTCGTGAGTTATTAGTTCCATATGCCCAAGTCCAAAGTATTCTTGCATAAATTTGGAATACTGGCTATACAAGTCTGGGTTTATTCGGAACAGACATTCCATCCAATACAAACACGACACGGCAGACTGCAATGAATCTCCAAAGCTTGTAAAGGGTGTTTTGAATGGAAGGAATACAACGTAGTTTCCATCAGGTGAACGCGAAAACGTTTTTCTGAAGTGGTCTTTAGGTGGATCATCATACGCATTGTCAGCTTCGTAAGGAGGGACTTCTTCCAACTTCCAAAAACTCCGCAACGAAATATCTACATCAACCGCTGAATTAAACGGCGAGAATACGTTTTCGTGGATATTCGAATCGAATAGCTCTCCTGTAATGACCCAACCGAATGAAGTCTTCTGAGCCAAGGGAAGACCTTGGGGTTCACGGAGTTGATCTCTTTTGAGAATAGTCCAGTCCTTGTCAGCTCGTAACAGTACGTCGATTGAATTTGAAAGATTGAATTGAATTTTAGATTGAATTTGAAGAAAGGATCTGCGAGGTTCAACTTCCGAAATCCCATGTCGAAGGATCAAACGATTTAGCAGGTAAATTTGACGACAATTTGCGAAGAATATATGTGTCAACAGATATACGTATGTGTTGAGTCATAGCGCGAAATCAGCTGAATAGATACAACCCCTTTGGTGTATCCCGCTTCTTTGGATGACAGGCCCAAAACAGAAACCTGAGAGTGCTTACGCGGAAGTCCTAGCCTCTGTGCAAATTATTCGGAGATAAATGGATATTGGGACTCCGTATCCAGCAAAACACGACAATCGACTGTCCCTGAATATCTTGAAGTTCAACAAGAATGGTGCGAATCACGATTTGCTACGAAGGCTAAACTCAAGTGAGTGGTTGTTAACCAATGTGGGATCAGTGGCAGAAGTGGAGGAGGTTCTTGAAGAATGAGACTGTTGTACGATAGACTATTTTTTTCTTGCCAAGGGGTGGTGGAAAACGATTCTGCTCACGAGAAATAGGCCCGCTCTTTTTCAAGTAGTGTGGGAGTTGATACTAAAAACTCACCTTTAACCCTTTCATTCTACTTGACACCATTCACTCCGGAACCGCTTTTGCATTACTTCAGAGCGGTGTCGTTTTCTTTCCCTTTTCGGAGCAGGCTTTTTCATTTTTGCCTTGTCTTGTAAGGCTTACAACAGGCTAACATAAATCTCATGAGGCATAAAGCACTTTTTCTATAAAAGAGCGTACTTGATTCCAGCTGTGGTCATTCATTGACATTTGTTTTACTATGTTTTCACTAGCGCCCTCCTTTCAGCTTCCCATCTGTTGCACTCGAAGAACGTGTGGTTTGCGTCGTGAAGTTCTGAGTCGCCATATTGGCAAGCCAAGCTCCCTGTTTTGCCCATTCTGTGGAGGTAGGCGTTGAAATGACCGTGGTCGGCAAGAAATTGCCGGACGTAATAATTTACATTTCCGTGTTTCTATTCCTTCCATTCAGCGATGTTGCTGATCAGGTTCGCGGTCCATCGTCCTCTGCTTTCTAAGCTTTCTAGCAGAAGAGACCATTTCTGTTTGGTGAGCTCCTTCGCCTCCTCGGTTGCCACTTCTACTCCAATTTCCGCCTTTTTGTGTAGGCGTACTTCCTCTCTGCCGCAAAGATAGACGATAGGCGATACCGCAGGCGAAAATGACTCTGGTGATGTACCTGAGGGCGACAACGATAAACTGATTTTTGGATCCTCAAGGTGAACTAGCGAATGGCGAGGAGCTTTGCAGACACGACAACGAAAGGTTGACGGACATTTATTAGACATACATATGTCCACTACGAAGACAGTTAACAGTGAAAGCAAAGTGAATATGTTTTAACGATAGTTCTTCGCGATTCAACGTCTAACGAGACGAATTGGGTACAGGTATCAACTTTTTTACACTTAGGACTCTGAGTATTACCTTCCAATCGTTTGGCTAAGTGGGCTCGAATTTGAGAAGATTGTTTTCCCCGCGATGTGACCGAACGGCAAGAAGATTGACATGATTCTAAAGCGTTACGCCGCTTTATGGTGTCTTAGTCGAGTTTAGCTAGCAAACGCTGAATTAGCCATGGGTCGCGATTATTTTTATCAACTGCATTTAATCCGCGAATCACCTCATCTGCATCATCCGTTATTTTACGTCAGTTGCACGTCTGCCACACTAAGCGATGGAAGAGATATGCATAATGTTTGTACAATCGATTGCATAACAAAATTTACGCGAAAATGTCTCTTTTCAAACCTGTCCCAAGCATCGATGTAGTCGGCTTCGGACACGGGGATATGTTTTATAACATTAGCCGCATCTCCTCGCAAGAACAATTTTAGATAATAAAATTTCTGGGTAAGCGTGGGATTAGATTTATTATCGACAGCACCCATAAATATATCGCGGAAAGATGGCTAATCCTTGTAGCAACCTGAGAAAGGAGGCACTTAAATTTTTGGGAGATTTGTGGTGAAACACGTGTTTCCAGATGAATTCATTTTTTCAAGAAGAGTGGACTGCTGATTAGCTAGACAGTCTAGTACCAAGTACTCCGGTTCGGTTTCAATAGGAGCTTTTCTTTCACGAATAGCCTTTTGTATGCTCGAATGTGTTGCGAAATGTTTGGTTTCATATTTCCCGAACTCGACTTCAAAGGCTTCGATATCAGTATCCTCCACGTGAGGCAAATACTCAAATGTAACGGAAGAAAATTCCGATCACGCTTCTTCCAATTTATTTAATCGGACCACCAACATCTCGATAGTGGTGCATATATTAATGGCTTCGGCAAATTCAGAAGCGCGTGTTAAGCGACCTATAATATTTCCGCGTTTTACTTTTAACGAATTCATATTTTTTTGCAATATCTAATTGTTCATATATTGTTGCGTGCAACTTTATGTCAAGATTCCTGATCCTCACCGTCCCTCCATTTCTCCCACCTCGCTCCCCTTTTTGGCCTTACCATTCTCTTTTCTCCATTATCTTTGAAGAGCGGTGGGGTCGTTAAGCGTTCCTAGACTGGTTTCTAGTCCAGTGGTTACACTTTTCCAATTGCTCCGAGAGGATAACGCAGCAGGTACTCCCGGAACCAGAGCCCAACGGACCGTTGGCAACACTCTGATGTGGGTGGACCGCCCGCCAATGAGAACGAACGAAACGTGAGCGAGAAGACCAACGATGACGAGGAACACACCGTTACCGCCCAAACCATTACGGGCACACAAAATACACAAAACGAAGGGTGCACTGAATGGACTGAGAAGTTGTCCCAGAACATGCACTACATCACCAAACACCGAAATTATGACACACCAGAGAGAGAAGTGTCGGTTGGTCTGTGGCCCAGCGAGCCGCAACCGTAAAACAAACTATTGCTCCGAAACGCAAACAATCGCCTCGGATAAGGACGGATAATTTGTTGACGACCTTTGGCTATCGGACAACGATCGGATTCTGGAACGTTAAGACCCTCCTGGACTCACTCAAGGAAGGGCCTTATAACGCCAGATTCCTCCAATTGGAGCGCGAATTCGCACGGTATAAAATCGACATCTTAGGGCTGAGCGAGATAAGATGGTACGATGCTGGGGAATACATCTCCCCAACAAAAAGCACTGTGATGCTCCACTCTGGTAAACCAGCTGGAAGTGCACGGAGTTCTGGCGTAGGACTCATGCTAACTCCAGCAGCACGTAGTAGCCTCATATCCTGGAAACCCCATAGTGACCCGATATTGACGGCTAGATTCCAGAGTAGAGTTAGAAAAATTACCATCATACAGTGTTATGCTCCGACTTTAGACGCAACTGAGGATGAAAAGGATAATTTTTATAGCCACTTAGGCGCCGCCTACAACCAAACGCCTAATGGGGACATCGTAATGGCAAAGGGAGATCTCAATGCCAAGGTGGGTAGCGACAACACCTTCACGGCGTAGGAGACCGTAATGACAATGGTGAACGGCTTGTGGACTTCTGCAATACCAACCGCCTAGTCATCGGAGGTACGCTGTTTAAGCATAACACCTGCCATAAGATCAGTTGGGTCTCTACTGTTAGGCAACGAACATCCAACCAGATCGAACACAGTGCAATCAGTCGCCGCTTTAGAAATTGTCTCCTGGACGTCCGAAACAGACGTGGAGCTGACGTCGGACTTGAACGAGATCACCATCTTATGGTAGCTCATTTACGCCTTCGTACTACATCCGTCAACAGCAACCGCTCAAACCTACTTAACATCACCAGGTTTAATATCGACAGGCTCGAGGTTCCCCAAGTGCGCCAACAGTTCAGGGACCATCTTGCCTTAGAAGCAGAAGCAATCAGCAGCATAGAGAACATGGATGACCACTGGAGTGCTGTGAAAAATGCTTTTGTGACGGGGCTAAAAATAAACACAGCCAAAACAAAGGCCTTGAGTACTTCCAATACCCGCGCTCAACTTAACATTGCCGGAAAGCAAGTCGAGAAAGTTGATAACTTTCTATATCTAGGAAGTGTCGTCTCGGCTAATCGCGGTGGCACCGAACTGGATGTGTGCAGCAGAATCGGGAAGGCTAAAGCTGCGTTCGGAATGCTGTCCAAAATCTGGAGAAGCAATGTTATTAGCTTCCAAGCTACGACTGTTCCGCTCCAACGTAGAATCAGTGCTGCTTTATGGGTGCAGTACCTGGAAGGTGGACACCATTAACACACGAAAGCTGCAAGTCTTCGTAAACAAATGCTTAAGAATCATCTTGAGGAGTTTTTGGCCGAACCGCATCTCCAACGAACAACTTTATCTGAGAACGGGCCAAGAACCTATAAGCATTACTATACGAAGAAGAAAGTGGCAATGGATTGGACACACCCTACGGCGCGAAGACAACTCCATTGCGAAATACGCCATGCAGTGGAATCCACTCACCCAGGCAGGCAGAATAGCGGGACGCCCTAGGCAAACGTGGCGCAGAACAGTTGAGGAGGAATCGAGCTCATTAGGAATGAGTTGGAGGCAGCTCAAACGCGTTGCAGAACTCCGAACACGATGGCGCGCAGGCGTTGTTGACGCCCTATGGCCCCCGAGGGGTAAGAGGATATAAATAAAGTAAGTAAGTAGAGAGAGAAGGAGACGAGATGGTCCAGCAACACTAAACACACAACATTAACTAAAAAAAAAAACAACAACACAAATACGAACATATAACACAACATCAGGCACAATCGACACCGAACGCAATATTTGACTACGTTGCACCAACAAAGATGATGTACCTAGCAGCAAAGTCCCCGACCTACAGACATCAGGCCAAACACCAGACGACCAGCACCAATGGCCGAGAGCCCACCATAACCCATGACTTTTTGTACGGGGTAGCACGTCATCGTCTCGTTCTAATCCCCCAAATCTGCGCGAAGTTCCACCAGGGTAGCTTAGGTTGCGCGTTATTA